>CM041036.1:10424902-11624902 GCA_023078785.2 Hyles euphorbiae
GTAATAGTATCGAGTTCACGAGAGTATGGTTAATCAATTCATGCTACCGACATGGAGTAGTTATAGTATAGTAATCGTTGTCACGATACTATTACTATACGATACTTCAAAATGTTCCTGCTTGGGGTACAGGAACATTTGGCTCTATAGTATAGTAATCGTAATAGTAAAATTTTGTATGGGAATTTGAACAGCGCCATTGTGAGCGTATTTGGAACTAAATTATGGCAGCGGGAAACATTTACGATACTATAGTATGGTAATAACGATAGTTTTACTATACAAATGTATGGAAAGTGGTAGCAGGAATAATTTTTGACGTATAGTATCGCCGATTTACTATCGAGAAATACGATTGTTTTGTCACCGACATTTTTACCGTGAGAACATTATCGAGAGTATATTTTTGCATTTCTACACATCGAATTAAGGAAAAATGTGTTAATTACGGTCATGCTTAGTGTTTCCCGATGCCTTAGTGTTATTGTGTGTAATTATCTACTCCGTATTTCGCTAGTTATATGAAATTCAATGCTGCGATATGAAGTTATAATTATTGTGATACCTAACTCAAATATGAAGGTTATTTCTTAGACTATGGACTGTTTGGAATCGGAGCAACGAACTTGGGAATCTTGCGAACAAGTATGAGGATATAGAAAGTCTGGAATTTATTGTAGTTAAAAACATACCTAACCTAAAACTGTAAAAAACTTATAAATAAAATATTTACATGGAACTTTGATTTTCGTTTTGCGTACCTACTTAATCATTTTATGTTATACTTATAAGCTTATAAGTCAATGTATAGTCGAGCAAGCTCTTAGGGCAAAGAAGTGTGAGCATATAATATGTGAAAATAATTGCCGAGGAACTTAACGAGCAAAAATATAGAGAATACTTTCATAAAGCTCTCCTCCTTAAAAATGTAGAGGGATTTTATAAAACATATGTACATATCTTTATCTATAACTTAAATAATATGAGAGCATGTATGAGAGTTATTAATTGATAATTTGCATTAATTGTTTGACAACTAATAAAAAAGAATTGCTACGTTCGGAAATCTAAACGCATAATTAATTGGAGTCATTTTTGTATATTGCGGAATAAAAGCAAGAAATATGTATTTGCTTATTAATTTATTTCCATAACCTTTCTACGCGACATTAATGCATGTTTTATATTTTTTTGTTATTTTATAATAATAATAAATTAATGTACCCACGTAGTGAATGACAATTCCGCACGAATCATTCAATAACATTCGTTCATTACCCTAGGTTATCTGTCACTATCGTAACGTAATAGTATCGAGTTCACGAGAGTATGGTTAATCGATTCATGCTACCGATATGGAGTAGTTATAGTATAGTAATCGTTGTCACGATACTATTACTATACGATACTTCAAAATGTTCCTGCTTGGGGTACAGGTAATCTACGACTCTACTTACTTTTCAACTCGAAAACGCAATACAATCGGCAAATAAAAAAATGAGTGGGCTGCAAAGCAGGGCTTGTTACCGATACCAATTCACATTAAAAGTATCGGTAAATACCGGTATTTTCATAAAGATACCTGTGTATCGTTAAAATTAAGTAGCGGTAATTGAGTATCGTAACAAAACACAAACGTTATGATACCATAACGTTAACAATTACCGGTATTTTTTTACGTCGATAACATTAAAAATATCGGTAATTTCGTATCGTTACTTTATGCGACGTTGCCGATGTTCTCAAAGCGCGAATAAACGTCGTTGTGCGTCCCACGGGATATACGCGCTGTTGCCGTTCCGTTCCTCCACTGCTCAGGCGTCTTTTTCGAACGTTACCACATTTGCAAATTGTGTAGTGTATTGTAAAAGAGTTGGATAAATATTTAAATAAAAATTATTTATGTAAGCAATGTGATCCTGTAGGTGTGTTAAAGACATCTACTCATCATTTGGCAGATTCTTTTGATGCATTTTTGCAAGAACCACTTCTTCCTTCTACAGAGAATGTCCTGGAGTATTGGGAAAGATCACGTTACATTTTACAAGTTTCCTTCATTATAATATGCAATATCTACCACCGTGTTAGCTGCGCCATTGACACAAGTCAGCGTAGAAAGATTATTTTCCTCTCTCAAGTTTGTGATGTCAAATTACCGATTCAGTATGAAGGAGGACATTATTGAAGACCTATTATTTATACGTAGTAATAATATATTTTCAAAATGATTATTTGGGTGATTTTTTTTAGCTACATATGGTGGATTAAAGCCGGTGCTTACTTGGCGTATCGATGGGGGAACAATTTATAATTCCAAAGCATTATCGTCTGTGTTAATCATGGATGTGTTTATATACTACATCCATGGTGTTAATACATTTGATTTAAAAAATAAAACTACATATTATTATATTTATTGCTTAATTATAATCATTAATTTTTTTTATTATTATTTTTTTTATAATTTTTTTTTCCACATGTGTTTTATACTAATCATTATAGAGGTTTACAGTGTTAATTATTCACTTTTTATAATTGGCAAAATAATTGTTAGTTGTATTCGCTTTTGTCATTTATAATAATAATTAGCGTGTGACCTTTCGTAGTATTGAATAAATAAATGTAAGCAATAAATCATCATCATCATCATATCAGCCACAGGAAGTCCACTGCTGAACATAGGCCTCCCCCAAGGATCTCCACAATGACCTGTTGGAAGCGGCCTGCATCCAGCGACTTCCTGCGACCTTAGATCGTCCGTCCACCTTGTAGGCGGGCGTCCGACATTTCGCTTGCCTGTACGTGGCCTCCACTCGAGAACCTTTCGGCCCCAACGGTCATCGGTTCTACGAGCTATGTGCCCGGCCCACTGCCACTTCAACTTGCCAATCCTATGGACTATGTCGGTAACCTTGGTTCTCCTACGGATCTCCTCATTTCTGATTCGATCTCGTAGGGAAACTCCGAGCATAGCCCGCTCCATGGCTTGTTGAGTGACTGAGCCTTTTAATGAGGCCCACAGTGAGAGGCCACGTCTCGGTGCCGTGTGTCATCACTGGTAACACACAACTATCGAAGATTTTCGATTTTAGGCACTGAGGTATTTTGGACGAGAAGACGTCGCGGAGTTTCCCGAACGCTGCCCAACCGAGTTGGATTCGACGATTGACCTCTCTCTCGAAGTTGGACCTGCCTAGCCGGACCACTTGTCCTAAATAGACATATTCGTCTACAACTTCGAGAGTCGAGCCCCCAACTCCAATGGGGGTGGGCACAACATGGATATTCGACATGATCTTCGTTTTATCCATGTTCATTTTAAGACCCACCTGTTGGGAGACTCGATTAAGGTCTTCGAGCATAGTGCTAAGGTCTTCCAGCGATTCTGCCAAGACTACAATATCGTCGGCAAATCGAAGGTGAGTAATATACTCGCCGTTGATTTGATGCCGAATCCTTTCCACTGCAAGAGCTTGAAGGCATTTTCCAGCGCGGCAGTGAACAGTTTCGGAGATATGACATCTCCCTGTCTCACGCCTCTCCGTAGTGGAATAGCCTTCGTGCTCTGATCTTGTACTCGGACCGACATGGTGGCGTTGTTGTATATACACTTCAACACTTCGATGTAACGATAGTCTATGTGGCACCGCTGAAGAGACTGTAGCACAGCCCAGGTCTCGATCGAATCAAAGGCTTTCTCATAGTCCACAAACGCTAAACAAAGCGGCAAGTTATATTCCTCGGTTTTTTGTATAACCTGCCGTAGCGTATGAATATGGTCTATGGTACTAAAGCCTTTTCGGAAACCGGCTTGTTCGGGAGGCTGGAAGTCATCAAACCTGCGTTCGAGACGATTTGTGATGACCCTCGAAAACAACTTATAGACATGGCTCAGGAGCGAGATGGGCCTGTAGTTCTTCAGCAAGGTGTTATCACCTTTTTTGAAGAACAGTACCACCACGCTCCTGCTCCATGCCTCTGGCGTTGAGCCCTCGAGGAGAACGGAATTGAATAGGCTCTGAAGGACTTTCAGTATCGGCGTTCCACCCGCTTTCAGAAGCTCTGAAGTGATTCCGTCCTCACCCGGCGCCTTGTTGTTTTTAAGTTGTTTGAGGGCCATCTCAATCTCACACAGGCTGATGTCCGGGATATCATCGCTAAAGTGTCGGATCAACTCGGCTCTCGGGTCTTCGGCCGAGCTAACAGTAGGTTTGGCAACCGAGGTGTAAAGCTGTCCGTAGAACCTCTAGATCTCTCTTAATACCTCTGCCCTCGTCGATACCACGCGGCCTTCGTCCGTTTTCAGCCTAGACAACTGGCTTTGCCCAATAGACAAGTCTCTTGCAAACACTTTGGAGCCTCCGTTCCGCTCAATTGTCTCCTTAATGCTCACAGTATTGTGAGCACGGACATCGTGTCGCAAGGACTTCCAGATCCGTCTATTGAGCCGCCGATATGTTTCGGCGTCAACGGAAGACTGCAGCGTCAAAGATCAACGTTCGGCCATGAGGTCAAGAGTCTGGATCGAGAGTTTTTGTGGTCCATCTCTACGGCGAGGTCTAAAATACTTAGATCCCACCGTATGGACAGCTTCTACTAAACCGCTGTTTAACTCGTCCACTGCAAGGTTTTCTTTTAGACAATCAAAGCGATTTGTCAACTCGAGTTGAAAGCTCTCGGGGTTTTGGATATGGGCGCGAGTAGGTCGGAGCGTAGACTTCATCAAGCGACGCCTTTCTAATTGGACGTTGATATTCAATGTGCCCCTAACCATTCGGTGATCACTTCCGGTTTTCACCCTGTTGATCACAGAGACATCACTGAACATCCGTCTATTCGTCGTCAAGATGAAATCTATCTCATTTCTCGTAGAACCGTCAGGACTCAGCCAGTCAATAAATAATTAATTAAAGTAATAAATAATTAATTCCAAATCTATGTTCCAAATAAAAAAAACAGAATGATTAAACATTTTCTTTGTTTTATTTGTTTTCCCTATTCTGTGAATAAAAGGAGCATCTTTATTAATAACAATAGTTATAGTTAAATATTTACATTTACGATTACACATAAGAACGATAGGGAATATAACACAAAATTCAATTATTCAAAATAAAAGCTTTTTCCTGCCCGTACGGAGTAAATCAGGCCGCATTCGCCTAACCTTTTAAAAAATGTTCCTCTGTCTCAGTTAAATCTATTTCACTTGAATGACGACTTCTGATGGTGTGTATAAAATGCAAAATTCTCGCATAAACGCGTGTCCGCATGCAGGGCTGGATAAATTGTAGTTCGTCATGAATTAATTTTGAAAAATGGTCATTCCTTGCATCAATTGGAATGTCGCTACAAACGATAACACAGTCTGAACAGTTTTTATTTTTCAAATGGGACTCTTCTTTCTTGCCGCCACATTCACCTACTTGCTGTCTTCTCTGTATTTCATCGCGTAAATTAGCTTTTAGTGCCGCATCTATTTCTTCATAACACATCCGTTGTTTGGAGGCAAAAACGTCAGGTGATATACTTCTTTTTGCTAAAAAGAAATGAAATATAGTCATAATATTACAATACGAATATTTAACTATCACCAAGAATTTTATAGAATCAGTATTGTAAGGACAAAACGAAAAAAAAATTAGGGTATGTGTTTATGTGTGTGTATATAAATGTTTACCTATGTTAAATCAATTGGAAATACGAGAGTAGGGACGAAGGAAGTTATTGTGATATTGAACACAAAAATAATTGTCATAAATAAATAATACGTCCATCACACATTAGTTATGTAAGTTATGTTTTGCATTGTCATATCGAAAAGAACTATCTCTAGAATTAAATCCGAATCAAAATTACCAGAACCAAATATATATTTTTTAATAAGTTCGTGTAACTGTCGCACGCGATTGATGTAAAACTTATTTGAGATATTAAGAGATGGCGACTTAGTTCAAAATTGTCACAGACAGATATGCAGATACACACATTCACACCCCTTGTTTTCGTTTCGGGATAAAAAATATTTTCCAGATCTATTTATTTAAATGAGTAACATGCATAAAATATATATAAATTAATAATAATATAATATAATAACACCCAACAGTCACATACATAGTCCTGACCCCACACTAAGATCGAGTCTTGTGTCGTAGGTATCAGGAACTACGAGAGACTTTTCGGTCTCACAAACACCCAGACCCGAAAGAAATATTTGTGGACCACACAAACATTTCTCTCGGTGCGGGGATCGAACCCGCGGCCTCTCGTATATTCTTTCAATTGTCTAAATAACTAAATAAACTTACCCATTCTCAGAAAAAGACGTAAAATTCCAAATCATTAAAGTTTAAATTGTGAAGACTGCCCGTTATTTATTTGGTGCTTATTTAATCACAAACGCGTGCCGACTGCCGCCACGCTCTTCGCATAAATGTGGTTGGTTAGCAAACGTTACGAGTTGCCGGGAGCAAAGGTAACGAAATAAACTCATAACGTTAAAAGTATCGGTAAGTTTGGTAGTACCGGTATTTACATTTAACGTTAAAATAACGTTAAATTGGGTATCGTTACTTATGAATTTACCGATACCTCCTTCGAGCTCCATTAACGATACCAAACTTTTACCGGTATTTCAAGCCCTGCTGCAAAGGTACGCTATCGGCTTACTATTGATCATCAGCTAATGTTTCCATTCATAATACAGTTTACAAAATTGGCCTTCAAACGTAAAAAGTAACCCCACATATAATCAAGAAGACTGATCGTGTTGTGATTGCGCTGGACAAGGTTAGAGTGTTGTAAGTTGTACGGTGTTGTGTGGTGTGTTGTGTCGTGCGGTGGTGTGTCGTGTGATGTGTTGAGGTGTGGTGGCGGGCAGGTAGCGGGCGCATGCAGGGGCGCGCGGGCGCAGGCCCGGGCGGGCTCCGCTCTCACCCGCGCGCCCTGCCGCCGCCAGTGTTGCCGCCGCCACCGCAATTCGCCTCGGAACAAGAAGACATGCCTGCCAATCAAATTGCTCAGGTGCTGCTTGTGTTTCACAAATAATCATTGTTAATTCATGCTACTTTACTTTGTTAACATTGGTGCATTTGATAAATAGGTTCAGATGCTGCAATTTGTAATTGGCAATAAATTTATAGTTTATTCATCTTGTAAGTTAAATTCGGTCCATGTAACATTTGCCAAATAAAACAGTTTATAGGTACTAAGCTTTTGTACTCTCAAAAACTGATAAACCTGGCCACGTTCGAGTTCGACCATTTACTAGCAGTTTTTAACAACAGCATTTTACAGTACATAATCGCAATTGTCATAATTTTATTATTAAAAATTGCATGTATATTCATGCACTATTTTCTGGGTGATAAGAAAATATAAATGTTTCAACCAACGAACATATTTTTATGGAGATAGCTCTTAAATTAATTATAACGTTGTATTATAAATTAGTAAAAAATGTGCAATAATAGCTTATTACTCATGAGTAGCGACCGGATTATACGTATTTGAATATTTACATAATATGCAATTTCATATCAACCTAGTTGTTGTGTATTATTCCATATTTTGCCTAATGTCATGAATTTTGCTATATTTACTACATAATATGTTTATGGGTTACCCTCTTGATAAGTGTAAAACTAAATGACACAATTTTTTTCTCTGTACATAACAAAAAAAAATACGTTTTTGGCGGATCAATCTACATACTGGGTATATCAAGACTGCTACCGAAAACGAAGCCGGGTGGCAGTTTAAGCGACTTCAGACACAATGCAATAGAAAATGTTGCAAAAAAACATATTTTTTTTCTTTTGTCGTATTTGGGTGGTAAATCCATTTTGTCCTAAAATAATAGTGTGTACCCTTTTATTTATAAATACTCTAAGGGATAAAAGAGTTTAAATTATTATTATAGCAAAAACTATGGATTTACCGCCCAAAAATGATGATATTTAAAAAGTCATTAAAAATAATTGTCGCGTTTCTCAGCAAAAAATGTAGTTGCATTGTGTTTGTAGCCACTAAAACTACCACCTGACTTCGTTTTCCATAGCAGTCTTGATATACCCGGTATATACCTTCGTTAACCGCAAGTTTTTTAAAATGCATTCACCCGCTTTTTATTATAGACTATGTACCTAATTTATGGAATAAATTGTTGTAAAATTTGAATAAATACGTAATTTACTGATTCTTTGGTGATATAGTAAATTAAACAATAGTTTAAAAAACTAAAAAAACACGCTTTAATAAGATATCCAACTAAAAAAGTAAAAATAATTGATAATGAATTTAAGATAAGAAAATGGAGTAAAATACATACTTTTTATTGTTACAAAGCGTGGGGTGTTTACAACCTTTACTTATCCTGCTGCACCCAACGCTTTGTTTTTTACTTTTTTAGTTGGATATCTTATTAAAGCGTGTATTTTTAGTTTTTTAAACTATTATTTAATTGTTTTGACTAAAAACATCCATCTACGGCTGTATTTCCAGAGGAAGTTAGCGGCGTGCAAAATATCCAATTTTTTTTTTTCAAAAAATCTATTTTTTTTTATTATTGTATTGTCATCGGTCCTGGATAAGTATGCAAAATTTCAAGTCAATCCGACGCGACGTTTTGAAAGGGGTCAAAATCATGTTCAAAGATTCCGTTACATAATACATACTAACATACATACGTCTGAAGCTAATAAAAGCGTATTAAAATAGGTCTCTTTTTGTCATAAACGGTATACCCTCCTAAAACTTAACACTTATATGTAGCATCTTAACAGTTTTCATGCATTATTTTATATGTTTCATATAATCCGGTCTACTCATGCGATTTCACTTAGTTTCCATATAAACTTTAGATACCTGTAGTTAAGAAGATAGAGCACTTTCAAGTTAGATCTCCAGACAGACCGACATTCAGAGAATATAGACAGACTTTAGGTACGGAATTTCAAGAATAGCCCATTTTTTCAGTTCGCAGTAAATTTTTAAATTAATGTGCAAATTCCTACGGAGACAAAAAGTAATTTTCTTTTAATAAGTAGTAAAAACTTTACGAAGCCTGTATATTTTCTTAAGTAAGCTTCTAAATTAACATGCTCCAAAATTCCAAGAACAAATTGTGCTTGGATTTATGACATAATTTTAACTTTGTATTGTGTTAAGCAATGTTTAAATGAGTTAAGTTAGCGTTTCCATGTCATGTCGTAAATAACTCTCTTTCAGAGAGTATACTTAGTTTGAATAACAACTGATCAATTTCCTTTAAAATATTTTGCATCTAATTGTATCAAAATGCAGCGATAATCCGTTTTTGACACAAACAGGAAATCTAAAGATTAAAATCAATAAATTTAAATTTATAAAATATAAGGTTCGTATAAAATGTATTATCTATTTCGTTTCCTAACTTATGAGCGTTTTTCACATATTATTATTTATTAGTTCTCAATTATTCAAATTCTATTCTCTCTATTTTGTAATCAACTGTTATTAAAATTCCATGCTTTTTGTTGCCCTGGTTCATGCGTTATCTTTTATTCAGTTTTGGAGTTTATAATAGAAAATAAACGTGGCTAATTCAGATCATGACAAAGCAAAAAAGTTAGGCAGTTTTTCCGTGGTTGAGCTCGCACCCTCGCGACGCCCTCGCGTTCATCTCCCTCGCTCCACACTCAGCATAAGTGATACATTTTCTTCACAAAGCGACTTTGCCGATGTCGTATGTGGCGAAACATGAATCAAAATTTACGCTTCCAGCTTTAGCGGGAAGAGAAAGATTAACACTTTCAAATATATTTTTTACTTAAACAATGTGAATAAACATATTTTTTCCACTAGCTATTCCGGTATTCCGTGATGTTTTCAATTCACTCTTTGTGAACTTTTAGTGTTATGGTTGAACCACTTAAAACTCGTCGTTTGTTCTAAGTGCTCGAATGGCAGAAACAAAACATATGTACATATGTATCACTCGGTTGAAACTCTTTGAACGTCCATCAACGTTTAACCCATTAAAATTGAATTGCTCCGGCAAAGCGCGCATAAAAACGGAAATTGCATTAACGTTTTTTACTTTTATTCTTCTATCCAGTTCTACTTCGAACAGTTCCAGATTCATTTGGCCACTGAGTTCAAATCATGCCACGGAATAATCTGAATAATGGAATATTAAACCGTTTCACAGTAAAGTGCTTGACCTATATTACCGCAGGATTTGAAATGTGATATTTAATATTTATAGATGTAGATAAAAGCTTATTATGCAAAGAACCCTTTCCATTGACCGGGAGAAGTGCACGGGAACTCTGAGCCTTTATGATTTAATTAAATAAATGAAATCCCATTTGATGACAGATGCTTCCACCCGGACGCAACAATTGTTTAATGGAAATGTTTGTCGTTTACTTTTAAACCAATTGTTATCTTCATTTAACATCTTTTGACTGGGACTAATCGGTGCGCTATTATGCTAATCTTTAAAAGAAATATTATGATACCTGATTACAAACAACTGTTAAACAGCATCGGCTACTATTAAAACTATTATATTTTTTACTAATAAATTATGTTCGTTTACATATTTCTCAACAATGTGCTTTAGGTAAGTTTAAGGCGTTTTTGTAAGTTTATTGTCATTGTTATTGATGTGATATTAGAAAATTAGTCGGAATTCGGTGTTACAAGACACTTGAGATATTAGTGCGGCTAAGGAGCACTGGAGAGGGCTCGGCGCTAACAGCTGATGGCAGTCGCGGCCGCGGCCCCCAGCGCCGTCGGGGACTCCGATCGATGACCGCACCCCGCTCCCCTATCACCTCCCTGCCCCCCCGCGCCTCCAACACCCATCCCATCACCTCCAGACGCACCACCCAACACCCACCTCACACTTTCTCGCTTTTTTTCTTTCAAATATACCGTGGCGCGTGTCTTCGCCTCGTGTTTTGATTTGCGTCCCTTTTGCGCCGCCACCGTGATGGATTACAACGAGTACGTACGTGTCGAGCCACGCGCATGTATGCTAAATCTTTGCTATTTGTAAAGATATATTGGAGAAAACAAAAATTCAACATGTCAGCCGTCTCCCATTTGCGTAAAAGGTTTGCCAATGAAATCGATCCATCAGTATCAATAACATTGTCATAACTCCCAACCACTCTGGTGTGCAAAATATTGTATTTTATATAAATTTAACTGAAAACCATTATTACGTTCTTAACATAAAACAATTGCAATAACAAATTATATTTACAAAGGAACATTGACAATTCGTCACGCATTTCAGTAATTACGTTTCAATTTGTAATACCGATGACTGTTTCGATTGCGCATGAAAAGTTCGTATTAAAATCACATTAAATGTTACTTTTCCAAATGTTATGGTGTCTACTGTCTGGCACTTCATTGTATATGGCAAATAGGCGCAGTTGTACACCGCGGGAGGCGGGTGAACTCGCGTCTCGACGGTGTAGACAAAACGCATTACTTCTCCCCTCATACGAACACATCGCTTCGTAAACTGTCTTCATTCACAACTATACAGACATGAGGAACTGAAATATTGTGAAAAAGTCCCAGTGGCTCAGCTGATTGCGTTACGTATTCCATATTGAAACAAGACATTTTACGAGTAATACCTAACGAGGTTCAATTTTTTTTAAATTCAAAACAAAATTTGAGGTTTTTTGTCCATATAGACATGCCAACCCCATCATAACTTTTTACAATATTTATCTTTAATATTTGTAATAAAGAATTCAAAATCGCGGATCACTGCTGAAAGGTTGTAATTAAGCGACAGAAATTTAGTGCCAGGAGTATAAAGTTAATTAACCTATTATTAAAATATTGTTCGTCAATCAATTCTTATCAAAAAAATATTTATTTTATCTGCAAAAAGCGACGACGCAAAGATAGCATACCGAAATCCGGTGAAAAGTTTTCATAAAGAGTTTACAAAACCACCGTTTTACCGCTGACACGGTTGGGTCGTTTTATACTCGTTCCATTGTAAATAGCGTTTTCTTTGAATGTATTGTTGTGTGCGAAAAGGAGTCAAATGATAAATAGGTCCATACTATCAATTTAAACGCTTTTTTGTATCTGTATTTTATTTTATACATGATTTATCAAAAGAGAAGACGCATAAATATTGTTCACCTAATTATAGGTGGCCCATCTCATATAAATAAGTAAAAAAGGCAGAAGCAAAAAAATATGAATAAATAAATGGTGCAGTAATTTTTCTACCTAATTATTTTAATGGCATATGTATACTGTGTTAGAAGTAAGTAGCATGTTTTTATAACAGCGACCTTTTAAATACATAATATGTTTAATACTTAAGTTCCGAAAAGATAGGCAAACAGCAATGCAATTAATGTACTCTTACCTCAGCCTAGCTATGTTGGTACAGTAATTTGATAACAGTATAAACCACACAAGGGATCCCGAGAACTACAGATTGGAGTCAACCCCCTAAGGTAATCTGTCTGTGTTCTCAGCTGTGGTTCTCAGCCTGTGTATTGCGAAATATGTAATTACTATTTCGTATGTTACTAATTTTCTGTCGATATTCTATAAGATTCGGTTTAATGTTACACAATTCAAATCTGTTGGTGGAGACTAGGTCTACACATTTTATTTGTTCGTTATCCCAACAGACGTCAGGGCGCACTTTCTTAAATAATCCGATACTTTTCGCACTTTCTTTAATGTCCTCACTTCTAAAATTATTAACTCTCATAATATCTTCCTACGCTATATGAACCCAATGGGTTTTTGATAACCTTTGAGCTCGAAGCCGCGCTTTGTTGAGGCTCAGGAATAGATTCTTAGGCATTCTTAAAACATGACGTTTGGTTATGGGTTTTCCTAAATCACATTCCTCGAGCTTTTTCGACTAATTACGAACACCAAGGCTGTCGCAGATGTATTGGTTAGGTATTTTGATTGATATCAATGGTTCAACATAAATGGCTCTTGGACAAATATTCGAAACTGATATTACACAAAAATGAAAAATATATGATCCTAGCATGCTAGCCTACGTACAGGGAGGTTACTCTATACTCCGACATGACGACAAATGTGCGAAAATCGTTTGTAAAACTATACGAATATGCCTAAATACTTCAATGTTAGAATCATGTATCAAACGTCGTAACTATAGACGAAGTTCGGAGTGAATGATAAGTTTCATAGAGAACAGTATTGATTTTTAGAACTGGAAAACTTTTATCTTATATGCTGTCGTTCAACGTCTGAACATTCAAACTTCGTGTTGGAGTATAGAGTAATCCCTCAGAAGGCCAAATAGTCTAATTTGTCGTGGACTAGATTTGATTCATGTTCCAAGTAAATGCAACTTCTTTATCTAAAACCATAACAAACATTTGATCCTCGACACTATTTTTTTTTTTTTTTCTCGCGGGGAAAATCCCTTTACGGACCATCCCACCCCCGAAGGGGCGGGGGTGTGTCGGACTCACCGGTGCGCCTTCCGGCCCAGCGAGACGTGGAGCTGGGTCGGGTCCCTATCGTAGTCTGCGCACCGAAATACCGACTAAAAACCCCGCGTTGGCCACCATCGGTGCACTTTGGAGACGGCCCCGGGATACCGCTCAACGGACGCGCCAGGACCGCCTCCTTGTGCACTGCCGCTTAGCGACGTAGCTTTGGACGCGTGTTGCGTCACGTCTCGGGGGCCGCCAAGATAGGGACGGCGACCCCATGTGGCCTCTGCGGCGCCGGGTTAGATGTTGTCCCGGCGCCTCCTACGTCTCCTGTGGCGACGAGTGGGATCGGTCTGCTCCCGATCCCGCTCGGCGCTCTCCTTCTGCGACATGACACGTTCGCAGAAGGAGAGCATGGCCCGCCACGAACTCCGGCTCCTCCTCGACCCCTGTCAACACTGGGCAAGTGACATAATTACATTAATCATCTCAAAGTGACAGAATACACCAAAGAAAGAAATATATATATTTCTGAGGAATACGCATAAAATGTTATAATTGTTTGTTTTTAATTAAACAGATTGTCTCAGTAACCCAGAAATACTGTTGTAAATTACTCTGGAGTCTGTATTAATGAGCACTGCAACTCGCCCAATAGTGAATTGGCAATGTTTACAAGCAAAGCTGCCCGAGCACTAACCAACTCCAATATAAGCTGAAATCTCGATTTTTTATACATTTTTTTATATGAATATTTAACCAATAGTGTTATTACAATGTGACATAATTTTGTGTCTGAAAGGCGTTATAGCTGAAATACAAAAGCACATATAGAAAACGTACTCTTAATAAGTTGATGTTATGAATCAAATTAAAACATTTGAATTCCGCATATTATAAAATGGTCACCTAAGTCCTCCGTCCCTATCCCGTTATATCTCTATCCCGTTTCATGAGCTTTAGCGTTTCTCCAACCGTCGCGTCTAAGATGCTTTCTTTTTATTTTCGTAATTTTCGTCAAGAGATCGAAGACAATATTAGTATTTCTCTTCAGAACAACGTTGCGTTAATGCAGTGTCGACGCTGCGCGGATAGAAGCCTAAGTCCAAATCATGACATTCTCATTACACATATAAAAAAAAGCAAACGATAGTACAAGAAATAAAAAAAATGCAATCTTATAATTAACGTTCATTTACCACGAGCCGAAGAAATATGATACAACAACATCGGTAGGAGTAAACCACAAGGCCGCTCTGTCAAGTGTGCCAATCAATGTTTAGAACCTATGTGGTAAACGCATGAGTAAACACACTCAACATTCACCCACACTTTATAGACCTCATAGTGAGAATATGTGTATTATATCGTGGGCTACAAAATCACGACAGTCATGGACAACCATTCACTCACTTACTTATTCGCTAAAACTTAATGCAATTTATTGCCATGACCAAATTTTTCCAAATTTACAGTCCAATGTTTCTTTTTTCCATTTAAATCATTTTTGGTTTCTTATTAGTCATATAGTAAAAGTAATATTCGCCTAATAGAACATAGTTTTATCAATAGTGCCTAAAATACGTGGACGTTATAAAAAAAAAACCAAACGTTACATACTGCTATAACCTGACCCGTGCATTACTTTGCAAATATTGCTTTATATCTGTTCACCATGTATCACCCCCTCTATATAAATGCATGTAATAAGATCTACTAACCGGCCAATAGAAAAAAGAAACTAACGTGCGGAGGGCGCACTTGTTTTTAACTATCGATATGCTTCAAATTCGGTGATACTCGTCCTCAATTCGTCTATTGTATGCGATGTTAGCATTTTTATTCACGGAATACGTTATACAAATTCGAACTTTTACAGAATAGATACATTCGTATCGTATAAAAAACTTCGTTTGTCCGAAGTTTCGAACTTCGTTCGTTCGTTCGGATGAATATAGTAGGGCCCTTGTTCCGAAGCAGTGATGGTTTTATTTAGCCTTCCACTTAAAGGGTGAATAAAAATATCGCGAAGAAACCATCGTACCATTAAGGTTTTGTAGTTCTTCGTGCAAGAGGATAAGCTATTAAGCTCCCCTTTTGGTACTCCCGGGGAAGCCGAAATGAGTATGTCAATGTCACTTGTCTTCCAACCTGGCTCACTGCAGATGTTGTGGCCGAGCTGGGGCCTAACCTACACCAGTATGCTGACTAAAAACCAGTCGGTGAACGTCACAGGCATTATGGGTAACGTGACCATACGTCCTGCTTTAGGCGGGACAGTCCCGCTTTCAGGAAGTCTGTCCCGGTGTCCCCAGCAAGGCCGACATTGTCCCGCTTTTGCAATCAGACCAAACGATAGTTTAAAATGTATTTCTCCCTCGCAATGCTTTACCGAACTACTACCTAAAACCGTTGGGTCGAATTATTCCAGCACTTTTTCTACAATAAAAACTTGTAAAATACTAAAAACTTTGTTATTAGTATTTAATTCCACAGATGTCCCGCTCTGGCATAAAAAATAAATGGTCACGTTAATTATGGGCGGCATCGGACATCCCAGAACGAAGTCTGCCCCGACTTTCGTCCGCGTAACCGCCCGGCGCAAAACCAATATGTAGTGGTCCCAGATTATCGTCTCTTAGGGCTGTTTTTTGGACGCCCGTTTCAACTGTTAATGGGCGTCCATGGCAGAGACTAGGCCACGCGCTGTCGTACATCTCGCAGTCGTTATAGATGAGCGAGCACGGCCTCGCAATGTGCCCGGCGACCACGATGACCCCTTTATGTCGCCTTTTACGACAGGCAATAGATACCACGGCGAAATTTTTCCACCCCCGGACCACTGGGCAGAATGGACTTTGGTCTACAAGCCCGGAATCAAACTCTCGATTGAAGAGAAGACCCGTGCCCTGCAGTGGGATATAATTGGGCTGGATTATTATTCAGAAGGGGTACAGAATGGCTTGAAGAATATTTTGATTGATATGCTGCAACGTTTCGGTAATGTTTCCAGGTGATCGCACTAATATGCGGGCTGTTAGTGGTGATCCTGATGGTGCTGGGGCTGGCGTCGGCGGACTGGCTGATGGCGGCGGGCTGGCGGCAGGGCCTGTTCATGCACTGCATCGACCCCAACGCGCAGACGCCGCTGCCATTCGACATCATCGCGCAACCAGGCTGCTACGCCGCGCGTCCCGCGCCCTGTATTAAGTAAGTTGGCCATTCATTTTATTTTATTTATTTAGAATAGCCAGTGGTTGGCACAATATAACTTAAATTAATAAAATATACATTATATAACTTAAGAGTATCACCCTTTGGAAGCGATCACAACTTGTACAGTTTGTGATAAAACAATATACATGAAAATATAGTTGACTAAATTGAATACATTATTTGTTGGTCATTAATTTATTTCAAGTGAAATATCAGAAGAAACTACTAAGCTTAAATCTTTAGTAGTAGTAGCATACATGTATGGGTTGAAGGTATGCTATGTATGAATGGAGAATGAAGAGAGAATTAAGGCTGTTATGAATATTTTGAGAGTCAGTAATTCACTATTGATACGAATCCCAAAATTAAATACTTAGAATTCTATGATCCAGATTTATTCTTTTTCAAAAATAAAGCTTCAAAAGTTTCAAAAAGTACAATATCAAGTATATGTATAGACTATTAGCTAATTAATCGGAAGTTTATATGGTTATAGCCCAACTCACACAATAAAAATGTCAAAATACACAAAACTATTTTTTATTGTTGTATGAATTTCTATGGTAGGTATGTAAAGTACACCAACTAGGCCAGCATAGTGGACTATATGGTCTAACCACTCTCAATCGTATTCTCGATTGTGGGACGTATGTGGATTGATACGGAATACAGTATAAAAAGAGCTGCATGTGTGTGGTGCAGGGCGGCGGCGGGGCTGTGCGTGGCCACGCTGGCGGCGGACGTGTGCGGCGCGCTGCTCACGGGGCTCGGCCTGCGCTCCACCGACCACCGCACCAAGTTCCGATACTACCGGTTCGCTGTGCTCGCCATGGCGCTCGCCTGTACGTATCATCACTATTATATAAACCTGAAGAGTTCGTTTGTTACCCCTAATCTCAAGAACTTCTGGTACGAATTGAAAAAATATTTGTGTTGGACAGGTTTTTTTATCGAGGAATGCTATGGGTTGTGTTGTATGGTGCTATTTATTATATATATCACGCAATGGGGATAGGACTCTATAGGAGAGAAGCAGTAGTGAAATAAGGGGAAATTTAATTCGTTTTTCGTGGTCCGTTTAGAAAATGATAGTCGGAATTGAATAATTTGGCCACCATTTTGAAAAGTATATCTGTGCTCAGGCGGTGCCGGGCCGGACACTACTAAATTATAATCAAACAAAAATATTGTAATAAGCTTGTTATTTTATTTTTAAAACTCGGTTTGGGGTGAGTTGTGCCTGATGTAACTGATTTTGTTATTTGATACTTCTCTATACGTTACGTAATTATTGTTTTACGAAGCTAGACATTAAATCTGTGCGGTTCCATAATTATAACTCTATGCCCATGTACCACGGAACACATGTATGTTAAAAAATCACCAGATCTTGCAACTCTACCGAAAATGTTTTTAACATTCCATATCAGACAATCACTATCTCTCAACTGAGACGTAATAGTCAATATTACATACAAGTCAACTTTGACTAATTGAACGCTTCAATAACTTCTTGTTCAATGTACAGTAACCACACTTATTGGGTACGCAATGCAAGATGTAAGTTTGAAGCATTGAGTTACTATACTAGAGAGGACACTGCAAACAAAATGCTTGTAACAAAAATGAACGCTACCGTAGTCCCTACCCTTCTATTTCTGTCTCTGTCCCGCCTACGCAATAACATCATCTTCGCTCTCGCTTCACTAGGTTCGTATGTACACGCAACACATGAATCGTCTACCAGCACTACACGCAGAGATTTTGCTCCTGATGTCCGCACTAGTATAATAGCTCAATGGTTTTAACGAGGCACTTAATTAAACACGCGATGCTTAGTTCATAAATGTCATAGTAAATCATAAGCAAGAAAATAATAATAATAGGGAAACACGCTTCAGTGTCACAACGTGTAGATATTTACGCTAGCCACTTGTTGACCCAATCTCCCTACTTACGGAACACAATCTTGCGCATCGCGCAGTCGACGCGACGGCTGGCGCATGAAACAAAAGAAAAACCGGCTCAGTTGTCTTACGAGCTAGACAGTTTTCATCACTCGTTTCTTCGCCTCTAGGACTCTAAAGGTTTTATATATTTGGATCGAAAATGGATACTTGCGTCCTAATTCATAGACAGACTTAAAACCTATTTTAGCTATAGAATATTTAGGCCCTTTCAAATTACTTGAAATACATAAGTTTCAGCGAAGTGGAACAGTATTCTATAGCTAAAATTGGTTTTAAAGCTGTCTATGAATATGGCCTATAATATATATATAAGTCAATACCCTCCTTCAATAAGTCCCTCGGTAATACTGCAGAATATCACAAAGAAAAGATAATAAGCGAGAAATCTTACCTAGACATGTGAAATTATTACTAGGTTAACAGGTGGTTGTTTATCAAGACGGGACATGCTGTATACAGAATGAGAACGTGTCGCTAAACGTTTCCCACATAAACAATTCATCACTTTTAACTCTTGTATGTGCTTAAATAATTTGGTTGTACTGTAAGATTATTACAAAATATGGCTTTATTGATCCATTCATTGAATAATTTCCTTATTTATTTTCTAGGGTATATAATTGTAAAGGGGTATATAATTGCATAGGTACTTGACTATGTTACATGTACGTATATGATTAATATTTTATCAAAATGGAGAAAATATGACAGTCGCGTTACCAATTGTCTCGGATTGATGACAGAAAAACAAGCTAAATATTCTTTACACCCGAAACAATATTATAGGTTTCCAATATTCTAGGTCTTTAGCCTTAGGCTTTAATAATAAAAATCCAATGACTCCTAACTTAGTTTTTTTTTAAATTTAATCTGTGCTTTCCAACACTTGACATTGGCGAAATTGTTGAGTCTGCGACAGAGCCATTAAAAACAAAAACTGAACTGAACTAACTTAGTTTAACTAAATGGCTGTTGAAGAACTTATCAGGTTTTGAAGGTAGTTCTCATTGATAAGAAGTAAGATCTCATTGATAGAATATAGCCCCAAAAACCCCTAGGAAAGGAATCACCCTCGTTGAGAAATTATATATTAAATATAAATATATTTACAGCTAATAAATCTTTAAAAATACTTATGTTTATGTTTTCTTCAATTTCAGTGATGTGCATTTTAATAGCGCTAGTGATATATCCAGTGTGCTTTGCTGCGGAGATTAATTTGAGTAAGTGATTATTTTAATATTTTTTATTATTTTTTATCTATTCAAGGTAAAAAAAAATGCTACGAGACCATTTAGAAATTTACTTTAATATACCTCAAGATACGTAACAGATATTTTATAAGTTTTGAACTAATTGGAAGATTATTTCTTATTTCAAATATTTATTTTGTGAAGTCATAATACGTGAATGTCAATTAAGCCCCATTCACACGAGGAGAGTTTCTCGCATCGACGATGTGATTATCGTAAGGATATAAAAAGGTTGCTTCCTGTAAATCGTACAAATATATTGTCGGAACACAATAATCGCAAGGTGGTTATTTCGTGCGATAATTGCAAACTATTCTCGCCGCGAGAAACTCTCCCCGTGTAAATGGCACTAAAGGCTAAAATTGGGAAAGTATGTGAGCCAAAGGAAAGTAAATCGGTTTCTCATATTGACTGTTAAAATATGTGATTAAGTTGGCATTTTTTTATACAAACCTCGTGTCGCTAGAAGATGAATTGGAAAATTGTATGACGTTATGGGCGCAGGCAACAGGTCAGTGTGGGAGTTTGGCTGGGCGTACGGCGTGGGCTGGGGCGCCGCCATCTTCCTGTTCGGCGCCGTCGTGCTGCTGCTCTGCGACAAGGAGAGCGAGGAGCTCTACTACAAGGAACGAAAAGTATGTACTGGTCTTGTACTCTCTTTCTCATTTGTTCTTAATTCAGTGCGATTTTCACATTTGTAAAATACCACGTGACTATGGTAGTAAATCGTGGGATATCTAATATGTTTAAACACATGGAGATATTTCATAAGACAGTAATAGACGCTATGAAAAATGTTTGTAGGAAAAAGAGTTACACTGTTTGTTAACTGTACCATAATTACTGTAAATATCAGTACACTTTGAAGCCTTCACTGTTCACACTAACTTCCCCTCGTTCTATTGATTAGATGCGATCATGATACTGCTCGCGTTGTCCGCTCCAGTATAATATCACAAAGTCGATTTTTTTTTGTTATGTGGTGTATTGTAAACGACGATCGCTATAGATAAGTGGTAATCGCCTTTTGATATGGAAATAATAGTGATTAGTGTTGGTGTATTCAAGGGCCGATCCAAGCGGGAGTTCATGGGGTCATGACCCCCTCCCCCCCGGGCTGGCACTAGATTGACAGAATTTATTTATTATCTTGTTGATAAAATTTATAAACACAAATAATTCATTGCATTTCGATAAATAAAATAAAAGTGTGTGCGTGCGTGCGTGTGTGTGTTTGTTCAGAAATTGTAACAACACAGGCTGTAACAAACATTAAAAATCATGAATTCATATTCGAGTATTGAAATCAGATCCAGTGTTCTGACAAGAACTACATTACCTGGCGTAAAAACTGGATCTTCACTAGGCTGTATAGACATATGTAATGTGTGATATGACATGTGTGTGTGTGTGCGTGCAGGTGGTGAGCGTGGAGGGCGGCGGGCGCCCCTAGGGCCGCGGGCGCCTGCCCGACCTCGTGCCGTGAGCGCGGCGCCAGTAGCGCGCGGGCCGCAGTCGCACACCCCGCGCGCCCCGCACACTCCGCCCCGCGCACCACGCCGCGCGCGCCACGCGCCACGTGGATCTGACGCGGGCGCCGCGCGACCCGCCGCCGGTCACATCGACCGATTGAATCTCAATAATATTTTAGCTTTTTAAGTTTACTCTCTTTTTTAGTATAATTTAATTATCGTTATGGGTCGATATTTCTCTTAGTTTCTGATGCGAACGTTTTGACACGATATTAAGATATTATATTTCATTTGATTTGGATTATGACAGTTATAAACAAAGTAACGCCAGAGCGCGTCTTACGCGCTACAAAGGAATCGTTGGCTAAAACATGTTTTTTTATTGATCGTGTAAAATATAGCTTATTATGACTACATGACTGAAATTTTTGTTACATTTTTTATTGCTTTAGATGGCACAATTTTCAGGCCTTGAAAATACAAATAAAATAGTAAATCGTTTAAATTTTTTGTCGGTAACAATGTGTCGTGGCAAGGCTTCACGTAGTTGTGTTAAGAGAAATATCTGCAGCGGATCTGCCGCGGTAGGTAATTATTTTGTTAAAATAACTTTTGTTTTTATTTTTTAAGAAATGTACGGATGCCAATATAAAACACGACTGCGAAAATTAAAACGTATCAATTCACGTAGAAATTGTGAATTAGGCATATTCAGATTTCAAGGCCATATTATGATTGTGCGTTTTGTTGTAGTGCATTAAGGTTGAGCTTGGTTAATTTATTTCGCGTGCGTGGCTCCGTCGCATGAGTGGCGACGGGGCCGTGTGCTCCGATCCAAAGAGCGTTAAGTTATTGTGTTATTTATTGAGTGTAAGTAGTGGTCGGCGGCGGCTCGGCGGCGGGCGCGGGCTCGCTCGCACCGGGCAGGCGACCCCACCACGCTGTCTCAGTGACTCTCCGTTAGTGCGGACTCGTGTTTAGTGTAGTGCATCGTGACGTCGAGGGCGTCGAGTGATGGACTCTGACTCGACACTCGCCACCGACGTGTCTCGTGTATAACGCATACTTCGATTAAAGTTACCGTTAGATGGTACACTTGTGTGAGCCGCGTGATCGTATCTTGCGGTCGCGACGCGCATTTTGAGATTATTTTCCATTTGTCAGTCAGTCTCGTTTGATGAATCTCTTTTTTCTTAATCGAATGTGTATACCTTAGAAATATATCTTTTATGGAATTGATAATTATTTATAAATGAGCATGATATTTTCTTAGGTAATATTTATTTAAACTGTGTATCGATGTAATGATGTTAATCTCAATATAACTGTAATGTGTATAGATAAGTGTAATGTTACGACTAAATTGTATTAAGACTAATGAGATCCAAGTATTTGTTGGGTTGACGCTAAAACTTCAGTGTTCTCTCCATCTATATGAATTTACTAGAAAATAGTGGCTTCTATTTTGATCCTCAATAGAATAGTGACATTGAATCTCTCGGAAACTGTTGCTATCTCAGAGTTATTTTGTTATTAATTATTGTAATATTGTAGATGAATTTCTGCTGGCATTAAACTCGCATTCTAATGGTAATAAAATCATGTTTAAATTTTGAACACGTAATTTTTAAGCATTTTGTGATAATTTTGATTTAATTATGCTGTGTTCCGTAGCTACGTTTGTAATTAGGTATAGAAGTATTATTTTTTATATTATTGGTATTTTATTAAGCTATATAAATTTGGCCATGCACGTTACTTATACCGATCACTTTATCACCCACAACATGTGTATGTGATAGGGTACAAGAAATTAATTTTTTATTTATACTTTATACTAATCATTTCAAAATCAAAAATAAAGCTGACCATATCACCTGATCTTATTCAGTTATCTTATTTTATTTTTGAATGTAATTAGCGACCTAAGGGCCATATAAGGCGAAATTTAATGAATGAAAGAGTGCATTCACATTGATTAAAAACCACACACTGCCATACCTTGTTAGTTATTGAATTATTTCGGAATCATAGATATTGTAATGATATTTAAATTATTGTATTTAATTAGTATAAGTGTACACATCACATATAAGTCAGAACCCATTTGTAATTACGCAAATTTTGTCATTTTGATGATAAATCGATATGTAAGGCTGCATACTCATAAAAAAAACTTTACTGAAGGCACCTTTCGTTTGGAGTCCTTTGTATGAAAAAAAAAAAAATTTCTTATTAATAGTTTTGCGCAAATATTGATTCTCCTGAGTTTTAACAAGAAAACTGCTAATTAACACTGATGCAGTGTGCATTTAATGTCATAGTAAGCTGTCAGGCGAAAAAACCTATGCGTTTTATCATAATATATTATTGGTCGGACTCAGCTTTAGAATTATGTAATGGCAAGCCTATTACTGCTATCTAATTTGATAATTACTTATTTCATATTATTGGGCTGTATTCATACTTTTGCTATTGTGTGCACATTTTGCGCATTAAAATATCATGCACAAGGAAAACCAATTTACTTTGAAAAACTAAATGGAACTTAACATACACACATTAAATTGTAAAATACTATAAGACAATTATTTACGTTCAATTAGCATATTTGGTAACATTAATCGTGTTATTAAATATAAGTGTTATAGTGTGTATATTTCTACTTAAGAATTAAATGGTGAAACTGCCCGTAATACATAATTGGTTATTTTTTTCTTGATGTAACAAGCCCATACATTCCTTCTCTCCGTTTCCATTTTCTTAGCCAAATAATAAGTCATATCAAATGATATTGAATAAATTAATTAGTAAATATTATTGTTTTATTTCCTCTTTCAGAGGAGTCTTGCTGGAACGTACAAGGAGCATACTATTTCTATGAATAAGTTATAGGGAATAAAATCAATATTACAATCGTAATCAATTACTTGATTTGAGAATTGTATGGTATTAGATTCGATTTCATATGCATCCAATTCGTTACAAAAAGGGTTTTTTTATGCATGAGTGCATTAGCATCCACGCGCGGACGCCCGAGGAGCGGACGAGCGACGCGGAGTGAATTCCAAACACGGACAGCTATTGTGGCGCTCCGCATCACACTACGCGCTGTAGAGGCTTAATACTTTTTAGTGAATGGCGAGACGAACAAACCGTTCGCCTGGTAGTAACGATACGGGTCATAAACAGTAGCAAAACCAACCAACACCTTGAATTACAAAGCTATGCTTTGCATTCCACTGCGCTCGCCATCTTGAGACATAAGTTGTTAAGCCTCAATATTTCCAGTAGTTGCTCTGGCTACAATGTCCTTCAATCCGAAACAACAGTGCATTTACACTGCTGTTTGACGGGAGAAATAGCGGTGATACCTACCCAGGTGGTGTCTCACATATGAGAGACCTACCACCAGTCGACCAGCTTACTTCATCATGTTGGTTTTTGGCTGTCGATGGGCGCAGGCATCGTATAAAATACTCTCATTTGTTCACTAAAATAACTATACAACTTTGTAACTTATCAAATAAGAACCTAATTCTGAAATATAATTGAAAAAAAAAATATAATCAAATTCAAAATACTTTTATTGGGTAGTAAATGTAACACAATTTTTTATCTCTAATTTTCATTTAAAACATAATGTAACATTTTGGAAATTAATAAAATCACATATTATGAACTTAAAGCTAACTTTTTCAACAAAGCCAATTTAAGATGTTATTCGTTTGAACATTATTGTAGCTAAAACAAGATCATAATTTCCTTTCTAATTTCGCCCGCGATAAATTAGAACAAATAAACTGATGGTTTTTATGTAGTAATTATATGATATTAAACATCAATGCCAGTCATCGTTTTAATATTTTTTAGTAATCTAGCATTGGCTTCCTTGTAGTCCACTGGCTGGGCAGTGATTACTGTTGTCTTCAGTCTGGTTTCATCCTGGAGATAGAAAATTAAATTATTTAAATAAATGAGTGTGTTAAATAAGTTTAAATATTTGTTAAACTATGATTTTTGCCATAAGTGTAGTGTTGGTTGATATGTATTTATGTTGAATGCAAGATGTATATTCATAATGCAATGTATAGCTTAATAAGTCATTTACTATTGTAGCGCGTACCTCTTTGGGAACGCGTCGAGTCCCTACAGCCCTACTCCCCGCGGGCCTCAGGCGGTCCCCGCGCACCCCGCGCCCCAGCGCCCGGGCACGCGCGTCCCGACAGGACTAGTGTGCGACCCGGAGGTCCTGACGGCTGACGTGCGCAGGCGCCTAGTGTTTGCCGGCCGCCGCTCGCTCGCCACGAACGCGATCGTCCTTTTGCGAATAATCAAAGACGTAGTACTTATTTAAATAAAACCACCTCGCCCCCTATCCCTATAACTGGCGACCAACGTTCGGCAAGAACTACTTCAATACCTAGGTTTTGTACGGGTGTGTTGTAAACCTGAACCTAGTGAGAAACTTTTGCGAGGATTAAGTACTACGTCGTTTTAGAAAAACTTGTGACGATTTGTGTACGCGTTTCTGTTGTCGTGGACTATTATTATTTGGACAGTGATTGTTTATACATATAAACTATTTGAACAGTTTTAGTACATACGTAAGAAGTAAGAACTATAGTGATAAACTGTTTTGTGTATTCGAGTTTATATTGATGCAGAAAGTGCATTAGTATTTCGATGTTTAGAAGTAATAATAGTAATTACTAAGTTATTACGCAGCGAGTAGTTTTGCGCAGTAACAAGACCTTGTGTGGCGAAAAGTTTTGCGTCGCAACAAGACGAGTACATAGTCTAGTGTGTTATGACTATTTGTGTTTTGGTTTTAAACATTTCGAACTATTTAGTAATTATGTTATTTCGTTGTTGGTGAACTATAAAAATTGTGGACCTACTTTTATAACTTATTACTGTGGACTTTTGTGTAAAATGCCGCGACCGAGTACGAGAGCTCGTGCTGCGAGCCCCGCTGAGATCGGTGGCTTGTTGGAAGACGAGGCGATGGAGTCGCCTTCGGTGCCTAGGAAGGCACTGGCTACGGAATCTACTTCGACGGCTGCGTCGGCGTCTGTCTCGGCACCTGTTTCGGTGCCTGTGCGAGACAATGCCGCGCTGGGTGCCGCCGCCGCTACGGCCGCGCATGCGTCCCGGGAGGACGCGTCGTTTGCGCCGCCGCCTACTAGTGTTTCCGCGCAGCAAGTCGTCTTAACAACGGACCAGCTGATGATGCTCATAGGCAGGATAAGTCACAGCAGTACAGGTACACAATCACCTTCTTTTACCGGCCATGTGAATACTGGCCATTTTGCCAAATGTACGGCACGTTTTGATGGTAGCAAGTCAAGCGACGTGAGAGCGTTCATCGACGCAGTGGAGACTTATAAGATGTGCGTCGGTGTGGAGGACAGTATGGCGCTCAAAGGACTTTCAATGCTATTGACGGGATTGGCGGCTACTTGGTGGCAAGGCGTCAAGGATACGACCTTGAGTTGGCCAGCCGCGTTGGAAGCTTTACAACAGACGTTTGGACCGCGACTGCCGCCACATAAGTTATATCGATTGATATTTGAAAGAGAACAACAGATTGATGAACCGACAGATTTATTTGTTTGCCATATTAGGTCCATAATGGCACAGCTTCCGTCTTTTACGCTCACGGAATGTATACAATTGGACATGACGTATGGTTTATTACATCGACGTATTCGTGAAAAGGTTCCGCGCTCCACCTTCAGCACTTTTGCTGAACTTTTAATACAAACGCGCCGCGTGGAGGACATTTTGAATGAACAGAGTCTGCAAGTATCTGCGGATGCTAAACCCTCCACTTCTGCTGTGGTGCCGCGTCCTGTGGCGGAGCGACCTGATTCGGACCTAGCGACTAAACGTCGTTCACGACTACAATGTAATTATTGCAAGCAGTATGGGCATGTAAGAGATGCATGCCAACGACTGGCCCGACAGAAGACCAGTAAGGTGAGCGCTCCGGAAGGTGAGCGACGACCAGTTACGTGTTTTGGGTGCGGTGCACCTGGCTTCATACGATCGAACTGTCCTACGTGTAGACAAAAGCGAACAGTTGAGAAAACCGATAGTGCGTCTCAGTCGGTTTCAGTGAGTGCGATTAATGTGAATTCTCGCGCGCGTCCGGTGATCAGTATCGAAGTGTACGGTATTACAGGCAAAGTGTTAGTTGACACCGGCGCGAAACATAGTATAGGTAGCGTTAGTTTAAGATCATTGTTAATTAAGAACAATCAGGTATTTAAAAATGTTTTTACTGAATTAAAGTACGCTGACGGTCGTGTTTGTGCGCAGTATGTTGAATTGGCGAGCGTCAATGTCACTTTACGGGGTAGGACATGTGTAGTAGATTTTATAATGTTACCTAACGCGACAGATAGTTTATTAGGCATGAATTTTATTCATGACATAGGTATGGTGCTAGACTTTGACCGTAATGTATGGTTCATGAAATATGATCGGAAGCCGCAGCCCATTAATTATGAGTTTCGCCGCGTGCCGCAGGTTATTTGTTCGTCTGTGGGTCTTCGCGAGGACGAAGGTTCCCATCTGAGCTCAGATGAACGTCAGCACCTGTCTGAACTCCTGAGTATCCATGAGGATATTTTTAGTCCAGGGGGAGGACCAACTTCGTTTGCGGTGCATCATATAGATACCGGCGATGCTGCACCGATAGCTAGTCCACCATACCGTGTAACGCCTGCAAAGAAAGAAATTATGCGAAGAGAAATAGATTCGATGCTGGAAGACGAGATAATTGAGGATGCCGAGTCGGAATGGGCTTCACAGGTTGTGTTGATACCGAGGAAGAATGGTGAAGTAAGATTCTGCGTGGATTACAGGAAACTCAATAGCGTCACTCGTACTGACAAGTACCCGCTTCCAGTGATAGACGAATTGTTACAAAACACAAAGTCTAATTGTGTGATGTCGACGATAGATTTGAAGGCAGGATACTGGCAGATAATGGTAGCGCCAGAGGATAGGCCCAAAACCGCCTTCACTACGCCTTTTGGAACGTTTCAGTTTCGTCGTATGCCGTTCGGGTTAAAGAACGCTCCGGCAACGTTCCAGCGGTTGATAGACCGTATGAGAGCAGGACTTAAAAACATGTGTGTCTTGGCGTATCTTGATGACCTCCTGGTGATATCGCCAAGTCTGGAACAACATCTGAAGGATCTTCACGACGTCTTCGAGCGTCTTCGTGTGTTTAACCTGAAAGCAAATAGAAGTAAATGTGTTTTTGCAAGAGATAGAGTCACTTACCTGGGTCATGTTGTGTCTTCGCGTGGAATCGAGCCTGATCCCACGAAGGTCGAAGCGGTGATTAATATGAAACCTCCAACAAACCTGAAAGAGTTGAAGACTTTCCTGCAAACCTGCTCATGGTTTCGAAAATTCATCCCACAGTTCTCCGATGTAGCACGCTGCTTGACAGATTTAACAAAGAAAGGAAGATGCTGGAAATGGGGGGAGAGCGAGCAACGAGCTTTTGATGAGCTAAAGGAACGGCTCACTACCAGCCCCATTCTTTGTCAGCCAGATTATGAAAAACCTTTCATACTGCGAATCGATGCTAGTGCATATGCCATTGGGGCCGTGCTGATGCAAGGCGAGGAAGCCAATGAAGAAAGACCCATTGAGTACGCCAGCAGATTGTTGACGGCTGCTGAGCGTAACTATCACACGACGGAGCGTGAAGCGCTCGCAGTAGTCTGGGCTCTAGAGAAGTTTCGAGGATATGTCGAAGGAGCACAAGTTCGTGTGGGGACAGATCATCAGCCCCTGAAATGGTTGTTGTCCATTAAGACGCCTAGCGGGAGACTAGCACGGTGGGCGATGAAAATTCAGTCGTATAATTTAGATATTGAGTACACGCCCGGAAAGGTTAACGTGGTAGCGGATACCTTAAGCCGCCCAGTGAACCACGACGTTAGTTTTGTAGAGAGTAGTCCGTGTAGTATTTGTCCTGTAATTGTTGTCGATCTGCCACACTGGAAACCTGAAGATCTTCGGGCAGAACAATTAAAGGATCCGGACATTAGTAAAATTATATCTGATTTCGAGGCTCAGCCAGACAACTCTGAATCGGCTGTGCGTTGGATAGATCGAGGCTATTACCTTTCACAAGGTATTTTATATCGTTGCGATCCGGAAGGAGAATCCGAAGAGCCTCTGTTGGTGATACCAGAATCCATGAAGGCGGAGCTAATGAGAGAGCTCCATGATTCGCCTACTGCTGGTCACTGGGGTTTAGAGCGTACCTTACGCCAAATTAAACAACGATATTATTTTAGGAATATGCGAGCTTATGTAGCTCAGTATTTGAAGTCTTGCGAACAATGCCAGAAGTATAAGGCAACTAATTTAAAACCGGCTGGATTGCTCCAGACTCCTGTGCCTCAGCAGAGATTTGAAGTCTTGGCAATAGATCTCTTTGGACCGCTGCCTGAGGGAGATCGTGGAGAAAAATGGATCTTCTTAGTGGAAGATGTTGCCAGCCGATGGGTGGAACTTTTCGCGTTGTGTGACGCGACTGCCGAGTCGTGCGCGAAAGTTTTGTTGGAAGAAGTCTTTTTACGGTACGGAATACCTCGTCGAGTAATTTCGGACAACGGGACACAGTTTGTCTCAGCTGTGATGCAGAAGGCTTTATTTGTTCTCGGAGTGCATCAATCTTTGATTCCCGTTTATCAACCCGAGGCCAACCCCGCTGAGCGCAAAAATCGCGAGTTGAAGGCGCGTCTTGCTATTCTTGTTGGTCCAGAACATCGTCGATGGCCGGCTGTATTGCCGATGGTACGTTTTTCGCTTAATAGCGCGTACAATGAAGGAACAGGACATTCAGCTGCATATTTAACTTTCGCTCGGGAGATGCGTTCTCCGTTAGCAGTGAATACTGATCTAAGAACCATAGTGTCAGAGCAAAATTTTGTGCCTCAGATTACACCTTATTTAAAGAAATTTGTCCGCGGCCTGCATGACGTACACGAGCGAATGGAAGCTCAGCAGGATAAGCGCAAATCCGAAGGTGACAGGCACCGTCGCGTTTTTCCACCGTACAAGGAGGGAGATTTAGTTCTCGTGGAAACTCACATGGCGAGCAAGGCAGCAAAAGGTTTTTCGAGCAAGTTTGCTCCTAGACGGGAAGGCCCGTATCGTATTTCACGAACCATTAGCCCAACCTCATTCTTAGTTGTTGACGGTGCTGGGGTATGTAAAGGAAAATATCATGTTAGTGCGTTGATGCCCTATACGGGAACGTCTAAGGCCATTGATCATCCGCGACGCCGTGGTCGACGACCAAGGTCCATGCCACACACGGGGCGTTCGTGTGGCATGGAGGGGGAGCCTGTAGCGCGTACCTCTTTGGGAACGCGTCGAGTCCCTACAGCCCTACTCCCCGCGGGCCTCAGGCGGTCCCCGCGCACCCCGCGCCCCAGCGCCCGGGCACGCGCGTCCCGACAGGACTAGTGTGCGACCCGGAGGTCCTGACGGCTGACGTGCGCAGGCGCCTAGTGTTTGCCGGCCGCCGCTCGCTCGCCACGAACGCGATCGTCCTTTTGCGAATAATCAAAGACGTAGTACTTATTTAAATAAAACCACCTCGCCCCCTATCCCTATACTATGCACGTTGTTTCCTACCACATGGCCCATGGATAATGTCGGATGTCGATTGTGAAGAAGGGGAACAAAGACCGTTTTTTGGTGACATCAACCCAATAAACATCGATTGTAGCTTAGTTTTCACACGACCCATATTTTTCATATCATTGTGCTTGCATGTAGTCACTAAAACTACCACCCAGCTTCGTTTCGGTAGCACTCTGGATATACCCGGTAAATTTGATCGAAGCTATTATCAGCTAAGATGTTTATAAAGCATAGATGCGTTGTCCGAGCTTTATAATGGCAAGACGTTTGGAAGGTATTTGCCTCCCATGCAATTTGTCACGTTTCAACCAGTGTCGCGGATACACGTTTCTCTGACTATTTGTATTCTCGAAACCAAATGCGGAAAAATAGATTAGAGTGATTTAAAATAATGTACAAATGATTCTGAAACTGTGAAACAAAAAAAAATATTTTATTTAGTGCGCAAGTACACACTAATTTAATTTTTATTAAATAAAATTAACCCCTGGCCTGTCGTAAGCGCCATATTGTGTCCTTGAACTAAAATAGCCCCTATTTCAATAACGTTAGGTTGCTTTATTGCTTGAAGTCCGACGAGCCTGAGCGCTGTTCGTTTGACGGTTGAGGGGTTATTAAATTCGCTCTCAAAGCGACGTTTGACAGCTCTCGCCACGTTATCCCGTACTTCATGCTTGGTGCTACGTCACACGCGCTTTGGCCAATAACCGTGCGGCACTTATTGTTACGTAACTACCGATGTCTATTCATCTTCTTCTAACATATATTTCTTGCTTTTTTACTCTTTCTTCGAACCAATTTGAAATTACAATACGCATCGCCCCATTTTTTTGTGCCATTATGTTAGTGTATGACGTGTCTATTTGTAAAACGTCATTGATTACACTGGTCAACACAAGTCTTGTTTCCTTTAATTTTTTTTCTGTTATTGGGTATTTCTATGGCCCTGAGTATGAAAAAAATATTGGAAGATTGCTAACAGCCAGAGGCGGCTCGTAATATTTTTTGATGGGGGTTCACAAAAAAAACTAATTGAAAAACTAGAGCTTAGCTTATTATATTTGCCGCCGATCTTTTTGGCGTGCGAAGATATGTATTTCTTTCTTGTGAATATCAGAAATGGAATTGATTAAGCGTACAAACTATAATGGTTTCTTAGATTTACGCGAATGTTACACATTGAAATAAGACTATTATTTACGGATTTTATCGCGGATTTTTTTTAATTTTTACATTTTTTGAATTCCCGACGTTTCGATCACCTTACAGCTTTCGAATTTAAAATTAAACTAAATCCGCGATAAAATCCGTAAATAATAGTCTTATTTCAACGTACAAACTATTTTTTAATACTTATCTATTTAAAAAAAACCTGCGAATTAACTGAGTGACGCGTGAGCGGCGCTCCAGAATACGCTAATTTCTCATACGATATCTTTTGTTTCACGCGTCAGCGCGAGTCGTAGCTCTCTTTCGCACTCATTGAATACAGTACTACCAGTCGTACTAAACTTCGTTTCATAGGAGCGCAATCGCTGGCGCTCCACTCGTTACAAATTGACGCTACATGTACCTATATAGGTAATATAATATACTTATTATAGGCGTAGTAAAATATAAAGAATGTAATGGAAGGATTTATGTATTATAAATATATATAAATGATTAAATTAGCTAAGTATGTAATTTTCGTGGGAGTGCACTGCACCAGCGCTCTTTCGGATGAGCCGCCTCTGCTAACAGCGTCAGTTTTTGAAATATAGAGTTTTATTATTTTGATAAAAAAGTACAGAAAATTAATAAATGATGTTAACAAAATTTCTATTGAACACTATCAAATGATCTTTTATACGATTTTCTTGAATGAACGACTTTAGGTAGATCACGTTGCAAACTCCAGCAGTAGTCTGCCATCATATGTGGGTCCCACCGCCCCTGATACCGCTCTTCCATTGTTCGAAGATCCTGATGGAATCTTTCACCCTGCTCCTCACTAAAATCACCTAGATTTTGTGTGCATACAAAAAAATAGTTTGTATGCTTAATCAATTCCATTTCTGATTTTCACAAGAAAGAAATAGATATCTTCGCACGCCAAAAAGATCGGCGGCAAATATAATAAATAGTAAGCTCTAGTTTTTCAATTAGTTTTTTTGTGAACCCCCATCAAAAAATATTACGAGCCGCCTCTGGTCCCAGAGACACATGAAACAAGGGAACTTCGTGTATCGTTACGAACATTACTGCATCTCTTTTTCCACTGGACCATAACCGTAGACATACCACACATTTCTGGCATACAATATGAGGAACCCATGGCTTGTCCTGATTACACAATTTTATTTTGAAGTATTGATGATACGCATTACGATTTACAAAGTCCGATATAGGTTTTCGATATTTTGCAAATACATATTCACCACAAATGTAGTAAAAAGAATCAGGATTAAGTACACAACACCTTCTTGACGAAGCCATATCGAAAACAACAACAAATTATATTTCAATGTCCAATAAAAAACGCAACTATAAGTAAAAATAGTAATGGAGGGTAGTTAGCTGTAACTCAAAAACAAAAGCTGTGAGAGAAAAACTGTTACCATATTTAAAAAATACGCGTTAGTTTGAGAGAGAAACAAAAAAAAAGTTAAAGGAAACAAACGATTTTATTTTTTTTGTTGACCAGTGTTATCAGTCCATATGAATATTTAGAATATCAAAACTCACGCTGTAAGTCTCCATTTTGGCGCGCAGTTTGAACACGAACGTGTTGAACTTGACGTCGTCGAAAACTTGTGCGTAGGCGGGCTTGTCGTAGTCGAACATGCGGCCGAGCTGGTCGGCGGAGTGGCGCAGCATCACCTCCGCGGACTCGTTGAACGCGGTCACGCGCTGCTCGCCGGTCGGGTCCGATACGTTGGCCTGTAATAATCGATAGGATTTTTTATTTTTTTAATGTTGTTGGCGGAGTATGCACTATTGTTTCAAAGCCACCCTCCCCCCTCCCTCTCCTCAATCGTACTCTCGATTATAAAGGAATACGATGCGCTGCAGTAGACGTGGAATACTGTATCTGTATCAACAGATAAAAGTAGATTTTTAATCACATAATCACATGTAATACTTTAGTTTTATTAGCTCGAATCCAATCATATAGTCCAGGTTCCCCAGAACAAGTTTCATAAGTGATTACTAACAAGTTGATTTTTCGTGAGTAGCTTCCTTTCGACTAGACGCCCAACTTTTTCCTTACAGTAACGTTGGTAAATGGTAGCTTAGTAGGGTAGCAAGGATGAAACATGTCGATTTGACGAATTTTTAAAATTTATTAGTAACAGAATTTTTCTTTGTTAATTATCAAGATAATTATCTAAATAACGTGAAAAAATATTTGTCCTACAAAATATAAGGTTTTATCACAACAGTCCCCCCTCTCCAACATGTATCATAAACAAGGTCATGGAAAATAATTACTAACCAGCTGTTTTTTTTTTTATTGGTTAACTCACATTTGTATAGTTTATTACCCACAATGTCCTACAAATTGTGTGGTATGTCATCTTGGTCCTACGCTCAAAAGTTGTAGTACTAATACATAATGTAAAAATAATTACTATCAAGCTGAATTTTCGAGAATAGCTTCATCTCAATGAGACGCCCAAGTAATTCTTGTACGAAAATTCTCGATTGTGGTTTATAACTAAGATAATAGGGATGAAATATGTTGACTTGACGAATTAAAAAAAAATATTACTAACAGATTATTTTTTTGTTAATTATCGAGGTAATAATCTAATTAACGTAAAAAAATATTTGTCCTACAAAATATAAGGTTTTATCACAACAGTCCCCCCTCTGCAACATGTATCATAAATAATGTCATGAAAAATAATTACTAACCAGCTGATTTTTTTTTATTGTTTTGCTAACATTTGCATAGTTTACCACCAACATTGTCCTACAAATTGCGTGGTACGTTATTCCAGTCCTCCAGTTACAAAGTTGAAATTCATGAAATAAAAAAAAAAATTGTATATTTTGGAGCTAAGGCACACTGCTATCCTTGCTCACAAACGCATCCGCACAGCATGGTTTACTGTGGACCACAGACGACTAAAAATACAGACGGCCAACACACAGTTGCACTGTTTTTGTAGTCACTTAAACTACCACCCGGCTTCGTATTCAGTAGCACCCTTGATATACCCGGTATATATTTAGATGCGTTTCGCACCGGAGCTGGAAATCGGTATTTTACCGAAATAACTATTTTGTCGAGCTTTTAGAACTTGTCTTAAGTGACAAACACTAAGCATGGGTTCACGCACTAATAAGGAGAGGTGAAGCGCGCGGGGTGGGGTAAATTTGGGGCACCGAGGTATAGGTTGTGCAAACAAAACATTGCGCGTCGTTTTAACCACAGAATACTAAACTAATAGAAGGCAAGCTTCATACAAAGCGCGCTTAATCAACGCCCACATAGACAGCGTTCACCGACACGATATTCCAAACCAGTCGAGACCACTGCGAGAGCGAATTTCAACTTTTGCGCGAACGCCGAGCGTAGTATGGCAACAAAAGTGAAGTACATACACAAGGTTGACTTCTGTTAGTATTCTGTGGTTTTAACTAGACGTAATTATTGGTCGCTATAAGCAGTTGGTGGCTTAAACCGGGGTCGCACTAAACGATGATATTTTCTCAGTACCATACTATGAAACCTAATTTGAGTAAACATTATCGTCGTTAAAACCGATCAGTCATTATAAGCGAAGTCGTATACGAATACTACTGTAAGTATAAATGTATATTTCATTTTATTTTGTATACAGTAAAAGCTCCTTATTCGTGCTTCCTTCATTCGCGTTTTCACTATTCGCGGATTAAAAAATTCCCATATTCGCGTCTAGACATTTCTTTATTCGCGGATCTAATCGGTACATAGTACATGTATATTAGTAAAAATAATTCCAATATGTGTCCAACCAAAAATCCTTTGTAAACGCGCCGATAAATGGATGAATAAAAAGGTAAAATAGACCTTATTACAACAATGTAATAAGTATGTTATTCAATGATATCACCGCTGTATTAGATCGGCCGTTGATATAAACCGCCTTGGCCGCGGTCGCTGTTTTTGAAAATGTATACAAACAGAATTAAAGCAACCTTATACCTAGGAACGTATCCCCTATACTCCCATATAAAATACCATTCCATATTCACGGTTTCTGTATTCGCGGCATATTTACGGAACGTATATCCCGCGAATAAAGAGCTTTTACTGTACTCAAAAATAACAAATTTTGTAGGACTAATATAACATACCTTTATTTTTGTAGGACATTGTTTTATTTGGATGAAAAATATATTAACCTATCACGTGATATATTTGTCCTACAGTTACTAATAAAAAAAAAAAGTTTTGCGGTATTGACAACTTTTGAGCGTAGGACCAAGATGACATACCACACAATTTGTAGGACGTTGTGGGTAGTGAACTATACAAATGTTAGTTAACCAATAAAAAAAAATCAGCTGGTTAGTAATTATTTTCCATGACCTTGTTTATGATACATGTTGGAGAGGGGGGACTGTTGTGATAAAACCTTATATTTTGTAGGACAAATATTTTTTCACGTTATTTAGATAATTATCTCGATAATTAACAAAGAAAAATTCGGTTACTAATAAATTTTAAAAATTCGTCAAATCGACATGTTTTATCCTTGCTACCCTGCTAAGCTACCATTTACCAACGTTACTGTAAGGAAAAAGTTGGGCGTCTAGTCGAAAGGAAGCTACTCCAATGATATATTATACAAATACGACGTAGATATCGCACTAGCACTTCAAAAGTGAGGCGTTCAAATTCGGGCAATTGGTGTAATTTTATCTAGTCGCATAGCAACGGCGACAGAGGGAAGACCTCAGTGCTGTCAACATAATTTATTTCGAAAATATTGTCTAAAGTGTAGAATTGTGTGTTTTAAAAATGTTAAAACAATGGTGCAAAAATATGAAACTAAATTGGACCTACACACCATACGTAAGTATATAAAAACCACACAAAACTTAATTTTTATTTTAAATTAGTAAACACCTCCTTCAATTGTGTAAGAAGGATCGCCTAATACAAAGATTGTGAAGTGCGATAGGGACAAAAAGCGTACGTCATAGATTAACAAGTCAGAAGCGAAACCGATCACACAGAAAATTGACGATGAAAGTTTGAATGGATTTAGTTAGTAGTATATTTGTTTCTAATTCAATCATTTCTAAAACGATTAAGTTATTTGTTATGAATTATTTTCATAATAAATTACTTAATCCAACCACGAATATTACAAAATACATTAGTTTCCCCATATATTTTGAATAACTATATTTACATTAATCATTAAATGTTTCCAGATTTCTACGTGATGAGCTTTTGAGATGTAAATGGATATACAACAAGCACAGCTCGGACAAAAAGAGGGGATCGTGACTGGATGCCTTTAAAACTTATTAATATTGGTTTAGCACATTTAATTATGGATAAAAATATACAACTACGAAAATATATATAAAATATATCCACCTAAAAAAAACCTGCACCATCGGTTATAGTATCGGTTGTTTACTAGTGGCAGATCGCTCATACGTTACCACCATGTGTAGGTACGGTAAGGTGTCTTGGTTTCGCTTATGTCCACGAGCGGTCGTATCACTTGTCATTATTACAATAAAAAAAATATTAATAAGAAATCGATTTTTCAGTGCATGCTTATCATAAACTAATATAAAAAACGGCAACGAATTTAATTTTTTATTTTGTCAAGGTTGTAAGAAAATAAAATATATTTGTTTCAGGATGGCGTACCACAGCTAGACTCATGTAGCAACCTCAAAGTTAATATATTAAATACTTATAAAACCAAATAGGTAGTTTTATTTATCGTCACCCTTCTGTTTCTATCGCTTCGATTCTATGTTTGGATAACGCAATGCTATCTCTTTTCATCTCGTACGTTCTGTATAATCCGTTTCATTCATTAAAATTGTTATAAAGTATTAACAAATGAGTATGTATATGCATAGCAGTACAGTTTTTAAACGTCACGCAATATGGATATGCGTCATCTTTATTAAAACATCATTGAGCTACTCACGAAAAATCAACTTGTTAGTAATCACTTATGAAACTTGTTCTAGGGAACCTGTACCAATATCTACATGATTTGTCAACATAATTCATACATAATTTACTTAAAACCAATAAAAAAAGTATGATTGCTCATTTTACTAAATAAAGCACCCTGGGGTATCCATGGGGTATCACTCCAAAAAATTATATTAATTATAAGTAATCTAATCATCATAAGTAAAATTTAAAATATATTTTCATGTGTGGACACCTTATTACACATGAAATATATAAAGAAAAATCTATAAATTAATATCTGAATATGCATAGTTTGAACTTACAGCTAACAAAATCCTGTGTTTGTAGTTAGGGAACTCTCGATTACACTTCTCACATCTGAACAGTCCATTCTCTTGGTCCACAACTTTCTTGTTGCAATTCTCCTGTGGACAGGCTTTGTATACGGCGTTGTCTGAGAAGGTGAACGTCAGTACTCCAAGCAGGCTGTAGTAGTCGCCCTTTTCACCGGAACCCAACTGACGACTCTCGGCCTCTGAGAATGTGATCCATTCGTTTGAACCGCCGCTGTATCCTCCAGTTCTGAAAAAAGTACAAAAATATTATGTTTGTGAACTGAAAACGGATTTTTTGTTTGTTTGTTATACTCATAAATTCCAACAAGGCAATATGATAATATTTACCACGTAATTATGTGACTTTAAATTCAGGCCCAAAATAACCAATTCTCGCAAAACTATACAAATATATTTTTTCGCTAGTCATAGCTGAAGAAATACTATATGATCCCGATTCACGTCTTGCTAGGTAATGTATTTCTACCTTCTTGTAGTTTCGAATTGATATACAAACAGAAAGTAAATAGATGATGTATTTGTCGGGGTGTTCTTGTGTAAAACCCATATGATAAATAATTGTAAATTGGCCCTTAGGAATCTACGGGTAGTTGTAGAAGTAATTTTATTAAAGGAAACCCGATTGTGGTTCTATTTCACTACCCACAGTCAGAGTAAGGGTGGGAGCATGACAGTTTGCAATATAAAGCGCGTCCGGATCGTAGACAAGGCATATTCGAGATCCAGCAGTCGGCGGTGAAGCATAGACATACGCGTGTTTACTATAAAAGTAACAAGTTGTCGCAGCTATTCGGATAAATCGTTAATCCGTTAATTATAACGTGTGGTGATAATTATAATCAAATAATTAACACAATGAGTTTTATATTACCGTCATCCGACATCAGAAGCGGGATCGTCCTACGAGCTGCAACCGCTTGGTTATCGACATCAGCTGGCGCAGATTCTAACGTGAGTACCAGAACTAATAACTTGAGATAAATTATGATGACTGGTCACTGTTATGTGTAGCTGTCATGTGTGACTGTCGTGTGTGGCCCACGTATGTAGCTGCCATTTGTGGCTCACGCTCAGAACAATGAGTAAAGCAGGGTCATGTATGTGGCTGTCATATGTGACTATCATATGACTATCAAGTTATACCTTCGAAACTAATTTAATGCCGCTCTGAAAGATGCCTGCAGGTTGCTGTATTGGAAAAGAGTTCAGCACAATCAATGGAACTTCGAAAACATTCAACTACCTACATGAAGGAGTTATACGAAAAAAATAAACCTACTACTAGAATCAATCAAGAAAGATTGATGGGCATCTGTTCAGCTGTGCCCTTGGTATTGAAATAGCCCATGTGCTGCGGTGACTGCTTACCATCAGGTGACACATAAACTCATCTGCCTGCCTAGGCCATTAATTGTTATCAGGAGCAGTGATATGGAGCTGTGACTGTACCTTGGAAGTTCCAAGACACCTGCATCTTCACAGGAGTGTTTCAAATTGGTGAGATCTTTCCATTTTTGTTTGAATTTGGTTTTACCATTTTACTTTCGTTAACTCTTAGAGCAATTTAAGAAAATATGACGAAGTGCGCAACAATATAGATTACTTAAAGAAAACACAGCCTTAAAGCAAAGGTACACAGATACCAATCTCAAAAAGGGATATTGTATTGTTCCAGACTAACTTCGTGGACTCTATGATGAAAAGAAATGCAGACAGCAGGTGCAGAGCACGCCCCGCCACGCCGCGCCGGTCCGAACTGCTGTATCGGCGCAGCAAAATCAAATCTTAATACATAAGACCTACTTAGTAGTTGGACCAAAAACAAGCCCACTGAGTTTGATTCGCTGGATCTACTCACAGCTGGGTCGTGTCGCGTTATTTCCAGTGGTAAAGTAAGCCCGCTGAGTTTGTTTCGCCGGGTCTTCTCAGGACAGGGCCGCGTTGGATCCGGTGGTAATTTTAAAACGTTTTTACCTACGTCACGCACATCTTTATGGTTCAAACATCAAGGTGCCCGTGCACTCCTATTACTCCCGAAGCATAGAATCAAGCTAGGCTCGATGAGAATAATACACTCAAACATTTAAGTTATAATTGATTCCAAGAGTTCATTAAATGGCAATAGCATTTAGTAAGAAAGATTTGTAAGGTTAACAATTTCATAGACACAGTTCACATGAAGTAATTTAATAATTAATAATTACTATAATTATTGAGGGGTTTCTTTGAGACCTGTGAAAAAAAAGAGAAAATACAGTCTGATCTGCCCAGTTATGTAAAGAAAAAGGAAATTTGTGTAAGCTAAAGGGGAATTATCCCGGTCTAGCACAGTTCGGTCCAGTTTTAAAACTGAAGGAACAATCTGGCACCTGAAGGGTCTCATAGACTGGTCCAGGGATGCGTTGTCTGAAGGGAATGCTTTCCGGACCAGACTGTATGGTAGAAATAATTATAACTATTTTTCAAATTGTTATATTATGTGAACTGAGTCAGGATGAACGAACGAATGATTTCTTTGATAGACACGCACACGAGGACGTGTGCTCGTCAGTATGGCCGTGTCGGGGTGTTCTTGTGTAAAACCCATATGATAAATAATTGTAAATTGGCCCTTAGGAATCTACGGGTAGTTGTAGAAGTAATTTTATTAAAGGAAACCCGATTGTGGTTCTATTTCACTACCCACAGTCAGAGTAAGGGTGGGAGCATGACAGTTTGCAATATAAAGCGCGTCCGGATCGTAGACAAGGCATATTCGAGATCCAGCAGTCGGCGGTGAAGCATAGACATACGCGTGTTTACTATAAAAGTAACAAGTTGTCGCAGCTATTCGGATAAATCGTTAATCCGTTAATTATAACGTGTGGTGATAATTATAATCAAATAATTAACACAATGAGTTTTATATTACCGTCATCCGACATATTCTTACTTAGCTGAAATGTTGATAACGTCCATATTTGCGCCGCCATTGTCGTACCATCCTCTGAGTTTGTGTGCCTCGGGTAAATCAGGGTTGAACCGTAAAACAGTGCTATTCATACATGACAGCGATTTGCTTCCGTTGAATTCAGACACGCGAGCACCCTAAAACACGATACAAAAAGTATAATGATATCACGATTACCATGATATAAGGATATAATATTAAACAAAAAAAACACTACTAATTGATGAGAAAATTATTTCAAGGTTGAAATAATATTTTGCATCCAGAATGAAAATACATCAGCATAATTGATAATGACGAAAAGTAAGAGGTCAAGCACCTTTGTAGCACATGGGTATCCACACGTTGTGGCTTTTGTTGTAAAGCTACACTAATCAAAATATGAATTTGTGGATTTAACTACTAATACCAGTATTTTTTACATCTTAAGTAGACGCGATTTGTCACATCGCTTTTATATTTCAAATCAATATAGCCCATCCATAGGTTGTCTAGAAGGCATTGCTGTTTTGCGATAAGACCACCGATTGTAACAGTATGTTTGTTCTTTATTCTTGTAAACCTGCATACCATAGCGATTTATAAAAAAAAAAATTCTATGGTATGTAAGTCCGCCAACCCGCACTAGGCCAGCGTGGTGGACTATATGGCCTAACCACTCTCTATCGTACTGTCGATTGTAGAGGAGGCCCGTGCCCTGCAGTGGGACGTATATGGGCTGATACTGATGTATTAAATCCTGTAAATTTATAAAATATATTCATATAAAATATTACCTTTGCAACAATAACTGGATTGCCGTTTGCTTCAAAAGTTTCTGCTTCATTGCCCCACAGCGTCAGAGCGACCTGCAACAATACTTTCACTGTCTCACCATCCATGGCTATCTCAGAATTTTCTTAATATTTGGACATAATTTACCATAAAATGTGTTAATACTAGTCGTATAGTGGATAAATGTTAGTAACGCCCAATGACAATAAAAAAGGTAGGCAGCGACTTTTTTGTGCTGGACCCCTGGCATTGCAAACGCTTACCATCAGCCGGGTCGGTAGGGCAGTTATCCTCAAAATGTTGTTTCGTCAAAAATTGAGTGCTTTAAAAATCTAGGAAAACATATAAAATTTTGAATGGCTTGTTGATTTGAGAACTTAAAACACTTGAATCTAATATCCTATTTTCTATGCTTTCGTGTGGTCACCTCCACCACGAATATTGTCAAATTGAAATGCTTTTGGTATTAAGGAGACATTGGAGCTTCGCGAATATTGATATCTGACACGTTCGAGTATTTCAATGTACCTGTATGTAATATACCTTTATTTTGCATTTTTAAAACCTTAATAAATATCATAGAACCTCTTGTGACTACCAAGGAAACACCTTTTGATACTTTCATATAGTGACGGAATTGGGTAAATGTGAGAACAAAAATATAGAATCAAAAAAACAACTAACCGCTCCACCAGAAGAATCGACAATGGTGACCTCTCTTTTCTTCAGCAGACGACCTGTGCTCTTTGCGGTTAGCTCTTGGACATCAGCCGAAAACTTACACACGCCAATCACATCTAATAACAAAGATTACTTATCAATACTCGTCATTATACTCAACAGATTACTATCCAGTTTAATTATGTCCACTTTGTACATAAGGTAAACCAGTTAAATATATGGGTCATATTCATAGACATATTTATAAACCAATTTTAGGTATCGAATGTTTTGTCTTTTTCGCTCAAACTGAATTCAAAAGTCATTCGATAGGGACATAACATTCCATAACTAAAATATGACCTGTTGGAAGCGGCCTGCATCCAGCGGCTTCCTGCAACCTTAGCCAGATCGTCCGTCCACCTTGTAGGCGGGCGTCCGACATTTCGCTTGCCTGTACGTGGCCTCCACTCAAGAACTAACGGCCATCGGGTCTACGAGCTATGTGCCCGGCCCACTGCCACTTCAACTTGCCAATCCTATAGGCTATGTCGGTAACCTTCGTTCTCCTACGGATCTCCTCAGTTCTGATTTGATCTCGTAGGGAAACACCGAGCATAGCCCTCTCCATGGCTCGTTGAGTGACTTTGAGCCTTTTCATGAGGCCCACAGTGAGAGGCATAATATAATGATGCGCCAAAAATAATATGATCTTATTACTACTCAAGATTGCGAGCGCAGTGGAATGTCAAGCATTGTTTTGTAATTCAAGGTGTTGTTTGTTTCTGTTACTGTTTATGAGCGGTCGTATCACTTACCATCAGGCGAACGGCATGCTCTTCTCACCATTCATTCACAATCAATGCATCTTTAAAAATATAAGTGTGTGCATTATTTGGGGAAAAACTACGTATTTATAATTTACCAATCAAACACGACGCCAGATAAAATTACACAAAATACGCTTTTTCACGAAACTTAATTGCCTTTTGTCTAAAGTCACAAAAACTACCTATCTTCATTTTCCGTCTCATTCTAGATATACCCAGTATAATAATAACCAATATCACAAAAAAAACAATTACCTAGTATAGTATCAGGGTCTTTGCTGGCGATCTCGTTGATGGGCATGAAGTCGTACTGTATGCCTGGCATGGAGCCCACGTCGTCCGTACACTCGGCTACCACCGTCTCCGGTGTGAACGACATCTCATAGTCGTTCTTAAGAGTCGAGAATCGCTTGTTCGCTGTCTTGAGACTGCAGCGGCTGATGTAATACACTTTGTCCACCTATAATAAACGTGGTTCCATAGAAAATAGTACTAATCTATTCATTACTAGGCAATGGGCTGCTCCACCACAGAAAAGGATTTACGTCTTAGACAGCACACTGATCTAATGTGTATTAATAGACTTCACACATTATATTCATGATTTGTTAAAGTAAGTGTTCATCCATTTTGAAATAAAGACAATTTCGCCGTTTTAATTTCATAATTATTATTTTGTCCTTTTTCAAATTGTCCTTGAAAATCCTCTTAACTGTCCTAGAAATTCCTTATTTTCCATATCTAGTTGATGTTGGGCGGATTAAAGGCGGCATTAGAGGCACCTCAGCCTATATATTATGTTGGGGTTACTGTTATAAAATTATTTTTGCATAATTTTTCATATCTTACCTGTATCATATCATAGAATTTGTCACATTCGTTTTTAAACGCCGTTGCTCTTATTTCGCCAGACTCATCACATAAATCCATGCTAAACAATTTTCCTTCGCCTTTAGCATTACTCCACTGGCGGATTGCTGATTTCGACATTACGCGCGCTTTTATAACCCATCTAAAAATTTCAAAATACATTTGACAAGATTTCAAGAGTAGTACCACAACAAATCAATATATTTCGGGCCGTTTGTCGTTCTATGTGTGTGTAACATTAAAAAAATGTGATAAAACTGAATAATCTGCTAAAGATAATAAATATAAGAACCCATTACTTGTTTTGATAAGGACTGAGGCTTGAAATCGGATGAGTAATCTTAGAATTGATTATACTGGAATCCAAGTTTGCTGTTGTTGGGACAGGCTTTGGTATTGACGCTGGTGGTGGTACGGCACTCTTCACAGGTGCTGCCGGAGCTGGTTTGGCCATATCTTCCGTCCATGTTTGGGGAGAGCCCAATGTCTTCCCCACCTCACTTCCAGGCGCAACGATAGCCAAGTCCAATATAATCATTACACGTCTAAAATAATACATATCATAAATCACAAAAATTTCATATAATCTTTGTAAACTAATAGAAAATTATGAATTTCTATAATTTTCATTCAAAATTTTAGGGGGTTTATCTTCAGCAGCAAACTTATGGCTAAGAATGCCAATGATTAATGGCAATGGAAAAAGTATTATCCAATTAGGCTCCGGAAAGCAAACTCTACAATATGTTAAAATTGGCTTTTCAATAAGTTTCAAAAATACAACAAATTAAATAATCAATAGCACAATGGTGTCTAGATTATAGGCCAACCATATCCAAACTGCAGTCCACAGGGCTTTTATGAATAGCCTGAATGAATGAATAAATTAGTAACTAGACAACTGTACTGCGCTAGTTGCATTGATTCGGCCTGCAACACCATTGCAGCCTGTATAAAAAAGAGGTTGAGATACATTGGACTTTTCAGTAATACATCATTTGATTATTGGTTAAAGTTCAAACCTCCATTGTAACATAAGAAAATTATTTTATGTAGCCATTTAAACAAGATGCCATGAACATAAAACTAAATGAAATCCTAAACATACATAAACATTGATGAGGGGGCAAACAATATAAAAATGTTATAGGGAGAATCAATAAAATATAAATAAGGTTGGCTTACTTCTCTCCTTTGCCAGTATTTTTTAAAAGTGAAGTGACAAATCTGTCTATCTGTACCACTGAGTAATCCGACAGTTCTCCGGTGATCAACATGGGGTTCAGCTGTGTAGCAAGCATGGCAAAGCTATGCGAGTGTTTCCCGTCAGACACAAGGAGTCTGAATCTATCATTAGCTCCACTGCCTTGAATTTTCTTGCTGCCTAATACTTGCATGATAGGCTTGTCATATTGACCACCATTCATAATCAACTGAAAATGTAAAGAGTAATTGCATAATATATGATGATATGCACATACAATTGAGAATTCCTTTCTTATGGTGTAGAATTTAGCCTCTTCAACCATTTAATTCCAATGATTTTGGTCAAATTAAGCATCTACATTTAGGGCAATATTTGAATAACCATCTAATTTAGGATCTGCGCAAAATCGCAATGTTTGAACAAAGCTGTAACAAATATAATTTAAATATGTGGGTATGACATAGATACAACCAATACTAATATTCTTGTACCTGCTAAATCCAAATAATTAATTAATCAGATTATTTAGTTTATACAGATTGAGATTCCATAACTATGCCATTGGATGCTATTTAAGCCAATAATTTATACAATATTAAAGGTTTACCTGGCAGAAACTGACCAATGCTAAAAAGCTGGCAATAAAAGATTTTCCTTTTTATTTCAATTTGCAAAAACTGGTTTTAGTTATTTAGTTGTCGGAAAAAGAGAATGTAGGGATGCAAAATCCAGTATAAAGGATAATTTATCAATCATGTTGCAAAACTTTCGCAATATTTTTTTTTATAAACGATGACATTTACCGACAATAAGAACAATTCTATTACAAATCAAAGCGAAATATACGTTAACCAAGGACTTGAGATAAGGGGAGATAGTTATAAAATCAACGATATATAAAACGAAGCGTAAATGATTATCTTGTAATAACACCTCTAATATAACGAATATCCAATTAGACATACCTCTAAAGAACCTTCTGACAATTTATAAGCCATTTTTATTGAGACATACACTTCTTGAGTCTGATAATACACAATAATAGTTTATTAATTTTCTTCTATGTATGTATAAACTGGAGACTGATATTTTAAAAGAAATCTTGCATGTTTCAACTTGCAAACAAAATTACGCGCGAAGGCAACAAATGTCAACTGTCAAATAGTCAAACCTCGTTACCAAGAAGCTTATACCCAAATGGAGATTGCATTCCGTATATAAAAGTGAAGCACAAAAATTTGACCTCGAATGACGTTGCTACTGATTGCTATCCTTTTCTTTCGAGTGATAATGAATGAACAAAAAGTCATTTTCATTCATTGTCACTCGAAAGAAAAGGATAGCAATCAGTAGCAACGTCATTCGAGGTCATTGTGCTTCACTTTTATATACGGAATGCAATCTCCATTTGGGTATAAGCTTCTTGCTCGTTACGCTCGGCTAGTTCAGTTCCACTTGACGATGACGATTGTTGTGGTCGCAGCGAAAATATCAATAAAGTCGTGATATACGCTCATGGGATCCCATGTCAGAGAATTGAGAAAACTGGCGTGATTGTGAAATTTCAAATCAAGAAAAATGGCGACCGTGAAAATAGAGAACTGAATGAATTAAGTACAACTTTCTGCAGCATTATTGCGATGCATCATCAAAATTGCAGTATACTCATTTGATTGTAAATTAATGAATTAATAGTGAATTAACAGATGGTAAGTCTCTTACGAAAGTTCCGGGTAGGTACCACCGTAATGTCTATTTCCCTCGCCAAACAGCAGTGTAAATATACAAGTTGGAAGGACATTGTGTCCAGATGTCACTGCCTACACTGCCTGATTGCGGTTTCTCAATGGCAGATATTCGCATCAGGCAGTGTGATGTGCGGTGTGAGTTACGGTCTCTCGATGTGCGGAAAGCCAGTGGTCTGGATGGGATACCAGCGGTGGTTTTAAGGGCTTGTGCAGCCGAGTTGTCTCCAGCACTGACTCGCCTCTACCGAGCGTCCTACCGCACAGGTGTTGTCCCGGAATCTTGGAGGGAGGCCAATGTGCAACCGATCTCCAAAAAGAGTGATCGGTCGGACCCTACCAATTACCGCCCTATCGCTATCACCTCAGTGATGTGTAAGGTCATGGAGCGGATCATAACGCTCAATTGGTCCGCTACCTGGAGTATCACTCGTTGATCAGTGACCGACAATACGGATTCCGTCATAATCGATCGACGGGTGATCTTCTAGTGTTTGTCCTGCATCGCTGGGGTGAGGCGATTGACCAGCGTGGCGAGGCTCTTGCTGTGAGCTTCGACATTGCCAAGGCGTTTGATAGGGTCGGGCACCGTGGTCTTCTGTCCAAGCTTCCGGCATACGGTCTACCCGGCAACCTGTGTTCGTGGATTTCCGGCTTTCTGCATGGGCGTAGAATACGTGTAGTCGTTGACGGACACGCTTCGGCGCTCATGTCGGTAAATGCCGGAGTTCCTCAGGGTTCGATGCTGTCGCCCACCTTGTTTATTCTGCATATCAATGACATGTTGTCGCTTGGCAACATTCATTGTTATGCAGATGACAGCACGGTTCATGGGCGATACCACTGCGGGCCTCCAGGTTGCCGAGTCGAAACTGTGAAGGGACGCGAAGATCTTGTCATTGAGCTCAACCGGACCTTGGATCTCATTTCTACATGGGGTTCCAGGAATATGGTTGAGTTCAATGCCAAGAAAACCCAGGTGTGTGCGTTCACGTACAAAAAATCCCCGTTCTCTCCCCTCCCCATTCTTCAGGGTGCTCCCCTCTCAATGCGGAATGACCTAAGTATCCTTGGTGTGGATATCCGCTGTGATCTCAATCCAAGGAATCACCTCGAGGGCGTAATAACTGCCACATCACGCAGGGTTGGAGTCTTGAACAGGGTGCGTCGGTTTTTCACGCCCGGTCAGCTTTGTCGCTTATATAAAGCGCAGGTCCGGCCGGGTATGAAGTACTGCTCGCACCTCTGAGATGGATCCGGCCAGTACCTGCTCGATGCCTTGGATGGATTGCAGCGGCGGGCCATCCGCATTGTGAATGATGCAGACGTTACGAGCAACTTAGAGTCGCTACAACTCCGGAGAGATGTCGCCTCTCTAAGCGTGTTCCACCGCCTGTATCACGGTGAGAGCTCTGAAGAATTGTTCAACTTGATCCCCTCCTCTCCATTCCTAACCAGAACCACGCGTGCTGGCTTGCGAAACCATAGCTTGACGGTCCACACCATTCCGGCGCGAACCAAACGGTTCTCGAATTCGTTTTTGTGCCGCACCGTCAGGCTGTGGAATTGTTTGCCGTCTCACGTGTTCCCTCCTTCCTACAATCCTGGGTCCTTCCGCCATGGTGTGAAGAGGCACCTTAGCAAGCTGGCATAATTGTTTCCATTGGCATGGGACTGCCGTCCGATGCCAATGGATACTCCGCCTGGGCGGCATTGACTTACCATCAGGTGTAATGCCGCCACTATGCCAGGCAATTATAAAAAAAATAATAATTAAAAGATTAACTACTGAACACATTGAGATTTAATATCTTATGTCTAAGGATAGCGAACGCTGTAGAATGCCAAGCATTGCCTTGTAATTCATGGACCTTCTTGGTTTAGCCACTTTCCATGAGCATTCGTATCGCTTACCATCAGGCGAATGGCATGCTCTTCTCGCCATTCATTGAAATAACAATCCAATAACATGGTATACCTATTATATTTTTCCAATATAAAATGTTTGACCAGTACCTAATTATTGAAGTACTTTTCATACTCAATTATGTTTATCCTATTTATCCTATATTATTCCGTTTTACGCATAGAGTAAAGAAGCGGCCATAAATACTAGAGAAACGCGTCTTCGACCGATCGAACTAATTAAGGTGAAAACACATTGTAGGTTTTCGTCTTACGCATAGAGTAAAGAAGCGGCCATAAATACTAGAGCAACGCGTCTTAGAGCGATCTGAACAATGGATTCTTTTGTTGTGTGCACATTAAAGCTCACATTACGCTTAAGACGTGACCACAGACTACATAGAAAGAACCTTGTACGTTCCATTGTCCTGATTGGTCAGTTGGCCCCGTACTTACTGCTCTTTCATCATCATCATATCAGCCACAGGAAGTCCACTGCTGAACATAGGCCTCCTCCAATGATCTCCACAATGACCTGTTTGAAGCGGCCTGCATCTGCTCTTTACTCTATGCGTAAGACAAAAATCTACAATGTGTTTTCAGCTTAGTTTGTTTTCGGCTATACAGTGTCCATAGTAGATTAATACAAAAATAATAGTTTCCACGGTTTCCACAACTTGGAAAACGAGCTAGGAAGAGAATATTATAGTCAGCACAAGCTATACACCGCGAATAGGTTTTATTATTTTTTTATCCTACCGGGGTAAGATTTCATTTAGTGGAACATGATAATTAATAAAAAAAGATAGATGTTATATCGTAAATATTTTTTTATTTCAATTATATTACAAAATTAAAGAAACAATAAAAATGACAATTAAAAGCTAATGTGCATCTATGCTAACGAAGCAGTTTTGAAATCAAATAATTTTAACTATAAACTTACTGACCGACATCTGTTATTGAATTCAAGTCATTTGTTCCAAGGATCTCCTGCTATGTTAGCACAAATCCAATAGGGTCCTATCATGTCTAAGTATTTAAAATATTTTTCAACTAAATACAGTGAAATACGTCCACATACTCAAATGCCATTCAAATAATAAGTTGCACTTAACTACGCACGTACCACTTAACTGATATTTTAAGTAGGACTTACGTAGTTAGTGCTGCATATATAGAGTGGCGTTTGAGTATTTTGAGAATAATCTAATGAATAACGGTACAATGCTATTTACAAAAGGACACGTAGGTACATACTGTGAATATTTTAAATTGTCAATGTGATCTCATGAGCAAAGATACATTTTAAAGATGAATGTATTCGATAAAATAGCATATTGAAAAAAATGCAATCAACCAGTAGACAACATTTCAGGAATATTATTTAATTACATGTAATTGTAATTTGACTATTATTTCACAGTTGAAACTTGAAGAGGCCTAGTAACTTAATAGCTTGCTTTTAACCGAGGCTATCGAACTATAAAACAGCAACATAACCACAGCATCCATTATTATGAATTTAAACCATCAGACTATCCCACTCCCATACCCGCCACTGCAACTCCTTCAAGCCAAGATTGACAGCAGGCCGCATTTTATAACTAGTCCATTCAAAATATGTTACATGAGCTTTGCATTTTTTAGAGGACGAAATTTTATTTTTGGGATATGTGTGGGGGGTCAATAGAAGCTTAACCTCAAGTTTGTGAAGGTCGCCACCCTTGTCCCCCGGCCGCCATCTTGGAAAAAGGGGTGAAAACACTTTTTTCGCGATATCTCGGAAACTAAGCGTTTTACAAAAAAAAAATGTAAGAACATAATTTGTAGCAAATTGTTTTGCCTACAAATATGTTTCTATAACTTTTTGCCCTAAATTAAAAAAGTTATAAGCAAAAAAGTGAAGAAATTTCTTAAGGGAAATCTTCCCATTTCTCTTAAATGTAGATTCGTCGACATGTGTATCTTACCAATTCTCACACCTATTCTGTCATACTTACTTACTCACTTATCCCTATCAGTTGCTGATGCCATGCAAGTGCTGCTAAATTGTCAAGGTCGTCGCACCACCTTTTCCGAGGCCTGCCGCGTGGCCTCTTGCCATCCTCAGGCATCCATTGAGTGGCAATCTTTGCCCACTTCTTCGGGTGCATCCGGGTGACGTGGCCCGCCCAATCCCACTTTAGTTCGGCCGATTTCTGTGCAACATCCTTGACTCTGGTTATGGAGCGCAAGGTGTTATTGGGCACTCAGTCCATGCATGTTACGCCTAGCATGCTACGCTCCATAGCTCTTTGACAAACCCCGAGCCTGGACCTCTGAAATTCGGTCAAAGACCAGGTTTGAGCTCCGTATGTGAGAATTGGTAAGATACACATGTCGACGAGTCTACGTTTAAGAGAAATGGGAGATTTTCCTTAAGAAATTTCGTCATCACTTTTTCGCTTATAATTTCTTTAATTTTTAATTTAGGGCAAAAAGTTATAGAAACATATTTGTAGGCAACACAATTTGCTACAAATTATGTTCTTACAATTTTTTTGTAAAGCGCTTAGTTTCCGAGATATCGCGAAAAAAGTCTTTTCACCCCTTTTTCCAAGATGGCGGCCGGGGGACAAGGGTGGCCACCCCACAAACTTGAGGTTAAGCTTCTATTGATCCCCCAAACATGTCCCAAAAATAAAATTGCGTCCTCTAAAAAATGCAATATTCGGTCCTTAAATTGTAACATTTCAGTGGACTAAACATCATACTCTGCAATCTTATGCCAGAATAAGCGATGACGCGATTATAAGGAAAGTAATACATACCACGGCACTTAGGGACGATTGATATTAAACAAAGTGCGTGGTGGCCTGTTGGTAAACGGACTAGACGCGACTGCCATCATGTTCACGGTGGCCGCGGGTTCGAATCCCAGGGCACACCTCTGACTTTTCGGAGTCATGTGTGTATTGATAGTCAATCACCACACACTATAACGGTGAAGGAAAACATCGTGAGGAAACCTGCATACCATAGCGATTTATAAAATTTTCTATGGAATGTAAGTCCGCTAACCGGCACTAGGCCAGCGTGGTGGACTATATGGCCTAACCACTCTCAATCGTACTGTCGATTGTAGATTAGGCCCGTGCTCTGCAGTGGGACTTATATGGGCTGATACAGATACAGATACTGATACAGATATTAAGTAAGTAGGTAATTTCCCTTTTGAGAGTGGTTAGACTATACAGTTCACGAAGCTGGCCTACTGCGGTTTGGCGAACTTTACATACCATAGAAATTCTTACTAATCACTATGGTATGCAAGTTTTCTCACTATGTTTTCCTCCACCGTCATAGTCACTCTCAATCGTACACTCGATTGTGTCGGAGCCCGTGCCGTGCAGTGGGACGTATACAGGGTGGTATATTTAAAGAATCACAGGTGTCTTTATGTACATAAACAAAGCAAAATATTAGTGATAACATAGAAATTGCATTTGGGCATGCATTTCATTGATGGTTGTTTAAGCATCCTCACTTATTGAAAACTTTAACATTGTTTAATTCGATTTGAAATCTATCCTTCAGAGAATTATTCAATTGTATTTCCAGGTTTACCTAAAAATAAGCATTTTTTTTGTATGTTTTAATGTATCTTTAATTATATCTCATACATACAAAGTCCATATCAGCTACGATATTTCCGTTAAATAATTACATTATACTTGTATAGATCAGGCATAAAGTGATATTTATACCAATAACACACAAACATCTTTAATCAGTCACACAATACCTTTCCATGAATCCAAGAGTCTTAAAGAGTTTAGATGTCTACTCTAAACATTACAGTTTAATTATCATTAAAGAACTTGAAATTCAAATACATACACTATTTACTATATGTGTACCGCCTGTACAATGTATAGACATTCTTCAAACACTTCTCTATTTACAAAATTGTTTCAAATACTTTTATATAACACAATTAGAATTGAAGTGACCAAATTCAAAAGTCTCAACACGTTGACCACGAAGCCAAGACCTTGTACTATCCACACTTGCGTTGTAATATCTAGGGTCTAGGCCAGGGGTCGGCAACATGCGGATCGCGAGCCACATGCGACTCTTTATACGTGAAACTGCGGCTCTTTCATTTAATACGACAATAACATATATTTAAAGAAATAAATACGAAAAATTCATTTTGAAACAAATAATGAGGAATATGCACACTGTCTCAGACACTTGTCCTCGCTTTTTACCACATCCCTCCCCCGTGGCATGCCTCGAAACAGTATTCAGAAAAAAACTGTGGCTCTATAAAAACTTAGAATTATTATAAATTGTAGTTGTGGCTCTTTCGACTCAAAAGGTTGCCGACCCCTGGTCTAGGCAATAAAAAGGATGGCGTATGAAAGATGCGAAATATAAAAGTATATGCGTGCGCCGTAGCGAACTTAATGAAAATGAGTCATACAAAGGGATAAATTTAGCGCCGTTAGTGCACAGTACACTTTTTGTATTTATCCTAATGAATAGTGAATAGCGGAATACCTGACGACATTTATGTCCATGTAACAAATAAAACTTTTGGCTCCTACTACAAATCACTATTTTTGAATTTGGTCCCTTCAAAATTAAATGAGCTACAATGCATGAATACTCATAGTTTTAATGAATAAGTTATTTGATCAGTACAATAGTTTCTGGTATAAACTCAAACCTTAAAGAATATTATTATCTTCAGAAAATAATGAGATATATCGCCTTATGTCCTCTATACGAAATTTCATTGATGGCGTTCAAACGCATATTTTATAACATGATATGGGTAGTAAGGACGACATAAAGCACTGTAGTACCAGAATGGAGAAAAATGTATCAGTTTTAATTTATTATCTGGTTACCACCTGTCCACTATCTGAATATGCCTTATCCATTTATAGATAACGTCTTTCTACAACTGTTAAATCCGCCAGCCGCATGTTCAATTCTAGAAGAGTTGACAATTAGTTAATGGAAAGGAGAAGTTGGATATCAATAATTAAACTACCCTGAACTGTCTCATATTTCCTATTAACAAAGGAGCATATAATTCCAGTAGTTTTGTCCGGAATCAATGCTATTGATGATGTTCTACCATTTAATTGTCACTAATGTGAAGTTGTTATTCTTGAGCTTTACTAGCTTCCGTAATAGACTCGTACTGTTCCTTATCGAGTTCGGTCATCGTGAGGGTGCCGTCGGGAAGCAGCAGCACTACGCGCCGCGTGCCACCTGCGAGTTACAACAAATTAAAACATAGTTATCTTGCTAACAAACTTCAAAGATATCAACGCCATAAAATCATATCATATCATCAGATTAAAAATATCGTCAGTTACTCAATCAACTTCGTCAAATATGTTTGTAAAAGACACCTCTTCCAAATGATGTGCAAGCATTTTAAAGGTTTTATAATATGCGCAAATAAAGCTTCTAGTACAAGCATTAATGTTTTTTAGAAGTCTTTACAGTTGAGTATTCGGGCGATAGATCGACATTCCCTACGAAAACCATAGAAACTGACAAATGTGATTTTTGTTTCATTGCACAAATTGTAAGTAGATATAAATATTTATAATTCTTTACTTCAAAATATAAACAACCTTCCACTGTGTTTCAATCAAATAACATTAAAAATGCATAACATGAAAATAATAAAATATTTAATTTGTTGCATACAATGTTATTGTTTTATAGTAGCAAATGAACAGTTTGAAAGAAAGAATAGCTATTTGTTGATACATCGACGCAACGTACATAAAACACACAGTAATTTAAAACTTATTAACAATAATGGCTGATTGCGCCGGTGACCGGTAGGTGGCCACTCAGCTCTCTGTTATGATGTGGTGCAAAACACAACACATGGTTAGTTAGTTTGGATAGTTTACGTAGGGGCTGTCGAGATTTATAATAGACCTTCACGAACACGAGTCCCACGTTGTGGGAACAATACCGAGTGTGTACGTACCTGGCGAGGGCAGGTCGGCCTGCAGCAGCTGCGCGATGACCTGCGTGGCGTCCTCGCCGGGCTCGCCCTCCACCTGCACGGCCACCTGCTGCAGCGCCGGCGCCGCCTCGCCGCCCGGCATCAGCTGCGCCAGCTGCGACGGGTCGATCGACAGCACGTCCTGCACAACACACGTACATTACATCACACAATACTGCTATTTCCGCCACAGGATAACACGTATATTACATGACAGATACTATTGTTTTTATCACCGGATAAATAGTACGCCTCTATGGATTTTCGTAGCAAACTGTTGGAGCATGTAACCAATGAATTCCAATTTCTTGCAATTTAATGATACTTTTGGACTATGAAATATCCACCTGATTATTTATGCTTTGTAACTTGACTGCTTAGAACGAGCAGGTGTATAAATACATATATTACATTTCTTGTGTATTAAAATTATTTGAAAGTCAGAGCAACACTGCCAAAATGCATTTAGCAGACAGTAAAAAATATGGTATTTTGATCAATCCAAAACACTGGCCATAATAGCAAATTCTCTTGTGCAATTAAAATATTTATACAGGGTGGACAAGAAAACGGCGCACCTGCCAATATACATTATAGTATATGGTGAAGGCATCTTAATTAAGATGGATTTGCATGGCGCTAGCGAATATTAAGAAATATGCCGAGAAAAAAAAACTAACGTTACATATGCTAACCCTTAACACATTACGCTAAGCGGCTAAAGTGATTGAACCTTGCAACTGAACGGTAGACACTCAACAATAAATAAGCAGAGCTCATTATTTACTTATAAGTCGTGCGATTGTATACATAACGCTCAGGGTACATAAAAAAGATATTAAATTAATACTGTCAAGTGTCAACAGTCACATACATGGGTACTAACCCCACACTAAGATACAAATCTTGTGTCGCGGGTATTAGAAAAATAATTATGGTTCATGGAAATTGTCTCGGGGCAGAAACCGAACCCGCGGTCTCTCATTTCACAGGCAGTTCTTACCAACTGCGCCACGGAGGCCGTCGGTGATCCATATGGGCTGGTTAGTTGTCATTAATGACCACTAAAATAGTTAACTGACCTTGTAATGTAAACCGTAATGACCTTGATAGGCAAGGATGGAAGCGCAGGATCCGCCAAAACTCGCACGAAAACACTGTCACAGTTTGGTAGCACAAATCACTTTTTCTTTTACATTTCACATAACACAAGTTACATCAAAAGCTATCAAATTGGGTAATGTTCAAAGCATAATGAAATTAATAAAATTTACTCAAAATAACTGAAAACGAATTTACAATAATATGCACACGACTAATACATGCACACGCGATCGCAATCCGAATTCAACTAATAAAAAATAAATTATTATTTTGATTTTTGAAAGATAAAGGCCTGTTCACATTAGATACAAAGCTTTCCTATTTGAGTTCATAATAATTCATGTGAACAATTAGTATTAGTACTGTATCAGTTCATATACGTGCCACTGCAGGGCACGGGGTCTCCAGTGCAGTAAATTAGTGCTTAGTGTTTATTGATTTCACTAATTTGATCTCACAGAAGTCTCATATGCAAATTCTATGCTATAATGGTAGACGACATTTCTCTAGGTATAAGAATTTAGAAGAAATTTTATCACTTTAAAGTAACATTATTTTCAAAACACATTAAAGTAATGTTAAATACAATAATAAGCAAAAGTAAATAGGCAATTTGTAACTGACTGGATCGGTTGATGACATATTTAAATAATATTATAAGCTCTTGAGCAAGTAAGGACCATTCTATCAGTCCAATAAGATCTTTTTTTTAACGTAACTTTTATATCGGAGTAGGTACTTAATCAAATTAAGTTATATCAAGTGTGTAGTGTGAACACACCTCAAGATGTCGGTCTTCTTTTGCAAAATGCTAAAAGTTACCGACAAAGAAATTGCCGCCTTTCGGCTCGCGCTCACAAAGGGCGGCGGCAACCTCAAAGGAAGAATAATCGAGCCGCGTTGGATCCGACGAAGTACACTATGACCGGCGGCTTCCTTTGACTAATAGGGCCGAATTGGGCCATCATTTTAAAAATCTTATTTTTTATTAATCAGTGTCATCAGATAATTTTTTCAATGAATATTAATTATTTAGAAAATTTAAATGTTATGTAGGTATTACCAAAACTTTTCTAATTATAATTAAATTCGCAATCTTACATGATTTAAGCGATGACCAGTGTGATTTCTTGGTGTCTTTCAGTTTGGATTTGTGACACTAAGGAAAATAATGACAAACAAAATAGTCAATCCATACACGATGCAACTGCACCTAAAGTTATTATGTTGTTAATTTATTGACGCTTAAATCTAAGTACGTCCCTGTTTAACTGATTTATTTATTTGAAATGAAACATAAAATATCCTGTTTTGAAATTAGAGAAGGATAAATTATACAGCTAAGAGTTCATGACCTTACCCATGTGTAAACAACGGTTAAAGCGAAGTCTAAGGAAGTTTTGATGCTGTTAAAAATGGTTTTCGTGGTATAATTCGTTAACCGTTCAATTAACGACGAAACGAAAAAATACGTATGTGTTTAAATCTTGTTCTTCATCCATTCCAACTGGTTTTATGCGAAAAAGTGGTGATTAAACTTAAAACTTTAAACGGTCATAACTCCAAAACGGATAGGTATTTTCCAAATATTATTTTTTTATTACGATATTAATATTATGCCCTTGTACCCATCTGAGCAAGTGCGCCATTTTTTTGCGCTCCCTGTATTTAAAAGACGTAGTTGGAATAGCAAGGGGTCACTGACCTGTCCGTCTTCTCTCGTCACATACATGACGTCGCCTTCTCCTTCGACGGCGCCCTCCACTCCTTCCACTGCGCCCTCAACGCCCTCTGCTGCTACTAACAGTGTCTGTCCAGCTTCGTTCTCACCAGCCACCTATAATTAACGCAAACGTAACCAATATGCTTTCTTGCAATGTATTTATGCAGATAAATATTTTTTTTTTTTTTTTTATTGCAGTGAATGGCGAGACGAGCATGCCGTTCGCCTGATGGTAAGCGTTGCGACCGCTCATGAACAGAAGCAAAACCAAACAACACCTTGATTTACAAAGCAATGCTTGGCATTCCACTGCGCTCGCCATCCTGAGACATAAGATGTTAAGTCTCAATATGTCCAGTAGTTACTCTGGCTACAATGTCCTTCAATCCGAAACACAACAGTGCATTTAAACTACTGTTTGACGGGAGAAATAGGCATTGCGGTGGTACCCACCCAGGCAGCCTCTCACATATGAGAGGCCTACCACAAGTAATTTTGACAATATGTTACTTGTTCTTTTAGTATTATAGAATTATAACAATACAGCTAATTTTCTAGTGCAACCTTTTCATTGTTTTATAAATTGTTATGAGCAAACCCTTGTCATACTTGCTGCAAATATTACATTGATGAATAATATTTACTAAATATTATCATTATCTATTACCATATACAACGTGTAACAGGATTAATTCACAACCTCAGACACCCCAACTTTAAAATATTATTGCAATCATAGTTTATGCTTTGAAATCGTACTACCATAATTACAAAATCTTTTATTTATGAAATTAGTTATACCAAATGTAGGCACTTAACATGGTCACCTCACGAGTTACAAATAAGAGAGTACTACTACACACGCTCGCGGACACGCACACATTTACACAAGACCTATTCAAGTATTCACAGTTCACACGAGTACCTAACGCCGAACGCTGCGACGCGCTGCGCCGGCAGAAACAGCTGACAATAAACGAAATACAAATTATTATACGTACGTAACTGATTACTGGGTGGTTTGGTAAACAAATTATTATTAATTTAATCTGTAAGCATCACATTTCTGTTTTAGCTATAAAATCTAAATATTTTACTTACTAGATATAATGCGTACGAACCCAACGTAAGACAATATTTTGCATGAATCGGCTATAAAATATTATTAATTTCACTTCCGCTAAACTTCGTTCCTACAGGCGGGCAGGATACGGGCGTCATTTATTTTGCATTACTAATGAATAAGAAAATTAGATAACGCAATATCTAACAACGAAGACTAGATTGGGAATCACAACACAAAAAAATACAACAAAATTAACTTACGTGTTACATGGCACTCATGCGGCGATTTCTTTTTAAAATATGTTCGAAATGTCCGCCACCTTGATACACTTTGATGCACATTTGCGTAATTGTTCACGTAATTTATGTAAATTTCAGTGTCACTCTTCACTTTTAGGAAGGCTGCCACTATTCCACTTTTTAGTAGTCTAGTTATACCAGAAATTTATTACGTCCCCACAAAAAAAGTCAAGAGGCGTCAAGTCGGGTGACCTAGGAGGCCATTGCACAGGTTCGCCGCGACCTATCCAGCGTTCTCCGAACTCAGCATCGAGATACTGTCGAACACTACACTGGTGCCGTGCCTGTTATTAAATGTCCTGCATGCCAATGATACATTATCACCACACAGTGCCAAAGTTTTCACCATTTCAGTGTATTCAATATTCGAATACCGGAAAGACATCGCGCGCGAAAGTTATCGAAATATCTACTAAACACTTAAACACAAGTAGACACAGATAACTGCGGTGCACGACTGGATTTTTTTCACATAGTCGGTGCCCATTTAGGGATTGCAATAACGGGATATTAGACACACCGGGATTCCGCATTCATTGTAGCAAAATTACAAACCGAATTTAATCACCATTTTAACGTTCCGCGAAATTATTTTTCATAGAAATACCTACTTGTTGTTTAATTTCATAGTGATTTTGTTACAATTTAATTTGTTTCATTTAAGTGCATGTATTGCGCGGGATTTGGATCGCCCGGTCTTGCAAATACCGGGAGTAATTTTTTCGCGGCGCATCCCTATACCGGCTCGCCAAACCTTTTGATGTACCGCCGCGCCGCGCGCGCCATCGTTTGTCGGATGGATCAAATTGCATTAAACAATAGCTGCATCCTGCTCTATCTAGTTTTAGTTAAATATGCGGAAAAGAGAATATGATAGTTATTTATTTTGGTAGCTTATTACGTTTATTGAAGCCTATCGTTGTGTGAGTTTGATTATTGATAGATTGCTTAAATAAACTTTATGACTATCGAAATAAAGTTCATTTTTGTCCATTATTTAGTTTATTAGAGTATTCGTTTAGTGATTCATTTAAAAATGATCTTATGTCCTGGAGTTACGTTTCAATTTCGTTTGTTCGGAGTAGTAAATTAAAGAGTGTCTGTAATTTACTTGGTCTTAACTAATTATTTTGAAAAAAAATACCTACCAAAAAAAATGTTGATATCGATTCAGTAGCTGATTCTGAACGTACTGCTTTCCGCTTTTACATTTAAATCTGTTACATGTTGTATAATAACACATAAACCATAATGTGAACATCTACCATAACGTCAACAGCAAAGTATCTACTTTGCAGTGCCAGATTAACTTTAATATCAATTTAAATGCTATATTTTTTTCCATACCTGATAAAGTACGCCATCTTCTCCGCGGATCATGATGGGCGGGTGTCCGGCATGCAGGAGTCCCACCTCATCGCCTTCGTCGACGCCCACGCCTTCCTCTAGCAACTGCTTCACTGCATTCGCTTCTACTTTCACCTCCGTCTAAACACAGAATTGTATGCTATCACATTCTATAATATATCCTTAGGTAATTTTTATGATCCTTTTATTGCAAGGAATAGCAAGACGCCTATGTCGTTCGCCTGATGGTAAGCGATACAACAGCTCATAAACAGTAGCAAAACCAAACACTGAATTACAAAGACGTGCTTGGCGCTCGTCATCCTAAGACAAGATGTTAAATCTCAATATTTCTAGTAGTTACTCTGGTTACAATGTCCTTAAAACAGAAACATAACAGTGCATTTACACTGCTATTTGGCGGGTGAAAGACATTGTGGTGGCACCTACACAGATAAACTCTCAAATATTAAAGTGAGCTGCCACTAGTAAAATTATTTCTTTTATACAGGGTATATCAAGACTGCTACCGAAAACGAAGCCGGGTGGTAGTTTAAGCGACTTCAGACACAATGCAACAGAAAAAGTTGCAAAAAAAAGCGTCAATTTTTTTTTCGTTATTTTTTTCCTATGACCATATTTGGGTGGTAAATATTTTTTTTCCTAAAATAATAGTGTATACCCTTTTATTTATAAATAATGTAAGGTATAAAAGAGTTTAAATTATTATTTTAGCAAAAACTATGGATTGACCACCCAAAAATGACGATATTTAAAATATCATAAAGAATAATTGTCGCGTTTCTTTGCAAAACTTTTAGTTGCATTGTGTTTGTAGTCACTAAAACTACCACCCGGCTTCGTTTTCGGTAGCAGTCTTGAGATACCCGGTATACATTAATTTATGTACTAAGATTGTTAAGAAGTGTACTTACGCCATCCTCGTCGGTGAGTACAGGGAGAGACGGTTGCGCTCCGTCACCCTGCACCAGCATGCCCGTCGTGCCGCCCGGAGACATTTCCACCTGCGAACACGATGCGTGTATAAGTAAGTATAAATAATAATAAATTAATATGCGCAACAGTCAGATACATCGTCCTGACTCCGAATCAAGATCGAGTTTTGGCGTGGGTATCTAACTTGGGTAAGAAAACTATCTCTTCTTTCGGTCTCACAGTCACCCAAACCAGAAACAAATACTTTTTTTATTGGTTCCTGTACTAGCCTTTATACGAGCCACGGCACGGGCCTCTTCTCAATTTCGAGAGAATTATACATGTGGAGAGTACGATTGAGAGTAGTTTCGCGGTAATGTGCGACAGTACCTTCATGAGCACGGTGGGCGCGGCGTGCGGCGGCGGCGTGAGCGCGGGTGGCGGCTGCGGCGGCGGGCTGGGCGTGGGCGGCGGCGTGGGCTCGCCCTCCGCGCGCGCCAGGCGCCGCCCCGTCTGTGGGCACAACGTCAGCTCTCGCTCCGGACTGTCGGCCGGCAGGGGGCCCAGGTCGCGTGGGAACGGATCCTCTATGCCGTCCGACGTATCCGACGACGCATCCGACTGCAACACGGGCTTTCATTACCTTTAATATCTACTTGTGCGTCTGATCCCCCATTGCCGATCGATCGACGAACCTCTTATTGAATAGGTGCAATCGACTGAATGATATTCAATACATGACGATCAAGTATTTAAAAATGATAATTATTTATGGCAGTTGAAAATTGCGGGCGACTCAGCCAGCTTGTTTACAATATATGATGCATTTATACTTGCAACTCGCTTATGTAGTATAACACCTTTTGAACAGTATATCATTACACTGTCGAGGTATTTGTAGTAAAAGCGTGTGATTATAAGCGACACAGCAAATCCCAAGCGTCCGCCTCACCTGGTCGAAGTCAAAGGGTACCGGTAGTGGGTTCTTGTCGCGGATGCGCACGATGTTGCCGGCGGCCGTGGACACGGAGTAGGCGCCGCGCCCGCGCCCGCGCGCGCTGCCGCCGCGCCGCAGCAGGCTGTCGCCCTGCACCACACGACATTGCAATACTATAATAACTACATACATATTAGCTATTCATATTCTGTTTTTACATAGATAAATAGGACGAAATAAATGTAATAACGGGAGGAATATTTAATATTTATCAAACTATTATTGTATCCGAAAATTTACAGAGTGTAAAATTAGTCATGATAAATTATGTTCAGCTAGTTAAAGATTTATAAAAAATATATTTCTTTAGTAGAGTGAAAAGAAAAACGCCTTTTTTATAGTTGAGGTAGTCGCAAGTCTTGTCTCATCTATGTGAAACTTTCATTGTTTGCTATTATTATATATTATATCAGTCTAACTCTAAAATGTGTAATATCCCATCAAAAACATCCTGTAAAAAAAATTCAAGTCTCGCAGCTCAGTTTTTCTACCGCAAAAAGTTGTGAGATCCATGGAATACCAAGTCGATTAATTTATTTAGTCCTTGATTAAGGGACGTTCTGTATAAAGTTATAACGTAAGTTATTATCATATCAATATTAAAAATTCTTTACGTTTTAAATAAATAGATCGACTTGGCCAGCAGCATTATGTATAAATTGTACGATACATTATGTTTTCATGCGATGGCCAAGTCGATCCATTTATTTAAAACGTAAAGAATTTTTAATATTGATATGATAATAACTTACGTTATAACTTTATACAGAACGTCCCTTAATCAAGGACTAAATAAATTAATCGACTTGGTATTCCATGGATCTCACAACTTTTTGCGGTAGAAAAACTGAGCTGCGAGACTTGGATTTTTTTTACAGGATGTTTTTGATGGGATCTCACGTCTTTTTGTAGAGTCCTACTTTATTCCTTTGCGGTACTCTTTATTTCTAGAATAGATATAATGATTTATCTTAAAGCCTCTGTCATAGGGTTTTTTCTTATTTTTGTAGGTATCAATTTATCACAAATATAGCGGATTTGATTATTAGTGTTCTTTCTTTCATGGTGATTGTTTTCAAGCTATTTAGTCTATTTATTTGCAAGGTTATCTTTGTCATGTTTTTCTAGAGGAATGTTGTACAGTTTAATGGGCTGAATACACCCTTTCCCTATCTATACCCCCCCTCCTGTTATGCCTCATATATAATATATATATAGATACCAATCTACAACTATTATTCCATTATATACGGGTACAACGAATCATTAACTGCAAATGTATCTTTGTAATCCTATACATTTATATGAGATTACAAAGTTATTCATGCAGTTGGTGTATCTAGAAATCTAGACAGAAATTATGAAATGTTTGAATTTTTCCTTACTTTAGACACTAAACACTAATTATATTCTAAATTTGAAGGTTCTATGTCTGCTAGAAGTGCCTTAGACTTTTGATGATCGGTCAGTCAGTCAGTGAGTGACAAAATTGCGAAAGTTTGACAAGTTATAATTCTTAAACTACTGGTTCAAATTGAATGAAATTTTAAATATACCGTGTTTATACAATGCCTAATTAGTAACTGAAAATTCAGGCTTCTTGCTTTAACCACAACGAAGTTATGGGGGGTTGAAAATGGTCTGAATTGCTTCGAGAAAAGGATAGTACGGCTGTGCCGCTTTTTAGCTCGACTTGGAGGGGGCACTGCCGTGCCCCCAAATTTAGAACAAATTTTCCCAAAATATTCTTGGTAAAATTTAAGGATGTGATGTAATTTAATTTATCAACTTGTCTGAAATAGCAAAAGTATATATGCCATATTAATTTTTAATTTATAATACCTGTGCTAATTTCTTATTAAGTATGGTGACTGGAGATTTTCCATCTGAGCCCATACTAGACGGCCGTTGTATCGTGCGCTGAATTATCTTCTGTCCGGATGGCGTAATTATTGTTTTTTCTGTTACCTGCTGACCTCCTGAACCGAATGTTTTCTTTATCTGTAAAGTTTGTAATGTCAATTATATCTTGAACATTTTTTTTTGGGTGAACAACTTCGTGTGTATAATAATAATAAAACCAATTATATAAGTTTTAAAATACAAAATCTCATACTTGTGAGCCTGGCATTGGGGTGCGTGGTGATGGCGATGGCTTTTTAGATTCCTCAACCTTTTTCTGCAAGATAAGTAACCAATCCATTATCTTTATATAACACAAATACAATCATTCAAAAGCAATTCAACACAACACACCTGTTTGGCTGCCAGTATCTGTTTCCTAATTACTTCTTGGTCAATATTAAGCCCTGGTCCCAACTTGCCTGGTGCATCAATCTTCATTATTCCTGAACTCTTTGACATTATATAAACTCCTGTAACAAATAGTACCAAAATTACTTCTGATATTCAATAACGATGTTGTGTGTCCTTTATTTCCAATATTAGCAGTGAGGTAACCAAGTTGACACAAACAGTAAATGTATATAATGAAACTATGCAGAATGTTACAGTATCAGAAGAATAAAGCGAACTGCCAATGTGGCTAAACTTGTCGACACGTCTACACTTTGCATTTCTATGTGAGGGTATGTGATAAAAGCGTCCACACAGCAATCATTATAAAAACTCATCTATTATTACCTGTAGTAAGGTTGGGCATATGTTTAGGGTCAACTTTGATGACTCCTTTAATGTTCGGCATGCCTTTCCCGCCGAGGCCGAGTGATTTCACAAGCTCAGGGTCGAGAGTAGACTTTGGTGATGATTGCCCATTCAGCAATTTTCTTTCAGCTGCAATTATTGCCATCTTACTATGAGCGATATGTGCAACAAAAGGGGTTATAGAGGAAAAAGGGCACACACTTTTCTTGGGTGAGGTGAAAGATAGACTTATTCTAATATTAATTAATCATATTATTAATATGTGACGGATTTAGGCTGTGTGTAGACAGAATTATTGTTTGTATGTAAAATATCAAAATCTTTGGACGCATGTTATAATAGGTCTGCATGGTCTGTCAGAAATAGAAATTTACCAACAATGTTTTATGTCCATCTATCAAATAGATCTTAATTGTCATACAAGTAGATCTTAATTGGCTTTTGCTTCAGGCCTCCAAAATTACTCGATGCACTATGCATTCTAGTTAATGTAAAACCCGTCCGTACAATGTGCTGTACACAATGTATAAATACCTGGCGCCAAAAATCCGTCCGGTGGTGGTAAATCGTTTGCGACTAGACAAACAAATATATTTGATTAGACTCGCTGCTTTTAGAATTAGTGCTATAAGAATTGAATGTATATTGTGTGATATTGATTCTTACGTTTAGAGTCGGAGTCAGAGTAATCGTCCTCCTCGCTGGAGACCTCCTTCTTGACTTTCTTGGCGAGTGACTCTCCGTCTTCGGCGCCGCACCACGCCTTCACTTGATCCAGTGCACGGACCTTGCTCGTGCGCTGCAGCCGACTGACATACACACGTACATACATAAATTATTACGATGTCTCCATGTCATAGTTTAACTAACAGGAAACCAGTCTTGGCTACAGCAAGCCCATGTAGAACAGTACCACCCCCATTCAGAATCTCTTCGGTTAACATTTCGAATTTTTCGTATTTCGGTCAGAATATAGTTGTGAAAGTATGTGTAAAATTAACGAAATTGAAAATTATATTAATATAATCTTGTTATTTCACGTTCTCCAATAACAATACAGTGGATTAAAACAGTGTAATCTTACCCAGTAGGCGTCATGGCTGGACTGTCAGACTTCTTCACAACCTGTTTCACGACCTGTGGCAAAGGTGTGCTGATTTGTTTCACCTGGCATCGAAAATATTACGATCCTTCATTTCCGTTACACCTTCATGATTCAACTATGTGCATTGCGATAAACTTACATTTAAAAAAAAAACTAAATTCATGCACAACGAAAGTGTAATGAAGGATATACTACTCAATTAATTTTACGCAACTTAATCAATATCAACAAAATTAATTTACTTATGTTAAAACAGTAATTAAAATAAAGCCTTAAATAAAAATTAAAGACAGAACAAAATATAATAAAATCATTTTGAATAAAAAGGCACAAGTATTATTAAAACAGAACCATTAAAAGACATTATAATAGTGAGTAGTAAGTTACCTGTACTGGATGCTGTTGCTGTTGTTGCTGCTGCGCCCGCAACGCCTTGAGCTCCTTCTGCCTCGCCAGCTGCTTCTCAAATGCTTCCAGCAGGTGCTTGCACGTCTCCATGTTCTCCACAGGCTCCCATGTGTTCTGTTCACTGTTTCATAACATAAATATCAATCAAATATACAACATAAAGAGCTCCAATATTCACATTATTCACTCATCTTTTATTATTTGTACCAGATTTCCGACCATTGACATTGTGTCTTACCTAGTTTGAAGACATCCAAAATGTATTTTAATAAAGAAATACTTCATTGCATATATTTCGATATTAATCTATTAGCATTTATAAAAAAAAAAAAAACGCTAATCTATATTCATATAGAAAGCTGCAGTTTGTTGTATTTGTTGCCTCTAAACTCAGGAACCAGTCGTTCAAATTAAAAAATATATTTTTGTGTTGGGGCCCTACTATATTCATCCGAAACGAAGTTCGAAACTTCGGACGAACGAAGTTTTTTATATGATACGAATGTATCTACTCTGTAAAAGTTCGAATTTGTATAACGTACATCGTAATTATAAGTCTATGGTTACGACCATAAGTCAATAACGACCATAAGTATATGTAGGTATATTCATATCGTATATAAACTTCGATCATCCGAAGTTTCGAACTTCGTTTCGGATGAATATAGTAGGGCCCTTGGATAGACCATTCATCGAGGACTGCTATAGGCTATATTTGATCACACTATGACTTATGGGAGGAAAGCAATTCCAAATTGAAGGTAGTAATTGAACATTTTGAATAGTATATCTGCACCCGGGTGAAGCCGGGCCACAACACAACATGCACTCACTGCGGGTATCCCTCCCATTTGAGCAGGTACTCGTACTGTTTCCGCCTCGGGTTGAACCTCTTGGCGAGGATCTTCTCCACGACATACTCGCCGGCCTCGGTGGGGTCTCCCTGGCGCTCCGTGCGGCGCGCGATGCGCTCCTCCGGCGGCACGCGCTCTTGAGCGTTGCGTACAGACTCGTTCGCATCCTGCACACATACTTGTCAAATAGGAGTTCCAAATATTGTTATATCTCCAAGAGTGTTACTCTTAAGTTATTTCTGTATTATTTTTATTAGTCTAAGTTGTATTGTAACAACCACTGGGTGGCCTAAATAAATAAAACAAAAAAAGGAAAGTGAGAGAAAAATAATGAACTAAAGAGGAAATCTCTGTTGAAAACAGTTTTAATCCTGTCCTTAAAAGCCCACTGGTGCTTGGCTCTCAAGAAGGAATTTGATTAAGAGATTGGGTTTAGTACAACATGTTGGCCTAGTATGGATTGACTGAGTACCCATACCATAGACCAACTTGTTAAGATGTCTATGGTATACAGGTATCTTGTTTTGCTACACATTTATATCTAATTTAATTTAAATCATAGAATGCATAACATAGTATATTCTCTATAAGAGAGAAAAATGAAACCAATACAGGACAGTATGGAAAAATGGAGTCTGTAGCCATAAAATATTTAAATTAACATTTAATATTATTCACAGACACTAAGCATGCAAAAAACCAAGTGCCGTTAACATAAAGGTCATTGATCCAATAACATAAGTCAGGCATATTGCAAGCACGTTAACCAAATAATAAATAACAGCAAAACATACGAAATTATTATCATAGTTTTAAATTAGTAGCTATTATAAAAATGGTTATAATACTTCCTCAAGAATATTTACTTTACAAAATAAACTATTTGAGTACAAAATTTGATATTTACCAAGACATATCTCATGACAGCAAATATATGAGATGAAGATGAGATATGTAAGTATGAACCATATTCATAAAGCATTGCAAAAAGCAACCCCACATCTTAATGCTATAGCTTAAATGAAGTTTATTGCTTTTCAAGACATGAATGCTAAAATAAATCTAAGGCAGTCTAAATAATGATTCATTCTCAACAGCAATTAACAATATTTAAACTTAAGCGTAAACTTAATTTGCTATCTACCACATAAATATGAAAATGATTATGTACCTTAGCTTTAACATTTTGAGGGATTGCTACTTTATTAAGAACACCTTTCAATGCTGGGTTAGTTTTAAACAACCCATCACTGTCCTCCCCTGAGGGCTGTGTTTCTGAATCCTCCTGCAAAATGTTAATGAAATGCCTTAAAGCCTTGAAAATTTGACAAACTAGACTTGTAGGATAATTGCATTTAGTACATGAACCCAACTGACATTAATTAATTCAACAACACAACAATGGTGCAATTAAATAAGGCTGCATTTGCTCTGTAGCTAATATGTAGGAAAGTATGGAACTAATGTAATTGTTTTGTTTCTACAAAGCCCCACTTCACTGTATTTATCCTTCTACATTGGAAATGCAGCTCAAGCACAGCCAACTGACATACACATAGTCTCGGTCACACAGTAGGTTTAGGTTTAAAGAACTTTATTCTCATAAGAAATACATATTCACTTAAATGAGATACAAAGAAAATAAAATGAAATAAATGTTTTCATAATTTAGTCTCCAGTAGTTTTAGAAAGAATATGTAGTGTAAGCCTATTTTTAAAACTAGTTAAACTTTCACAATTTTTAAGTTTATAGAAGTCTATTATAGAGCTGTGCACCATAAAACTGTATTTTTTTTCCATAATTTGTCCTTTAAGCTTAATCACATCTAGTTGGTTATTCTTTAGCAAAAAAATATTTACAGTATGATATTGTACTGGGTTAATATTGCAATTATCCTACTAAAATCAAATAACCAATGTTAAATTAATCAAATATGATGAGAGAATGTGCAACATATTAAAATATATTATGTTAGTGCCATTATGAACAAACACTGGAATGAACAATATGGGAAAATTAAAAGAAATATGTACCACTTTAGGTATTTTTCTTGGTCTGCCTCGTTTCCGGCCTTCCTGCTGTGGAGGATTTTGTACTGGCACAAGCTGATCTTCAGTCTTCAATTCCATCTGTAGATGAATGAAATCTATTTTAATAGTTCAAATGATAATTATGGTGCTACATTATATTTAAGATATTCATTGTAAAATTTCATGACATATTTTGTGGACACAATACACACTGGTAGTATATATTGGGAACTGCAGACTCCTGAATTAAATAGATAGTATTCCTCCATTTTCAACAAACTATCTTTTTTAAAATCAGAGTTTATTTCGTTATTGTATTTTACAATAGAATTAACACCATACAGATATATAAGACTTTTAATCCTAGGTTTTGATCCATGCCATTGTAATGTGGCTATGTCTACTGTATACTTACAGCAAACCAAGTAATTCAAACTTACTACTTTAGCGTGTGCATATTTGGAAAGGGCCTGTACATTTGAACCAGCAGATATCCAAGCATTCCGTTGAGTCTCTGGCATCCGACACCACTGTTGATATAGTTTCCAGCTGTTATCTGTATTTGCCGTAGATCCCTCACGTGTTGATGAACACTTCCACAGCAGGAATGCCCACACTTGAGCCTTGCTTTCATTCTGAATAGAAATAAGTCATATGAAATAACTAAAATAACAAATAATAAACTGAAATTACAAATCAACTTAATTTAGCATAATGTACATCATATGGTAAATAAATAAAATGGTATTGAGCTAATACATCAATTAGAAGAGCCCACATAAGCAATAAATTTGAATGTTTTTACCTTAGTATTGATTTGCAGAATGGTGTAACAAACAGGGTTGAAAATTAGTGAATGTTTTATTAATATCAAAAATACATTGTGTTATCTCAGTAGTATAATCATTATCATATTTTTCCATAAAAACTCCACTGCTGAACATAGGCCTCCCCCAAGGATCTTCACAATAACCTGTTGGAAGAGGCCTGCATCCAGCAACTTGTGATAAAAAAATATTTGAAAATGTAATATGTACTTGAATGATACAAATTTTTCCATAAAATGTGTAATAACTATGATCAGCCAACACCAAACATTGTAAAAAGTAACTTACACTATCTCTAACTGGGGATTTGCCACTACAGTTATTGGCATCTTTGTGTTCTTTGAATTCTTCAACAAAGTGGAAAGCTGCATGACACTGACCACAAACCAATACATCCAAAGTTGACATTAACTCATGGGCTTCTGCAAAAAGAGAAATTTACTAATCAAAACAGTATTGAGTAACAAGAACATACACAACTTATTTGAAGTTAATTATGCTTGCATTGGTAGTGTTTAATGATATCAAATTTTAATTTGTTGCATCATTTGAAAATATAAAAAGAATGTAACCATAAATATATTAAGAATTATGGTACTCAGATACATGTACACTAGTTACAGTATGACAGGATTCGATATATAATTAGAAAATGTGCTAAGTAATTAGAATGCGCTAATTGCTACAATTTATTCTTGTCAACATTCAACATGTAACTGTTGGGTTTATTATACCAATATCAGTGTGAAAAGTGAAATTTAATCATACGAAAATAATACATACTAATAAAGAAATAAAGATAAAATGTGTTACCTTTCAATGCAGTGGGATTTTTTGATAGTTCCTCAGGATTTCCCGGTGGCACCTCTTCCGGTGAAGTTTCACTTTCTTCCATAGAAGTCATCGTTACCACACCCGACTAAAAATTAATTTTATTATTTACATAATATGAGCAAACGTAAATGCTCAAACTGCGTTACTACAATAGCAGGTTAACCTTATAATAAACTAGTCGACATTCCCGCCAACTCATTAACATCCATTTTCTAAGACCAAACAACACAATAAGCAGAAAAACCAATACCTGCAACTCGAGTAAATAGCTAAACAGTTATTCCGGCCCAAATCGTAGGGAACATACAGATAATATTGAAAAATAAAATAATAATCAACTTCCATGACACAAATCGACGCTCATTGAATTACACACTCGTTGTTGCGATATAATTAGATGATTTCGCGGCATTGTTCACTTTATAAACCATTTTCTCTATTTATGATAATTACGATGTCTAATACAAAAAGACAAATGTCACATACCTACAAACACTATATTTTTCTAAAAAAATATCAAACTTCACAGAACACAGCGTGAAACGCTACAAATCACACCAAGAATCGAATATTCAATGACGAAAAAAATGCTTCGCCGACAAGCAATGACCGCCACCTAGCGACTCGCCGACTTTTACTGTTTTCTTTGTTCAACTTTGCAGCGCCGTCCAATGACAAGCGGGTAAATAACATACTTGACCAATCACAAAATTGTATATTGCGTGACATAACGTATCGAACTCGTGGTTAAATTGTTGGCGTAGAGTTTCGCCGACATGATTTTTACGCCGTCACATTTCACCGACATTCTTAAATTCTCTCATGAAAACTGATTAATGGTAAATATGTCATTGATTTTGAATATAATTAACCCCCTAAATGTGACTAGTGTGTAAACAAAGCAGCCAATAAAACATCTATGAAAGAATAAGTGATTTTAGGTAGGTATAGAATTTTCTGTAAAATAAAAGAAGTAGGTAAGTATTAAAAACATTAGTGTTTACTATGTTTCATTACCTACTATTGAAATGTTCACAAAAGTATCTCTCATTAAAGATTACTGTCCGCTCTAGTATAATACCTCAATGCCAGAATATTACCTACTATATAGGTATAGTTTTTTGATATTGTTATTATTGTAGGAAGTATTAAAGGAAGGTTTATGAAGAATGACATATTTTTATACCAAATTATTCAGTGTAGGGACTTTTTTTTCAAAGCATGTACAAACTTATCTGGTAAAAATACAGTATAAATTCCAATGTTTTAAATGGATGCCGTGGTATAAAAAGGGATTTCTTGAGACGGCATCGAAAATCGCACCAAAGGACCCCGCGTAGGCCGACAGAATAGGGTATTTGACTATTAGGTACCTATGAAAATATGGAACATATTGTTACTAGACTAACTGTAAATATTTTTTTAAACCATATTAAACGCAAAATGCCACGGCAGGGTTCTGGTACCGACAGGGTCTCAGGCCCGACAGGGCCCTGGCTCGATACGACCTCGGGCTCAAACCCAACAGGATGTAAGCAGAGAACAATGTAACATTAATAACGAAATAAATTAATAATCAGTGGCGTAACAATAGGGTGGCATAGTGCGCAAAATGCCACGGGCCCCCGACCTTAGGGGCCCCCGGCGGCCCAGCCCCTCAGGCCCGAGAGGCCGAAAGAAGAGAAGAACCTAGCCAATTTACTACCAACAAAATTGGTAATCAAAAACTATTTTTTTAGTTTCCATTAAAGATACCAAGGTTTATTTTTGACACATAAAAATAATAGTAATGTTTTTTTATATTTACGCAAATTTAACTAACTTTTTTTAAACTATTATGTACAGATTATAGTGCGGATTTTTAAATCAAAGAACGAAATTTCAATATTAGGCTTCTGAGGGGGCCCCATTACCATTGTTGCGTTTGGGCTCCGGCCACGTAATAAAGATATTACGACGACGACTAATTGGTCTCGTTGTGGAGTTCTTTTTATGGCCTGCAGGCATACGAGCATACAGCCCGCCTCACGGTCAGTGCTCACTGCCGCTCATAGACTTTTGCAGATTCAGGGATCCAGCAAAATGAAATCGCTTCCTACCCTAAGGAGAGCACTTTCTTAAAGCCTACTTTAAAGAAGAATAGGTTATAGTGCTCAAGGAATACCGAAGCAGGGAGTTCATTTTAGAGCTTGCACGTGCGTGGTAGAAAAGAACGCTGGAAACGTACTTTCCGGGAAGGGATAGTTTCCAGCTAGTAAGAATGAATTCTACTGCGATGACGGGAAGTGTGATGAGAGAATAGCGATAGTGGCACCATCTTCCTCAGATCACTTTCCGTGGGACAATTGATAGATTACAGAGAGAGACCCAAAGTCTCACTGCAATCTCAACGGCTCCACATTCTCCGTGAGATCGGGATTATCGATGATACGAAGAGCTCGGCGGTGTAATGAGTCAAGTGGGTCGATCTGATATTTCGGGGCTTCTACCCAGAGGTGAGAGCAGAACTCCACGTCGTGCCGGATTGTCGCATTTATAGAACAATAACCTATGATCCGACGAAAAGTACCGTTTGGATCTGTTGAGAATCCTTAACTTTTTGCTGGCCAATTTGTCCTTGCCTTCCAAATGAAACCTAAACTGCAATTTTATCAATAATTCGGGTCAATGAATACTCTCGGATGCTTAGAGAGAGTGTCTCCATGACAAAAGCGGTCTCCTTGCTTATATCTTCGTGGCGAGCAAACTTATATCTTCGTGGGGTTAAATTGTGCTATGTTCAATGGATCCCCGATAGAGATTCTGTTGTCAGATGTATCTTGCCTTATTTGCACCAGCATCTGCATAGCTATACCAGCCGGTGATAGACAACATGTCATTGATATGCAAGATAAACACGGTCGGCGAAAGCACCGAGCCTTATGGAACACCAGAATTAATGGTCTTCGTCTCGATGCAAAAGCCGTCCAATACGACTTTTATGCTGCGATCATCCAGAAAGCTGGCGATGTACTTTCAGCGTTCCTCAGGTTAAAATACCAGGCAGGTAGCTTCCCCAAAACGACGCCATGCCACACTCGATGACAATTTTAAGGCCTACCGTAATCGCCTCACTTCCACTATCCAATGCCTCCATCTGATGGTGGGTGAGATAAACGAGAAGATCACCATCTGAACGACCCTCAGTTGGTGATCTTCAAGAGATGTCAAGAGTTGCATATTGATAACTCGCTCCAAGACCTTGGAGAGTCAGTATGTGTCAGCAATCGGCTTGTGATTCGAAGGATCCGACTGGTCACCCTTCTTGGGGATTGGATGAACATGGGCAATATTCCATGAAGCCGGGCCTAGGTTGTTTTAATAGAAAAGACGCGTGAGTACGGGGGTTATCTCAGGGGCGGACATCTTAAGAATCACCGCAGGGACACATTCTGACCCACTCGACCAGTAGATGTGGAGTACCTCCCGAAATGTGGAGGTCAGGGTTTTATTCGGTATCATCATCATCATCATCATCATCATATCAGTCACAGAAAGTCCACTGCTGAACATAGGCCTCCCCCAAGGATCTCCACAATGACCTGTTGGAAGCGGCCTGCATCCATATTATTATATCCTGCATCCTTATTCGGTATGCTAGCGCAGATTTTTGTTGGCATCCGCCTCGACCGAAATTTACTGGCAGGTCAGTGGCACTAATATATTCCTTTCGGTCTTCTCCGGGGTACCGGAAAATAAGCTTAACAGTTTTCCTCTCCATACAAAAAGGGGGGGCCTCATCCGATGATTTTGCCACGGGCCCCAGATGGTGTAGTTACGCCACTGCACACGCCGTGCCGCGTCGCGCCGGCACTATTCATGGGCACAATTAGAGAAACACGCACAAAAAATAGATTTTTTTATAATTTTGTGCCATGCCATGTTCAGTGCCAACCCTTGTTAATAGGCATGATGACTGATTTTGAAAAACTACTTCAGAATGTTCGTATACATTAACAATACTTAAAAAGAATTGAATTTTTGAAAAAAGAATGAATTTTCGATTTGCGCGAAAAATTACGTTTTAAATTTCTCATTTTAACCTTTGCTCAAAAACGCCGTAATAGTAATGGCGTCCGTGTGTGACGTCATGCTTTTGTAAATGCTTGCTCGTGCAATGTTTACGTGTATATCGTAGACGGAGAAACTAATAGACGGAGTCACATGTTCTATCCCTTTTCCACAAAACGAAAGAGATTTATACATAACGTTCATGTAAGAAAGAGATGCAAGCTTTTGTAACCTGTCCTTATCGGCGTAACCGCTTGACTCCAGGAAATTTGACGTTTTGGAGGCAAATATTTACATTATTTGGGGTGGCCAGCGGTCCAAAGGTTGATATTCCCTAAAACAAACGATATTAATAGATTTAAATTACATATTAAAATACAAACTTCAATAATTATCTTTTATTTTTTAAACTTTTTCCTTATATGTTTTGAGCTGTATATGGATGCGCAATAGATATTGTTTTTGAAATATAACTATTTACGGATTTTATCGCGGATTTGGTTTAAGTTTTGCTTTTTTTAACTTCTCCCCGCGACGTTTCGATTACTTTACAACTTTCGGTCACGGGCGGACTAGATGTTGTTTTGTTATTAGCTTTTATTACAATCGTTTTTATTTTCAGAACTAAATATTTACTTATATTATGTTTATGTTTTACAGTGTTTTTATTAGTTCTGGGTGATGGCTGGCGACCCAGGTATGTATGTGCATTGTAGTTCCACTCAAAGTTAAAATATCGATATTTTAGTAATTATATTTTTCGGTTAAGAGCGGTCAAAGTTTCCCGATACCTTAGGTAAAACGTGTCAACCTGGCCACACTCCCACAAATATCGCTATCTCATACTAGGTTACACGGTGGCTACCCCTGTGGTGTATATTGTGATATAAACATTTTATTTTTTTTTAATAGTAATGCCGTGTTTTGATGTTGATCGATGATGTGTAGTTCCGCAATATAATAATACATCGATACAAACTCCGAGCAATTTGTTTATTAATGTTTCAATGGATAAAAAAGTTAGAAATATATGGCTAAAAATGGAAAGGCAAGATCCTAGATCTTTATCTTTAAATTCGATGATTAATTTCCGTGAACACTATTTTGACAGAAATAATAACTTTATTTACAATGTTCATAATGTTTGACGTGTCTAGCCACTCAAACGTCCCGACCTCCAACTTTGACGTAAGCTGTCATTTTTATAGGAAAATACACTAGTAATGAAAAAGCGTCCTAAATTCAAAATATATTACAAAAAGCGTTATGAAAAAAATATATATAATGCTTGAATAAACTACCTTTAATCTTACATTGGCCAAAAATAAATTAGCAATAGGCATATTTCAAAAAAAAAAGACAAACTCGTGTGTTGTTTGAGAACAACGACGAGTGGTGCGCAGGAGCTTATAAAAATGTAAATATTGATTTGTAACTCTCTTATTGTTCTTATATAGTTTATTAAAAGATACCTTTACATTAATAATTATCAATTATCTAAAAATAAGCCATATTCGACGCGTGATTCGAAGTTTTTTAGACACGAAAGTAAATCAGGATCGTTGTTTGTCGGTTTTCATTAAATATTTCTGTGTCAATTCTATGAAAAAATGAAAAATAAAGTGTTAGAGATAGAAAACATATCATAAAGAATAATTAGGTGCCATTTGATAATTGAGAATATATCAAAACAATTCAATATTTTAATTGATTTCCAGTATTCCGTAGAAAGTCGCGCGCCATATTTATTAAGATCAGTGTTAGCGTTCCAAAGATTTTGTTCAAACTAGAATGTGCGGTATGTTTGATGTTGGATGTGATTGTTATAAATTAAGTGTGATAAAGCCAATGATATGGTGGTTAAAATTTTCAATATCAAAGAATTAATTTATTAATTCAGTTTAAATATTTCAATATTTCTTCTCCAAATATGCATGCAAACCGTGGAAAGACGAGTTGGATACATTCGAGCCAAAATCACAAGAGCTCGCCGAGGACAGGGTCAAATGGAATGACAAAGGGGAAGCCTTTGCCCAGCAGTGGGACACAATCTAGGCTATTAAAACAATATATATGTATATATATACGGAATGGAAACCGCCATCAGGGACCGCAAACCGTAAACAATAAGATAATAGATGCGCGACTGCGAATAATCCGAACATTGAAATGATCTACTATTAAGCCAAAAACAAATTATAAGATGCGGCTGCCGAACGCGGCTGAAGAGTGGTAATAATATTCAGGGTCTCTCGGACGCGGCGCGGCAGAATATTCTATTTTCTAAATATCTTCAGCGACGTCCATCAGCCGCATTTTATAAATTGTACCCGGCTTTACTAACGTAGTTATTCTGATATAAAACTAGTACATATTACAATTGGATGAATTTACTGAAATAAAAAAGAATAATAATAAAATGAATTTTTAATTTTAGGTTATCAACGGAAAAGCAAGAATGCTCGTGAGTGTTTTATTTTTTGATTTCAGTGATAGAGTGCATGCATAGTTTGTGTCAATTAAGCAAATAAAAAACCATCACTAGTGCTAAGAGTTAACTTGAACTATACATTGAGCGGGCAGTGCGGAAATGGGGGAGACCGAGGGCCGGGCAGAGGCAGAGGCAGAAGCCGAGGCAGAGGCAGAGGCACTGTGCCGGGCTACAATGCCGGGCCAAATAAAAAAAATACTAAATAAGTCGTACAAATCTTTAATTATTAATTTATAGGTTTGAAATTGTCAGTATTTATTCTTAAATATTTATTCATTGATTGTAATAATAATAATTGTATATTTTTATTTTGTTTTAATTTTCAACCACCACTGAACTACCCTTATTCGTAATTTTTAAATACTATTACAATTTTTGATTGTTATGGATTACGCTATACCTACCAGTACCTTTACCTATACAAATCTCGTCGTAATAAAGGATATTTTCTTAAAAATCTACCATAAACTATATTTTGGTTTCTAAACCAAACACTATGAAAAAGGATAACAGCTTTGCATGTCTCGATCGCTAAAATTTCATTAATGCAAAATCAATAAATACATTAAAAAACTAGGTATAACAATGTTAACATTACATACAATGTTACATAGAACTAAGTCATTTATATTCCATTCATGTTATTACACGATAGTAATTTATTTATTGGCCCTGCGCTGTTTTAAACCGGCTAACATTTGTATCAAATATCGTCTGGACAAGAACTTACATGGGCGGCCATCTTTCAAGCTTTTTTGCACCAGTGCTACCAACTTAGTGGATTTTCCACAAAATCTGGTAGTTTGGTCCTGGTTGGGAAAAATTGCTTTTAGTGGATTTTAAATGTTTTGGGGGCTGGCGAATTATTGAAAAGCTGTCATTATCAATTCCGACACATCATTGTTTATTGAAAATATGATGTCATATATTGTAATCAAATATCCAAATACATAATCAAATAAATAAATAAATACACCCAACAGTGACATTTATTGTCTCAACCCCACACAAAGAACTAGTCTTGTGTCGTGGGTATCAGGAACTACAACAGACTTTTCGGTCTCACAAACAGCCAGACCCGAAACAAATACCTCTACTTCACACAGATATTTGTTTCGGTGCGGGAATCGAACCCGAACAATATTATGTTAATATACTAATTAGGAAATAGGAATATTATTAATATAATTAGAATGTTTAAAAAATAAAAACAGAAATGCAAACCGAAAATATGACTTCCTGACATCTATTGGCGAATAATGATGTGTTAAGCCATTCTATGTGTGCCCAGCATTAATTGTGTAACAGGGCCATCTACCGATAAATATAGAGGTACCCAGCGTTATTTGTGTAACAGCGCCATCATCTACTTGTTTTGAAACTGACAACCATGTGTTTTCCATTTTGAGCATGAAGATAGACCTCTATTTCATATCATTGACGTAAAATATATGGAGGGGGCGGAGAGTACGAAAAGTATTGTCACGAAAGTGGTCGGCGGACCAATGCAACGGTTGTGACGACACAACGCACCGGTCTATAAGTCGTCGACAAATGCCTAATTGTATCGTCGTGGTTGCAATAAAGATGACCGAAAGTTCACACAAAAAAGACAACATTTCTTATCACCACTAAGTAAAATTATACTACCTTAAATCAGTATAACATTTATTTTAGCATTATTGAATTTCATGGCCGCCATTGACGTAAAAATCCAACAGATGGCGCGATTTTTATAGACATATCTTTGACGTACTCAATGTACTGAAGGGCCTATCCTTAGTTTTTAAATCAATTAATGTACTCTGTGCGGTTCATATTTTTTAAGTTTTAACATGAAACTTTCGAGATACATTCCCTTTCTGCTGGTTTAGTTATTTTAACTCGGGTACACACCTACCTTTGCACACAATTTAAATCTTTTCACTGAATGACAATGGTGAGAATTGTTATTTTGATTTTTAATGAACACATATTTTCAGCACAAACCTCACAATTAAATAATATTTTCAAAAAATCAACAATCTTACTGCGTCTGCGCCCCGGGCCGTCAAGTTGTTTACAATAGTGTTGAGTAGGACATGACTTGAAAAAGAGTTTTTAAGAGTAGCCTCATTTTTGTACCGAGCCAGTACAATGTCCCACTTCAATTGAAGTGAGGCGTACTGACACTTATTTATGGCTCTTAACTTTGCCTCACGGCTAGGAGTGTTCGTTATAGCGTAAAGCGGATAAAATAAGCTAATAATAAAAAATAGCCAAAACGCTTATTATTTATTACCTCAGGCAAACGTTATTTCTATAACGTAGGTAATATGGACCATAATTGTCTGCACACCTTGCGGTATCTTTGGCTTATAATATTTTAAACAAAGACACATGCCAAATTATACGGTACGCCAACTGCATAAGAACTATATTCCACTGACCAGTAATGAAACGCTTATATTAGTATTAGATTTAATAATAATAAAGCATATCGCGTCGATACATTTGAATTTGATCGGGTTAAACGTTAGGATAGTTTAATTTTTTTCGAGTAGAATCAGTGCGGATTACTGCATTGACCTTGTGTGTTGTGTGACGGATTTGTTTTAATGGACGTGAGAGATTGCAGTTTATCGAAACAATTTGTTTACAATCATAGCGTTTTTTTGTTTATTTAGTACTGTAATGTAAATATAAAGTTAGTTTTAGTTACGTGTAAATATAAAGTTAATTTTAGATAAGTGATAATTAAATAATTAGGTTAGTAATTTAAGTATAGTCTGACAAGAAAGTGTAGAATCGGAACTAATGTTTATTGTAATCTTATAACACTAAAAAACTTTGACATCTGCCAGTTTTGGCGGTGATAGTTCATGGGTGGTTGTTTAAATTTTCGTTATTATTAAGTTTCCTATCAAATAAGCGATTAAAATTAAGTTGGAGGTATTCATAATGAATAAGCCTATTCGGAGTTCTGCCAGAGGTATTATTTACAATGTTTATCGGCGGTGTCTCGCGGAACAAAAAGCAAGAACCATTCTCTCAGATCTCGACAATGTATATCAAAGAACCGCGGAAATGACTGGTATGTAGAAGTTTATTTTGCAATATTTAACATAATGTTATGTATAGTCATGAAACTATAATTATTTTTATCGCTTTTATAAAAGATTCATTGGTATTTTGAACTTCTCTTTTCGAGTGCATAGGTTATATTTATATTTGTTATGTTACATTAGTAATTTATAGCTTTCGTAAACCATTTTGATACTTGCGATATATGTACTTGGTTTTTAAACACCATTGACATACTAACGAAAGATTGAAAAATATTAAACGGTTATAATTGATCACTTTCGTCGAATACTCATTATATTTTGTAAACTATAAAATACCAAAGTAATAATTTAAACATAAAAAAATTAATATGAATTAAAAATCTAACATGAATTATATCATACAGGTAAAACAATAAGCACCATACGAAGAGTAATAAGGGAAGGAGACAGATACATACATATTACAGGAAGCAGCTGAACGTGCTTTTGAAGAAATTTCTATAGAAGATTGGAAAAATTCTTGTCAACACGTTATAAAAATAGAAAAAGAGTATTATGAGAGGGAATTTAATCCGTATGAGGAGATAGATAAAATTATAGTTAATGTCTAAGATTATGAAAGTAGTAGCTCTGAATCTGATGATCTGGTTGATTCTGGAGACAACCCAGTTCAAGAAATGTATAATGATTATACTGAAATAGAGTACTTAGAAGAAAGTGATTTAGATTAAATTTTATGAAATGATAATATAGTATACTTATCTTAATAAACCTCGCACGTTTACTTCGTTTGCGAAGCGATTTGGTAAATTTCTTCATCCCCACGTATACAACAGTGCCATAAAATCATGCATATTAAATTAAAACCTTAGTATCCGTGAAGTTAAATTAAAGATACAACCCTGGTTACAATCACTGGACTACCAACATATTGAAGACCTGCTAAAAATAAATTCTTAACACACATAATCTCTAACTTACACAAAGACAAAAACACAGACACACTCTCGCTTATTTGCATACCTCCATTTCCTTTTAATTATTTTTTGTTATCTTCTATAAGCATTCCAGTGTAATCATGGACAGTCACTCATCAAATCATTAGTACTTTATTTTAATTAACTCTCAAATGATATCGATATTCACAATTCAGGTCTCGGACCTAGCGTGGAGATCACCGACAAAATATTTTTTTGTTATTTTTATCTAAAATTGATATAAGCTCTTTGTATTTTAATTTTGTCATGTAATATTTGTATTTTCGTCTAAATAAATTAAATTATTATTATTATTATACAAAATATAACTTTTATTTAAATCATGACTATAAATATGAAAAATCCCTTTAAATTAACCAAGCGAAATGATTTTGTGACTCACAAATACAGTCGACTCTCATTAATTCAAACCGTCGAAATTCGAATATCTCTATAATTCAAAGTTATCACGAGTTCCCTACAAAATCTCTTTATATTTCGACCTAAATCAATACATGTTTATGCACTTGGTAATTCAAACTAAAAAAAATGGTTGCCTGTAAAGTCGGTTTTACGGGCGAAGATTTTACGTGACAACGCCTTTTTCTCGGTAGAATATTTATTGATATGAATATAATTAAATTGAGTGGGAGAGAGACGCAAGGCATTCGGCGGGCCTCTCTCTCGTTCGGTGACTCATCGTAACGTTACCGGGCGTTACACTTTTTCATAAGTGACTCCCAGCCGCAACCTAATTTAAGACGTTGCCACGTCAAAATCATCGCCATATAACAAAACGAAGCATTAATTCGAACTCAATCACTTCCAACACTCAACAATTCAAAGTTGTAGAGAGAGAAAGAGAAAGTATAAATGTTTGACGATAGCTATTTATTGAATAATAGTTGATCAACACTTAATAATTCGAAGTTTTATAGTGTCTCTCGTAAATTTCGAACCATTTTATGTTCCAAACACTCGATAATTCGTAATATTTTAAGAGTCCCTCGAGTTTCGAATTAACGAGAGTCGACTGTATCTGCTTCAGTTCTGGGTGTTTGTGAGACCACAAAATCTGTTGTAGTTTCTAATAACTATAATACAATTGTACATTAACATGGAAGTTAAACACTTATATATATTTCACTGTTTAACATCTATGTAATGTGAGACCAACCATTCTTCATACCTACGACCCAATTCTTTTTTCGAAACCTTTCGACTAAGCTTCGATGTCATTATAAACGGATTTCACAGTATTTATTTGAATAAAAAATATATAATATATATTAGTATCAAAACTAGGAAACGCAACTATACAGGGATGCCATATAAAAGCACAGTGGCGCCCCTATTTTTTCTACACTTTCTTGCCAGACTATAGTTCGATATTTGATATATTTATGATTATGATAATTATTATATATACGTATAATCATTTCAGTCAGACAGTCCTAAACCTGTTAAAAGTGCGAAGGAGAGTTCAAAAATGTTATTTAAAGTGAATTTTAATCATATATACAATTAAAATAAACGATAAAATATGGAACTAATATGTTTTTTACTACATTACCAATTATTAATTTGAGCCCCATATAATTTATTAATCTTCACAAAATAAATACTGTTTGTATATCTCTCAAACACAATTATTAATATGCTTATAGCCATTGCTAAATGTTATTAAACGTAAACTAACAGCGCATGTAGCGGTGCAGTGTGCTTTGCGGCATAATCATAACACGTTATTCTATAAACGACGAAGTAATATATTAAAGCGTAAAAAATAACACGCGTTTTATAAGTAACGTATCGTTATAACGCGTTACTAATATAAAGCCGTTGCGAACACTCCTACTCACGGCTCACGTCAATGAAATTACCTTACAGACCAAGTAATACACCAAATATGAAGTAGTACACATTAAAAAGTTGAGCCGCTCTTACGTTTTGACGTCATGTACGGGACAAATGTACTGCCTCTTGTATGTCCTGCTCAACACTAGTTTACAACTACTTCGGAGTTCGGATAACAATTAACAAGTATTGTGAAATGCGTTGATAGATTTACTTGTATTTTGTTTTAGTGAAGTTGCAACTGTAATGACCAGAAAGGATTACTTTGTGCAGTGATTAATGTGCAGTGAATACGTGTATTAAACGTGCAGTGTAAGTGACGTCAAGGAACCAATTGAATATTTGGAAAATAATGCTTGTAACTTATAAGAAATCATTACTCATCAATTCAATAATCAAAAATGTAAATATTCTCTCCAAATATTTGTTTGATTTCTATGAATATAACAATCACAAACACACACGTAGACATTTCGTAATTTTATAAATATGTAGGCTCCACACACAGACACACACACAGACACGCACACAGATACACACACATGACACACGACAATTTAATTTTTGTATCAGATAAATAACGGCACACCACCGCCCCGGCTCGGCAGGCGCTCAGGTACTCGTGACGTCATCGGACCCGCGCCAACGCAGCCGGCCGAGCGGCCGCGCCATTATCACATGGCACACACTCTATGCGGCACACTATCCGCGTCGCAATGCGCCTAGCTCGCCTTGCCGCTCGCAATAGTTTCGGGATAATATTTCGTACCGCTTTGCTGTGAACCTTCAACCTTGCAATACTATCGCACCATCTCCTTCATAGTATGTGTATACTGTTATAGGGACTAAGCAGGGTGTAGATATGACTGTAATAGCCTTACCTTAGTGAATAAGACTTAAGAACATGTAATCTATGTGCCTCGGAATTAAATACTTTGTAATGCGTATGCTTGGTGAACTTTTATTTCGTCTACACCACAAATACATTCCTACAAATACATGTATTGTTGTTGCATCCTAATTAATTCAATTGAAAATGTTTATTATTATCTAAATTCATGTTTGTTCGATTTCGTTTTTTGTGTTTATTTACTACCCCTTCATATTAGTTTCATATAAATATTTAAATGAATAATGTGTAAAGTCAATGTACCAAATGTTAGAATTTTAATAAAATCTAATTTTATTTATGATGAAACATTTCTATTACTTATAACATAATACACATGCTTATGTAAATATAATCCAATATAAGAGGCTTTACATTTTTTCGTATCTTTGGTACCTCCGACTCAGGTACGCCCAGTTAGGAACCTTGGTAAAATTGTAGCTACGTAAGGCAAAAGTGTACTTTATTTCAACTCAAGATGTCATATTTGTAATAAACACATTTGTATATTTCGACGAATACTTTTGAATGTATAAATGAAATGAAATAAATAGTTGTTTATATCATTTGAAGGGTTTTATTTGTAATCTACACAAATACTAATATCTGAATTTGAAAAAAATTACATCAATTGCCATAATTTTAAAAACCCAAGATGTACAGTTGCAAACAAAAGTAACACTCGAAACCTTACTCAAACTGTCACCAAACACTCGATAATTCTGCATATTATGTAGTTACAGTCACACTATAAACATATCTTTTGCAAATTCAACCTTACGCGGATTGTTTAAAGTTGTTTATACAAAGCAGTGTACAAAATGCAATAAAATTTTACGACCGACGTTAGTCGGTAGGACAAGGCATGGAATGGAGACGAATATCCTTTTTACTTTTATATGAAGATGAATTTGTATTTGTACTTTTATCTGAGCGTAGATATGTTTTGGGCAAGACATGTATATAAATCAATAGAACAAATATTTATGTGTAAAATGTAATAGGTATTTAATTTTCGATATATTCGGCTTAAAAAAATGTTCACGTCTTTGCTGGCTGATGATTGATGTCCATTCTCCACATCGTATTGGGTCACGAGGAAACCTAAAATGTACATATTTATATATATTTTCCGAGCGTTTCCAGACCTTATCATCATCTGCCTAGCTAGATTATTCTGATTTATATTATTATACCCAGACAGTTATTGCAAAAAAAAACTGAATTCAAATCCCTTTTCAAGATGGCGAAAAATGCACATGCAGGAAATCTTGGTCGACAATTTGATCTTAAGCTTTTTTACCCCCGAAGTCATTAGCATGTCTCGAAACCATAAGTTGTGGCCTTATTATTAAATATAATAGTTATGAAAAAAACGTCGAATTGACGTTCTTTTCTGCTTATGGCATTCTATTAAAAACGAATATTTATATCATATAAAGACTTGTTACAAAAATGTACACAAAAAAGTTCAAATTAATTAATAAAAAAAAAAACAGTAAGAAATTCGACTCCACTGAATACGATCACTTGGCAACATTAAATCGTAACCCGGAACTGGGAGTCACTAAGCAAACGCAAACTTAACAAAAATTGGTTATGTGATTATGGGTATATTTTTTTGGTTTTTTATAAGATAAAAATAACTTTAAGTAGTAAAATATGGATATCAAAAGAAAGCTTATAGTATATACTTTATTTATAAATGGATTTTATTGGTATGTAATATGATTTAATGGGTGAAAACATGATTTGAAAATGAAATACCATTGAAATTCGATCTGTATAGAATTTTTATTATTTGTTTACAACACATTTGAATTATATTTGTACAATAATTGTCACATCTAATAATTCTGCATAGTTTTAGATACTTAAAGCTATTTTTTATTTCCCTGTAGCTAGAATAGGTACAAGGATATATTGCTTTATGTTTATGAATATTGAAAAGGCGGGAATCGGAAAATTTCTGTCAAAATAAGTGACAGTGACGTGGACGTGTGAGTGGCTAGAAAACAACATATCAAAGTTTAAAATTATTATAAATAACAATAGCGATAAATATCGGAGGTACGATTCATTTATTTTCTTTCGGTATTATTATCATGCCAATCGCTGTGTATATGAAGTTCTGAAAAACGTTATTAATGTTCCAATTAAACAGTGATATGGAATATCGCATAGTTCCAAATTTTGAGACATTTGCGATGAATCCTTATTCCATGAGTAATGTTCCTTTTTCGTAGGTAGCCCGAAACTGATTGCATTACTAAAAAAATAATTGATCAATATACTGAATAACATAGAAATGACCAAAACTAGCCAACAAGATCGCGTTATGAGTCATAGCTTATGACTATTTAAGTAATATTTACGAAAGTGACACGTCACTCGCTTCTGATTGGCGTTTCATCTAATATGGCGGATCCTTAGGTTTTGTACTTTTATTTTTGCAAAAATATATTTAATCTTAATTAAAAACTAAAGCAAATGTTTATTTTGAGAATCCTTCTATTATACATTATTATATTAAACCATAATTTCATTAATTCGTTGTTACTGGTTGTTACTGTCATCATCAAGAAGCTTATACCCAAATGGAGATTGTATTCCGTATATAAAAGTGAAGCACAAAAATTTGACCTTAAATGACGTCGCTGTTATCTTCTATCCTTTTCTATCGAGTGACAATGAATGAACATAATGTCATTTTCATTCATTGTCACTCTAAAGAAAAGGATAGAAGATAACAGCGACGTCATTCAAGGTCAAATTTTTGTGCTTCAGTGTTTTATACGGAATGCAATCTCCATTTGGGTATAAGCTTCTTGGACAATACAGAATTTGCATTTTACTGTATTTCCGTTTAATTGTATTTGCGTCATTCATTAAAATATTTTTAACTCAATTATAGTTATTTGTTATAAATTTTGCCTCACTTTAAATATTTAAAAATAAAAACATTCAATTATTATAATATTTTCTAAGGGTGAGTTGCAGGAAAAGTCCTGCTAAAGATAGAGGTAAAGTTAACTTTAGCAGTGCCTTTGACCATGACCCACTGAATTTGACAATCCGTCTGTTGCACCACTGTAGGAATTGCTAAAGGTAAAGTTAAACGGGTGACCAGGAAAAAAACGTTTCAACACCCCAAAACGCTACAGGGGTAATTTTTTATCAGTGACAACACTTCAAGACAAATTTCAATTTTCTTGTTATTTGATATTTCCCACAGACCAAATATTTCCGTTAATTTTGTTTTTGTACGATATTGAATTCCAGCCTCCATTAGAAACAAAAACTGAACTGAACTGAATTCCAGCCACTATATAATATTAAATCCATTAGGCATTAAATAATGGAAAGCATGGAAGGTGATAACGCAAATCCGTTGCCGGTTGTCGCCAATTTTCTACAAAATTACAATAACAAGTGAGTGTAAAAAGCATCAGATTAAAATTAATTGGGACCGTTGAAATGGTTCGCTATAGTAAAATATGCACTCAAATTCGTCCTTTAAATCCAACTCAGGTTTACTACTTAGTCCGTAAACTCGAATGGGCAGCGTTGGGGATACTACATCCCGTCTTCTCGTTATATAAATATTCCCCACCACCTAAAGACGAATCTCTTACATGTTGTCTTGTTAGTAAATGATGACTAGTGGTCTGGCCTATCACTATGGGCCTTATGAGTCGGCTTAAGGTCACCCAATGCGTTAGGGAGAGGACTATGATCAGCATTTCTCTACGAGATCGCGTCAGAAATAAGGTAATCCTTAGGAGAACAAAGCTACCGACATAGCCCATAGGATTAGCAGGTTGAAGTAGCAGTGGGCCGGCCTATTGGTACTTTCCATGCTATGTGGTCGGCCTCATAGCGTGAAAATCTGATAGCTGATAAAATAAAAGGAAACCATGCAATTAGGTGATCTTGTACAAATAAAAATATCATTTATGTTACTGCCATAGACACAACCCAACACACTTTGTTGAAGTGGCCATGGGTTACAACTGAACAAACCTCTGTAAAAAAAGTGGTTTTAGAGTGAAAGCCACAAATTCACCTCTTTAAAGCATTACTATTTTAAGAGCATCTTATTGAGTATGAAATATGATTGTCAATATTCAACACAAACCTTCAATAATGTGATATATTACATTTTCAGAGATAGGAGTGTTAATTTTAGTGGTGAAGACATTGAATTGTTAAAAAGGCTCCTTGATAAATATAAAGCAACTGTGCTTTGTAAAAAAACAGATGGCTCCAGTCTTAAACAAAAGGAGGAGGCCTGGAAAAGTATTGAAGCCCAATATAATGCTAATGCCAAAGTCCCACGAAATATAAAACAATTAAAATATAAATTTGAAACTCTGAAAAAAATGGCAAAAAAGGCAACATTATTGATATTCAAATGCATGCATAGCTTAGGCTATTAATGTAGAGCAATATTGTATTGTAATTAGTAATACACATTTAGATGAGATTTGTTACTTTGTAGAATTAGTTTTTGTTGTTATGTATTTAGTTTTACTGCAGTAGGTGGTTATTAAATAAAAATACATATATAGCCTTGGTGGTGCAGTTGTACTACAGTATGATTACCATGCTGAGGTCTTGAGTCCTGGGTCTGATTGAATTTGTGCCTGATATGGCGATAGGCGCGCCCCCAATCCCATCATGGGACACAACAGACAAGGTGAAATCTGAGTTTCCTGGTAGTACCTCTGCCTCGTAAAGGTGTGAGTTTATGTATGTATGTAAATATTATATAGATAATTATTATTAAACTAATGTTAAATGGTGACACAATTCTCACTTCAGAGTGTTTTATTCCTTAGAAACTGTGGAGCATTTTTGATATCAGAACAACCATTCCGAAAATTGTGGGTTTAAAGCTACAACCTGTCATGTCATAGCCGGCTCTTCCATTTACATCTCCATTTAAAACTGTTTTTTCAGGAGGCCGCAAGGGAGCGTCAAGAAATAAGGCGTACAGGAGGAGTAAACCTTCTCCACTTTGTCCAGAAGCCAAAGATGCAACAGACTGGCTCAGTTCAATACTTTCAACATCAATACATGGAAACCCAGCGATATATGATGATGACAGCCTCAGTGTACGTTTTTGCCAGGATTTATTTTGTAAATAAGTACCATTAGCAATTCACTTACCATTAGTTACAGAGTTTTATCTTTTAAGAAAAAAATTATATGAAAATCTGTTTTTTGAGGTTCAATATGTTTGCGACAATGATGTTGAAATAGCAAAAAAAACAAAGGTATCATTATTAAAAACAATTTATTTATTCATTACTCTTGCCCCCAAAAAGGAAACAAGTATCTACTAACATAAAATAAATATTTATCTCTTTGGCTTAATCAATTAAAATACCAGCAGTCTCCCATACAAAACAAAAGTTTGTTTCTTATTTACTAAGATTAATATAAAATGTGCTGAAAACATGTATACATGAACGGGCAGAGTGGGAAGTAAAGGAACTGATGTGATTAAGAGGATGCTAAGTTAGTGTGTAGAATTGAAGCAAAAAATATCTGTACCTAGGCGAAGCTTGGCCGGGCAGCTAGTGTGAAATATATTGGTAAAGAGGCTAGCCATTTTAAAATTGATTGAACTAAATTAATTTTGTTTCTTATAGATTCTAAATGCTGACCCCAACAATATTGGTGAAAGTTCTCAAACTCCAAAGGTATAGTTGTTTGATGTTTTACTAATGGGTGTGCACATTATTTAAGTAGTTATTTGTCATCTGTAAACAATTATTTTCATCACTTGATGAACCCAAGAAGTAAAATAAGGCTGTACATTGGGATATTAAATTATCTAATTTAATTTTTTGTTATAGATTCCAGACCTTGACCATAGTTACACCATTCCTCTGGAATTGATGGATTCTCAGACATCAAAGGTATACTAATGATACATAATGTTATTTAATTTTATATTTTACTATTTATTGTTCAAGATTTTCAAAATTCGAACAGTTGTATCAAGAAGACTAGTAATTATCAGTTGAAAGTAATTATTCTCATCACCAGATGTTATTGTATCTGATTCAAATAAAAAAAAATTGAAATACAAATATGAAACACTATGTAAAATTAAAATAAACTATAATTTTGTTAAATTACAGAAACAAAAGCTGGATGACGCATCACAAATTATTGCAGAATTTGACTCTACTACACCCCATTCTTCACTGAAGATACCTTTATCACAGCCCCTTAAAAGTAAATTTTATATTTAAGATTTCTCAGATATATAACACGCAGGTCAATAAATCAAGAGACTAACTATATTAAAAATATGTTTTCAGAGCAAATCCAAAAGAAGAATTTCGCGAGGGACAACAATTTAATAAAAAAAACTTTAAGAGAACAAAAAATTTCAGTTCTCAAAGAACTGAATCAACTGGAACTAGAAAAAATTAGGACAAGCATTCAAAATCAACAAGAAATACACGAACAAACAATGCAACACAATGAAGAAAAACATAAATTAGAAATACTTAAATTAAAACTCGAAATAGATATTATGAACAAACAAAAAGAAAATCTAAAATATTAATAAAAACAAATATTAACTTTCTAACTCAAAAACGACTGAACCTATTGTAGTTAAACTTGCACTTCCTTAATTTAATAAAATTATATTTTGCAATCTAAACTTAACACATCTTAAATATGTGTGGATAGACACACAAACATAATAAATATTTTTATTTATAAATTGAAATGCTCTTATTTAAAGTAACGTGTGTAATCACTGTATTGTAAACTGGTTTGGAAAAAACCACCACTCTCTTGTGAAAACTGAACTGGAGAGGTTATATTTTATTTTATTTTATTGTTTATGTATTTATCAAACGATGTTAATTAATATGTATAAAAATTGTGTACTTCTGTTAATATTTTATTAAAAAAATAAAGTTAAAATTGAAATTGTATAATTTTTAACTATGTGCTAAAGCAGTAAAATAATTATTAATTAACATATTGCGGTTCCTATCATCGTGACTCCCAGATGCAACATCGCAATATGGCTCTGAACTCTCTAAAAAGTCATCATCATTATTTGAATATGGTGTAGGGTCTCTAAACTTTTTGCACATATTGTGCAGTACTGCCATGGCAACAATGTTAGCTTGCGCTCTTATTGGTTCTGTTCGGAGTTTCCAAGCCAATGAAGGAAACCTTTTCTTCCAACACCCAAAAGTACGCTCAATCACATTCCTAGTTCTAATAAGGCTTTCATTATAAAGCCTTTCGGCTTCTGTGATTGGCGTACGTAAAGGGGTAAGTAGGTAAGGTTCCACAGCATAACCTTTGTCTCCTACTAGCCAGAAATTATTGAACTCTCCATCTTGAAACCTCCCCTTGAGAGTGCTACTATTAAAAATATGGCTGTCATGACAACTGCCAGGCCACCGTGCCACAATATTGTTAATGTACTGGTCTGCATTACATACAACTTGGACATTCAGGGAAAATATTTGTTTACGGTTTCTGTACACCTCTGCATTTATACCGCCCGGCGATTTAATTGCTATGTGGGTGCAATCAATAGCTCCCACTGTTTTCGGGAATGCACTTATTTTATAAAATTTAAGAGCTTCGGCTTCCATAGCTTGAATATTTTGTGGCATCAATATCCACTCTGTGCGGAGCCCAGCAATAGCCCTGCTAACTCGATGTATAATTCGACAGACGGTTGATTTGTGGACTCCTGCTGCATCACCAATGCAACGCTGGAAAGACCCACATGCGTAAAAATCCAACGCAATGAGTATTTGCTGCTCTGGTGTTATTGCTTTGTTCCTGTTATTGACAAAACAGATTGAGAGTATGATTAAAATTATTAAGGTATGATTAAGTTAAAATTTCATGAATATGATGAGAGGCCCACGTTTACATCACTGAATAAAATAAAAAAGTCACTGCAATAATGTGAAGTAGGAACTCGCCTCGATGTTCTTGCTTTAAGCAAGGGGCTGAATCGACAGGCCAACGCTTTAGCTAGACTTTTGGATACCCTGAATCTATCCAAGAATTCAGCATCATCCCACGTTCGCAGGCGATCTACGCGAGGGCGGTAATTTTTGGTTCTCCTGATAACTATTCGGGAAGCATCCTCCTGATCACTATCATCGCTTGAAGAGCTCGATTCCCATAATATATCTCGTAGTAAAGACATTATTTCAATTTTATTTCTTTATAAGTAAAGTATTCTGTCAATATCAATTAGGTAATGACAGGTTATCAATGTTTTCAGTTTTGATAGTTGACATTTCACATACATGACTGTACCTTTAGCCCTTAACCGCCCGAAACTGCGGAGCTAAAGGTAATGTTATTTGTGACGTCATTTTGTCAAGAGTTAGATTTCTGCAACCCGAAAATGGCCTAACTGTAACTTTGACGGTTGATTTGACGTTTGCTACAGGCAAAGTTACTTTCTGCAACTCAGCCTAAGAAATTCTACCGGCGCGTGTATACTCCTCGCCCGATAACTGTGCGCGCGACGGAGGGCGCTGTTAATGTGGCAAATCTCATATAAATTAAAATCTCCACAAAAAATGGGAATTGTGGTATCTATAGTCAATTGAGGTAACTTTGTTATTTCGGAATTAGCAATATGTAAGTTTTTAAATACGTGTATTTGTAACGTCATATATTAAAGCATTGATAAAAAGTTTTGGAATTTTATAGTGTAATGACCTAGTTTTGATAAAACTCCAAACATTCATATATTTCCGGTGGTAGTTTGTTATTAGGAAGTAAGGGCTCATTATGGCCTTTATAATGTACGAATTTTATATATTTTAATAATCTGATTAACAAAGGTTTAGTATGTTTTTGTTTCATTTCATATATAGTCAGCGGCGTGCACAGGATTATGATACTGGGTATGCGGCGGAGTACTCGGCACAAAAACTTTTTTTTATAGATGTTTAGCATAGCCACAGCCACGTGACGGATCTCTAAGTCGGAAACCATGCCAACAGAACAAGTCTTAGATGTACTACTATTCATGTATATCTTCTACGGAACGCAGAAAAAACAGCGATAGATCGTCGCGGCCGAAGAAATTCTAATAAGTAAATCACTACATAGTATAAAACAAAGTCGCTTTTTCTGTCCCTATGTCCCTTTGTATGCTTAAATCTAAAACTACGCAACGGATTTTGATGCGGTTTTTTTTAAATAGATAGAGTGATACAAGAGGAAAGTTTATATGTATGATACGTACATATTATTGTACAGAAATCTATTTGTACCCGGGTGAAGCTGGGCCGGGCCACTAGTTATTAATAAACTAAAATATTATAACTACTCACCGAGTCAGCTTCAATTTTTAATAAACACACATTTTCAACACAAACCTCACAATCAAATAACATTTTAAAAAATCAACAAACGTACTAGTAAAAGCAAATCACTACAATTATTATAGAAACTCAGTAATAAACTATTGAATGTACACACTTTCAAATGCTAAAATGCAAAATATTTTAAGAAAACTATAATTAAACTGACACAAACAAAATAATAAACAATGCTCATCACATGAAAAAAGCAAAATGGCCCCCGCGAAACACAAAAAAATTGTGCTATTTAAAGTTTTAAACAAATAAAACCTTACCGAACAAAAATGCATAATGTGCATTTTGCGCAATTCATTACATTTCCGTCTACTATTTTTACTAGGATTATAGGCAACGAACATTACCGATTACTCCCGAAAACAGCCGAACGCTCATAGCCTGCCGCAGGAGTCGCGCCTTTCGATATGCATGGGTGTGTGCGTTTGCGACTGTGCACGGACACCAAAATTACTACACACACGCAAACAAATGTCATGCGGGACGCGGCGGCATTACTTGGTTGATTAGGTACATTATTTTACTTTGCAGCGCCGCTTGTTTGTCGTATAGCAATCATAATGTTTGTGTGCTTGCAAATAGTTGCTATTTATAAAATATTAGGCGTTTTTAAGTTATTATATTTTGTTTATTTATTTATTTACTATTGATTAAAGTCATCTAAGACGTACGTACGTTATAATAAAATATCTGTGAATGGCAAGTAAAGCACTGCATTTCTACCTACAAGGAGCGCACGCCCCTGTATATAGTACAGTAATACCCCGGACTTACGCGATAGGTGGGACCGAGCGCTATCCGCGTAAGTCGAATTCGCGTAAGTCGGGGTACAATTTTGCATATACCTATAAAGTCATACAAAGTATGTTTAATTGGGACCGGAGACTATAATTTAGGAAATATAAAACAATAATTTAGGAAATAAATTTTAGTTTAATTCTAGATAATATGACAAACTATATTAATAAAATGTATAAACACAATCTGAAGTTATTTTGATGTAGAAGGTTTCATAAAATCTAAACAAATAAACAAAAAACGTTAAAATAGACGAGAAAATTAAATCGCGTAACTCCGAATTCGCGTAAGTCGAGGTAGCGTAAGTCGGGGTATTACTGTATACAACAAACGTACTTTTTTTTTATTGTCACTAAATTGGAAAAAATATCTTTAAAAAAGCATATTGAGATTATCAAAATTGGCATTTATTGAATTACGTTTATTTTTGAATATTATCAAATTTTAAAAAATTTTAATACTTTTGCAACGTAATTTTTCGTTTCGAAATGTAATATTAATTGTTGGTCTTGTGTAATTTTTTTTTTATTAACCAAGAATGGTACATAATTTAATAGTGACGCTGTAAATTTTAGAATGCATTTCCCGGTATAAGTACATTAAAAATGAAATATTGATTATTAATGATCATTCTATGGGTAAATCCACTAAGTCGGCAACATTCCATGACATCATCATCAGTTCAAATTTTCTCCGCGCGCAGACATATCGGGCAAGGAGTCTAGTTGTTGTATTTTTATTTTGTCTGTGTCTACTGTCCCACAAAGTTATCTGACCCGGTGAGAGAGTCGCTGTTGTCGAATTTGGTGTTGCCGTTAAAAATAGATATAGCAATAAAGTGGGTGAAGTAAGATTTTTCAATTCGATCAATAGTGTCAGGAAAATGAGTGGACCAGTTTTATTTGCATGTTATTTTTCCCTCCCAAGATTTCTAACAAATCGCTTCCCATACCCTTAAACAAGTGTATCTGTATCAGCCCATAAACTATATGTCCCACTGTTGGGAACTGCCCTATTCTACAATCGAGAGTGCTATTGAGGGTGGTTAGGCCATATCATAGGCCATATAGTCCACCATGCTGGCCTAATGTGGGCTGGTGGACTTACATACCATAGATATTCTTATAAATCGCTATGGTATGCAGGTTTCCTCACTATGTATTCCTCCACCGTTTTAGTTCGTATTTATTGATTATCAATGCACACATGACTCCGAAAAGTCAGATTTGTGACCTGGGATTCTAGCCCACGACCACCGTGAACATGTTGGCAGCCGCGTTAGGTCCATTTACCAACAGGCCACCACGCACGTAAAGATACATTTTAGTTTATATGTGCTTACACCTATTTTACTAGTATGTACAAAATTCTGTTTACGTGGAATTTATTTTGAAAAGCTGACAACACAAATAAGTAAATTGTCAATTTCAAATGACGTCTTTGTTTCCACTTTTGGCCACCGGGCCAGATAACTTTGTGGCTCTATACCTATGTAATCAAGAAGCTTAGGTACTTGCACGTCCCGACCGCCGATTTTGACAGTTGACGTTTGTCAAATGCAATTTGTCAGCCTAATGTGAATAGAAATAGGGTATATTTTAAAAATTTGAAATTTGACATTGACAGTGGACGTGCAGGTACTTAGTAGACAGACAAGACAGTTCATGTCCAAGAAGCTTATACCCAAATGGAGATTGCATTCCGTATAAAACACTGAAGCACAAAAATTTGACCTTGAATGACGTCGCTGTTATCTTCTATCCTTTTCTTTAGAGTGACAATGAATGAAAATGACATTATGTTCATTCATTGTCACTCGATAGAAAAGGATAGAAGATAACAGCGACGTCATTTAAGGTCAAATTTTTGTGCTTCACTTTTATAAACGGAATGCAATCTCCATTTGGGTATAAGCTTCTTGGTCATAGCAATAATATATTTGTAATGTTTTTTTTTTATTTACGTGAATAATTCATGGAAATGATGTAAATGAAATTAAATACTCTTACAAGTGTACAAGTCTGTCAAGCAGTCAATCAGTGTACAATCAGTCTGTCAAAAAATTCATAATAACATTTATGAATTTTTAACAAGCTGATAAACTTTTTTCGAGACTTAGACAAAAGGAATGGTACACCCAAGAAGCTTATACCCAAATGGAGATTGCATTCCGTATATAAAAGTGAAGCACAAAAATTTGACCTCGAATGACGTTGCGACTGATTGCTATCCTTTTCTTTCGAGTGACAATGAATGAACAAAAAGTCATTTTCATTCATTGTCACTCGAAAGAAAAGGATAGCAATCAGTCGCAACACAGGGGTAGCCACCGTGTAACCTAGTATGAGATAGCGATATTTGTGGGAGTGTGGCCAGGTTGACACGTTTTTCCTAAGGTATCGGGAAACTTTGACCGTTCTTTAAAAAAATATAATTGCTAAAATATCGATATTTTAACTTTGAGGGGAACTACAATGCACTTACATACCTGGGTCGTCAGCCATCACCCAGAACTAATAAAAACACTGTATAACATAAACATAATTTAAGTAAATATTTAGTTCTGAAAATAAAAACGATTGTAATAAAAGCTAATAACAAAACAACATCTAGTCCGCCCCGTGACCACGAAAGTTGTAAAGTAATCGAAACGTCGCGGGGAGAAGTTAAAAAAAGCAAAACTTAAACCAAATCCGCGATAAAATTCGTAAATAGTTTTATTTCAAAAACAATATCTATTGTGCATCCATATACAGTTCAAAACATATAAGGAAAAAGTTTAAAAAATAAAAGATAATTATTGAAGTTTGTTTTTTAATATGTAATTTAAATCTATTAATATCGTTTGTTTTAGGGAATATCAACCTTTGGACCGCTGGCCACCCCAAATAATGTAAATATTTGCCTCCAAAACGTCAAATTTCCTGGAGTCAAGCGGTTACGCCGATAAGGACAGGTTACAAAAGCTTGCATCTCTTTCTTACATGAATGTTATGTATAAATCTCTTTCGTTTTGTGGAAAAGGGATAGAACATGTGACTCCGTCTATTAGTTTCTCCGTCTACGAGTCGCAACGTCATTCGAGGTAAAATTTTTGTGCTTCACTTTTATACGGAATACAATCTCCATTTGGGTATAAGCTTCTTGTATGTAGTAGACGTATTTTTTATCTGTGTGTGGAAATTTGCGGTGGTTCGTGTGGGACGCTCTTTGGCGCTTATAATTTATTTTTCGTCGTTAATTTCTTTAATATTCCAACCGAAGTGAGTAAAACGTAAGTGCTACGTAAAACTGACAAAAGTTTTGATGATTGTATGTTGATAATATTGTCTTTTCTAGAAAATGTCGGGTATTGCGAGTGCACGTTTAGCTGAAGAAAGAAAAGCTTGGCGCAAGGACCATCCCTTTGTAAGTTGTTGTTTTTCGAGATACGTTTTTGTTTATGGCCGTTCAAGATAAAATTGTTTGATTTTGTTGTTGCAGGGCTTTGTTGCTAGACCCATGAAGAATCCGGACGGTTCGTTAAATCTTATGACATGGGAATGCGCGATACCTGGAAAAAAAGGGGTTAGTAATTCTAGAACATTTCGTCCGTAGGCTTTGTAAGTTCATAACATCCCAAACACAATGTAAACCTACTCGAATATACCACTCAACCAACTCACCAGAAACGGTATTTTCTTTTCCAAATTGGTTCTATATAATTAAATGATGCAAATTTAAAAAATGTTAAAATTATAGGTTTTAGGCCATCAATGCATTTGCGTATTGAAAATTGTATGTCTGAATTCATTATTTCGTTAATGCCAATACTATGAATTGACAGTTGACATTTCTTAGCTAAGCCAAGTCTGATTCAATCCATGGATAAGATGTGGGTGTTGGACTATATTACTTATCTAACATAACTTGCCTAAACCTGGTTGTATTTTCAAACATGCAATAGATTGCTTTTATCTTGTATGCTACTATTTGTTTTTTAATGTGGCTTAATATTTCATGTATGATGTTAATTTTGTTAAAAACATTAATAATCATTAATACAGTCTCACTGCATTATATCATGTCCATGTAATGCTATTTGCATACTTAATAATGTATTGAAAACTTTCACATTTGTTATGAATTCTTACCAATAGATTCAAATATCTATAATCCATACAATAATAATGTATACAGATGTTTAATGATTTTAGTAAAAATTACTATTGAATACATCTTGCAGACACCGTGGGAGGGTGGTCTTTACAAATTGCGCATGATCTTCAAGGATGACTACCCATCAAGTCCACCTAAATGCAAGTTTGAACCTCCATTGTTTCACCCCAACGTGTATCCATCTGGCACAGTTTGTCTCTCTTTGCTGGACGAGGAGAAGGATTGGCGCCCAGCAATAACAATCAAACAAATATTACTTGGTATTCAAGACTTGCTTAATGAACCTAATGTAAAGGATCCTGCTCAAGCTGAAGCTTACACAATCTACTGGTTTGTATTATGTTTAATAGTTTCCATGACATATTACATTTTTGTGTTATTATTTGAATATTTTTATAACTATAAATGTTGTTTTAGCCAAAACCGGTTAGAATATGACAAGAGAGTACGAGCACAAGCCCGCGCTATGGCTGCCACAGAGTGAATGTAGGCGAAAAAGATAAACTAAACTGGCCATGGCTGTTATAATATTCATTGTATTGAGGACTTAGCAAGGCTGAAGAATGCAAATGAATGAGGTTAATAAGGGATATGAACATGCATTTATATATGGAAAAAATTCTAACATGTATTCAAGTAAAAAATATCAATCTAATGTTACATTGTTCATACTTGTACCCTTATCAGTTTCTCTATCATATAGCAGTACAGTCATGGTCCCTGACTAATAGCTCATAAGAGTGATTGAACTAGTTATTGCTTTATAATTCAAGCAACAACTAGTTCAACATAATAAATATTATTATTATTAGGTACTAGTAATTCCAGTAACTTTGAACTCCATTATTCCACTTCCTGTTCACACTCTTGACTTAATTGTAATTATTGTATAAGCTTTATTTATTATTATAAAAGATTTGTGTCACAGTATTGGTTTAAGATGAATAGTTCATAATGTTCACAGAAAAATCTACCAATTGTATAAAATCTCATGGTTTGTGGAATAAAGCAAATAATGTGAATCTATGTGATTATTTTAACTATTTTTGTATCTTTATGTTAAACTTGAAACAATAAAATTTTCAACTTCGAATGTGTGATTTGATATTAAGATATTGTGTTATTTTTCAAGCTGTGTAAATGAATTGTTGGGTTCCGGTTTGAAGAACATTGTAGCCAGCACTACTGGATATAATGAGACTTAACATCTTATCTGCTGTGTAGAATGCAATATAAAGGAAATTGGCACTTGTGTAATATAAATAAATAAATAAATAAATAACACCCAACAGTCACATACATAGTCCTGACCCCACAGTAAGATCGAGTCTTGTGTCGTGGGTATCAGGAACTACGAGAGACTTTTCGGTCTCACAAACACCCAGACCCGGAAGAAATATTTGTGGGCCGCACAAACATTTCTCTCGGTGCGGGGATCGAACCCGCGACCTCTCGTTTCACAGGCGGCGTCTAACCAACTGCGCCACGGAGGCTGTCAATATATAAATATATCTATACATTCCCATTTAAAAGTATGCCACACCTTTGTGCCTTCTGTAGGTAATAGATTATAGAAAAGATATATTACATTGAGTTATTAATCATTTGATTAGTTATCCAAGCCTCGGATTTTAAAATTCAATTATATGTATATTATTTACTGTGGATTAAAATGATTTGAGTGTGTGTAATGAGTGTTCCATTCTACTAGTGTATCCATGTCTACAAATATCAAAATGAGACATTTCCATTATAGGTTTTAAAAATACTTTTTATTTATCAAATATGTATTTACATCTTTAAACTTCTTGTGATGTAATAACTAACGTAAATGGTAAAAGTCTACCTCTCGGTCGAAGCCCGGGAATATTGAGGCTCACAGGCACACAATGCCAACGTACTCCTACTCCTTTGTTTGCGTTTGCGTACAAACAAATATAAGCCTAATCTGATTAAATTTAAGATTTCTGATTTAAGTATATATATCCATGTGTAATATTGATCTTTGAATGAATTGAGACCAGGCCCCCAGTCCCCGGCAGCCCCACTATTCCTGGCCATGGTAGCGGTCAAGGTTACGGTGGGGCAGGGGGTGCTAAGAATCCCCGGGTTGGCCCCGGCTACCACCCCCGACGACGACTGGCCCTGGTAACACACAACATACGCACATTGAGGACAGACGAGAAGATTGTCGAACTGGAAGAAGAATTGAGCAGGTTACACTGGGACATTCTGGGGTTATCGGAAGTCCGAAGAATCGGGGAGGATACGATAACCCTGAAGTCTGGTAACCTGCTCTTCTACCGGGGGGACGACCAACAGTCAACAGTCCCGAGGAGGTGTCGGATTTCTCGTCCACAAGTCTCTCATCAACAACATCGTATCCATCGAAAGTGTGTCGAGCAGGGTAGTATACCTTATACTCAGAATATCTAAAAGATATTCGTTGAAGGTCATACAGGTATACGCGCCGACCTCGACACACCCAGATGAAGAAGTGGAGGAAATGTATGAGGACATAAGTCGGGCCATACATACTTCCAAAACCTACTTCAATGTTGTTATGGGAGACTTCAACGCAAAGTTGGGCAAGGGAAGCGATGCAGAGTTGAAAGTGGGCCAATTTGGACATGGGCAACGGAACCTCAGGGGTCAGAGGCTGGCCGACTTTCTGGAGAAAGAGGGACTCTTTGCGATGAACTCTTTTTTCCAGAAGCCGCCTCACAGGAAATGGACCTGGCTGAGTCCTGACGGTTCTAGGAGAAACGAGATAGATTTCATCTTGACAACGAATAGACGGATATTCAGAGATGTCTCTGTGATCAACAGGGTGAAATCCGGCAGTGATCACCGAATGGTTAGGGGCACACTGAATATCAATGTCCAATCGGAAAGGCGTCGCTTGATGAAATCTATTCTCCGACCTACTCGCGCCCATATCCAAAACCCCGAGAGCTTTCAACTCGAGCTGACAAATCGCTTTGATTGTCTAGGAGAAAACCTTGCAGTGGACGAGCTAAACAGCGGTTTGGTAGAAGCTGTCCATACGGTGGGATCTAAGTATTTTAGACCTCGCCGTAGAGATAGACCACAAAAACTCTCGATCCACACTCTTGACCTCATGGCCGAACGTCGATCTTTAGCGCTGCAGTCTTCCGTTGACGCCGAAGCATATCGGCGGCTCAATAGACAGATCTGGAAGTCCTTGCGACACGATGTCCGTGCTCACAATACTGTGAGCATTAAGGAGACAATTGAGCGGAACGGAGGCTCCAAAGTGTTTGCAAGAGACTTGTCTATTGGGCAAAGCCAGTTGTCTAGACTGAAGACGGACGACGGCCGCATGGTATCGACGAGGGCAGAGGTATTAAGGGAGATCGAGAGGTTCTACGGACAGCTTTACACCTCGGTTGCCCAACCTGCTGTTAGCTCGGCCGAAGACCCGAGAGCCGAGTTGATCCGACACTTTAGCGATGATATCCCGGACATCAGCCTGTGTGAGATTGAGATGGCCCTGAAGCAACTTAAAAACAACAAGGCGCCGGGCGAGGACGGAATAACTTCAGAGCTTCTGAAAGCGGGCGGAACGCCGGTACTGAAAGTCCTTCAGAAGCTCTTCAATTCCGTTCTCCTCGAGGGCTCAACGCCAGAGGCATGGAGCAGGAGCGTGGTGGTACTGTTCTTCAAAAAAGGTGATAACACTTTGCTGAAGAACTACAGGCCCATCTCGCTCCTGAGCCATGTCTATAAGTTGTTTTCGAGGGTCATCACAAATCGTCTCGAACGCAGGTTTGATGACTTCCAGCCTCCCGAACAAGCCGGTTTCCGAAAAGGCTTTAGTACCATAGACCACATCCATACGCTTCGGCAAGTTATACAAAAAACCGAGGAATATAACTTGCCGCTTTGTTTAGCGTTTGTGGACTATGAGAAAGCCTTTGATTCGATCGAGACTTGGGCTGTGCTACAGTCTCTCCAGCGGTGCCATATCGACTATCGGTACATCGAAGTGTTGAAGTGTATATACAACAACGCCACCATGTTGGTCCGAGTACAAGATCAGAGTACGAAGGCTATTCCACTACAGAGAGGCGTGAGACAGGGAGATGTCATATCTCCGAAACTGTTCACTGCCGCGCTGGAAAATGCCTTCAAGCTCTTGCAGTGGAAAGGATTCGGCATCAACATCAACGGCGAGTATATCACTCACCTTCGGTTTGCCGACGATATTGTAGTCTTGGCAGAATCGCTGGAAGACCTTAGCACTATGCTCGAAGACCTCAATCGAGTCTCCCAACAGGTGGGTCTTAAAATGAACATGGACAAAACGAAGATCATGTCGAATGTCCATGTTGTGCCCACCCCCATCGGTGTTGGGGGCTCGACTCTTGAAGTTGTTGACGAATATGTCTATTTAGGACAAGTGGTCCGGTTAGGCAGGTCCAACTTCGAGAGAGAGGTCAATCGTCGAATCCAACTCGGTTGGGCAGCGTTCGGGAAACTACGCGACGTCTTCTCGTCCAAAATACCTCAGTGCCTTAAATCGAAAGTCTTCGATAGTTGTGTGTTGCCAGTGATGACTTACGGCACCGAGACGTGGCCTCTCACTATGGGCCTTATTAGGAAGCTCAAAGTCACTCAACGAGCTATGGAGAGGGCTATGCTCGGGGTTTCCCTACGAGATCAAATCGGAAATGAGGAGATCCGTAGGAGAACTAAAATAACCGACATAGCCCACCGGATTAGCAAGTTGAAGTGGCAATGGGCAGGGCACATAGCGCGGATGACCGATGGGGTCGGAAAGTGCTCGAATGGAGGCCGCGTATCGGAAAGCGCAGCGTAGAACGTCCACCCACAAGATGGTCCGACGACCTGGTGAAGGTCGCGGGACGTCGCTGGATGCAGGCTGCCTCCAACAGGTCTCTGTGGAAATCATTGGGGGAGGCCTATGTTCAGCAGTGGACTTCCTTTGGCTGATGGATGGGATGGATGAATATTGATCTTCATTAGCGATTAGCATATTGATAATGGAATACTTAGTCTGTGCTTGTGGTCTATTATTTGGTTTTGGCCAAGGAACTTATCATGTGGTTATACTCTAACTGGAATGCTCATGGGCATTTCAAAAGGGTTCCGAAGAGGACAGCTTCAAGAAGGTAGCCGTATTCCTTTTTGCTAGTGTATCCATACAAATGTATACAATGGGACATTTTTAATACGAAGTATAAAAAAAGTCATTTTGTATCCTTAAAAAAGTTAGATTTCAAAATTTCTTCGATAGCTGAATGAAAAGACTAATTGATTGCTTTTGATTGATTGATTGCAAAGTAGCAGATCTAGGACTCGACCCTAAGGCACGCAAGTATAAATCAACTTAGGTTACATAAGTTTTATATCCTTTTATTTTAGATTTTTGCACGCGTGGCTAAATTCCGTATCTACTGCCTCTGAGTGTGCGTATTAACAATCATAAATATCGCGCACTCATGGTGAATAAAATGCAAATGTAGTTGTAGCGGTATAACGTTGGTTTGCTTTTACAACCATATTATCATAATATAAACGTAGACGAAGTCGCGAACAAACTCCTGGGCCCTACTATATTCATCCGAAATGAAGTTCGTTCTTCGGACGATCGAAGTTTTTTATACGATACGAATGTGTCTACTCTGTAAAAGTTCGAATTGGTATAACGTACATAGTAACAATAAGTCTATGGTTACGACCATAAGTCAATAACAACCATAAGTATATGTAGGTATATTCGTATCGTATATAAACTTCGATGATCCGTCCGTATCGTATACAAAATGGCGGTGACATAAGTATTTTTTTTTGGACCACATATAGGGTACCGCATCAGCAGCCCATACACCAAATTTTATTAATTTATCACCACCCGTTTAGCCACAGGATAGTTTTTTAGTTTTCAATATCTAACCACCTGCTGTAGCGATTTGGCTAGGTCATTGACACAAACGAATAATAAAGGTCAAGTGCAATAAAATACAAGGTCTTATTATTAGTTGCATAGAAATAATATCAATAATTGAATTTAGACCTAATATCCATGATAGTAAGACTCATAACTTCGCGACGTCGTGATGTCGAATAGGCAACGTCGCGTCGTTGATCAAAATGAGGCTAGGGTGGCAACGACTTCATCGATCATACAATATCAATATTATCGATATAATTCAAACTTTATTATTGAAAATTAAAGAATTCAAACTTTATTAATAAAAACCTTTATTTATCGACAATATTAAAAACAAATGTGATACATAAAATGAGATACACAACTCACATCTACATTTTATACCTACTTAAAATTGCTATGGGTCATGTGGCAACATCCGAGACATTATTCGGTATCATTCTGTATGGGTACTGTTGAGACGCATTTTTTCAAAAGCAGGCGCTATGGTGACAATGTAGAAACCCGCTGATTAGAATGAAACTTGGAAAATAATTTTTACTAAGTCTTTGTTTTTGTGTATTTATTTGTACTGAGGTCTTTTTGGCACGCTTAGAATATGTTCTGATAACTGTGTTAATAAATATGATATTCTTTGACATTTACTGCCCTAAAAGTATTTAAATATGAATTATGCGGATTTCATATTTCAATTGACGACATTTATTTACTCTCGATAAAAATATCGATGAATTATTTTATGCATCTCTAATCGTGCATCCTTCCCCACCGCGCCTACTCCTGGGATTACCCGCGACTCCTGGGCAGTGTTGCAACGTAATTACACTAAAACTATTTGTGCTTCATTTAATGTAAAATACCAAAACAAAGTATACAGTAAGAATAAAACATACTGGAATATGACTAACAAGACAAATAGTAAAGCTATTTCTGACACTTAAACTGTTTATCACTACAAAATAATGATATAGGGTCTTTTATTTCACCGAGCCATCCTTAAATTTTCAACCAAACCATAGATTCGATCTTAGTGTGGGGTCACGACTATGTATCTCCACTACTTTAAGATGAATTTTAGAAAAGTGACACATACAGCGATTAACTTCTTTAGTCTTTTTACGGAATACTTGTAACTTTTAAAAATGTGTTTATTTTCGCTTTCTATGAAAAAAGCCCTGTAATAAACAGTATAATAATCTCCTCTATTTTATATCCATCTACGATATTTTTACGAAACTTTTTCTGTATTTTTTGAAATCTAACCTAGCAACACTGCGATCGGCGATCGACGGTCAAAGGTCTGATGTCACGGGCGGGGGCGGGGGCGGGGGTGTAAACTCGGGAGTCGGCACCCGCGCCACCTCGTCAGTGAGCCGTACTTGTTCTTTGCGAATGCGCGTGCGTTGCTCACAACACATTACGAATTACGATAGCATTTTATGTTCATGATGTCGCGATTTACAGCTGTGGAATACACTGATATGATTTGTTTGAAGGTCTATTTAGTGGCAGTAATATTTTACGCGACGTGCTATTTTCATCCCCCTTCGCAAAAATAAGACTGAATTTGTGTACTAATTGTAAGTGGCATCGTCGCTCCCAACCCAATGAAGCAATTTTGACTCACATAATTTGTGTAAAAGGTGACTTGATTAAGAGCGTTTTCATTAAATATTCTACGAATACAATTATGCCTAAAAACTACAAAGGATTCATCGCGCCAAATCAATTTAAAGCCATTTGCGACGCGGCGACGAAAAATGCGGCGTTGCCGCTCTTATGTCTGGATCAACTGAGGGCAGTAGGTAACTTATAAAGCGTGTTGTATTTAAACCAATTTATTTTATTATTTAGTTTGTTTGAAAATATCATTTTTTCAATTTTAATGTGATTTAAAATCTAATAATTTTAATTTGTTTTAATTGACGTTATTTAATGACGTTGTAATTTAAAGAAATTAAAACACCGACACTTTGTATAAGTTTCGAACTTCGTTTCGGATGAATATAGTAAGGCCCCCTGTACCAAATAAAATATGTTTCTTCGTTCGGTTAATCAACAAAAGTAACTAGTAAACACAAATTGAATATTTGAAATCAAACGTAGTCGTTGAGATCGATGAAGGAGTTTCTAAATATAGTTTCATCTCTTTTTCACATGCCCCTATCGCATATTCAAAAATATTCGCGCCCCGCGAAAAAAAAATTAAATTCTGCGGTGCCCGTGTAAGTGGTGTTACGTTATTGGTCAGTTTTGTAGTTGTCTCCCAAGATTCAATATGCCGCCCCCTGAACTTGCTCCCCCCTATATCCGGGCCTGGTCGGGGCTTTCTTGAACCAGGTCTGCTTCTAGTTGTTCAAATAATTTTGAAACTGTAGGCACTGTATACATGTTTTTGAAATTCCCTTGGGTACATAATCATGTAACTAAAAGCTTAAATTATTTTGGTAATCTGTTGTCAACGAAAATTTGATAAAAATGTGTAGTTAATTTTGATTCAATTTTACGTTTACATATTATTATTGGACAGCTAGCATACTTATTTATGCGATTTAATGTTGCTACATAAATTTGAATTTTAAGGGCGTTTCTATGTTATTGCTCGTGACTGTACAAAACAAGGTCTCTTATTATACAGTAGAATTCATTTACAACGACTTCGCTTATAACGACTAACCGGTTTTAACGACGATAATGTTTACTTAAGTTAGGTTTCATAGTTAGGTACTGAGGAAATATAATCGTTTAGTGCAACTCCGGTTTAAGCGACCAACTGCTTATAGCGACCAATAATTATGATAATATTGATAATACGTCCGGTTAAAACGACGCGCAGTGTTTTGTTTTTACACAACATATACACCAATACCTCGGCGCTCCAAATTCTCTCCGCCCCGCGCGCTTCACCTCCCCTTATTAGCGCGTGATAAGTTAGTGTTTGTCACTTGTTATGACAAGTTCTTAAAGCTCGACAAAATAGTTCTGTGAAGCGAAAGTATTTTACAATTGAAGAAAAAAGTACAATATTATGCAATTGGAATGCGTAAGAACCATTAAATGAAGAATATGTGACTATATATCCTACAAAATGTTTTATTTACCTAAATAGGAAAATCAAACTTTCGCAATTATAATACATACATATTTATTCGTAAGTTAAGTACAAATGTACTTAAGAAATAGTCCGGCCGGTTCGTACGTCATCCGGTTAGTACGACATAGTATCGCCGGTCCGTTAAATGTCGTTCCATCCGGATTCTACTGTATATGGGATTGTCTCCTATTATGTATAAAAAGTACTATTTGTAGCTTTTTATTAGCCAGAAATGGACAGCTGCCCTTGGTAACCCTGTCATATTGGGAACGTTTTCCCGTCTTGAAATACGTTAACAAATAAAAACCTAATTTCTTTCAGCATAAAGTATATTTTACAATGTGTAATATTGTGTCGTGAGCATTCCAGTTAGAGTTTATATTCTTCGTTTTGGCATTTGAGTTTTACTCCTTAGGGCACGTTCCATTAGGCGCTCACGGCGCCCAAACATTCATTTCGCCGTTCCATTTGACGATCACGATCGTCGTGGTCGCGGTGAACACGTCATTGATTACGTCATGACAAACGCTCACGCGACGCCCACGACGACCCATGTCAAGAGGTGGGTCGTGGTGCGCGTTGAGAATATTGGCGGGATTTGAAATGTCAAAACAACAAAAATGTCACCGGCGAAAATTACTTTAAACGCATAATGCAACCTAACCTTTTCATAGCTTTTTTAAAATATTTATTACCTAAACGCTCAAAACGCCCCATAACCCGTTCCACTTGGGTTTGCGATCGAAACGCTCACGAGCAAGTGGAACGGTAAATATCGCGGTCGTGAGCGTGGTCGTTGAGTTCGTCAAATGGAACGTGGGTTTGAGTGTCAAACTGTCAACTGGATTATATGTTGTTTTGGTGTATAATTTTCAGACAATGTAGATTTCTTGATAATAAATAACATTTTTAAAGCATCCCAGGAAATTTAATTACTTAAACTAATACATTCACTATGGCGGAAGAGGAAGATCCGAAAGAATACCGGTGGGAGACAGGTTATGAGAAAACTTGGTGAGTTTTGTGTATTTACGATTTATTCTAATATTTTTATTATTCTGAATTTTACAACTACTAACAATGTGTTAGTCAATGAATCTACTTCTGTAACTTAGTAATATTTGGATTTTATTTTTGATATTTTTCGTTCTGTTATCCGCCTTAATCCAAATTGTATTTTCGTGGAACGTACATATCTGAGAACATTATGATCGATATATTATTTGTGTATAATCCGTTTAGGGAAGCGATAAAAGAAGATAAAGATGGTCTTGTGGCGGGGCTGGTTGCAGAGTTTGCTCAGAAGGCAGCAAGGAAAGCTGTGCAACCACGACGGGGGCCTATTAGATTGGGCATGATGAGACATCTATTGGTTGCAGTTGATTGCTCTGAAGCAATGAATTCCCAGGATTTGAAACCCACAAGATTTCTGTGCACATTAAAGGTAGCTAAACAGCATTTTGTTGTTTTACTCATATGTTCCATACAGATCCTAGCAGTGTGATATTTATTCATTTTATTGGAATGATGAATAGCATTGTATTGTGGTGGATATGAATGAGTTTTTTATTGTGATGGATGGCTACAATGTTCTTCAGACTGGAATACAACTGTGCATTTACACTGTTGTTTAGTGGGAGAAATAGATATTGCAGTATAATTCTCATTAACATACTCAAAGCATGGTTGATAAGTGATAATGTTGTATGTATTGCTTGTTACCATTATAGATCTTGAATATTGTACTTCAGAAATATAGACAAATATATATTATGTATGAATGTTCTTTTTTTCAGTTATTGGAGAAGTTTGTTGAAGAGTTTTTTGATCAGAATCCACTCAGTCAACTTGGTTTGATAGCTATGAAAAATAAAAGAGCAGAGAAAATCACGGACCTTTCAGGGAATGTTAGAAAACACATTAAAGCTGTACAAAGGTATATTATCTCTTTATACAAGTAGTGTAAGAAGTAATGAGTATATGATAATTGGTATCAAATGTATTTCTAATAGAAAAATAAGATTTCAATTGTTTTTCTTTCTGGCAATATATAAATACACACTCTTGCCAAAACTTCATTTACATTAAAAAATAAATAACTTGTTAGTTGTTACTATTTATAGGGAGTAACTTAATTTTCCTGTATCATATGTTTTAATTTTAATGATAACAATTTAGATTTGTCAAATGCATTTTCCATATTTTTTATGTATATATATATTTTGTCACCAGCCTTGCCAACGTATCGCTGACAGGAGAGCCATCATTACAAAACACCCTGGAGATGGCTGGGAGAGTGCTAAAGCCCCTACCCGGTCATGCGTCAAGGGAGTTGCTTGTGTTGTTTGCATCACTCACAACATGTGATCCAAGTGATATAAATATTACTATACAGGTCATTTATTTTAATAATTGGACTATGCTTACTATTATTGCATATTTTAATTCATAATACATCTGTGCTGGTATACTAATGCAAGTAATAATCAGGGGTGTAGCTACTGCAGCTCATATGTCTATTTCGTGATGTAAGTTTAATATCACTCCTAAAGTATTTCTGCCCTTAAAAAAAATATTAATGAATATTTGTATTTTGGATTACAGACGTTAAAGACTGAGGGAATTCGTTGTTCTGTGATTGGGTTGGCAGCTGAAGTTAGAATTTGTAAGAAGTTATGTCAAGATACTGGAGGAGATTACGGGGTAAGTTTATCTATAATAGAGCATTTGTAATGAGAAGTGTGTGATGGCCAGTTGATAACGGACCTGTTGTGATTGCCAATATGTTCACTGTGGTCCCACTTGAATCTTAGGGCATACCTTAGACTTTTCGGAGTCAACTATGTGATAGTCAATTACCATGCACTTAAATAATGAAGGAAAACATAGTGAAGCAACCTACTTACCATATTGATTTGTATGAATTTCCATGGTATGTAAAGTTTGCCAAGCCCACGTACTTAGGCCAGCGTGGCGTACTATACGGTCTAAACAGTAACCACTCTCAATTGTGCTTGCGAGTGTAGAACAGCACCTTGCCCTTTAGTGGGATGCAGATGGACTGATACAGAACATATAGTTCATTTGCTGGTGTCACAATATCCAATTCAATACCTATTCAATATCTTTACTTTAAAACCAACTTTGTACATGTGGTAGCAGTCTTAGTAATAAAGTGTGTGCATATATTGTGTGTTGTGTTTTATATTATACGTGTTGAGACAAAAAAAAAATATAACAATATGTTATTAATTTTTATTCCACCCATGTTGTCGGACAACTTAATGCAAGTTGTGGATGTAGGCTGCATTTGACAGGCTGTGGCTGAAGACGATTGATGGTATTAGTGTGTGTGGTGCGTACAAGGTGGTGCTGGACGACGTGCACTACCGCGCGCTGCTGCTGGAGCGCACGGGGCCGCCGGCGCGGGCGCGCGCGCTCGACGCGGGACTCGTCAAGATGGGCTTCCCGCACGCCGCGCATGCGCCGCACGACGCCAACAACCAGGACCCGCCCATCACGGTCTGCATGTGGTACGGCACACATGTACTTACATTTTTAGTTCATCACTTTATACATAAATAATGTGAAATTAACTATAATTAATTACGATTTGAAGCTTTCCTAAGTCCTAATATAGGCACCAACATATTTTTTTTATTTATGATACAGTATTGACATGTATATACATCGGATGAGTACAGTGTGTGAGTGAAGTGCGATGTGCGCAGTCACCTGGAGGAGGGCGAGGGCGTGGGCGGCGAAGGGCACCTGTGTCCGCAGTGCCGCAGCAAGTACTGCTCGCTGCCCGCGCAGTGCCGCACCTGCGGACTCACGCTCGCGTCCGCGCCGCACTTGGCCAGGTTAGATATTTTATTCTTAGAGTATTTATAATATAGAGGGAGCGCTGTCATACATTTGCGTTTTAAAAAACGTAAATATTTTCTTGTTCGTAATGTTGGTAGCGCCTTTATATTAATGAAAATTAAATTAATTATTTAGCAATAAATTGCTATAAATTCCTCTGATAGCCGATATTATATTTAGCTATTATCCATTTAAAACGAACGAAGTTTGAGTGAAATTAAATAGACCTAAACCATTTTTTTTTTAAATTTTTTTCCATTTAATTTATGTATGTTGCACAACCTGTTCCAATATTAGCCAATAGGAAGGCAGAAAAAGGTGGCCCGGCACCACCATTTTTATCTACGTTTTTGAAGTACCAGCGCTCCCTCTAAGAACTCTAAATACTCTAAGATTTTATCACAATTACAGTATAACGGTATAGGAAACATCGTGAGAAAACTTGCATATTTGCGCGATTTCTATGTTAAAGTCCGCCAATCAGCTCTAGGCCAGCGTGGTGGGGTATATGGCCTAACCATTAGCAATCGTATTCACAACTGTAGAGGAGGTATATGGGCTGACACACATACAGATAAAATATTGAGCTGTCCATTCACACACTTGGCTCATAAAATCCAGGCGTGTATGAATCGCAATTTAAGTTTATAACAGTAAAGGAAGAAAACCCTTTCTTTCGAAATAACCGTACAATTATTTTTAGTAATCAATTAATTTTAATAAATGTTTCAGATCGTATCATCACTTGTTCCCGGTGGATCCCTATGAAGAGTTGTCAAATGAGGGACAAGCGCAGTATTGTTTTGCATGTTTGAGGACTTTTACCGATCTCGATAAACAGGTAGGTGGACTTAGAATTAAACATTAAATTCAGATCTTTTTGTCATAATTTATATTTACAAAATATCACATTCTTTTCCATTGTAATAAAACGTCTTGGAATTTTGACGAATCTAAAAGATTTACGCCCGAATACTCAAACATTCAAATATTAAGTTGCTCTTAACTGCGCACCGCTCACTTAGCTAGTACATTTAAGCAAGATTTGCGTAGTTAAGTAAAACATAATATTAATTCGCGTTTGAGTATTCGGGCGTTAATGATGTAAGATACATGATTTTTAATCATTAAGATCTTAGCCAATGTAGTTGGAGTCTGTCCCACCCTCACACCCACCACTGTAACTCCTGTCTGGCAGGATCAACAGTGGCACGCAATGTAATGACACTGAGCACTGAAGCTTTTGCGAGACTCCGGGAATGCCTAACTTGTCTTTAACCCGCAACTAAATTAATCAGAAAGTGAAATTAATAGGAGGAGTTGGAAATAAATTATTGTCCACTTCCCTCCGTGCAAAACGGGCGACAAAACATTGAAATAAAGAGGCCAATATAGTTTTATTTTATAAATTTTATCTTCTTTCCAGATATACAGATGTAACCGTTGCCTCGAGTATTATTGTTGGGAGTGTGAGAGCGTGGTGTCTGCCGCCATGCACGTGTGTCCCGGCTGCGCGTCGCGACCGCATCTCTATCAACGTCTGCCGAATACTTCTTAGCGATATAATTTAATAAAGATTATTTTATTTAAAATATTTTTATTTTCTTTCCCGTGTACAGGGTACATCAAGAATACTAACGAAAACGTATAAATTTTAGTGAAACCATATATATTTTTTGTAAAATAACGCGGTTTTCGTAATGTTTTAAATATTATCGTGTTTGGGTGGTATATCCGTTTTTGCTAAAATAATAATTTAGCCCTTTGCGTACCATAGTCATGTGATGTAAAATAAAATGATGTAAATTATTATTTCAGGAAAAACTATGTAGTTCCCACCCAAATAAGAAGAAAGGAAAAAAAATATATTTTGTAAATGTTTTAGTTTCATTGTGTCTGAAGTCATTATAACTATCACCCGGCTTCGTTTTCGGCAGCAGGCTTGTTATACCCTGTATTACATTGTTAAGACACACGTGTTGACGTGATGTGGATGTTATGTAACTTCATTGAATTGGGATACGATTGGCCATCAGTTTGTCTCTTATCGGCCCGTTGGTCGGCACTCGGCTAAGGCGCTTTAGCTTGGCTGTGATTGCTGCGTTATTTTTAGATACAATAAAATGAAGTAATCTAAATTTTAATGTTATTAAACGGAACAATTACTTGTGATTGCAATAAAATCAAGCAGGTACACTTATGGTATTGATTGTGTACGTTTTGTAAAATATTACATTTCGTCTTAACTGTGATAAGAATGTTTTATTATTTTATTAAACTTACTGTCATAATACAAGCAAGCATTTTCAAAATCGTTGCGAGGGACGACTAATTTCAATAACGTCCAACTGGAGATACCTACACTGTCGCACCACTTACGTCGCAACTCTACGCGCTACGCCCTGTTCATATATTTATCTCAATGCCTTTTATAGATTGGAAAGATCGGTGGTACATATAAATATTAATAAAACAAATAAATTGGTTTCAGTTATTTATTTATATCACAATTTTTTTTCTATGTCCATAGAAAAATAACAGTTTACATGACAACATTAGCCGGCACAGGGCTTGTCAACATATGTATATAGTAGGGTCATTATATAAATCACAGCTAAAAATCTCTCTTTGCCGTATTTCCAATGGTATCCAATACCAGCGTCTATGATGTACTTCAGTTTACAGAGAATGCAATATGTACCTGTCTCGCTGATTTGCTTACGTATGTAGGTATTAGTAACTGTCCGGGTGCTTACCTAATCATTACTTAACTTTTATTACATATTTAGGGACCTGGAAACAATTTTAATATCAGAATAAAATGCATGTAAATTTATTGTAAATGCATTAATAAATAATGTATACACGTCATAAATAGTAATATTTTTTTCTTATTAACATTAATTATCTATAGTGTCATTCATACTTTATAACATTGGTCACTCAACCACCTAACTATTTGAATGCGTTTGGATAATTTATTGAAATTCCAGAAATATTTTAATTTGTGTAAAGAGTTCTTTAGTTAGCGTATCACGGGTATTATTATCACATCGTGAAACTAAGTATATCACATCAAATGGGCACTTAAGTACAATAACTTAAAATTGTAATAATATTAAATTAATTCAAACGCGCTGGCTGTCCGCCATCATCTTCTTGCGCGTTTGCCACAATATGTTAGGTTTTTGGTAATACTGTTCTATTTGGAGGAGGGATTTGCCCTTCGTCTCCGGCAATAATAGGAATAGCACGACAGTAGCGAGAGTAGCGGAGGCACCAAAAAGGCCGAACATGCCTGCCATTCCTACACTATTTTTCATAACTGGGTACAACTTTGTAAAGCCAAAGAGTACGGCGTTGAATAGGCAGAAGATGTACCCGCCACACAAGCCGCGTACTTTGGTGGGCAGGAGCTCTCCTATCATGAGACCTGGAAGTAGGAAGAAGCCCAGAGTGTTGAAGGCGACGTAGCCGAGTATCAGGGCTGGTACCGTGACTCCCTCCCCTGGCCCTTGGGAGAGGATGGCGGCGAGTGCCAGCGTGCACACCGATGTCCCTATCCCTGATATGAGAACTAATCCCCGCCGCGTCATCCTCAGCAGTAGAATGCACGCGAACACTGTGACGGCGAATCTTACTAAGGCACTAGCGTTCGCTGCCAACTGAAACAAACAGAACAACCATTAGAATTTATACAATCAAACCGGCAAAGCTATATTTAATTTCGACACCGATTCGACCGATTCCGATGAACTTATAGTCTACCATGGCTCACAATCGAGTCAGGCGTCTATACTCTATCAACTGCAGGTCACTGACTGGAGAAACAGTCGTTAATGTCATTAAGTATAATAACATGTGTATGTATGTATGACAAATACAATTGTAATGCCAATGCGATCTTAAATAATAATTGAAGAAAGTCATTTTGCAGTTACGGCCAATGTCCCAGGCATTGATCTGATGCCACATTGTTAAATGAAATGACGTAAGCGTGGCGACGATAAGATTTCCGTGTTTAAAAAAAATATGGTTTGAAGAAAGCATGTTATTGTTGTTAAAAGTACTTCAAAAGTGTTTATTTCATTAGGTCTAATCATATTTAAGAGTTCTGTAACTGTAACCATGGTTGGTTAAGCGCTGTTGCGTATATTAATACCGTGAAGGTAATTTAATGCCTCGTTGACTGCGAAGACAACCCGGATGTTGTATTCGTCACTGATTTATTTCAATTAGATGAGTATGTTTTTTCGGCGATAAATTATTTTCAATGCATAAACAATTACTTCATTCATACAGACTTTATTGTGATATTATGATTGATGGAATTTAAAATTGGATATACAAGCTGAAGCCGAAAATTTACACTAGAGGCCACTAGTACGTATGGTATCATTACATAGCTGGCTATTTGGATATATGGAAATATCCATCCAACAGCATATTCATTGTCATTATTCGCAGCCTGTAATATCCATGGTAATTATTTGACATTTTGACAGCCTCCGTGGCGCAGTTGGTTAGACGCCGCCTGTGAAACGAGAGGCCGCGGGTTCGATCCCCGCACCGAGAGAAATGTTTGTGCGGCCCACAAATATTTCTTCCGGGTCTGGGTGTTTGTGAGACCAAAAAGTCTCTCGTAGTTCCTGATACCCACGACACAAGACTCGATCTTAGTGTGGGGTCAGGACTATGTATGTGACTATTGGGTGTTATTTATTTATTTAATATCCCGCTGTTGGGTACTGACTTAACACATAGTATGTCAACTTTATTTGTAATTTTAGCGTCAAACAGTATATACGGAGCCTCTGTTTAATTAGTTTACTTACGGTGGGTTTGAGTGAGCCTCCAGAGTCTTTGACGATGTCCACGGCGTAGAATATGACCACGTAGCTGCCTGACAGGATCTGTAGGATGTTGAACGCGTTGATCAGCAGAAGTGGCTTCAGGACTGGCGGTCTGATCACTGTCGCAAAGAAACGGATGTTCTCTTCACCGCGCGCCTTTTCTTTCTCTCTAGCCGATATTAACTCATGGAGCTCACGTTGGGCCTGCAAAAAAATTATGTTCTTAATGAATTTCGATTTTAATATAGAAACACGTTGGGCTTGTGAAAAAAAGGATAATTTTCCTTATTTCCTTTGTTCCTTCGGAAAAAAATAGAAAACACGTGACTTAGGAGTTTTGCACTATTCAAGGTCTTTCTGCTTTCAGTTTGGGTTGCAGCCTAGTTTATTCCAGTATAGTACATAAATACATACAATTCAGAAATAGCGCTTTATCAATTAATTTATATTTTTAAGTCTTAATATAAATGCGTAGACTTACGAATATATTAGGTACAGAATTTATAAATTTCGTGCTTTATTTGCTTTATTTAGTTGAATGTAGGCTAAAATGTAGGTATATTTGTTTGTTCTCGGTGGTCGCGGTTCGAATCCCTGGGCACACCTCTGACTTTTCGGAGTCATGTGTGTATTGATAGTCAATCACCACGCACTAAAACGGTGAAGGAAAACATCGTGAGGAAACCTGCATACCATAGCGATTCATAAGAATTTCTATGGTATGTAAGTCCGCCAACCCGCACTAGGCCAGCGTGGTGGACTATACGGCCTAACCCCTCTCAATCGTATTCTCGATTGTAGAGTAGGCCCGTGCCCTGCAGTGGGACGTACATATATGGGCTGATACAGATACAGATTTGTTACCGACAAAGTGATACCAATATATGTGTATGTATTGCAATATGCTACCAACATATATTACAATTCCAGATGTAATTATGACAACTTAATGTATAGATACCTAAGGGCATGACTAGCAAAAATATTGCATACATAATAGAGCTCTAAGAATAGAGCATTGTATAGATGATTACATAGCAATTGTATGTCACTTATAATTTATTTTATGGTAATAAGTCATCTATTAATTCATACATTGTAGAATGTTGTAGCTATAATTATTATAACTTACTCTCTTGATTAAAAAAAGAAACTAGATTTCAATATCAACTATTTATTTAGGAGAAGAATGTGTATCCTCCCAGTGCGACACGATAAAGTTAACAACAAGACTGACTTAATTTCAACATTTTTCAACAATTTTATAACATTATCATTTTATCTTAAAAATCCCTGAAACTCAGGTTAATAGCGTAAATAAATAATGGTATTTACTTAAGTAGGTAGAGTCAAATACTGCAGCTTAATAATTATTAGGTTTCATTTGATTTATACGGCTTAAATATAACTCAAGATTATAAAACTATTTATTCTTGCTTTGTGTTCTAGCGTAGATAGGTTTAGTTTAGATTTTAGGAGATTTTTATTACTACTGTGGTGTGTAACACTAGGGCCTGAGAGTGTTTGAAGCCGGGGCGGAACGCGAATTTGTGGGGCCCGGGGCTAATACGACTCAGAGGCCCACTAATTATTCAACTAATTGTTATTGCGTCACTAAACCTATTTTGCAGAGTGATCTAGGTTTAAGGTAAAAGAAAAAATAGGACAATAAAACGTGTTATTATTTTAATATAATTTACCAATTTATTCCTAATGATTTAGCGTTGTTTTATAATACATATCATTAAAATTAACATATTAAAAGAGTTAGGCCTGGAGCCTTTTGTCAAGGCGTGCCTACACGCAACCGTTCATGATGCACATTTATTGTTTGAATTTGTTTGTACCGACACTTGTTCGAGAAAATGTCACATCAATTGTGATGTGCCTCCTTCCTCGTTGAGCTCATTAAGAGAACACTTAAAGGGAATTAAATCACACGAACCATTCCACTGTTCAATACGAAAATAACTTCAGAATATGAACCTTGTTTTGTGTGTCATCAGGGATATTATATATTTGGCGCTGACAATAGTTTCATTGCGTTTCATGGACCAAAACTATGAACTAATTTGGAAGTAGTAGGTACAAATTAATAACGGTTCCATTGTCTGTAATGTTTTTATTGTTATTAAATTTTGCATAATAATTTTAATAATAATCCTCGGATCCGTATGCTTGTTTCACTTTTAATTACAATTTATCGCCAAACTCGTGTTCAATGCAAAGATTATTCAACGTGATGTTTTAATGATGCATGACCTACAATTTGTGACGTCATATGTCACGAACTGGATTGGTTGTATGGAAAGACTGAATAATCTCGAATATTACCTAGTAACCAGGCCACTTATCGTGAGATTAATATTATTACTAATATTACGAATAATCGTGTAGGTGGGTTAGTCGGTCAATGGGCCATTTCTGGGATCGTGACATACGCCCTCTTTCTTCTTAATGTTGATTAGGCCAGTCAATAAAGCCTCAAACCCCTAAGTAATTCGTAACTCGTTCAAATTTTGAGGGTTTATTAAGGAAGGTAAAATAACTTACCGTGTGATTTTGCAGCGTTCTGGGGTGTACGGAAAGGGTTGAAAAGGGGTGAAAAGTGATTTTTGTTAATAACATTGCCAAAAAAATGACTAACACGCTGCAAATTTGTAAGTATGTTGGTCTCACCATTTTGTAACATGTATTAAATTTGCAGCGTTCTGCAATATACGGAACATTGTTTATTATCAAAAAACAATAAAATTTGTTAATAACATATCCAAAAAAATTACTAACACGCTGCAAATTTGAAACTATGTTGTTCTTACCATTTTGTAACATGTATCAAATTTGCAGCGTTTTGCAACATACGGAACATTGTTTATTATTAAATAACAATAAAATTTGTTAATAAGAGGGGGTAAAAAAAAATTGTAACTCGTTGTAAATCTGTTATTACCTTGTTTACACCTTTTCAAAACATTTTTTAACTTTGCAAAATTACTGTTTTATATTAACAATAGTATCGAACAATAATTAAAATATTTCAATAATACTTTTCTGAAAGAAAATTGATAACGTCAATAGAATGTTATCATTAATATTTAATCAAAGTTAATAATAAGAAATTTTCATTGTTGTTATAGTACATTAATAATTTTTCATAATTTTGAAATAAGAATAATCATTTTAATAAGTAATAAATCTTAAAATAATAGTAATGTAAATATAGCAGTGAAATTATAGTTATACAACAGAACTTATCAAAAAAATTTTGTATTTAAAAATCATAAAATATAAATTTGGTTGAAATTTAAGAATAATTTATTTGGTGTTTCGCTTGTCTTCGTGTCCATCAGGTCCACCAGAAACAACTGTAATTAAAGGAAATAATGTATTAGAAATTTTGCAACACGTTTATGAGATTCAATGTTAATGTAATGATTTCAAGAATACTAACATCTCACAAATTATTCATCCTCTAATATTCGCCTTTTTTTCCGGGTCGTTGGTCCAGATGGGCTGCCGTTGTCAGATAAATTTAACTCGCCATAAATCCCTATACACTACTGATTTGCAACAGATCCCTAACATTGTTCCATATAACTGTCATGACACAATCCAACCAATAACTGGCCTTGAAGTCCACAAAGCCCTCACCCAAATGAAATACAACAAATCACCAGGTGAAGATGGAATAACTACAGAGACTATAAAAGTAGGAGAATCAGTACTTCTGCCCCATTTATCAAACCTTTTTAACACCATCGTTAGAACGGGTAAATTCCCTAATCGCTTTTGTCATTCGAACATAGTATTGTTACATAAGAAAGGAGATAAATCAGACTTCAATAATTACCGACCCATCAGCCTCGTATCGCACTTACATAAAACTTTCGTCAAAGTGATAGAAAATCGTATTGCTGGACAGCTGGACTCGAAACAACCAGCAGAGCAAGCCGGATTCCGTCGTGGATTGTCGACTACTGATCACCTCCAAGCGATTAACCAGCTTCTCGAAAAATTCCATGAGTACAATATGCCCTTATATGTTGCTTTTGTGGATTATGCGAAGGCTTTTGACAATATAACCCACACTTCAATTTTTGATGCTCTTCGAAATCAACACATCGATGAAACCTACATAAGCCTTATTCGACACATTTACCTTCATAGTACAGCAGCAATAAAATTAAGCTATACCGGACCATCCTTTACAGTTACCAAAGGAGTTCAGCAAGGTGACCCGCTTTCTCCTAAGCTATTCACCAGTGTGCTTGAGGAAGTATTCAGGAAGCTGACAAACAACTGGAAAGACAGAGGAATAGACGTCGGGGGAGCAAAGTTAACAAACTTATGTTTCGCCGATGACATAGTCCTCTTTTCCTCTTCCGCCTCGGAGCTACAAGAAATGCTTCAAGACCTAAACATTGCAAGCCTTGGGATTGGATTGAGAATGAATAGAGCAAAGACTAAGCTTATGACTAACAGCACTTTGAGCAAAATTACGGTGGATGGTGAAGACCTAGCATACATCCAAGAATACATCTATCTGGGCCAAATAGTCTCCTTTTATTCCAGGCAGGACAAAGAAATTTCTCGTAGAATCGAGAATGCTTGGAAGAGTTATTGGTCCATGGGAGAGATGATGAAAGGCGAACTCCCATTATCTCTCAAACGCAAGTTAATGAACGTATGCATCCTCCCCGTTCTAACATATGGCTCACAAACTTGGTCTTTGACGAACATTCAAAAGTCCAAACTCAAGGTTTGTCAGCGTGCGATGGAGCGCAGCATACTAGGTGTAAAGTTAAGCGACAAAATCCGAAACACCCAATTGCGCTCACAAACCCAAATCGTGGATGTAGCTTCGAGAGCCGCCAAGTTGAAGTGGCAGTGGGCCGGTCACGTCTGCCGCATGCACCCAAAGCAGTGGGCAAGAATTTGTACTGTGTGGCGTCCCGAACACCCCAAAAGTCGACGCGGCAGATCTAGGCGTAGGGGGAGAGACGAAATCGACAGGTTTCTACAGGATTGGCCTGAAATCGCTCAAGACCGCACAATCTGGAAGGAAAGGGAGGAGGCCTTTGCCCAGCAGTGGGACACTAATGGCTGATAATAATAAATAATAAAAAAAAATATTTACATTACTATTATTTTAAGATTTATTACTTATTAAAATGATTATTCTTATTTCAAAATTATGAAAAATTATTAATGTACTATAACAACAATGAAAATTTCTTATTATTAACTTTGATTAAATAATAATGATAACATTCTATTGACGTTATCAATTTTCTATCAGAAAAGTATTATTGAAATATTTTATTTATTGTTCGATATTATTGTTAATATAAAACAGTAATTTTGCAAAGTTAAAAAATGTTTTGAAAAGGTGTAAACAAGGTAATAACAGATTTACAACGAGTTACTATTTTTTTACCCCCTCTTATTAACAAATTTTATTGTTATTTAATAATAAACAATGTTCCGTATGTTGCAAAACGCTGCAAATTTGATACATGTTACAAAGTGGTAAGAACAACATAGTTTCGAATTTGCAGCGTGTTAGTAATTTTTTTGGATATGTTATTAACAAATTTTATTGTTTTTTGATAATAAACAATGTTCCGTATGTTGCAGAACGCTGCAAATTTAATACATGTTACAAAATGGTGAGACCAACATACTTACAAATTTGCAGCGTGTTAGTAATTTTTTTGGCAATGTTATTAACAAAAACACTTTTCACCCCTTTTCAACCCTTTCCGTACACCCCAGAACGCTGCAAAATCACACGGTAAGTTATTTTACCTTCCTTAACAAACCCTCAAAATTTGAACGAGTTACGAATTACTTAGGGGTTTGAGGCTTTATTGACTGGCCTAGATAGCTTTGCACATTACCGTGGCGTCGTCTATTCCACATGCATGGGTATTTTCTGTACAGTCTAAATTGATTTTATGTTGCCGATTACGAATATATGGTTTTGCAAATAAAGCACCAATGCCATTTACTCAAGGCTGCCGATAAATTGTCATTTATATTAACGCTTGCCATATTTTGATGGGTGGTTTTTATAATTTTAATTAAATATGAATATTCGACTTTGCAATAAAATTTAACAAACCTATAAGGCAACATAAAGTTAGATACATACTTATATTTTATATCTGCTGATGATATTTCTATACCATTGACGGCTAAATTAACGTTATTTTTATTACGGTATATTTTTTCGTCTTTGTAATAGCAATAATAAAAGATTGTAATTCGCACTGGAACCAATACATTCTAATACATGTAATATGTTCAAGCATAAAGGAGAATGCCTATTTCAATATGAAACTTGGTATCGGTGCGAAGATTTTTGTGTCTCGATGAAAGCTACTTTTTTGTGGGGAAAAATCATTGAGATATTATACTAGAGCGGACATCGGGAACAAAATCTCTGTATTGTGCGTGCACACGGGAACACAGTTAAGCGAGAGCGAAGATAATGTTCTTGCGTAGGCGTGACAGAGAAAAAGGAGCTGTACGGTACCCTTCATTTTCTTACAAAAATTATGTTTGCAGTATTCCCTAGTATATTATATATCATTGGAAAAAAATACATATCTTCAACATATACCGGGTATCTCAAGACTGCTACCGAAAACGAAGCCGGGTGGTAGTTTTAGTGACTACAAACACAACGCAACTAAAAATTAAGCAACGAAACGTGACAATCATTTTTATGATTTTTTAAATATCGTCATTTTTCGGTGGTAAATCCATAGTTTTTGCTAAAATAATAATTTAAACACTTTTATACCTTAGATTATTTATAAATAAAAGGGTATACACTATTATTTTAGAAAAAAATGTATTTACCACCTAAATCATAGGAAAAAAAAAACAAAAAAAAATAATTGACGCTTTTTTTTGCAACTTTTTCTGTTGCATTGTGTCTGAAGTCGCTTAAACTACCACCCGGCTTCGTTTTCGGTAGCAGTCTTGATATACCCATATATGAATATATATGGTATTGGCTTGATAGAAACATAATTGCGTACCGGGCCCGGAGTTCTTGAATGAACTTAAAATCAAATAAAAATAATTTTTTTTCTTCGGCTTTGTGAACAAAATGTAAAATATGATAATAATTGCTTTATTTTATAAAACTCTGTCATCCGGGATAAAACAGTACAGTGTTTAAAAGAAAGCGTTTAAGGAGAAACCATTATAATTCTATAATTAATTTTAAGCAGTATCGGTAAAGGTATCAACGATATTTTTTATCGATAGCATGAATGGGCATTCTCTTTTCATTTCATAAATGGTTTATCAATATAATAATATTGCTATAACGTCTTCAATGTCAGACATCAGTAAGAACCTACCGTGTCAGGGTCGCCTCTGAGTCGTGCCATGGCGGCCATGGCGTCATGGAAGCGTCCCCGCCTCGCCAGCCACGTGGGCGACTCCGGCGACAGACACAGCGCCACAAACGCCAATGCCGGCAGCACTATCGACAGGTGAGCCACCGACCGCCAGTGCAGAGCTCCTCCCAGAGCGTACACGTACAGAACCCCTAGGGAGTAGGCCACGAACGGAGTGCCGATGAGGAGCCCTCGTAGCCTCGGTTCGGAAATCTCGCCTAGATATACCTGGAATTGAAATATTATGTATAAGACCGGTGCAATTAGCCATAATAAACCATTGTGCAAAGGTCTTTTCCACGGATTTTATAGTGATCTGTTGGAAGCGGCCTCTAGCATGCACTCACTTGGACATCAAATATATAATTATTTATTTATTTGTATATTGCTTATTATGGATGCAGGCCGCTTCCAACAGGTCATTGTGGAGATCCTTGGGGGAGGCCTATGTTCAGCAGTGGACTTCCTGTGGCTGATATGATGATGATGATGATGATATTGCTTATTTACACCAGAAGATAGATATTAAAACTAAATTAGAATAAGTAAAATTGGCGGCCTTATTGCACAAAGCAATCTCTTCCAAGCAACCTTTGTATGGGCAAAAAAGAAAGGGAGAGAAAAAGGGCAGTCTATGGTGTAAAGTGACATTATAAGTATTTTTAAGAGTAGGCAATTTGTTAAGAAGAACATTAATGTCAATAGGTCTGTATTTTAATTCGACTCACCTGTGACGGCGCTGCCATAATACCGACGGCAAAACCACACACAATTCTTCCAAGAAGCAGTAAAGCATGGTGGGTCGCTGTTCCGATGATTATCCAACCGACGACTAAAGGTAGAGTACATGCTTGGAGTGTCCGTCGTCGGCCTATAGCTTCCATCACCGGACCTGACAGCATGGAGCCCAGGGGAGTCGCGGCTGAGTGGATACTGGCTGCAAACAAAAAACAATATGTAGGTTTAACCCACACAAACGTGATGTCACCTCTAACAGAATGATTATACGGTCCATGTTGCTAATAGAAGTAAGAAGTAGTATAAGAGTTAAAATCTTACATAATCTCGTTGCTTCTGGTACAAAATAATTGTATATTGTTCCATTGTATTTTAAAATATTACGTAAAATTAAAATTGTTACATCTTAACTTTATGATTATTATAATGATGTACAATTTTTCTGAATTGCTGCTTATCTAATATGACGCAATTATTTCAAAATCTTTACAAATATAAAAACGTATTTGCAAATTAAACCACGAGTGTGTGGGATTTGGGAAATCCAAGTATAATTATTACTCATTTTGAAGTCGTTTTATATTACAGAATGCCAGTAAGACCCCTGTGTTCTCAACCAAGTAATTGTATCTTTTAAATCTGTTGTTCCAACAATATTTTAAAGTCTATATCTGCAGATTAATATTGGGAGTCATAAAATAATTCGAATTCGTTGCGTATTATCCATGCATTCTATTATTTGCATTGACACTCCACATACGTATGTACATTTAAACGTTTACATTTTACAAAAGTACGATTTAAAATCACAAGAGAAATCGAAGAGGATATTGGATTCATTGTTCAGTAGCAGATATATTGTGGTTGTTTTGTATACTGACTCTGAAATGTGTCTTTTAGATGTTACTTCGCGTACAACAAAAACGGTTAATGCTGTAAATATTATGTACAATGCATGTGCTTCTTCACATTATCTGGTGATGAAGTGTATGGGTATCGGTAATCTATTGGTCACGCTGTCATTGCACACGACGATATCCTTTGTGCTATAAATCTTGTTTTCTTTATGCCACGTTATTACCATTATTGCCTTTTAGCTACGAGGCAGGGAAGTTTGATACCTAATTTGCATGGAGGTGTTAAGAAGTTTAACAAAATTATATTATTCATAAAATATGAGGTTTTTTTGTAAGTACTGGCACGACTAGCCCATCTAATGAAGTTGTAGTGGCGTTAAGTATGAAAATCAACTGGCGACAAATTAAAAACACAACAATGCCGCCATATATTATATCAATTCTTATTCCGGAAACTACAATATTTTTCAGCACGTTTTCTAACCGGGACATACCTACATGTTTTACATAATGTATTATGTATATTGTATAATCAGGTGTTTTTGTTTACAGTCCAACGTGATCATAAAATCTGTTGACACACTATGCTGGTTATTATAAACAGTCGTTATGATGCATGTGATGGTTTGCTGACGCGGGTAAGATTGGCAACCGGCACAAAATACGTATTTTTTGCTATTAGTTCTAAGTAATACGCTAATGATCGTTAGCCACATCCTAATTGTATACCTAATGGTTGTAGTGAATTTAGAAATAAATACTAGCTTGTAGAGCTCGGTTGCAGTTTTACCAGATGCGCTGGGGTATACCCTAATACAAGGATGGAAGGGATAAGGACGTAAGCTCCTATCTATACTAATACAAAAACCTGAAGAGTTTGTTTGTTACTTCTAATCTCAGGAACTACGAACTACGGATCGAATTGAAAAAAATATATTTTTGTTGGATAGGCAATTTATTTAGTGACGCTATGACCTATAGGCAGCAGGAAGCAGTAGTGAAAAATTTAGCAAATCCGAGGAAATTTTATTCGTCTTTCAGCGTCTGATTTGTCGATATTTTAAATTCCGACGAATTGAAAACTTTGGTCGCAATATATGTTAGTCTCAAACTCAAAATGATGGAATGGGACAGGGAAAGAAAGAATTACACGCCATTTTACAAATTAAAGAAAAAATGCCTTGAGTCCTGGGAGTTGTGACGGGAAAAGAACCTATAGAGGCGGCAGTCACATTTGATTTAAATAATATACATAAAATAGTACGCGATATAATACGTTGTTGATATGGTCTGGACTAAAAGGAATGAAGTACGTACTGAATATTTTTGTTAATAAAAATTGAAGTTCTTAATATTTTGGCGTTAAATAATATGTATGGTGCTGTGGTATAACTTGTCTCATTTTAGGCAACGAAGAATGACGGAATTAATTCTAATTATATTTTTCTACGTATTTAACGTACGTAGAGCAGTAGGTTAATGATCTAAAAGTGTTTATCGCATGCAGCGGGCAAAAAGAGCAGAGATAGTTATCAGCCAGCTGTTATACTTATAGTTGCTCTACTTTTAATAAAATATTTTTGCAGATAAAATATCACGTGATAGGGTGCCATTTTAAAAAAGCTATGCAAATAATATTTATCATTTGGACATAATATAGAAATATTTTTTAAAATAAAGCCATTATTGTAACTTTTCTGGTTATGATTATTAAATACTCAAGCATTTTCCTAAATCTAAAGTACATATAAATATTTTAGATTTTCTTTTATATAATATTGGGCATGAGTCAGTATTAGTGTAATACCAAATATTGTGAAAATATAACGCGTATTACGTAATAATTTAATTAAACCATAAAAGTCATTGCTTTAACATTCCAGCAACGTTTCATCATTATTCAGTACTGAGTGATACCTACTACGGTCATTGTAAACTAATAATATATTATTGGGTATTTTTTAGAATAGTTAATTTCCTCAAATCTGCTCAGTAGGAAAGGCTTCGAAATATAATCGGTACGGTTTACTTATCGACTTGAAAAAGTAGTTGAATATTGTCCTCATGTGTAATTTGCATGTTATTATATTTTCGCTCAAGGGAATTCTTGTAAGTTACCCTAGCCTATTGAAGGAAAATGTTGAATATGCAATTGTACAAATAGTTCGGCAAATGATTCCATTGGTATTAAAATTTCATCAGATTTGACATTTAGTGCATACCCTATGATTATGCTTTGATGTAATGAAATTAATATTAGTGTTTTAATGGGAAATGAGATTAATTGTAGATAATGACAAGAAAAACCGAGGGATAATCATTGAGGATCTATAGAATAAGGGCTTAAAATGTTTCCATCATTGACTCTGCTATTTGCCTACGTGTCTGGGATAGTGTTGTAAAAATGAGCGCTGAGAGTCGAGCGTCGAGCGCTGAGTCGACGCTTTGGAGCGTTTTAGGGACCCTACTATATTCAACGAAACGAAGTTCGAAACTTCGGACAAACGAAGTTTTTTATACGATACGAATGTATATATATAACGTACACCGTAACTATAAGTCTATGGTTACGACCATAAATCAATAACGACCATAAGTTTTATGTAGGTACATTCGTATCGTATATAAACTTTGATCATCCGAAGTTTCGAACTTCGTTTCGTTGAATATAGTAGGGTCCTTCACTCGAGCGTTAAACGCTTGAGCGTTTAAGGCTTGCGAGCGTTGGGAGTTTAGACTTTCATGCTCGAGTTATGCGCTCGAGCGTTCAAGCGTTGTAGTTTTTAAATACGGATAGATGAAAAAATTGTGATAAATAAAAATGTTAGGAGTTGTGGGGGGGCGGTAGGTACGGTGAGTATTACTTATGTTTTGACTTTGGTCGTATAAACTGGCCTTATCTATACATATAAATAAAATTGAAGTGTCTGTTTGTAAAGTGAAAATAAATAAAAATTTCCAAGTACATATCGTTATATACACGATACCTATAACGAAAATGACCTTAGATTTTTTTTGTCTGTCTGTCTGTTTGTTCCGGCTAATCTCTGAAATGGCTGGACCGATTTTGACGGGACTTTTTTTTGTCAGGTAGCTGATATAATAAGGAGTAACTTAGGCTACATTTGTTGTAGAAAATTTCATTTATTTAAAAAATAACTAAAAGAACTAATTAACTTTTTTGTTAAACTTCACGCGGACGAAGTCGCGGGCTCAGCTAGTCATAACTAAAAGAAGGAACAGACTTAGTAACGAAAATATACAGGCCAGTATGTGACTTTTCTCATGGTTAAAAAAATTATAGTGTTGCAAAGGTGTGTGATGATTTTAGGTAGGTATTTAATTTAACTTAGTTGCTAAGAAAAATCAGTAGGTAGTCAGGAATTGTACAGAAACTTGAGCTATTTTTTTTTTATTGCATTTAATGGCGAGACGAGCACGCCGTTCGTCTGATGGTAAGCGATGCGACCGCTCATGAACAGTAGCAAAACCAAACAACACCTTGATTTACAAAGCAATGCTTGGCATTCCACTGCGCTCGCCATCCTGAGACACAAGATGTCAAGTCTCAATATGTCCAGTAGTTACTCTGACTACAATGTCCTTCAATCCGAATCACAACAGTGCATTTAAACTGCTGTTTGACGGGAGAAATAGACATTGCGGTGGTACCCACCAAGACAGCCTCTCAAATATTAGAGACTTACCACCAGTAAAACACAAAAACCAAAAACAAACAAAAAGCTAAACCACACTTGTAATGTAATTTGGGCCTTATGGCGTAGATCATATGGCATATTGTATACTAATAATAAATAAGTGTTTTTCTACTAATATGATATAAATATCGTTAAAAATAAAATTGAAATTGTCTTATTCCAATTATACTATCTTTTTTACGGTGGTCGCGGGTTCGAATCCCAGGGCACACCTCTGACTTTTCGGAGTCATGTGTGTATTGATAGTCAATCACCATGCACTAAAACGGTGAAGGAAAACATCATGAGGAAACCTGCATACCATAGCGATTTATAAAAAATTCTATGGTATGTAAGTCCGCCAACCCGCACTAGGCTAGTGTGGTGGACTATATGGCCTAAACACTCTCAATCGAACTCTCGATTGTATAGTAGGCCCGTGCCTTGCAGTGGGACGTATATGGGCTGATACAGATACAGATCTTTTTTACAGTTTCTCTAACTATGTAATCTAAGCGCGCTCTCAAGCTCGAGCCGAGCGCTCAAGCCACTGCTCGAGCGTCGAGCGCTTTAGTCGAGTCCCGACTCGAGCACGAGCAATCTGCTTGAGCGTCGACTCGAGCGTTTAAGCGCCGACTCGAGCTTTTTTACAACACTGGTCTGGGAGGTCACTCTGTGATCCGAAACGAAATTCAAATACTTCGGCTTCGACGACCGGAGTAAGTATACATTCCACTTCTAAAACTTATTAAATTCTCTATGATACTTATCTTTCACTCCAAACGAACATTCTTATTTCGTTTCGGATCGCAGACTAATAATTTAGATTTTAAACAGATTTTAAGTTGTTAGTAATTGTTAATGGTCTCAAGTATAATATGATTATGGTATAGTTTACGTCTACACACGTTTGTAATCTACAACCAACCGATTTGCTGAACAAACACCATTACTTGGGCTTGCTGTAAACAAGGTATTATTGCAATTATTTATTCTATTTGATGGAATGATTATCTGCTGTCGGAAAGCCCAACTTATAATAAACACATTGTGAAAATAATAACTACATTTTATTATGCTCATGGTTCGAGGTTTTATTCCAAATTAGTATTTAGGCGCTAAAATATCTAGTATTCATAGAATCAATTTTGTAAATGGAATTAATGGAAATGGAAGAAAGGGAAGAATGTAGGTGTAGATATTAATAATAGAAAATATTTTCTTGAAAACAATAAGTTGACTGTGACCAAGCATTTTTGGTATTTTTTTTGTACCCTATACATCTATGATGTCAATAATAGCCAGTGACAAGAATTATTTCTAAGTTTATGATGGTTTAATAATGAAGCACAGTAATGCATGCATGGCTACATTAATTGGGCAATTTTTGTAAGTAGATATAAAGAGCCTACGTTTGTGGACATGAAAACAATTTTTCCCAATGATGCATTGTTAGTGTAGTTTTGTGTAATTTTCTAAAATACCTTATTTCTTTTCCGTGTTTATTTGCTCAGACAATTGAAATAAAACTGTTTCCATCATTTATGTGAGTTATATGTAGATATTTTTCTAACAGTCTTTAAATTAAGCATTGTTTTTATCCGTTGTACAGATCATGAGGCAAATTCACAAATAGCTCATCAATAAATCAGAATATGTTCTGATGGTTACTGAAAATACTTTATTCAATATTTAAAATGTTATACATTATTTATATGGCATATTTTTTTTCTACCATCCGGTTCATGATGCTATTTGGCTGTGAGAAGAACGACAAGAAACTCTGTTCGAAACATGCATTTTTATTTATTTTATAATAAATGAAAAGAAAAGCCTAGTAGTGATTTTTTATCATTTTAGCACATTATTATAGTCCTTATATCATTTACTGTTGAAGATATTGAATTTTTATAATTCCTTATATAGGTATAGTATTAAATATTGTGAAATATTACACATTAGATGTTGCACAATATTATGTAATAATTAGTAAAGCTCAACAGATCCAAAGAAGTTAATAATGTTTGCTTGCAGGTAGCTTTTTAAGTTTTAATTCATCTGAAAGCAAAAATTAATCGTGATCAATAATTATTTTATAAAATAATAATTAGAACATTTTAAGATGACATTGTTTTGTTTACATAATTTAGTCACATGTGAGAGAGACAGATTTTCAAGATTAAGTTAGCTAATTGTTCGCGCAAACTTTATGTTTACTTATATCGTTCATGTGGTCGCCAGCTGATCAATTTGCATATTATTTATATTTCCGCTTATACATATTAATAAAACCTGTACTGTTGCTGAGCGTCACCGCAATGACTTTGCAAATTCGACCCTAGATAAATAGTTGGCAGTTGGCACAGAAAAGATATTGCGTGAGTGTGGTAAAAATAAACATTTTTTGTTTAATAAAAGGTGTTCGAACCAGATGTGACATTGCTTATTACAAAAACGTTTTATTGTCTTTAACCTCTCTAGATTAGTGACTTTTTGCACCGCGCCGTAATCACGTGGCAAACGGGCTAACAGTATTTCTATGTGTATAGTTTCAATCGACCGCTTTCATATTCTTGATTTTACTAATTGATCTATCATACACAAGATCTCCACAAAATTATATTATGCTTGATTTTTTTTTTATATTGCCCTATGCCAAACACTGCTATCCTTTTTATTAAGTTTTACACTAAAGTTCAAATTACAGGAAACAATAAAATTAAGTCCTTAGCGACCAGATACATTAAGTTCTATTGGTATAAAAACATTAAGGATGTTTTTTTCCGGCATTTAATGTGTAATAATAGTACGCAACGGATCAAAGATCAATAAGTATAACCCATGTATTGGTATATCAGTAAAAATATTTGCGAGAACACATCACGTTGTTGTTTGTGTATAAAATCCGCATGCGGTGTTTCATGTAAGATATTTCGTCATATTGAGTATAAACCCGTATAAGTTCAGTTTCGAACAGCTTAATACTACCAAGCTATGGTTGCACTTGCTATCATGTATAGTACGCTGTACGGCTACTCTTTTCAGAACGTTTGAATTCCTGTTTTCACAGGCTAAACCCTGACGTTGGACATACATATATAAACTCCCTCCTTTTCCCAGAAGGGGTAGGTAGAGCTGCTACCAGGACACCAACTTTTTGCCGTGTGTCTTCTGTCCTACGATGTGACAGGGGGGCGAGACTATCGCAAAATCCGGCACAAATTCCTGACTACGGGATGATAATGAAGCGAAAAATCCAATATCACTTTTCCCGACTCGGGATTCGAATCCGAGAAATCAACTTTATAACCGTACCCTAGTACAAATACGCCCCCGTGGCAGTCAGGGAACAGTACGGTGCAAAATCCGTCATATTTACTCGCGCTAGTATCTATGTGTATATTACGTTTAGAGTTCAACCTACATGACATGTATTAGATTAGAGTAGTTCGATTGGCAAGAGACCTCAGCTTTGCAATCATACTGTAGTACAAATATTTCTTTATATTGTGATGTTCTATTTATTTGTGTACAATAAGGATTAAATAATAATAAATAATAATAATACAACTGCGCACTCGAGGTAGTCAGAACGTTAGAGAGTTGCGTATATTATGACAGGTGTATACTCGCGAATGGATTTGGTGCTCTACCATCAGCACTCTCCTCTAAAACATATTAAAAATGAATAAATAAATACAACCAATAGTCACGTACATAGTCTTCACCCCACACTAAGATCGAGTCTTGTGTCGTGGGTATTAGAAACTACGAGAGACTTTTCGGCCTTAGCATCACCTAGACTCGAAACAAATACCTGAGGTTCACACAAATATCTGTTTCGGTGCGATGGTCAAATCCGCGGCCTTTCGGTTCAAAGCCTGCGTCTAACCAACTGAGCCACGGAGGCTGTTATATTTTGCTAATATATTCTCACACTAATTTGTTCGATTTCGGCAAAAATGTTGTTGGCTACGTTATCATTATTCTGAGTAATACGCATTTGCGCAATCAATTTCGGAGAATTCAAAAGACAAAATATGTTTTATGACGACTTTTCTTTCCTATAGATTTGGCATACGCAACGACCACTGGGAGGCAGCCTTATAAATTAAAACCATTCATTGGAATGTCTAGAGTGTCTACTCTCTGGAGAGACCTTAAAAGGAAGCGGAACTAACCGTAGGTATCTAGACTATATACATATAGTCTGCAAGCGGGAAGTCATGACACAGACATTTAATTTTTAAAATAGAACAAATGAGTGACAATCAGCAATTAATAGGAAGTCAAACAAGAACGAAAATAGCCGCAATTAGATGAATTGATTAATTGGGTGTCGAAGCGAAAATAATTAATCGGTTTGTTTAGTTAGTTTAACAAGGGCTTTTTTGTAAACCGACCAAAATAATTTGGCATAAGCTATTTATACCAATTTTCTTGCTTGTTTTATTATTTTTTACAGCTGTTTCAATATGTGTTGAATCTAGAATATAGTAACTGTTTTACTCGTATAGTTTGAACATCATACATTATTAATGGTTAACTTTATAAGTATTTAAATTTTATAGCGCGTTGAGAATGAGCCATAATTCAATGTTTATTTTAGCGTGTTTATGTATATTATTAAGTTAAACGTCTAAAAACAACGTTTATATTATAATGAACTCTGATCTTAAATTGGCCATAACTTTAAGAAAATTTACGACTGGTGTATCACTCGCCATTGGGTCAGCGTGGTGGAATAAGGTCGAATCCACTTCATTTTTAATTTCGGGGCTGCTTGCTTGCTTATGCTTATGTTTAACAATTGGGTTATTGCGGCGTTGGATACAATAGTAAATTTCTGTCCTATAAAATTATTGGTATTGTCCATATTTATTGTTTCCAAAATAAAGGCATTGTTTTTCTCAGAACTCATTCTGAAAATACACATACTTGAAGTGATTCTGTTTTATAGTGTACCATCATGTTATAATCTTTTATAGCTGAGTTTGGGAAAACCTTCGCTATCGCTTATTAACAAGTATTGAAATAAAACAAAAGTACCTATGAACAAACTTTATTGTATTATTTTATACGCAATATTAAGATTCAGGTTACTACATAATTGCTTAATACAGGTAATACCTACATTACTAGAACCTTTGCAAGAACCAAAGAAACACTAAACTTAGATTTGTATATTCAATTTTAGAATTACCATTGAATTTAGCATGTGAACATTGTGTGCTAAATAGGTTAAAGTCGAAATGGTTTATCCAAACATTTATTTAAAAAAAGACAAAGACTTGCAAATACATTTCGCGTGTCATTGTTTAAACAGGTTGCGTGCAGACTATTGTTAAAAATATTTTGGTTGTCTAATGTACAGTACTTTGTTATTAGTGTTTACTATACAAAGCGGTATTGATATTAAGCTATTTTTCAAATATTGCGGTCATGATATCGAATAATTTTAAGTACGTGATTATTGCTTACATTTATCAAGAAAACAAATCAAATTAATTAACATGACAGATACATTTTAAAAACAAACAATCTTTAATATTCGCAATGTGATAAATTCACCAATCATCGTGTATCGAAGCAATTTAACCGGTAATGTGTCATTTTGTAACAAGTTATTGGTCATCTAGATCAAAATGGACTGGTGGTGGTCTCTCATATGTGTGAGGCCGCTTGGGTAGGTACCACCGCAATGTCTATTTCTCCCACCAAACAGCAGTGTAAATGCCCTGTTGTGTTTTGGTTTGCCGGATATTGTAGCCAAAGTAACTATTGGATATATTGAGACTTAACATCTTATGTGTCAGGGTGGCGAGCGCAGTGGAATGCCAAGCTTTGATTTGTAATTCAAGGTGTTGTTTGGTATTTCTACTGTTCATGAGCAGTCGTATCGCTTACCATCAGGCAAACGGCACGGTCGTCTCGCCTTTCATTACAATAAAGAACGGACTTCTTGGACAAAAGTTTCCTTTCAAGAAAATATTGCTGAAACTATTTATTTAAAGTATATAGCTTGTATGTAAGAGTAGATGTAGACTGTTTTGGCGAGGTTCATGGCCTGTTCACAGCTACAATGTGTATGCCTCGCGCATGAATAACGGTCTAGTGACTAGCGTGTGGTGAAGGCTAGCAGAAAACTCGTTTGCAATTACGTGGCTAATTGCGACTAAGATGTTGATGTATGTTACAGCCAGGAAGAATGAAAGTGTATTTAGATTGGAAGTGGTAGGCAGAGGTGCCAGGACACCCACATTTCGCCTTGTATGTTCCGTCCCACGATGTAAATGCGAGCCTATTGCCACATGGGGCACAAATTCCTGACACCAGGCTGATATATAGAGCAAAATCCTATATTTATCACTTTTCCCGTTACAGGATTCGAACCCGAGACCCCCGAGAACTTTATAACCGTTCCCTAGTACAACTATGCCGAGGCAGTCACGAAACAGTACAATGGAAAACCCGCCATATTTATCCTCGCAAGTACCGATACCATATTAGAGGTCAGCCTGTGTATTAGTTTAAAGCAATTCGATTGGCAAGTAATTATTATTACTAGTGGTCGCCTAGCGGTCGAAATTCGACCAAATCAAGAAGAGAAAAAGTTTTTACCTGTATGATGATGTTGTTATTCTGATAATTCGTGCACATTTAAATGTACGTACTTACTACTAATTACTTTGTAATTACTAAAATCGTAAACTACAATAATTGCTTTGAACCAGCAATAGCAAATTATATATTTTTTTGTACCTGAATGTTGTTATTGCAGATTGCTGCTACAGAACTTTCTTTATGCATATAATGATAGTCCGTGTACATTTAAATGTATCTTACTGCTACACAATTTGTATAAGCGCTCAGTATTTCACGTAGTATTCGTTAAATAAATCTTTTCTGTTTGACATTCAACAAAACCACAGTAAACAATTTTTTCTGATTGACATTCAACGATGTCTATAATAAACCAAAGAAACAATTTGACCAAAGAGTATGTATACGTGTACAAATACTTGTGTATGCGTGTGTCAAATGCATGCTGGTTTATTTATTGATTTAATGTACTTTTTATGCATTATTATTAAAATCTTTTTTTATATATTCAATTTAATATTCCCTTTTAATATTAATATTATTACCTCATTAGGCAAATAAAACTTTTTGTTTGATATGTCAGAAGAACAAAATGAAAAAAGAAAAGATACAATTTGACACCAGAGTATGTATACTTGTGTATGGATGTGTATGTGAAATGCATGGCAGTGTGTGTAATGTTTTATTTTTTGATTTAATGTACTTTATAAGCATTATTATTGAAAAATATTAGCATTCTCCACTTCTCCTACACATAAACTATAAGTGTGCCAAATTTTATGCTCCTGCGTCCACGCAATTTTCGTAAAAAGGGATCCAAAGTTTTTGCATCACGTATTAATATATAGATTATATGAGTTCAAAAATAAATAAAAATATATAATTTCAAATGAAAACATGGCTATTTTGGTATGAATTGACGTTAGTACCTGGAAACGTTCTGTCGCGATTGTATACAATGTGTTATGTACACCTACACGCCACCATTACTAATTAGGTTAAGATGTGTGAAAAGTGGATTGCTTTGTTACCTGAGTCGAGAGACAATATTTTATAGAGCGATTCTTTAAACTGCTCTTAAAGATCTGTTTGGAGGACGCTTTACTCACCATAATGCGTATGACAAGGTTTTAACTCATAAATATTTTTGAGATATAAATTAATATTTTCATATTATAATATAATTCTTTACATGAATATAAAATCTTTATGCAATTAATTTCTTTAAAAAAATCATACGCCTTTACCGTTTTGTATTCACCATAGTCTTATGATATTATAATATGTACAGCGCAAGGCTCTCTATGTCTATACATTATGTCTCTACCTTCTATTCACAGATGCCTCTTTATGAACTTTTTAAACATCTGTTTTTAGTTGTTGTGAGATCAAGTGATTCAATATGTAGATTCAATAAACTATGAACCAATATAACCGATAACTTTCGTGGCACAGTCGGTGAGATGCCGCCTGCGAAACGTGAGGCCGCGAATTCGATCCGGGAATCGAAAGAAATGTCCCACAAATATTTATTTCGAGTCTGGGTGTTTGTGAGACCGAAAAATCTCTTGTATTTCTGCTACCCACGACACAGGGCTCGATCTTAGAGTGAGGACTATGTATGTGACCGTCGGGTGGTATTTATTTAAGTATAAAGCAGATAAGCACAAAGACTCACCGATCCAAGAGCCCATTTCGTCATCTATCCTCATGGTGCTGTTTTCTTCGCGGAGTTGAGGTAGTGCTACTGCAGAGAAGCCTATAGGGTGTCCCGCGCCGGCCGCCAGGATCAGCACGGCGCATGTTATGAGACACTGCAACAATCACATATTATTAAATGTTAACCTTCGGCCTTGCCTCAAGCACGTATGGAGTCGCGAGACTTTTTAATTACGTTGCAGAATATTTTGGCTCATTATTTTACGAGCGGCTGTCTGGGTAATATGAACTTGGAGAATATGTTCACAGCCTCCGTGGCGTAGTCGGTTAAATGCCGCTTGTGATGAGAGGCTGGGGGTTCGATACCAGCACAGAAAGAAATATTTTTGCTCAAATACTTGTTTCGGGTCTGGGTGTTTGTGAGACTGAAAAGGGTCTTGTTCCTGATACCCACGGCAGACTCGATCTTAGTGCGGGAGCAGGACTATGTGTATGACTGTTAGTGCACATATTTATTATAACTCTGTTTGACGTTTTAATCTATCACGCTGGTCTTAGGTGTGCAGTTTTCCCAATTATGTTTTTCCTCACTGTTGATACAAGTGACAATTCGCTTATGGTAATGATTACAGATACTTTATATACGTACTCCATATAAGAGTCTTAGGTTAGAACACAGGTCAGTAGTACCTTCAATCGGCTACAATGCATGTAATACTTTAATATAAAACTTATTAATGATAAATACTTCTGATAATACTCTGATATCTTTTTAACATAATTTTAGGTAGTTGCTGATGCGATGAATAAGCATATTTTTATAACAACGTTGTTGTTTTCCAAAAAAGGTATCAATATACATACATACATACATAAACTCACGCCTATATCCCAGAAGGGGTAGGCAGAGGTGCCAGGACACCCACATTTCGCCTTGTATGTTCCGTCCCACAATGTGATAGGTGGCGAGCCTATCGCCATATCGGGCACAAATTCCTGACTCTGGGCTAATATTGAATAGAAAAATCCAATATCACTTTGCCCAACCCGGGATTCGAACCCGAGAAGGTATCAACATATTCTTTATTTATTTTGAATCTCATAAAAATATCATAGTTTTTGTTTTAAACACTTGTTTTAAACGTTGTTAAAAAAGGCATTCAAAATTACTGGAATTGAACAAAAACTGTATCCTTTTGTAACCCTAATTTACATTGCAACGGTTTTAATAAAACGTCTTAAAACGATTGTTGGTGTATTTTATACATTTTGGTAAATTATTGAATGTAGTTTAGTGGTTTGATAAGTTACTATAACTAAATTTTAACCGCCTCCGTGGCGAAGACCGTTAGACGCCGCCTTGTAAAACGAGAGGCCACGGGTTGGATCTCTGCACCGAGAGAAATGTTTGTGCCACCCAATGGCCACCCACAAATATTTCTTTCGGGTCTGGTTGTTTGTGACACCGAAAAGTCAACGTCAGGCTTTCGCAAATGAATTATTACGAAAAATATAATACTAAGTACCTACTCATCTGCGGCCGTGTATGATGACAACGTAAGAAAAACATCGGATTAATGCTATAGACATTGTAATTGTTATCTATTACATCATCCATTATCTATCTATTGACTAAATATTATTTACAATTTACATAACAATGCTTTTAGATCTCATAGGTTTAGTCGTGTATCCTAAGGTACTAACTACAAAAAACCCAATACTAAAAATAAAATGTACCTACTTATATTATTCCATAGCAATTCTGAGAATCGCTACGTAATCCTCAATTAGTTGTTTTTGCTTTAATCATATAAAAAAGTGAGTACATATGTATATACGAAAGTAATATTATTGAATCTAATGATGTTACGTATCTACATACGTTTGGGTAAAGCACCAAGAAATTCACTATATTTTGGGTATCTTACAATGTGATACACTAAACTTTTAAATAAGTAAGCGTAAATACGCATGGGCAATTTGAGAGAGCACCTAAGATAAATTGTAATTAATGCAGAATATCTATTGGACAAGCATTCAACTATCTATTCACTATGTGACCAGAAGCTCGCATGTGAATCGTCGTGTATATGTTGTTTATTTTCATATTTTTGTAAACAAATTCATAGAAATAATTTGATCTTGCAATGGCTAAATGTTTTATTTACAACTGGCTCAATTTAGTTGATTTACAATGTTCTATTTTGGATTGAGGTTACGATGTTCGAAGAGAATAAATTCGATCAAATGTATATTAATTAATGAATGAATTGTTTATTGCTGGGGTTCACGCAAAAAATAGGGAGCGCGAAGAGTTGTTAGAAACCGTTTAGTTTATTTTAAATACATACTCGAATAAAGAAAATAATGGAAAGTATATTTTGCTAACCCATTATTTTATATTTTTTTAGACTAATATTTATTTTACTTGTCGAAATGAATAGATTCTTAAGTTTAGGCAGGGTATAACATTAACGGTATTCTGTAGTGCTTCTGGTATGTTTGCGGAAGCACAAGTACCTGATTTTTACGCCATATTGCGACAAAGAATCGCATCTTTAATGCGGCGAGTGCGCGGTAGCTCCAACAGTGTAGTGTCTATTGTGGGGCACAGGCTCGACAGCAAAGTAGTGTGCCACTGGATGACAACTCATCGCCCGGCATTCAGATATGTGCAATGAGTTTTGTTATAGATTAATGTTTTGTTCTAAATGTTGATTTGTTTTAATTGTATGGATGTTTTATCTGAAATAAATATTATTATTATTATTATTATTATTATAACAATGCAAATGTGTAAGGTAAATACAATAAATAATACAAATGCGTTTTTCTTGTGGTTTTGAACTTTGGCCACACATTTAAAAATATAATACAAATTCTATAATACATTTTTAGAACTACAATAAATATTACGTACTGTAAATGTAACACTTATTAAAATGTTTATCGTTATACATTTTTTGTAGGTTTAGGTTAATCTTTAGATTTTCCTGTAGTTATATTTCCTTAAACGCTTGCATGTGGCGCTTTGCAGCCTCAATACATTTACCCTGTAAATAGCGTTTGTGGTTATATCGCTAGGTACATTCACAAAACCAGCACCTAATTAAAATATTAATTTCAGCGTAAATTCATTTATTATTTTTTGCGTTTTGTATCTACTCTATGACCACAGTAGATTGTGTTTGCACTGCATTCTACATACTTCATTCTTGTTTGCTCCATTATACTTCAATGGTGATGGAACGGGAAATCAGTGGTGGGAGTACTATGAACCCGCTAATGGTCGTCGGCGCGCTGTGCATCGTTCGCTTTAAATTGCACGGTTGCTTTTTGCTAACAGTAACATCTGAAGGTTCTGCGAACTCCACGAATATTGTGTTACGTACATCATTGCTAATTATCAAATGTTTGATTACGCAAGCCGCAGTTTTGAATGTTACCAAACTGAAAGTTGCTTATTTAGCACCTTTCACATTTAACACTGCTTAGTTGTGTCGACGATTGGCGTCAATTCATGAACACTATTACTCTTGGAGTATAATAACGATTTCTATAATAATTATTTACTAAAATAAAGCTTATGTTACAACTTGATTCTTTTTCACAAATAGCTACTAGTTTTTTTAGATACAATTTTCACATTAAATGGAAGATCTTGCATGCAATATAAAGTTTTACTGGCCATTATAAACTAACAATAGAAATAGTTGAGTTGTAGGAATAAATAGCTTTGTAATTAAAATACTAAGATAAGATACGCATCAAGTGACAGGATTAATCTACATTGTCTTTACCAACGATGCTAGAGTTTCTACGTGGAGGATTTATTTTCTTTGTAGAAGCACGTTTGAATTTTTCATCTGCTAACGAACACTACTTACTGAATTCATCCACCACTCAATGCAAATTGGTAGCCTCATCAGTTCATAATAGTTTTTTTTATGCCAGTCATACTAAACATTAAGCACAACAGAAATAAGTATATTATAAAGTATATTTTTTATTATCCTTAGATGTGAGTTGAATTGTTTTTTGTTTAGCAAAGCAGATATTTTTAGCATTTGTGATGAGACAACGGCCGAGGCTAAATATTTAATAACACAACATCGTGATTGGGTCTATATGTAGTATTTTATGAAGCAAGTAATGCTTATGTTAATAGATCACGCGCACATATGTATACATTCGCAGCTCATCAATTAATTTGAGTTAACATTAATTATTAAAGTATTTGTTTGGGTCACGGCAAGATAGCCGCTGTTCACGTGTGAAATCGTGAACACTGAACAAAGTTTTTTCCATGTAGCGTCTGTAAATTGACTTGTTATGGTACAAGTATACAAGCAATCAATTTAATTGGGATCAAGTGCTGGCTGACACAAGCTCACATCCGTGCTCTTCCATGCGCGTGTTTTGTTACATACGTTTAAATATCTACACAAAATATCAACAGGAAGCTTAATGTGAGTCTCACGTTACTTTAGTCACCTGCGCTATGTTTATTTATTCATATTACAACTTACTTATTATTTCTTAGAATTAGAATGTGTTTTAATATGACTTAATACTGTAACTTATAATTTATAATCATTAATTTCTATAAATGGCAATAATAATATATCAGGGCTGTAACTGTCTCTCCGAGTGCGGTCTGTCTCTATGATCGAGAGCTTCTTAGTGGTTCACATTGGCCTAGAGAATGTTGATACACTTTATATCATTTCAAAGAACCTCTGGGGAAATCCCAGGTGTGAAGGTTTCCTCGTTATATTCTCCTTCAACTAATTGCTGCTATTACATATGTAACTATTAAAATAATTATACGAATCCTTTCCACTCAGGGAAATAAAATGCTTGCTTGAAACTACCTAGCCCGTGCCGCATTACTGTAAGTACCCGTATTTCTATGGTTTTTAATAATACATCAGGGGTAAATAATTCAGAATGATCAATTATAATTGTAAATTGTGCTGGGACCGCTGTTAATTTGACAAAATATCTAACGTTGTAATTTTAACAAATAAGTGATTTGATTTTGTAAATTATTAGTTACGTGACGACAAATTGTACTATACAACATTAATACCACGATTTTACTCCTTTTCTTGTAGCTTTAAATAGAATACATTCTAGAAACTGTAAATAGACCAAACGTGTCGTCATTAAAGTGTGCTACGTCTTCATTTTAATAATTGCTTATTTGATGCTAATTACCCATTATTTATCTTCCTAGTAAAAACAAATTTACATGTTTGTTCAAATTTAAAAACATCTTGTGAAAAATGGTAGTTGAAGCAGAGATTAGGGTACTTACTTACATTGTCTGGGCAAACTGTTTTATTTTGAGGACAATATATTTCTGCTCATCTCATTGATTATGAATTATGCAGACGACTCTGGAAATACCAGTTAGTTAAGTACTCATTTTTTTTTCTTTCTGTTATTGAAGTACGTCATTTGTGTTCTCTTTATTGTGGACCGCTGTCTACCACTATTCCTGATACTGTCCATCCCACGGTTGTCTGGCAGATATCGCTTTAAATGATAAGACCGCCCATTGTAACACTTGTGTCTTTTTTTATTTCTTATTTATTGTATTTCCTTGTTTTGGTTATAATAATTCTTATATACGTATTGTACGCAGATATATTATTTTTAATTTCCCACAAAACTTAGAAAAAATTATGTACTGTATGTTATCGTACTCACAAAATGACCACCGTCTCTTATTGTACTATGGTCAGTATATCCTCAAAGGTATGCCAAGAGACTTTTTATATATATATTTTAACAAAACATTAGATATTGTTAAAGATTACATATATACGCCGTATGTAGTTGTTTACTATGAGCACAAATTAATCAATGTCATAACTGATAATGATTATGATATATTTGGTGACAAGCGGCTATATAAACTTAGGAAATTCCGATTCGTATAGATTTAAGATTGTACGGAAATCATAATATTGAATAGATATTTTATTGCAATCGATTTGATAGACAAGATTATTTTGATAGCGCCAATGTTGTAGATATACGGCATTATATATGGACAGTTTTAAAATCCACTTATATTACCGAATGTTTTGTCTTCTTCGATCAAACTCAATTCTTTCTAATTTTACTGGTGGTGGGTCTCTAATATGTGAAAGGCCGCCTGGGTGGGTACCAGTTCAATGTCTATTTCTCGCTCCAAACAGCAGTTTAAATGCACTGTTGTGTTTTGGATTGAAGGACATTGTAGCTTTACATCTTATGTTTCACGACGGCGAGCGCAGTGGAATGCCAAGCTTGGCAAGGAATTGCTTTGCAATTCAAGGTTTTGTTTGGATTTGCTACTGTTCATGAGCGTTGTATCGCTTACCATCAGACGAACGGCATAGTCACCTCGCCATTGACTGCAATAAAAATTAATAATTCAAAAGTCGATCGAAAGGAACAAAACCATTCGATAACTAGTAAGGTTTTAAATGTCTATGAATAAGGTCAATAGATACTACCACAAATCACAATAGAGGTGTTCGTAACATATTTGCTACTATTATTTTGTAATGATAATACATATAAATATGCCGCTGCAGTACAAGCCTAACTTAGAGCAGGGCAGTTAATATAATATGAGTTCTGCATCAGCCCATTTACGTCCCACTGCAGGGTACGGGCCTCCTCTACAATCGAGAGTACAATTGAAAGTGGTTAGGCCATATAGTCCACCAGGTTGGCCTAATGCGGGTTGGCGGACTTACATACCATAGAAATTCTTATAAGTCGCTATGGTATGCAGGTAATTTTTATTGGTGGGAAATTGTAATTAGTCAAGCTATGCAGATTTTCTAAAAGACCTCGGTTTGAGCAGTTTCAGAAATCTTTATATTGGAGCTACTCATAATAACCTATTACCGTGAAAGTATTAGGTATCACCGTTCTTTTTAAATCATTGCTTATACTTTTAGTAAGTGTTTATATTTTGTAGCGACTAGCGGCAAATATGAGGATTATGTAATTTAAAATCATATTAATATTAGTAATACAATCTTATTGATTTGTTGTTGGATACGATGGGACTGAATTTTAATATATAAAATTAGCATTAAGCATGCGGGATTTATGTGCGTGGTGGCCTGTTGGTAAACGGACTAGACGCGACTGCCAACATGTTCACGGTGGTCGCGGGTTCGAATCCCAGGGCACACCTCTGACTTTTCGGAGCCTTGTGTGTATTGATAGTCAATCACCACGCACTAAAACGGTAAAGGAAAAAATCGTGAGGAAACCTGCATACCATAGCGATTTATAAGAATTTCTATGGTATGTAAGTCCGCCAACCCGCATTAGGTCAGCGTCGTGGACTATATGGCCTAACCACTCTCAATCGTATTCCCGTTTGTAGAGTAGGTCCGTGCCCTGTAGTGGGACGTATATGGGCTGATACAGATGCGGGATTTTTTTTATATAAATAACTTACACATATTTTTATTTTAGTTGCCTATTCCGTTCCCGACTAATCAATGTTTCTATATATTTTTCCATAAATAACTAGGTATAGTGTTTACAATTGAACATAATTTATTAATAAGAATATTCAGATATAGAAAACGAACATATTTATATTAATATATGTATGTAATATTGAATACAATTGACTTTTGTTTGTGAATACCCTTGCTACGTTTACCCCATAAATAACGGTTAGCAAGACTTATTAATAAATACATGCAAAATCAATATTACGTTATAAAGACACTGGATTGGGAAGAGTCAGGTATTAAAATAGACGGTAGATACTTATCACACCTATGCTTTGCAGACGACCTTATTTTAATAGCTGATAATGTATCTAGTATCCAAACGATGCTAGAAAACTTACAAACTGCATCCTTGACGATCGGTCTGAGGATGAACATGACTAAGACTAAGATCATGGCGAGTCATCATTTACATTTACCCCGTGTAACAGTGGGACGATGCACAGTAGATGTCGTGGATGACTACATATATCTTGGTCACTGTTTGTCCTTGGACCAGGATATCCAAAGGAAAGAAGTCTCCCGACGTATACAGTTAGGTTGGGCTGCCTTCAGAAAGCTTAGGGATGTCTTCCATTCGCGCAAAATACCTTAAAGTCTGAAGACTAAAGTTTTTAACCAATGTGTGCTGCCGACCCTCACTCATGCAGCCGAAACTAGGACGCTCACACAAGAACATGTGCACAACATAAAAGTGGCTCAACGTGCTATGGAGCGATCCATGTTAGGTATATCGCTCAGAGATAGAGTCCGCAACGAGAAGATCCGACAGCAAACAGGAGTGTTTGACGTCGGTCAACGCATTGCTGGACTCAAGTGGAGGTGGGCAGGCCACTTGGCCAGACGAAGCGATAGTCGGTGGACTAAGGCAGTTACGGAGTGGTGGCCTAGAGGGGCCAAGAGAAAGGTCGGCAGACCACCCGCCAGATGGATGGATGACATCGTTAGGTTTCAAGGGAAACGGTGGATGAGACAAGCACAGGACCGGAAGAAGTGGTGTAATGAAGAAGAGGCCTATGTCCAGCAGTGGATTAATGTGGGCTGATATGATGATGATGATGATGAAAATCAATATTAAATTCTGAGTCATTAATCTAAATATATTGTAGACAGGACGAAGAGCGCGTAAAGTGTTCCGACGAACGGCCGTTCTCTATATTCTATCTTTAACAAGAGGTTAAAATAACTATCATTACTATTTCGGTACAATTGTATGCTTCATTATATAAAGGTAGAAATATATATTTATCTTACCTAGCTATATATAAATATATGTACCATATCTCTACCTTTCTATCTTTGTTAACTGAAACATAAAATGCATGTCTATTTCTCCCGTCGAACAGCAGTCTAAATGCACTGTTGTTTCGGATTGAAGGATATTGCAGCCAGAGTAACTACTGGACATATTGAGACTTAACATCTTATGTTTCAGGATGGCGAGTGGCAGTAATACTTTACGCGATGTGCTATTTTGATCCCCCGACGAAGCAATTTCGACCTATCTTTATTTGTGTAAAAGGGGACTTAATTGAGAATGTTTTATTGCATTTGTTATTAAACGAATAAAATTATGCCTAAAAACTACAAAGGAATCACCGCGCCAAATCAAATGATACCATTCGTTACGTGGTGACGAAAAATGCGGCGTTGCCTCTCTTATGTCTGGGTCAACTGAGGTTAGTTTAGTATTCTGTGACTAAGGGCAGTAGGTAAACATATAAGGCATGTTGTATTTTAACTAAATTATTTTATTATTTACTTTCTTTGAAAATATCATTTTTAAAATTTTATTGCGATATAAAATCTAATCATTTTAATTAGTTTTAATTGACGTTATTTAATGATGTTGCAATTTAAAGCATTTATAACACCGACACTTTGTATATTATCTAAGTAGTAGGTCAGGAATGTGAAAAGGTATTTGGGTGGAAGATTTGCCTATGTGAGAGCAATTTCATAGACACCTAGTCACTGGCTGTGGCTAAAAATGTTATGGAATTCTTTACAAACCACTATGGTATGAATGTTTTCTTTCACCGTTTAAGTAATGTTATTAAGAATTCAAACTGCTGTCACTCACACATTTCATCTCTGTGCACATATCTGCTAATGTTGATATTCAAAAATACTATATTATTTATATATTATTTCCTTCAAATCAAATCCAACAATGTATTTACACTTCTATTTGGCGGGATAAATATACATTGTGGTGGAATCTAACCAGGCGGCCTCTCACATACCAGTAGAATCAGTAGTTTTTGTAACCATCATATGATTATCATTATTCAACATTTATTCAATCATTGATTTTATGTAAAAATTTTGGTTTTTGTTAAATTCCACATAAATGTGCTGTGAAGGAACAAGTGCCGGGGCATTTATATTTATGAGGTCGTGGAAGATTCTTGGGTCTTATTTCTAATTAGTAAATGGTTGCTAATAGTTTATCTGATAGAAACGATTACGATGATTAGTATTCGATCGAGATCGTCAAATACATTAATAAATTAACAAACAAAAATTTAATATGTCACATAAAGACATCAAAGTACAGCAGGTTTTATCTTCAAGTCATTTTTACAATGGTATTATAAGTAATAATATTATCTTTATTATCGTGGTGGCAATGAACTTGACTACTATGTTACTTTGAGAGAACGTGTTTGATAAAGATTTAAAGCCCTTCGTATTACTATGTAGTTGACTGAATAGGGCCGTACCGATACGTAGCTAGTACGATTTGTAGCTAGTATTCGAATATTATGCATATCTTCGTTATGGGTGATCGTTTTTTTTGCCATTCGTCTAATGGTAAGCTATACGACCGCTTATGGGCGGTACCAAAACCAACTGACACCATGAATTACAAAGCATGCTTGGCGCTTGCCATTCCATTACGCTCGCCATCCTGAGACATAAGATGTTAAGTCTCAATATGTCCAATATATTTATATAGTAGTTACTCTGGCAACACAACATTGGATTTACACTGCTGTTTGGGGTTACCAACCCAGGCGGCCTCTCATATATTAGAGACCTACCTCTAGTAAATAATCCGGTGTATTATATACTATGTAGACGTTTATGTATATTCAGTAGGTATGTGGGTTGCACTAGATAACATTTTCCAATAATGTCAAAGTCGAATGCCGAAAACGGACAAAGAGCAACCGATTTCTCCAAACGATGATTATAATAGTTTGAGAATATTGGCAAGTTTCTGAATAAAAAAAGGTCAATATCGCAATTTTATTGGCATTTTCACTTAGTATTTACATCAATTCACACTGTGTCATTGTGAATTTATAAAGTAGTTTTCGAAACTTTTCAAATTAGGTAACTAGATAAAATTAACCACCTAAGCTAATACATTTTCATGTTCTTTTTAAATTAAGGAATAGAAACGACAATAATGTAAAGTAAATGTTCACATGCATAGAACAGGTTTTCCAACGACTGAACTGACTATTGGCTAGAAATAAGATATGTTCTTACACTGAGTTAAAATGTTTGCATAAAACATTTACATTAAATATTTAAGCGTAATAAATGAAACAAAATTAGACTACAGTTAGTGGCTTAAATGAGGGCATAAAATAAAAAAAAAAAATCGGTTGAAAATTGAAATAGGACTTAAAATAAAATTGGCAATAAATGAGGCCTCATAATAAGTTTAAGACAAAGAGTATATGTGGTTTACCAAAACAAGGATGTGAATTTTAATGAGAGATGCGCATAGAATACCACATAATCTTTATGGTCGAGGATATAAAAACAGGTAATACAAAAATCAGGTCGCAAGACTTAAAATCATTCTTGGAATTTCATACCTATTATTGGTTGAGGAAGTGCTAATGCCGGGAATTTAATATAGCAGAGCCTACCTTCATATGGAATTTCAATTAAAGCATAAAATATTACTATGGATTCTATATCATTACACCCTGTTACAACGTAAATTATATGTTTTCCTTTCAATTGCCTATACTTGTTTACACCGATACAATAAACTATAAGTGCAAAAATTTATTAGAAGCGAATACAAATATTATAGTTTGTAATGAGGTATAGGTAATACGATTAACACTGTCAAAACATTTCGTTACTCCATAATTACATACTACATCTACATGTAAAATCAGAGTTCATTACATATTATAATTTAGTTATATTAGTTATTACGTATTAAAGGTAATGGTTTTAATATATGTTTTGTAATTATACGAACCTACATATGTTTTTTTTAATAGAACTAGACATTAGAAATAATAAGGAAACATCTAAAATATCCGTTTTCCGTATAACCTTTACTCTACTCTTTGATTATACGCGAATATAAATCGGCATATCGAAATTACTATTAATCATAACTACGAACTGATTTACATGTTTTACATGGCTCACTTAAAATATGACCTTATATTTCTTCGTAAGTTTGTTTTGGTTTGGCTACCGGAATATTAAATCATGAATAAATACACAACAAAAATGTCACACATAGTTCTAACCACTTGTTTATATTAGACATTTCTAGAGCCTTTAGTAATATAAAATCCAGTACCGTAAAATATTTGTGGATCATACAAACATCTTGCCTTCATAACCAGCGTCTCAACTGACTGTGTCGTACAGGGCGTTTAGCCAACAGCCTAGCCATAATTTTTCCAACAAAATAATTCGTTCACAGTTGTAAAATTGGAAAAGACTAAAGTTATATTGGATTTTTCATTCAACAGTCGTTTTAAAACTCATTAAATTGCAATTCCTTCATGATTAAAGTCGTTTGTAATGCTTTATGCTTATTACCTGATTGAACACGCCTCGGACGGAAGAATACGTCTCGCCTTTGACGTAGGGTGGGAGAGTGGCAGTGGAACTGATACTGCGGAGGAAGCTCTGAAGGGCCTCGTACTCGTCTTTCTTCTGTGCTTCTTTCTTCATTATTTGTGGCACCGGGCTGTCCCCCAGCATAGCCTCGTGAGCTCCATCACTGTCGAAATATGGTGTATTAGATACTGACATAAGGGCAATAAGTTGTAGGATGAAAACTCTTGGGTGGGCCTATGATCAGTAGATTTCCGTTGATTAAAAATTAGGATGAAGAAGTCTTAAAGGTTCGACTGCCTATACTGGTGAAAATCGTCACGTCTGGCCCTAAACAGAAGCTAAAAAATTTGGTAGTTGATACTGAACATTAGATTTGCGTACTTCACCAATGTCAAATGATTGCACTGGCCAATTCGTAACAGTACTTACACACTTTTGTTTGACAGTGTGAATATACTAAGTGCTGGAATGTATCCTGAAGGTATTTCCTACGAGGGACCTACTAAGGAATTAATATGAGCTATGTGACATTTTTCTGCATTAACGCCCTCTTTGTTATTCTTCCGAGAAAACGTTACATAAAAATGTTTTATCAAAGCAGTCACATAATGCAAGTGGAACTAGATTCCACTGTTGCAATTATTAGCATTCTGACCACGGCTGGGCCACACAATGAGAATATTTTTTCTAATACTTATACGAGTAGATTTGAACTACGCCTTATAAAACTATGTTCGAAGTTTTATAACTTCTTTAAAGTAATAGTTAAACCAGTATGCACGCAGTTCAGTTTAAAATAGGTTCTCTAAAATACGTTAGTTAAATCCTTCCTATATTTTACGCAGTTTTTATTATAGTCGAAATTGCATTATTTAATTTAGAGGTCATTTAAGCAAATGTTTAAGGTAAATAAAGCACGTAATGCGAAAATGGAGCGGTTCTAAATTAAGCCGTATGTTTCGAAATAATCCGCATTTAGACGAGAAGTGCGTCGCGATGCCAATGATGCCAATTTTATCCTTGTGTGAAGGAAACGTAGTAAATGCTAAATAGGATTTTTTTATAATCTATAATTACTATCTTACTTGCGTTTAAAGGAATAAAATTCAATAACATAAGTGATAAAACATAGAAAGTGCATTATGATATCTGCAACACGCTTTAAAGCTTTATATAAAAGAATTATTAATTTGGAATTTACAGAAAGAAAAAGAAAATTATGAATAATGACAGTTCAATAAGTAATACTCAATACTCTGTTTTGTCTTTGATTTTTTTAACGTTGATTCAAGTGTGGCGAAATATACTTATTTCACACGTAAAAAATCACAACTGCGGGTTTCAATATTTTTTAAGAACAGTGAAATAAAGAACGGGTGCTGATATCAGAAGACCGACACAATAAAGATGTAAATTAAGAGGTTTAGGTGTATCAAATCGTATGATAATGAGGGCCATGACCTTGACACGTGTTCTGAATGGAGAAATAGTAAGTTAAAATAAAATAGAAGGAAAACTTGTAGAACAATTTTGTCTAAAAATTGGATACTTCAAAAACATGAATTGAAACTCAGGGTCTGTATGTATTGTTATAGAATCACAAATAAGTAATCTCGTTTTGTTAAACTTATCTATTACGTTCAAATATGAATCCGTTTTATTCAATACATTGTATTTAAAATATTAATCTAAATCCCATTTTTAATAATCATATGTAAATTAAATGCAATTACTGGCAATTACCACAAATGTATTTTCCTTAAAATTGTCTAATTTTAAAAACTATTTTAGACAAAATATTGCTAGACAGACTTTGTTATTTTTTATGTTTATTGCTTGCGGTCTGTGGTTAATGGGGCTCTATGATTTTTATATATTCATCCATGGATTTAGCAGTTAGTTAGAAGTCAGGTGGAATAAAGTCATAAAAACAATTGTATGGTCTCCTAAACTGATGACGTCAACGTAAATTATTAATTCTCGCTCTTCATATGGTCTGAATGACACACTTTTCTTATCAGATATAAAAATAACTGTTTATATTAATGACATGCAGCTTTGTACATATATTACTTTGTATTAACTATTGTCTACCTTACCAGTAATGTATTATAATGGTATTTTATATACTTCCTTATTCTAATAGATAAAAATAATTCTTATTTGCGAAATTGGTTTTCCAGTTTTATGCTCATTCGTCAAGAACTTACATATATTTGTTTATGTTTAGAATTAAATACCCATTAATAACTAGGCTAAGGAAAATGGTTACATATGCAAACATTGTTTAATTGATAACAACTTTAAAAGCTTATTAATTATTAAGTCAAAAGGGCAGATAATTGTAATCTACATTATGCATGGTCCTGAGGTGTTCTCTTGCAGCGCGAAGAAGCATGACCGTAGAATTGTTTTGAATAGCATAACATTTTGTTGACTATTATTATCTTTTTTTTTACGCCATTGCAATTACTAAAAGTTGCAGTGCAGTCTCTTGGTAACGTCAGATTTTTTTAAAATGACGCGATGCTCGTACACTCATAATGTTTTTGGAAATTAAATCAACAAGTCTGGATCGTCTTTGTTGAATGGTTTGTTTGTGAAAAAATACTACGTTTACGAAGAGTGAGTGTTCAGTTTACACTTGGCGACAATAACAGTTTAATGTGCCGTTTCAATTTGAGTTGTTTCAATATTTAAATAGCTATTGAGGCGTAAATAATTTCAATCACCGCACTAAAACGGCGAAGGAAAACATCGTGAGGAAACCTGCATACCTAAGCGATTTAAAAAATGTCTATGGTATGTACATAAGTCCGCCAACCCGCACTAGGCAAGCGTGGTGGACTATATGGCCTAACCACTCTCAATCGTACTGTTGATTGTAGAGGAGGCTCGTGCCCTGCAGTGGGACGTATATGGGCTGATATAGAAATATATATATAGAAATTGTGCCATAAAGAATAATCGTGGTCCTTACCACCATTATTATTACCTATTTAGGTACCTACATATATATGTTCAGACTTTTAGAGGTTCTCTATACTGGAACATACGAATACGACATTCAACTATACATAATGTGATATGTGTCGCCTATTAGGTTCCGACTGTATATGCCCAGTTACGGGCAGGCCTATATAATTGGATTAACCGGCAAAGAATAACAACCTCTTGCCGGTGCATACATACATACACCCAAGTCATCGTCACATGCATAGTGCTGATCCCACACTAAGATCGAGTCTTGTGTCGTGGGTATTAGAAACTACGAGAGACTTATTAGTCTCAAAAACAAGCAGATCAGAAACGAATACCTGTGGATCACACGATTATAATATTGTGTTTCGGTGCGGGGATCAAACCCGCGGCCTCTCGTTTCACAGGCGACGTCTTATCAACTGCGCCACAGAAGGTAGTGGATTTTATTTAGATTACAAGTCAATAGTCCTTTATCATCAGTGTGCTATATTTTTTTTGTCTGTCTGTATCAGCCCATATACGTCCCATCCCACTGCAGGGCACGGGCCTCCTCTACAATCGACTACCGATTGAGAGTGGTTAGGCCATATAGTCCACCACGCTGGCCTAGTGCGGGTTGGTGGACTTACATACCATAGAATTTTATAAATCGCTATGGTATGCAGGTTTCCTCACGATGTTTTCCTTCACCGTTTTAGTGCGTGGTGATTGACTATCAATACACACATGACTCCGAAAAGTCAGAGGTGTGCCCTGGGATTCGAACCCGATATTTTTTTGTACTTGTGATTATTAATATTTAAGCCTTCCATATTATATACGACATTTAAATACGTAAATAAGATAAATAATATCTTAGTGACAGAAACATTTCGAACCACGTAGGTAAACAAATAAATCAATTTATGTTATGAATTAAAGATTGTTTGCGAAAAAGGATTCTTTGAATTGCAAATCTAGGCCTCATATCCACCGAGATGTTGTTCTGTTGACAACAAAGACTTCCTTTATCAAAAGCATATAATAAACATTTCTAACGTCAAGAAAACTTAATGATGCCTAATGTATTTATATGTATCTACCCAACTAACGTCATGCGCTTTAATTAATGTGCATATTAAAACTACTTACCTCTGCACTTTTACAATCCTAAATTTTCTTTTAAAAGACATAGCGTAGCCGAAAATTAAGACAACCATTTTCACTGTTCACTTAATTGTATTAAATAATGTAATTATTACAAATAATATTGGAATGGTGGTACGTTGTATCTCTAAAGGAATACTGCACAAGTGACGGAGATCCGACCGCGTTATCGTATTGACCTGTCGCCTTCCGATTGTTTCTATTTATTTATATGTAAGGGCAGTTCGGATGAAGGGCTCTTGGTTTAGTACGTTTGAGGTTTACTATTGGACTACCTAGGTTCAACCCTTGAGAAAAACCCTTTCAATTTGGTTAAGTTACTAACGACTATGGCAGCAGTAGCTCATTTGATTTTGATAAGATAAACCTTAGTATAAACGGTTTGAATAATCCTAGTTAAAGTTCTCCTGATTTAAGAAATCTTTATACAATATTAATATTGAACTCTAGTCAAAGAGTGGATTTTTCATTAGTCAGATACGACGAGAAATTTGTACCATAATGGCAATTCCGATTTAAATTATATTCTAAAATAGCGGTTCTAACCACTGGTGATCATACTTAAAATTATTTTATGTATGTTATATTTAAAGATTTTTTTATTAATTAATTTTTTCGTACTGTATTGACATACAACCAAACCAGTCAACAAACTAAGTGGCCAATAAGCACGCAAAAATTTTGTCAAATTGTCTCTCACGATTAAAAGTTTATTCTAAAGCAATTAAGATATGATTTTTTATAATGTTTGGATGATTTGACACACCTGATGGTAAATACAGAGACGTCGAGGCAGAGATACTTGCCAGCAAATAATAGATCGTAAAATGTAAATGCTTGGAAAAAAAACTAATAGCGAGATTGTGGAACGTGTCGCCAGACGCCCGTCGTGTGGGCAGTTAAAGAAATTGCTTTTCCGGCGAGGTTTTAGTGGGAGTATTATGAGCACGTAGTAATTTTACTAAAGTAATCAGTGAATATTATAGTTCAGTTTATATTGTCGTGACTTTGTTTTATGTACATACCTACTACGGTATACAAAGCTTATACCTGATAATATTACACATTTGAATATTCTAAGTGTAGAATTATCCATTGACGTAAACTATATGGACGGGGCGGAAAGCAAAAAAAGTGTTGTCACTAAAGTGGTCCGCAGACCAGTGCAACGGTTGTGACGTCACAGCGCACCGGTTAGTAAATCGCCGACAAATGCCTAATTTATCGTGCGTGCGTGCTTTAAAGATGACCAAAAGTTCACAAAAAAAAAACATAATATTTCTTACCACCGCTAAGTAAAAATTATATTACTTTAAGTCAATATAACATTTATTTTATCATTATTGAAAAACGATTTCTTGGCCGCCATTGACGTAAAAATTTGACAGATGGCGCAATTTTCACAGGCATCATTTTGACGTACCCAATGTACTAAAGGGCCTATCCTTAGTTTTTAAATCAATGGAATTATCGCTGGATGCAAGTCGCTAAATAGGCCAATCAGAAACATGTTAAATAAATTCATGAATTTCACGCAAATATGGATTTCATTTACCCCATTATGGATTTATTACTTATTATAAAAAAACGGTTAAAATTTATTCGGATTTAAATTAATTCAGCATTTGTGAAGTTGCATGAAAAATAATTATCTGAAATAAATACGTGTGGATCACACATATGTATGGATATTTGTCTTGGTGCGGGGATCGAAATGAATCTATTAAAAGTAACTGTTTCGAGTAATATTAAACGTCTATCAAACTTTGTACATAGTGCACAAAAATTAATTATTAAAATACTAAGTATATTTTTTTGTGGAAATTTTGATAATTATCACACTATTATGACTCAACATTTTCATTCCGGAAGAGGGCGTACCACTATTATAACCGAGTCTGGTATTTTACCTAATTTTAGGAGTTGATAACAAAGACCTCATTACGCGTGTAAAAAATTTGTTTCATTATTAAGATAAAAACAATACAGTTCTGTAGTTATCAGTAGCTTCTAATTTGAATATGGTAACATAAGACTAGATTCTTTATGTATTTTAATATTTTTTTTACTACTTGAATAATTGTATAAATATCAATAATTTATATTACCAAATCATCAAACTTTGATAAAATGAAACTTTACCCTACATTATAGAAGCTTACTTGTTATCTGTATTTTAGGCAACTATTCAAATGTGTTTTCTTAGTAGGCAGAAGCTTGAAGCAGATAACTTTTGAAGTTATCCCGAAATAAACTTGCTATGTAATTAAATTGCTGATCGTGTGAAAACTTAAGTAGACGCATGTGCGGACAAACTTTCAGCTTGTATAAAATGACGAAAGTCTGGTGGCCACAGGCTCTTAGATATAGTTTAGTATTCTGTGCATATACGTAGATATGCAACATACATAATAATATGATAGTCGGGGATCCATTTGACCTTTCTCGCACAACCCAGTACTTATCCACAGTCCACACGTGTCAGCGCATTGCTAAATTACTAAAGTCGTTAGTTGAATGTGAGAATGTAGGTAATAGCTACCTGTAGAATGTTTGTATTGTCAGCGTTTGCGTCTCTTTGAGGTTATTATACTTCTATTTATTTTTATGTTCACTTAAAAATTTTATATTTAACAGTAAATCTAAATATTGCCAACATGTTCACGGTGGTCGCGGGTTCGAATCCCAGGGCACACCTCTGACTTTTCGGAGTCATGTGTGTATTGATAGTCAATCACCACGCACTAAAACGGTGAAGGAAAACATCGTGAGGAAACCTGCATACCATAGCGATTTATAAAATTTCTATGGTATGTAAGTCCGCCAACCCGCACTAGGCCAGCGTGGTGGACTATATGGTCTAACCACTCTCAATCGTACTCTCGATTGTAGAGGAGGCCCGTGCCCTGCAGTGGGACGTATATGGGCTGATACAATACAATACAATACAATTCTAAATATATCAGCGAATGCTCTTATTATTGTGAAATAATTCAAACTAGTTAGATCGGGTTTTATCTTCACTGACCTTGACAGTGGAAAAAAAATATAATGGACAATTTATTCTCAGCTCTTCTTCCTAATTAGTTTAAACAGCAACAAAACTTTTGTGCGTATTGTACCAGAAAATTATTTTGATAAATTATACCATCGATTGCCGGTAAGTTTCTAAACCAAAAAATATTTCATTCCAGAGAAGCATATTTTTCTCATCGATAACTGATACATCTATTATGTTGCTTTGACTGCCTTATCTGATAATATTACCTTTATTTCCAAGGGGAACAACCTCTTGAAATCCCGCAATAAGCGATAATGCCGGATTTTTATCGGCTCAAAACCCCATGCTGCTCTATCAGTACATTGGAAACCTCGAAGCTTACCACGCACGGTAAGTATATTATATTTAAACAAAAATTAGAGAAATTGTTAAAAAAGTTGATGTAATCATTTATTTCCTCTAATGAAAAGAAATTGATATCATTTGGAATCTCTGCACCACCAAAAAATATGGTGATTTATGAAAAGTGTTATAAATACACATTTTGACTTAATAATGTGTATAGCTAGAAGCGTTATGTTAAGAAGCAACTTGCAGTTTTGAGCTGAAGGCATCAGTAAGTCTATTGTGTCAATAACGTCTCCAATCAATACTAGTGCGAAGATGACCTATTTAGCTCTCGCTTTACCTCATCCCGACTAGTTTTTTGTTTGATTTCGGGGCGTTGTATAATGTTAATCAAAAATGGATTGGCTTCACTCTTAAAGTTACGAATAACGAAGCTTACTGACTTTTTACTATTCTCGTATAAATGAAAAAATGACAGAGATCTAATTAGACTATTTATTTATTATCTTAGGCAATGCAGAGTTTCTGTGAGACGAATTTCTACTAAATTCCATTCTGAAATAGTTAGGAATAAATACAGTGAGGCAAATAGACTTGTTACATCTAATAATACATGGACACAATTACAATTAACATTTCGAGTCTATGGATAATACATTTATATACTTTCTTTTGGTTGTGTGTACGAACACGTTCTATTCGTACTTTATCATGTCCTCTCAGATAAATGTGCAATTGTTGTCGATCGTATTAATTATTAAATAGATAAATAAAGTGTGTTCTCACATAAATAATCAGTCGACGGGTCTACGCTCGCGCATTTAAACGTTGACGTTGACCGTGTGGTGTAACAATGCGTAATAATGAGCGGTAGCCGGTATGTCATTCTGCACTACAGTTTACATGTAAGGAATTATTAGCGTCTAACCAGTCTGTGTTGTGTTAAACCGTTCAATGTAAGATCTGATTTGTATAATTACTTTATCCAACACATGAAATAATATAACTGTTATACTAAAAAGTTCTAAAAAAATCTAGGATTCAAACTTAGAGTATAAATACTCTAAGGATTCAAACATATTTAAAATACGTAAGTATTTATATTTATATAATATAGGTATTAAAATAATGTAGTTTATTCATTGTGGATTATTATTTTATTTGTGTACTAGACTGCCCATAGTTGCCTGTAAGAAATTAGGTACCCAGTGTGATAAGGTCGCTTGTACTATTATTATTATTTTGTGATTTCTTTGTTGTTTGTCTGAAGAGTCATCTGACTCGGTTTTGTGATTCTCTAGAAATAAATGCACTTACTAAGCTAGAAACGTAGATAGTTTTAACATTTTTGTAAGGAAGAAAGTCTTGACTCCTTGTTTTTCTTTATTTTGATAGCAAGATACGATGTTTTAATGTTCTGTTGGATAAATGTATGGATTATATGCACTAAGACGGGACTCTACATTATATTTATTTGTCTTATTTACCTTGTATAGTTGCTTTGTGATATATCCGGATTTCATGTGCCCAACAGAACATCTCTTCCGGCAGTTAGGCCGTGTTATATGCGCCCTGCATATTGTAAACACTTCCTAGGCTTTATTAAGTCGTTAGCGTATATAAATAAATACGGGTATGATTTAAGTTATTAAAAAAACTTAACCATGTTTGATAATTGACATGAAAATGATTAGATTTTCTAATGTAATAATACATGTAACAGATATTGATCAATGAAAATAATATGTGAAAGTAATCTTAATTACATCGGCAGTTTTATTTTAAATGTGTCACCATTTCATGAAGTTTAATTTAATATATTGGTGTTTTAATGGAATAGGTATATTGTTATCGTGTCAAAAGTTTGAAAGTATATATCTTTTTTAATTATCTTGAAAATTAAGATCATTTTTAAAATGACATATTGACACCGTATTATAAAATACTTCATATACGTATCTATAATCTAATACTGAGTCAGAATTAGACTGAAAATAAACAAATCAATTTAATTATTCAGTATTATCGTGTTTATTAATTATTTACCATACAACGGATTATCGATAACGCAAAAAGTTCCTAATCGGTTCCTTGGTTAACGATGATTTAGCAATTAATTGCATTTAAATGAAAATCATACATCCGGCTTTTGTTATACAGTTTAAACGGTTTAGTTTACGTAAGAAAATCTTTTGTTACCGTATTTTGTACTTTGTAATTTACTAGAGAACAGAAAACTAGCAGAGGTTACGTATTAAATCAACCAAAAACATGCATGGAAGTTTACTCAAATAAAATTTTAATGTGGATATACAATGCTGTTGTTTCTAAATGGTAAGTTCTAGACGGGAACATAAAATCTATATGTCAGATACATTGAGTTAATATTAGTAATATTAGCTCAATGGTCAGGTAATATTTTTATTGCATAGGTCTGGCAAACGAGCAAACAGGTTAGCTGATGGTAAGTGAACTTTTTATTCTATAGTTATAATTCTGTATCTGTATCAGCCCATATACGTCCCACTGCAGGGCACGGGCCTACTCTACAATCGAGAGTACGATTGAGAGTGGTTAGGCCATTAGCCACATAGTCCACCACGCTGGCCTAATGCGGGTTGGTGGTTGGTAGTTATAATTCTATTCTAGTATTATAGTAGTAGCTATTAGGTTCGTTTAAATTCCTGAACGAATACAATTGAAAATTAGGCCCTAGCCTTCTTCGCTTTCGCTGAGGTGTATTTGGAATGTTAACGATTAGAAGCCAATGTTTTAATAAGAGTTTGTAAGGGAACCTGTGGATCGAGCGTTCAAAGGAATTCGGCAAAAAAATAACTCGTTTACGTAGGTAGTGGTGCACTAAGTAACTTTCTACCTGGCCACTGAATATAAATCCCCGAACCTTTTTACTTTTAAATAAGTACAAAATAATTTTATATTAAAAATGTAGAGTAAATGTAGTGTATTTGTGCACGATCTCCTTATAACACACAGGTTTATTGGAAAATATATAGGTAGATAGTATTTTTTTAATAATTTCAAAATACAATTTTTATAAACAGCTGTTTGAGTATAGTAAACACACAATCTTACCTATATTTCTTGTATTCAAAAATTTTCGTATAAATACATACATTATTTTCTTACTAACAACAACTTTACGTGCCTAGAAGAAACAATTTCATTTCATATTTATGTCGTAATGAGTGTTGGTTGGCCTTTTCTATTATTTACAAGAACGCGGACAGGCAGAATGTCAAGGACGAAAGGGTACGCAAGTTTGATTCCGTAGACTGTATAGCTGCGTGAATTTATCATTGAAGATTTATACAATATTTAAGGAGCTATATTTGTTATTATTATCAGATTTTCTATACCTACTTTTTGGAATAAATTTGTGTTAAAAAATATTTTGTTTTTATAAATGAAACTTAAAATTAGCAATATTGAAAACTTACCGTTTCTTCTTATCCTTCATGATGATGCTTTGAATTTTATCAGCATAAAATAATTCTAAGCTTGGAGATCTGCAACGTCCTTAGTACCGTCACAAAAGTTTAGAAACCGGCAAAAATAGGAATGATGAATTAAAACTTGGCTAGAATATAAAAAATATGGACTAACGACCGCTCCGCACCACTAAAAAGTCCGTATTGTTTTAACTTTTGTGTAATGTTGTGAAAACAGTGAATTAAAACGATCGATAGAATTTCGGCGGCCGCGACGAGTGGTTTGGAGCGGAGCACCGTGCGACTGCGTGGACTGCGGTGGATTGCTGGCCACGCCGCGAATGTGGCGGCGAGCATCGTGGCGCGATACACCCGGCCTGCCGTCAGTGACGTCATCCTCAATCAATGGACCTGGAAAACCTTGAACATATGTCACAACCGAAACATTAAGATAAGCTCCTGCTGCGATCGTATCATCCAGACGGAAGGCAAAGTTGCGATCTGTTAGAGATATCGTTCCGGCATCAATATCAATCATTCAGTGATAAGTGCATTGTTTTTGTTTTGGTTATTTAGATGTGACATTGTCATGGTCACATTATATAAAGCTAAATTAAGATTGTAAATATTTCTAGTAATTTTAGAAAATAATAATAGACTAATCTTATAAATGTTATATATAACTTTATTACTAGTACGTATTCATTATTAAATCAGTAATCCGATCGTATAAATTAGTAAAACAGATCGCCTGATTTTTGGAGGACATATTAAGATGCTATTATTTGTTGATAAATTCTGCATGAATGAAGGTAATGCATATCTAGGTACATATCGTACGAATCTGAGCATATACTACAATTGACTAATATAATAGCTATGATTCTAGCTCTCGTAGGTATTCCTATTTGACATTTCTCAAGGATATTGACTTCGATACAGCTTTGTCATTATGATTACCATTTTTAAGACACGTGCTTCTTTTTTTATGGCAATGAATAGCGAGATGAGCATGCGATTCGCTTGAAGGCAAGTAATTCGACTGCTCGTGGACAGTAGCAAAACCAAAAAGCACCATTAATTACAAAGCAATGCTTGGCATTCCACTGCGCTTACCACCCTGAGACATAAGACGTTAATTCAAAGTATGTTCAGTAGTTACTCTGGCTACAATATTTTTCATTGCTATTTGACGGGAGAAATAGACATTGCGTTGGTATCTACCCAGGAGGCCTAACATATGAGAGACTTACCAACAGTAAAGATATAAACGTGGTCGTCTTAAATCATAAATAATCAATGTGGATATTGGCTTATTAGTATTTATTTATAAACGCTTTAAAGTGTAGTATCATCAATATAAATTGTTTAGTTTCTTGTCATAGGTTATCGAAAAATATCAAATGTATTTGAGCACTATCAATTTCCAGTTGATAAAGTGAAGAGCGGCTTACTTATGTGGGAATCGGATTGCTTAGATAGTGGTTACTTGTGCGATACCAGGGCATATACCAGCGACTACTATTCGGAACTACAAGGTGGATAATCGTATAATTTTCTCATTTGAACGGTGAATGAAAAAAATGATGGAAAATCGGCTTTCCTAATATTTCTACCACAAAAATAATGATATTGTTACTGTAATTTACCAACCTTTCTACCTTTATTGGAGGAGTAAGGCTGGGGGAGTGACATCCGTATATTTACAAAGAAGCATTCTACACTATGCGTGTATCTGGTATGGAGAGGAGCCAAAAAATATCTGCACCCAGGCGAAGCTGTGACGGGCAGCTAGGTGAGTAAGATATAAAAATAATAAAAGCTTATTTTACTAGTTGAGAAAACATTAAATATGCTGTGTTGTGATTTTTGTATTATCAGCGTAAACGCCCCACTGACTCAGTCACCTACATACGAATGTGTATGCCAAAGGCCTTTTAACGATATCCCGTGTTATCTTGCGAATTATGATATTTATGATTTGCAAATGTATGTATACCGTGTTTTGTATACCGTGATTTACATAAAATTATTGTTACGTGCACTTTTATTTCCGATGAAACATTATGGGAAATTTTAGACGACATTTGATTTAAAAGGTTTTTGATTAGATTATGTTACACATGTTGTCTTTGAATGGGGATGAGGAAGAATCAATTTAACATACATTCAAGCAAAATATAGCCCACTTGAGATTTATCTATTTCGACGCCTGCTGTGGCATATTGAAAATCAAGGACATGTTTTTCATGCACGTTATAGTTGTTTAGAACAAATTGTATATGATCAGTTGGGCTACTTCTAAAAATAAATAGATTCTTAAGATGTTTCAGACTGCATTATAGTGTGTAATTTAGGTATTGATGTTGCGAAATCAACTGTTAGACATTAGTTTTTATTTGATGTTTTTTGTTCTCACCTGCTGTGAAACAAAAGGTGGTTGTTTCACACAGTCCACAGAAAATCTTTGTATGACTTACAAATGGTTATTTAGAGTCCAAATGTCGTGACGTAAAATTCTTCACTATTGTATGTAATTAAGTGGTTTTGCCCAGGCGTTATCTGTATGTTTGGATAACATCGGTAGAAGTACTGTGATTACTGATGTAGCGTAACTCATTAGCAAGCTGAAGTGGCTGTGGGCGCCTAGATTTATTTATATAAGCCGTGGAGTATTACTCAATAACATGAGAAAGCACTTTTGTTGCTGACCCATATTAGTGGAGGTATTCCATACCTCTTTAAAGAAATTGATATATTAAAGTTACTTCCTTGGTGAATTCAGAAGTGAATACTCACTTCTGAATTCACCAAGGAAGTAACTTTCCTTGGTGGACAGGACATACGTCCTTTGTTGCAAAAACTGTCTACAAAAAATGTAGAGGTGTATCTGTGCTCTAAATCCTCATTTTTATCAACCTTTGAACTTTAAAGTCTTCGACTTCAGCAATTATATTTTTTTATTGTAATTAATGGCGAGACGTACCTACATGCCGTTCACGTCACTGATGGTTAGCAATACAACTGCTCATAAGCTGTAGTAAAACCAAACAAAACCCTGAATTATAAAACAATGCTTGGAATTGTGCGCTCGCTATCCTAAGCCATAAGATATTAAGGCTCAATTGCACAAACTAACTTTGCCAATACCTTTGCCCTTGAAACTGTCAATTCCATACATTCGCAAGGTCAAATAGATCTCAAATGTATGGCGATGACATTTTCATAGGCAAAGGTATTGGCAAAGTTAGTTTGTGCAACTGAGTCTAAGTCTCAATATGTCTTTTAAAAACACGAGTCTACGTAATGCGACTTATGAATATATTAACCCTGACTGTTGCCATTTTGAGCCACTTGTGGATGATTTAACGGAAAGGATTTAATTCCTTTCTAAAGATTTTGTATGTAAAATCTACACTAAGTGGTGATTTAATTGGCATTAAATGTCTCTGAGTACGGCAGTAAGTATTTAAATAGCCTCTGCTTTAAAACCATTCCATTTGTCATTCAAACAACATTGCCTTAACGACAGTTTAAGGAGCAAGCTACATTAGATCATTTCACCGTGTACTAGTACAATATTACCTATGTATGTGACCTAGGGGTCATTTTACGATCCCTTACCAGTTAATGACTGACTATAAAAGCAAAGGTTTGATTAGAAATAATTGGGGCTTAGGCTGAAGCTACTGCCTACTTCTAATGATTTGTTTGTACAGCTTATATTATGTTTAAAAAATAATGTTATCGTATCAACCCATATATGTACATCCCACTGGCCTAATGCAGGTGGGTAAGGGGCTTTACATACCATAGAAATTGTCACAAATCGCTATGGTATGCAGGTTTCCTCACGATGTCTTCATTCGCCGTTATAGTGCGCGTGATGACTGACTATCAATACACACATGTGACATGACTCCGAAAAGCCAGAGGTGTGCCCTGGGCTTTGAACCTGCAACCACCGTGAAAATGTTGGCAACCTCGTCTTGTACGTTAACAAACAGTCCTCTATAACTTTTTTAAACAATGATTGTGGTGAATCAATTTGATTACATTGTATTGTGTGTACGTATTACGCATACAACGTACAGTTTGCATTATGAGATCATTGATGTTCAACATTTTCACTTCAATAACTTTGGTTTGTATCGAAACCACAAAATATTAATAAACACGATTTAAAAATAGAACAATGGTAGCTAAGTACGCAAGCAGATGACGGAAGTCATCTTGAGATTTGAAATAGTTCATAGATAATGGATGGCAATGAAATTTGAGAAACATGTAATATTATAATGTATTTTTGTTACATCTTATAATTTATTCTTTATACTGCGATAAAAGCCTATTGCCAGTGACCTCTGTAAAACATCTGTAATTATATTTTTTTGTGACAATAAAGATTTATTATTATTATTTATTGTACTTTGCACATTTGCAGATGCACAGGCTTGTGGCCAAAACTAATCTGATAGAAAATGAATGATGAATTTAAGAAGGTGATGACGTCAAAGTAGCGATAGGTCGTATTATCATAAATCATAATCCAACTTATCCGGAGACGGTAATAAAAATAATGTTATGCCGACCTTATGTAAGTAATGGCAGTTTTAATGTGGCGCCGGGACAGCTAAGGTATCTAATACTATATAATTTTAGGAAAAATATGAATAGTGGACATAATCCAGACATTATACTATTATGTACGTCCTACTGGGAGGCAGTCTTCATCTACAATCGAGAGTGTGATTGCGAGCCATGATGCCTTTGTGCACCACGCTACCCAGCAAGGAATGGCTGATTTCACATACTACAGAATTTGTTGAAAATATTTCTTTTATACAAGCGATTTTTGGCGATGGTTTTGTTCAGCGCTAAAGTACGGGGTAATTGACATTCAGTTCGTTCACACGACTCTGAAATGTAAGACGTATTCACCTCCGTGGACCGTGACAGTTGGTTAGACACTGGCAGTGAAATGTGAGGACGGGGATTCGATTCCCGCACCGAAATATATAATTATCTATTTGTTCCGGATGTTTCTAAAATCGAACTGCTTCTCGTTGTGTCTGATATCTACGATAAGGGGCTCGTATTTTATGTATGCGCTCCGGGATTTGAAACCGCAACCACCACGAATGTGTTGGATGTCGAGACCGGTTCACTAAAAATCCTAGACATACGTCGGCGCGTCATTAAAGTGATGGCCAAAATGCATTCAGTTTCACATTGCTTCTGACCATAAACCTAAGGTTGTGGTAGTAAGCTGATCAAGCGAACGCCTGTTTTGCGATTAAGAATTACTTACATATTCGTTCACCATATTGGCTTTTTACGAGTTTGTGCAATTAATTTCGACGACCTCGGTGAGGTAGTTATTCTGAGATACGATTTCAATACTGAGGTCTCTAAATTCTATTTCTGATCCCTTGTCGGATCAAGCTAAATCTGTATTGTATATAAATATGTTATGTCAGGAAATAAGAGACGTAGCGGTGAATAGTTGTGTGTAACGTGCCCCATTGAGGGTGACGTAAATATGTGTATTTAAAACCCCTCTTAAAAAAATAAAGAGAAAAAAAAATACTGAGGTCTCGAATTCGAATCTCAGGTCGGAAAAAGTGATATTGGATATTTCTATTCATTATCGCATGGAGTCAGGATTTGTGCCCGATTTGGGGATAGACTCTCTCCTATAACATCGGCAGATGGAACATACAAGGCGAAATGTGGATAATTTTGGTAGCACCACTGACTATTCTAGGAAAAGGCGTGTTTATCTATGAATGAGAATTTCGTGCATCTTGAAAATTTATGCGGATAACTTTCAGATTATGTAGTTGCCCTTAAGATATTTTCTTTTATGATTAAATAACCATATGCCACCACAACCTGTCAGTCACGAATATAGATAATTCTTATACTAGAGATTTGTACCCAGGGATTGAACCTGCACCGGAGGTCACTCCGGCTATCCAGTTTTCAACTAAACTACCGCGCAATGGCGTATAATATTATGCAATAATTTCTTACGCAATTAGATGTTATAAAAATAAAACCCATAAATAAAAAGAGCGACATAAATAAACACGCAATGGGATTATCGTAAAGAATTCCGAGAATGCAACGTTGTTTAGGTTCTGTAAAGTTTATTAGCTTTTAATAGTCACTGGTTATTGAGAATTATGATTCAGTATGGACATATTGCAAGGGGGACATGTGTCCGTTTTGCAGCTCGAGTCTAATCTATAGTTTAGGGATAAATAGTTACTTAAGGTGGTTTTTTTTTGTGCTCAATGAAGGAGCATAAGGTCAACTCATGCTCATTTATTGGGGAATGGTAACTCATGAACCCTTACAATGCCTAGAGATTGAAATATATTATGCCAGTCATGGAAAATTTGTGATTAGATTAGTAGTGCGTATCTACAATGACTTCTTTGACCTCACAGGTCATAAGAATCACAATCGTTTTTGCATAAGTGATTTGTGTAAATGTACGTCGTGATAGCCTTGTTTAAATAGAGATATGCGTACTAAAATAGTAGACTCTATATTTTAAAATGTTTTGCTTCGGTATAAAGGTAGTATTATGGTGGCATGAACAATTGATTGATGTCTTCTATAAGTGAATAGGACATTAAAATCTAACTAGTGTAGGATTTAGCAGGGTTACTCTATACTCGGACACGAAATTCGAATATTTGGATCTGTTTAACGTCGGCATACAAGCTAGGTAAATGTTTTTCACTTCTAAAAATGTAATAAAAATATCAATACTATTACTCTATTTAACTAATCATACAGGCCGAACTTAGTCTATGGGGACTTATGATAAATCATTCGAACATTTTGTAAACTAGTTAGGCATATTGATTATTGGTACAGTTTTACGTACGATGTTAGAACATTCGTCGTCGTGTTGATATGTAGAGTATCCCTCCTGAACGGGTAATTAGGATTGCAATCTAGTTAGTGCACTTTGGTGATTTGCAATTTATGTCCTTCTATGATTAGGAACTTAGGTGGCGCTGTTGCACTTCGACACGACTATAACGCTGAGGTCTCGGGTTCAAATTCCGAGTCGGGAATATTGGATTTATCTATACATTATTAGACCGGAGTTAGGAATTTGTGCTCAATGCGGCGACATGCTTGCCCCATATCACATCGTGAGATGGAACAAACAAGGCAAAACGTGAGTAGAATCTCTGTCTCTACCTTCTGTACATTAATTTAATTTACCTTTTACTTGCTTACATGTGCCACTGTTAACCTTTTTAATGGAAATGTTACAATTTTAAATATTCATACAATGAAATGTTTGTATATACAGTATATTACAACATTATGAGCATATATTTGTCTTATATTATGACGTCTTTCTCCATGTAAGGATATCTAGAGCACATGATGTCCTACTATCACAATTTACGATAACTGGGTCTTACTGTTCAATGTTGTCGAAACTATGAATACGACACAAAGACGTGATAATTGGTAGCGGCCGGATGACCCGTTACATTTCCTAAAATACTAACGTTATGGTAAACAATGCACATAAGATGTGTCATAGGATGTTAATTACCGTCCCTATATAACACTGGCGCAGCTTCACAACTCGGATAAACAAGGATTAACAATTGTACTCGTAGTACATCAATTATACCAAAATGCATTTCAAGATTTTTATTGCATTTTTAGTACTTTCAGTAATACTGTTTGTTCAAGCTTTACCTTTGGAAGAATCGAAGACTGAAGTGCAAAAACCCGGCGACGAGATGATGGAAACTGCTGAGTCACAAAATCCATTTTTGCCTCGCTTTGCCATGAAGAAACTGAAAGAGAGGAGTGAAAAAGCGAAGGCTCAGCGAAGAATGAACCAAGCCCAACGGCGAGCTAATCCACGTCCGCCGAGGCCTTGCCCTCCAAAGAGATATGGGTATTGGGTATGTCATTAAAAATATTTTACAGATCATTGTACAGTTACATTCACTTATATATGAAAATTAATGTTCTAAATGTATTATTGCGATTTTATTAAATTATAATATTTAACTTTATAGACACCATTCGCAAAGTTTGTAGGAATTAATGAGGATTCATAAAATATAAATAATAAATTATTTTTATGTAATTGTAACTTATAACTTTCGGCGAGTTTAACATACTATGGTGGGCAGTATTCTATCCCTTAAATGAGCTTGTTTATCAGCCGAGAAGCTAATTAAAATCAAATCTACGCAGTCGTAACGCATTCTAAGGGTCTTTCTTTCCAATATGAGATACAAAAAATCTTATAGACAAGGTATAAATATCATACAATCATAAAATATTATGTTTAAAACCTCCTAATTTGTTTGAGTTAAATGTAGGTATTTAGGAAGGTTTCTAATTAAGTAAATACCTACTTACATTTGCTTGACCGTTTGCTTTGTTTATTGCTATGTTTTTTCGTTAAAAAGCCCTGGAAATACCAATATTTAAGCAAATAATTTGTGGTAACAACACCTTTCTTTGACCTAGATCCTTTGCAATATAAGAGCAACTGCCTCTAACAATGCCATATTCGTGTTTTGTGTTTCACGCAAACGATTATTTGTTACAGAAAAAATGAAGAAGTCGATATTTTTAATATTTATACTGGGATTGGTCGGTGCATTAGCAAATCCTGTTATTGAAACAATTGAAGCTGACAATAAAAAGTCTATACTAGAAGCCATCGAAGAGGAAACAAAATTAGAAGAAGAAATCATAAACAAAGGACAACTACAAAACGACGAAGATGTAAACGAAATTGCTGAATCCATATTAAATATTGAAAATATTGGAACAAGTCCCAGTGATACAGATAATAGCGTCGTTATTGAAGAAAATATTGTTAATCCGCCTGAAGAAAGTTTTGCACAGACCGATCTCAATACTTATGACCAGCCTATACTTGATGACTCATATCGATTTGCGCCGGTGAATAAGATTCAAAATGAAATTATGGAAACCGCAGCTGGGTTTGTCCCTCTGCCCATTTTTAAGAGGAAGCATAAGCCGCGACGTTGGTACGTCACGCGAAGAAACTTTAGGAGAAATCCATACAGACGTGTACAATACTTTTACCCATACTACGCCTTCTACCGTCCAAGCTCTCTAGGATATTATTAATGCTATATTAAGTTTGCGGTAAGATAAGTGTGGAATCAATCACACATGAACATCTTAAAATTGTAATATTCACACTTGCCAAATTTAATAATTATTATTTAATACCTAATTTATAATATAAAACTATGTTAAGATACAAGGTAAAATAAAATATTTTGTATTTTGAAGATATTTATTTATAAAAAATCTTTTTATCTTTAAACATAAATGCCTTACCAATATAATCAATTCAATACAATTATTATATAAATTCATATATTTACATCGATTGTAAATTGATTTCTAATGTCACTTAGGAAAATTGTTGTACACTAAGTTGTATTACGTTCATGGCAGTTTTTTAATGGTTCATCCGTCAACAGGTATAGTAGACTTACTTTAACTACGTCTTTTTTATTTTAATGTATGACACCATAACTTCACCGAACTACTAACATTTACGCAAATCACAATTGTTAAACACTTAATAATTAACGTGGTCATTGAAACATGAAATACATAATTAATTCTACTTATATGAAACGAGAATTGTATTGATTCCGATTATAACTTAAATAAATATTCATAAATAACAAAAGCGTTTACTATTAAACACATATTCACGTCTAGGGCAATCGATGGTTATACAAAAAATGTTCGTGGACAGTACTTGAAGTTCGCTCACTTGTACGAAACTATGTCCGGACTGTAAGGGCATAAGGGGAGGGTAATTGGTCCTCATTTCCCTGGCCCGACAAGAGCTTCGTCCATGAGCTCATCGTCGGTGATGCAAGGAGAATTTGAATGCGGGGACGCGGCAACTAAAGGCGAAGGAGCGGGACTCTTAGCTAATTGTAATGCTAACGCGGGTGAGGCGGGGTACACGGGCCTTACCGCCACCATCCCAGACACCTTGCTTCCTGAAGACGACGAAAAATCCAAGAGCATCTCTGCAGCTTCTTGAGGCGTCGTCGCCCCGCTTCGTGCCACCGAACCACTTGCCGGAGGTTTCATACACGAATCAGCTCCTTTTCTGTCCTCCGAGCTACCTTTGGGTGCGGCAAACCCCTTCGCCATATCAGTTTTAAAATCTAGCGGCATCAGCGGAAATGGCCCCGAGTAACTCTCCTTTGTATCATCTTTGTTTCTCTGAGGGCTTTCCCCTTTAGCTATACTGTCTGATAAGGCTTTTGAGTATTCGATAGGCCTATCGGATGGGTCACATTTTCCCGTCGTTTTTGGGCTCAATCCTCCCATATTCAACAACGGTTTTGGTACGTTTAAAGGGTAACCAGATTTCTGTAAGGAATCGACTGATCTATTTGGACTATCAAAGTGAGAAAAAGGATATTTATTTTGCTCTAAATTTCGAGTGAAGTCGTTCACCAAGGAGCGACTGTCGTACTGTGCTACTGGACTATTTTTGTCTGGAGTGTTTTGGTTTTTTAACTTGGGTATTTGAAATTTACTTGTGTCTAGAGGTTTGATGAGACCTTCGACGAGAAAATTCGCGTCTTTAGATTTATATCTATCTCCGTCGACATCGTCTCGGGAGCCACTAGGACTTGAGTGCCGTTCAGACTTTGATGAAAAAATTGATTTTTCCGAATTACTCATCAATTTGGTTCGGGTCTTTTCCCTTTCTCGATCCCTAATGATTTTCGCTAAATCGGCACTGCTGCTTTTGGGAGAGCCCGAACTAGATTTCGATGCAGATTTAGACAGATTTATGCCAGCACTGCTGCTAGATGATTTTGAATAAGGCACTTTTGTCATATTTGGGTTGTTCGACCCTGAAGAATCCGAGGGGCTCATGTTAGATTTAGGAGGAGTTGAGCCTGGCGTTATACTGCCTGACTTAGAGGACTGCATAACTTGTGTCTTCTTTGAAGCTGGTCCACTTATAACGCCAGGCTTGAGACCGGTGTGAGTTTTAGGCGATCCTTGGCTCGGCGGCGTGAGTTGAGGAGATGATTGTTTACTCGAACTGGAACTACTATAATTTAATTTTGAACTACTACTCGATGACTCCTTACTCCGAGTTTTATTTATTGTAATTTTCATACCGTCTGAACTGGGCTTCACCATGTATTCCTGATTTTTACTTTCACTAAGCTTAGTGCTACCTCCGGGCAAACTGTTTTTTGACTCTGAAAATTTATTTACACTACTTGATGAACCACTAGATTTGGAACTTAGGTCGCTGTCCCCACCGCAATGTTGGGCGGATTTGAGCTTATCTATAACAGCACTAAGTGATCCCTTACGATTCCTAGCTTGACTTGCATTGGGTTTATTGACTTCTATATTTGGCGGAGAAATTAACGGTTCAGCAACAGAACTATCACAAGACACTGGCGTTATTTCCAACTGTTTTAACTTCATGGGGTTTTTTAATTTGGGACTACTTCTGCCAGAGCTGGAAAAAGACAAACCCGAATGTTTCTTTTCCTTATCTCTTGAAGTCATTGAGCTAGATCCATAGCTGTCTTTGGAAATCTTTTTAGAGAGATCGTAGCCGGTAGTACCAGACTTACCAGATGGCGACCCACTAGTCGCTGACTTCAATGCTGACATGCTAGGTTTTCCGGAACCCGAAGAGCTGTGTTTCGGGGAGGATATGCTGTGGTTTTTTGGACTCGAGTATCCTGGAAAGTGCTTAGGGCTGTTCTGAACTGGTGAATGTCTGGGACTACTGTGGTGGCTAGACGACCCCGATGGTTTTCCTAGTCCTTTAGCTGTATTTGGACTCGGAGACTTTGTTATTGAAACAGAACGCCCGTGAGTTGGACTCGGACTAAATTTTCTCAGAAGGGAGTTTGGGGACGTGGGCCTTAAAGGGGATCCATCTGTGGGCTTGATGCTTACTGAGACAGGCTTGGTCAATGGATCTTGTTTAGGGGGCACTTTTTCTGGAGGCCCCATGGAATCGTCCCTTCTCCGTTTCTTTTTCTTTTCTTTACTCCGTTCTTCTCCAGACTTGCTGGACTTCTTTTCAGATCTAATTCGGTCATCCATTGATTTTATTTGTGATGACGTTATTGGTGTTATTGTTATAGAGCTTGGTAGTGCAGCCGGCGCCGCTGAGCTTATTGGGATTATCTCAATGCCTGGCCGTCGGTCTAAACACAGCATTGAAGATAAACTAGACCCAGATCCAGTAGACCCCGCGCTCGACGAACTAGAGCCTATAGGGGTAATGCTTACCGACGACGGCATGTAAGACTTCCCTTCAGTCAGATCCAACAGGAGGGAAGACGCGCTTCTTCTTACTTCGGGCTCTTTACTTTTAAGCTTTTGCCTTTTGTGCTCAGACTTCTGAAAAGAATTCCTGCAACAAAATCACAATTTGAATTTTAGGATCTCTTAATTCATTTTGTTTAAATATTTCCGTTTAAAAACTCATCAAATATTATGCTATTACTGACCTTATCATATCTTCAACGTCTCCATCGTTTGAATTGTCCATATCAGACGATGTTCTGTTATCTTGAGCGCCTAAAGCATCGGTGGCGTCCATACCTGACAGCTCTAAGTCGGACGCGAACTCATTCTGCGAGACAGATGACTCCTGGCCTTCGATATCTTCATTAGTAGAATTACTATTTATAGTATTATCATCTTCATTGACGTAGGCGTCAGAGTTGTCACTTTCGCTGTCAGAATCCATCATGTCGCTGAGTCCGGGCTTTCCCTTTTTTGGAACAGCGGGCCATACGTCGGCGTCAGCTTTCCGCTTTTTTGACTTGCGCTCCTCCAAATTCTGAGCTTTACTCTCGCTTGCCCCGGAGTCTTGGCACATCATTGATAAATGATGTTGCTGTTCCGAGAGGTACGTGCCTGTAATAAAGAAGCATATTATATTTTATGAGTGTAAATGACTGACATACAAGCTTATGCATGTGATAAAGTCCTCATATGGCATTGAATTATTACAGTAATTTATATCTAGCCTTCAAGTAGAACTAAAATTAAAAAAAAAAATTTGAAAAACGATTTACGTGAGATTTGAGATGAATTAAGACCAAGAAAATTAAAGTACGCCTTGATGGAGAATGTTCTAAGAGAGGTGGTATACCTGACTGTCGCGACAGCGTAGTGGGCTCGTGCTTGGCCCGCTCGCCCCCGGGGTCGATGCCCCCCACGCCACAGCTAAAATTTTGCTCGAGAGCCGAATATCCACCATTCATCTGTTTTGTTGCCGCTTCACTTTCCCAAATCTTTATTAGGGACCTGTGAATAAATATATTTCTCATGGAATGTGTGATATCTTAGTAGCCTAGACTAGTAATATTGTGGTAATTTACTAAGAGGTGAAAATGAAAAAAAGGGTTAAGCATTGATAATAATAATTATTGACAAAATTGCAAAGCGATTAACCTAATGAAGTCAGTATTTGGTGTTCAAGTGGGAATTTCGGTACTGACTGCATCATAACTATTTAGTGAAAATCCAAGAAAAGCCTGTCCTGACCATTTTTGGACGCACAGTTGCGTTCCTATTAAATTTGTTTCGGGCTCGCTAGATTGTGAGCATTGGCGGTGGGCGCAGGCCAAGCGTACCGCCGACCTTCATTGTTTTATCGCATTCATTGATGACTCACTGTCTCAGCAGTTCAGCTAAATGGCTCTTAAGGTCCTTTCTGGTTGCTTTTAACAGGTATCCGTACCTGTAAGATACCTTGGTAGGATCCTACCTTTTACCAGAGGCCATGTATAGTGTGCGCTACTAGTTCTGTAGGTAGCGAGTTGTGTTGGTACCTGAGCGTGATGGGTATGGAGTGGCTCTTCTGCAGCACCTTGGTGATGTAGTCGTCGACGTGTTCCCTGGGCGGCGCGTGCAGCGTGGCCATGTATACTGAGCGCTCGTGCTGTATGTAGCGAGTTGTGGTGGTACCTGAGCGTGATGGGTATGGAGTGGCTCTTCTGCAGCACCTTGGTGATGTAGTCGTCGACGTGTTCCCTGGGCGGCGCGTGCAGCGTGGCCATGTATACTGAGCGCTCGTGCTGTATGTAGCGAGTTGTGGTGGTACCTGAGCGTGATGGGTATGGAGTGGCTCTTCTGCAGCACCTTGGTGATGTAGTCGTCGACGTGTTCCCTGGGCGGCGCGTGCAGCGTGGCCATGTATACTGAGCGCTCGTGCTGTATGTAGCGAGTTGTGGTGGTACCTGAGCGTGATGGGTATGGAGTGGCTCTTCTGCAGCACCTTGGTGATGTAGTCGTCGACGTGTTCCCTGGGCGGCGCGTGCAGCGTGGCCATGTATACTGAGCGCTCGTGCTGTATGTAGCGAGTTGTGGTGGTACCTGAGCGTGATGGGTATGGAGTGGCTCTTCTGCAGCACCTTGGTGATGTAGTCGTCGACGTGTTCCCTGGGCGGCGCGTGCAGCGTGGCCATGTATACTGAGCGCTCGTGCTGTATGTAGCGAGTTGTGGTGGTACCTGAGCGTGATGGGTATGGAGTGGCTCTTCTGCAGCACCTTGGTGATGTAGTCGTCGACGTGTTCCCTGGGCGGCGCGTGCAGCGTGGCCATGTATACTGAGCGCTCGTGCTGTATGTAGCGAGTTGTGGTGGTACCTGAGCGTGATGGGTATGGAGTGGCTCTTCTGCAGCACCTTGGTGATGTAGTCGTCGACGTGTTCCCTGGGCGGCGCGTGCAGCGTGGCCATGTATACTGAGCGCTACTCGTGCTGTATGTAGCGAGTTGTGGTGGTACCTGAGCGTGATGGGTATGGAGTGGCTCTTCTGCAGCACCTTGGTGATGTAGTCGTCGACGTGTTCCCTGGGCGGCGCGTGCAGCGTGGCCATGTATACTGAGCGCTCGTGCTGTATGTAGCGAGTTGTGGTGGTACCTGAGCGTGATGGGTATGGAGTGGCTCTTCTGCAGCACCTTGGTGATGTAGTCGTCGACGTGTTCCCTGGGCGGCGCGTGCAGCGTGGCCATGTATACTGAGCGCTACTCGTGCTGTATGTAGCGAGTTGTGGTGGTACCTGAGCGTGATGGGTATGGAGTGGCTCTTCTGCAGCACCTTGGTGATGTAGTCGTCGACGTGTTCCCTGGGCGGCGCGTGCAGCGTGGCCATGTATACTGAGCGCTCGTGCTGTATGTAGCGAGTTGTGGTGGTACCTGAGCGTGATGGGTATGGAGTGGCTCTTCTGCAGCACCTTGGTGATGTAGTCGTCGACGTGTTCCCTGGGCGGCGCGTGCAGCGTGGCCATGTATACTGAGCGCTCGTGCTGTATGTAGCGAGTTGTGGTGGTACCTGAGCGTGATGGGTATGGAGTGGCTCTTCTGCAGCACCTTGGTGATGTAGTCGTCGACGTGTTCCCTGGGCGGCGCGTGCAGCGTGGCCATGTATACTGAGCGCTACTCGTGCTGTATGTAGCGAGTTGTGGTGGTACCTGAGCGTGATGGGTATGGAGTGGCTCTTCTGCAGCACCTTGGTGATGTAGTCGTCGACGTGTTCCCTGGGCGGCGCGTGCAGCGTGGCCATGTATACTGAGCGCTCGTGCTGTATGTAGCGAGTTGTGGTGGTACCTGAGCGTGATGGGTATGGAGTGGCTCTTCTGCAGCACCTTGGTGATGTAGTCGTCGACGTGTTCCCTGGGCGGCGCGTGCAGCGTGGCCATGTATACTGAGCGCTACTCGTGCTGTATGTAGCGAGTTGTGGTGGTACCTGAGCGTGATGGGTATGGAGTGGCTCTTCTGCAGCACCTTGGTGATGTAGTCGTCGACGTGTTCCCTGGGCGGCGCGTGCAGCGTGGCCATGTATACTGAGCGCTACTCGTGCTGTATGTAGCGAGTTGTGGTGGTACCTGAGCGTGATGGGTATGGAGTGGCTCTTCTGCAGCACCTTGGTGATGTAGTCGTCGACGTGTTCCCTGGGCGGCGCGTGCAGCGTGGCCATGTATACTGAGCGCTCGTGCTGTATGTAGCGAGTTGTGGTGGTACCTGAGCGTGATGGGTATGGAGTGGCTCTTCTGCAGCACCTTGGTGATGTAGTCGTCGACGTGTTCCCTGGGCGGCGCGTGCAGCGTGGCCATGTATACTGAGCGCTACTCGTGCTGTATGTAGCGAGTTGTGGTGGTACCTGAGCGTGATGGGTATGGAGTGGCTCTTCTGCAGCACCTTGGTGATGTAGTCGTCGACGTGTTCCCTGGGCGGCGCGTGCAGCGTGGCCATGTATACTGAGCGCTACTCGTGCTGTATGTAGCGAGTTGTGGTGGTACCTGAGCGTGATGGGTATGGAGTGGCTCTTCTGCAGCACCTTGGTGATGTAGTCGTCGACGTGTTCCCTGGGCGGCGCGTGCAGCGTGTGGACGCGCGCGCGGGGCGCGGCGGGCTCGGCGAGGTCCAGCTCCACGGTGGCCATGCTCTCCTCGGCGGGGTGCTCCAGCGAGATGGAGATGTGTTGCCATGACAACGCGCTCACCTCCAGCATCACCACGCTCTCCAGCTCCACCGCTGACGCAAACACACCACTACACATTACTTTACTGACGCAGAGCATTAACAGTAGGAATATTATGATGTTTTGGAAAATAAATAAATGAGATGCTTCAAAGGAGGTCAGAACGGCTGTGTCGGGCTCTCCAGCCTTCCAACAGTTACACGCAGGACTGAACTTGTTAAAACATACAACCCCATACCGGTCAAAACCACTTGCGACCTTTCAAGTCTCATTTTCCAACAGGGCGAGGATACCGTGGTGAAATTTTTAAGCCTTTGAAAACTAGATGGAAGTGAATGACAAGTACCCAGATTTCCTTACGTATAAGGAGCCACTGCTAAGTAATAAAGCAATACTGTGAAAACATAACCAGCACAACACAGATGTATGTATGTATGTATATATTATTATTATTATTATTTAATACTTTATTGTGCAAAATTAAAAAGACAATTAAAGATAATAATATAGAAACAGGCTTAAATATACATTATCGGTAGTACAAGTGGTGGACTATATGGCCTAACCACTCTCAATCGTGCTCTCGATTGTAGAGGAGGCCCGTGCCCTGCAGTGGGACGTATATGGGCTGATACATGACATGAGTACAAGTGGCGGTCTTATCGCTAACGGCGGCGATCTCTTCCAGACAAACTTTGGATGGAGTGGAAAGAGCAATAAGTAGAAATAGAGGTTAGTGATTGTATGTATGTATGTAAGTATGTATGTATGTGTGTATATATGTATGTATGCATGCATGCATATGTATGTGTACGTATGTATGCATACCCAGCTTGGTCTGCAGGCGCACGCAGCTGGCGAGCAGCGCGTTGAAGAGCGCCTGCTGCCGCAGACACGCGAGCAGCGGCGGCACGTGCGAGGGGTGCGTGAAGGGCACGCTCGACACCACGCACGCCTCCAGCCCGCGAGACTCGCACACGAAGTAGCACTGCGTCTGGTCCGGCAGGTTCTGAAACACAATATTATTGTGCACAATTTTGTATGTATATTAAGCTCATTCATCGGATTTTGTATTTAAAAATTATACTTCATCTTAATAATTCTTTTTTTATTCTATTTGATGAAAATATATGACAAAGAAGAAGAAACTGAATTGTCAGCCAAGTTCTTGATGAGATTGTCATTAAAATCAGTGGAAAGATAGCATATTATTTAGTATTTTATTTGAAAACTGTTAAATATATATTGAAGTGCGTGGTGGCCTGTTGGTAAACGGACTAGACGCGGCTGCCAACATGTTCACGGTGGTCGCGGGTTCGAATCCCAGGGCACACCTCTGACTTTTCGGAGTCATGTGTGAATTGACAGTCAATCACCACGCACTAAAACGGTGAAGGAAAACATCGTGAGGAAACCTGCATACCATAGCGATTTATAAGAATTTCTATGGTATGTAAGTCCGCCAACCCGCACTAGGCCAGCGTGGTGGACTATATGGCCTAACCACTCTCAATCGTACTTTCGATTGTAGAGTAGGCCCGTGCCCTGCAGTGGGACGTATATGGGCTGATACAGAAACCTGCATACCATAGCGATTTATAAAAAAGTCTATGGTATGTAAGTCCGCCAACCCGCACTAGGCCAGCGTGGTGTACTATTTGATCGAAGTATACACAGGTCAAATCGCGTGTGACGCGCTACTTTTTCGTCGGTTTTTTAGATGTTGATTAACAGCCGCTGCCAATAAACAATCCCAATCCAAAATTTGCCGTTTAAGATTGACAACTCAATCTTTTTTCTGATACTATATTTCCAATAATCAATCACAGTAGTGAAAAAACTATGGCAACATGGTAAATGACAAATCGAAAAGTAGAAAACAATCCAGATTGACTTCAATCTAATTTTATCGATTGATTATTGGCATCTGCCGTTAAACATGCGCTTAAATAGCTAACACAAATTTCCTTTGACAGCCTCCGTGGCGCAGTTATTTAGACGTTGGTTTTGATACGTGAGGCCGCTGTATCAATCCCCGCACTGAGACAAATATTTGTGTGGTCCACAGGTATTGGCTCGGTGGGTGTTTGTGAGTCCAATAAGTCTCTCGTAGTTTCTAATACCCACGACACAAGACAGGATCTTAGTGTGAGGTCAGGACTATGTATGTGATTATTGGGTATATTTATTTTTTTATTTATTTTCTTTACTTACCACAAAGAGTCCTTTGCTGAGATTGAGTTCCACAGTCTTGCCTGGAGTAAGCTTGTTATATGCTTGTTGCGCAACCAAACCTAGCATGGGTTTGGCGTTAGCCCAGTCCCCTGCCACTTCCACCTAATAATATCGATGATTAAAAAATACTGTTAAATACCGTGTGATTCTTATTGCTAGAATTAAAAATAAATCAGGTTAAAACAAAACATTAAATCAAAACTAACAAATTATGTAGTTTAAAAAAATGACTAATGACATACCTCTGTGGTAGCATGTATTAGTTTAGCGAGTCCCGCGCAAAGCGGAGTCGGTTGTGACAGTTTCAATGTGAAGCAAGCTGGCAGCATCGCGCTATTCTGTGGCACCAGTTGTGCATACACCGGACCATTACTAAAAATATTTTTATTTTTTATTAACTTATTTCGCTTATAATACCTATATTAAAAATAAATAACCTTATAAATTCTCACCATTTATACGTCATCTGTATGTTTTAGAAATCGTAGCTGACTACAAAAACAAGTGTAATAATCTGAAGGATACCCATAGACTTTAATTAAAAAAAATTACACAAAACAATTTGACCAAAGTATGTAATAAAAAAACCTTTTTTGGAATAATATAAGAAAATCTTACCCTTTTCCTGGTCTTTGTCCTCCAGATATAATAGGCGATAGCTGTAGTTTATTTGCAGCAGAACCCTCAAGCAGTACAGTAGCAGATTGTCCAATAGGGGTATGTGATGGAGCGACCAATGAAGCTAGACCACTAGAAGCCGAAGGCTTGCCTAGTGTAAGCAGGTCCACTGTGAGTGGTTGCAAGCCTTTATCTTTGTCTAATAGCTCATATGGCGACACGAAATATGTAAGTCGCATTGCATGACCTGCAAATGAACACATTCTGTATCAGCCCATATACGTCCCACTGCAGGGCACGGGCCTCCTCTACAATCTCCACCACGCTGGCCTAGTGCGGGTTTGCGGACTTACATACCATAGAAATTTTTATAAATCGCTATGGTATGCAGGTTTCCTCACGATGTTTTCCTTCACCGTTTTAGTGCGTGGTGATTGACTATCAATACACACATGACTCCGAAAAGTCAGAGGTGTGCCCTGGGATTCGAACCCTCGACCACCGTGAACATGTTGGCAGTTGCGTCTAGTCCGTTTACCAACAGGCCACCACGCACTACAAATGAACACATACTTTATTGTTTTTATAAACAAAATAGAATATTAAATGACCAAATAAAGAGTACTTTTTAATAATGACTTCACAAGAGATGATCAATGGGAAATTTAGAGAGGAATTGTAACATGGCTACTGTAACAAGATATAAAACTGACTTTGTATGTAACTAGTAAGTAATTGATAATAAATGATATAATAGAAAAAATAGTATTTAAAAATTTACATGTCATTAAGATGATAATAATAAAGTTTTAACCTCCTCTCCTCTTCTGTAAAAACCCAATAGGACTTTTGTGAACTTGCGTCCATGGATCTTTGATAAAGCTCTGCAGTTGACGCAATGTACAAAGATCCTCTTCTAAACTCTGAAGTGCACTAAATGCTTTACATTTTACCTGAAAAGATAATTAAAAAACATATATTGCTATTTATACTTATTTATAAAACTGATGAGTTTGTTTGTTTGTTTGTGCCATCATGATATGATCAATAAAACTGTCCAGTAGTTTTTTTTTTACAAAAACCGTGATTTATTATTCCTTTAGAGAGCCTCCATTGCATGTGCTATGCACATGGTTGAAGTTACGCTACAATCATGTATGACGGGATCGTTCCACCCTTGAAGGTTTAACGGGACTGGACGGGATGTAATGACACGGGATGAGAATAGCCGTAATAGATGGTAGTAATATTAGGTTTCAATATAAAACATTTAATACACAATATAATATTGTGTTTCTGACAGGGACTGGAGTCAAAAGTATTTTCACCTAGGCGGAGCCGAGCTGGGCCGCTAGTCTTATATATAACTACTACGGTACAGCAATTTAGATTGTTAGCGTACTCTAAACCGTATCCAATTAGATTTTTTGCTCAACATAAAATTAAATATTAATTGAACACATACTTTTTTTTCTGCATTAAGTTGGTATACAGCAGTGAGTCCTTCCAATTGTGCTGTAAAGTCTGCAAAATCACCTCTTGATATACAAGAAACTAATTCTTCACAGCTTTGTTGTTCAATCTGGAAAAGAGAATTACAGTTTAGTGAAAGTTCTTTTAACAATAGTTTTATTTAATTTTACTAATACAACATTGCATACCTTGCCTTCATGATGGATTTTAACATCTTTCACACCACCAGATGATTCCACAAGAATTTCTAAGTAGAACATGTCTGATGATATGAAGAGGTTTACACCTGATGTACCCACAACAAACTTTAACCTGAAACATAATTCATAAACAACATGTTCAAACTAAGATATTAAAATGTAATATCACTACATAGTATAAAACAAAGTCGCTTTCTCTTTCCCTATGTCCCTTTGTATGCTTAAATCTTTAAAACTACGCAACGAATTTTGATGCGTTTTTTTAATAGATAGAGTGATTCAAGAGGAAGGTTTATATGTATAATACATACATATTATTGTACAGAAATCTATTTGTACCCGGGCGAAGATGGGCCGGGCTGCTAGTAATGAATATTTTGTACAAGTGATAAATGAGTATTAGTAAATAAGGTTTAAAGAGGTTTAAAATACTTGATAAGGTTTAAAGAGGTTTTACAGACTTAATAATCTCTCAATGCTAAGCTATTCTCAATATTGTAATGCAAATAACAAAGACAAAAAGAGTACAATGGTAATTTATGCCAATTGTATTAGGTGAGGTAGTTTTGGATGAGTTCATTTGCATTTTCCAACATTCTGAATAAAAATGACAACTTGTTATAAATAGAAACAAAAGTCTTACCAAAATTTTTGTGTAAAAGATATTTGATGGTAAAAGATATTTGATTGTGTTTATTATTTTTAATTAGCATTAATAATACCAATGACTTGTTTAATGTAAACATAGATAAATATGAATAAGGCAATTATACATAGACAGTTTTAAAACCTATTTTATTTTGACAGTCTCTGTGGCGCAGTTGGTTAAACGCCGACTGTGAAACGAGAGGTCGCGGGTTCGATCCCTGCACTGACACAAATGTTTGTGTGGCCCACAAATATTTGTGTCAGGTCTGGGTGTTTGTGACACCACAGTCTTTCTTTCTTTCTTTCTTTTCACAGTCTCTCGTTGATTCTGATACCCATATCACAAGACTTACTGATCTTAATGTGGGGTCAGGACTATGTGTGTGACTGTTGGGTGTATTTACTTACTTATTTATTATTTATTTTAGTTCTCAAATGTTCTGTCTCTTTTGAATAAATTTTGAATTTAGTTTAAGTAAGGAAGACAAAGCATTTGATAATTAAATAGGTTTTAAAACTGTACATGGAAACGCCTTAAGTCTATTTATTGACAATAATAAATTAAAAAACAGCTTATTACAATGTTTTAACTGTGTGCAACATTTAGTGAACAAAAATTGCTCTATTTTAGTACTTAGGAGCAGTTTCTTGAAGTAAATAAATATTGTTGTAATTTAATAAATCCTAGAAGTGTATAAAGCTTAGTAATGCAATATCCTTACCCAAGCTGTCTCGACAGGCATTCAAGCCTTTCAATTAAACTTTGGAGCGAAGTTATTTTTATACAATGTTGCAAGCTATCTAGACATTTCTGGAGTATCATTCTGTCTGCACTATCCACACCCCATCTTTTGTCCTGTAAATAAAGCAAAGTAGATTATATGACATCATACAAATAGGCTATTTTGAAAACAAAAGATAGAACATATAATTATTACAATAAGGAAATACTTTTAAAATATTTTGTTATCAATAAAAATTATGATTTAGATATTTTTATAAGACCTGAATAAATTAATTCCATCAACACATTTTGGAAACTTCTAATTGGATTATTTAAAGTAATTTTAGAATACTTATAACTGCTACACTGTTGAGGCTTTACATAACAGTTACTGGTTACTTTTATAGTATTTTTTTATTGCACTAAATGGCCAGAAGAGCATGCCATTTGCCTAATAAGCAATATAACCACAAAAACAATTCAAAGTATTTACATGGTATTTTTTAACTTAAACTCAACTTATTTTATGATTGTCATATCCTTACAATAACTGAAATGTCATGGATTATCTGATCTTATGGTCAGCAGAAGACTTCGAGTGTCTGAACAAAGATAGTGAATGTATTTATGGATGGCTAATCAATTAATCAGTAGAATAAAATGCATATTTAGGTTGTTTTGATCATACTACATAATCAACCATGTAAGTAATTTGAGATTTAGAAATTAGTGATAAAGAAATTGGTCTATGAAAGTTTTTTATACTGTAATGTGTTTTGAGCAGCATATTATATTCATACTTAGTATGTACTTTACCCAAATTTTCAAATATACCGTATTTACTTAAAGGTGTTTATATAGCTTGCCTATGGATAGTACCTCGGTTAACTTTTTGAAGTAAGTTATACAAACTAGTACTTTTCATCATTTATTTATATAATTTAGAATACTTGAAGTAATACAGTTTTTAATCAAACCAACACATATTTTTTTTCTAGAGCTCATTATGGTATAATTAAAAAACCCAACATACACAGGCTAAATTGTAGGTTTTTCTCCAAACAAAATAAGTAAGTGTGTTACAAACTGATCTTACATCATATTGGTATGTTTTAAACTGGTCATCTAAATTGTGTTTGCAGGGTACTACTTTAGGATAAAGATGTTAATAAAAATAATGAATTAACAAGTTTATCTTAAACTATGTGGACAAATAAAGTTCGTTCTCTGTTTGTGCTATATGACATTATAGCCAAATGCCTGCTCACAATATTTTACATCCAAAGACTATAAGATTTTAAATTCATGGTGACGGAATTTACTTACCAGCATTGCCATTCTCACAGCCTTAGAGGTCTCAGCCAAATTTTTGTATTGTGAGGTTTTAGACCTCAGTTTCTCCATAAGAATTTCCTTTTGGAGTTCTTTGGATTTGTCAACCAAACCGTTCGCGGATGCCATGATTAGGTTGCCGTCGGTCATAGTAGTTGAAATTTTATTACTTTCAGTAAATACACTATTACGATAACACAAGAACAGTCACTCAACTTCACAGAACATCTGATTCGTGTTGTTGTCTATACTCTTGAAACATTTTCCACTTTCAATACACTCGACTTACACGATTTGAGCAAAACATAACTATATACATGCACTAATAAACTAAATTAATTCGTGTTTGAACTCGACAAAAAATTATTTTCGTGGAAAAAAGCAAGCCTGTCAATTGCACGCGATGCCATTTGCTATGAATGCTATAATGCGAACAAATAATGAAGTAACATCACAGGGGTAGCCACCGTGTAACCTAGTATGAGATAGCGATATTTGTGGGAGTGTGGCCAGGTTGACACGTTTTTCCTAAGGTATCGGGAAACTTTGACCGTTCTTTAAAAAAATATAATTGCTAAAATATCGATATTTTAACTTTGAGGGGAACTACAATGCACTTACATACCTGGGTCGTCAGCCATCACCCAGAACTAATAAAAACACTGTATAACATAAACATAATTTAAGTAAATATTTAGTTCTGAAAATAAAAACGATTGTAATAAAAGCTAATAACAAAACAACATCTAGTCCGCCCCGTGACCACGAAAGTTGTAAAGTAATCGAAACGTCGCGGGGAGAAGTTAAAAAAAAAAAAGCAAAACTTAAACCAAATCCGCGATAAAATTCGTAAATAGTTTTATTTCAAAAACAATATCTATTGTGCATCCATATACAGTTCAAAACATATAAGGAAAAAGTTTAAAAAATAAAAGATAATTATTGAAGTTTGTTTTTTTTTTTTAATATGTAATTTAAATCTATTAATATCGTTTGTTTTAGGGAATATCAACCTTTGCACCGCTGGCCACCCCAAATAATGTAAATATTTGCCGGGACTTTTTGGCGGGAAGTCAAACAAGGCGGACTATTTAAAATTTTTAATTTTATAAAATATTTTAAAATCTGTAATTATCCGGAGTAATGGGGACCCATAGCGATGGAGACCCAATAAAAGATAATAAGAAGAGAAAATATGAACGGATTGCTACTACTACTGCTAGTAATCCAGCAGAAGAGATTTTGGCGCCAAAACCATACTACAAACCTGGTTACAAGAGACAGTATACTGATAACTGTAACAATACAAACTTCCCAGTATTTATAGAAAGTACCGAAAATGAATATATTGGAAACAAAGATCCGATATTCATATTAAATATTTTAGGAGAATTCATCAAAGGACAGTATGAAATTAGTAGAGTAAACGCTCATAAAATTCAAATTGTTTTTAAGCAAGCCAGTTCAGCCAATGATTTTCTGAACAACAATTCCAAATTAGAAGCGCATAATATAAAAGCATACATTCCAGCATCTTCAGTGGAAGTCATCGGTGTAATCCAGTTTGTTCCCGTCGACATCTCCAATGAAGAACTCTACAGAAAACTCACATGTGAATATGAAATGGTAGCGGTGAGAAGGTTCACCAAAAAGGACAATACCGGAGTAAGACAAGCTTTGAAGACGGTAGCTATAACATTTGTTGGTAACACCTTGCCTGAATATATTTTTCTAGATCACTGGCGCTTCAAAGTTAAACCATATATTAAACCCCTATTACAATGTTTCAAATGTTTAAAATTCAATCATTCAGCCAGAGTATGTAAAAATAAACAAATATGCTCAATCTGTGCTGGTGAACATTCCTATAAAGAATGCATTAATGAGGAGGAAATAAAATGTGTCAACTGTGGGGGTCCTCACCTGGCTATTGCCAGAACATGCCCAATGAAGGAAGCCAAAATGAAACAGAAAAAACTTTCCTATGCTGCTACAACAGCCACTTCAGTTAATAATGCAAGTAGTAATAGGAATTTCCCTCCACTTCCCTTACCAAAGCATGATCCATTGAAATTCCAAAATTCAGGACTAAACAAATTTAAACATATTTCTTCTATTAAAGAAACCAATGAAATAATTAATAATGATAGAATAATAAATGCATTAGTTAAAACTCTAATTTCATTAGGAAATAATAAAGACGCTCCTAAGACTACAATTAAAATTAAAGAAATTTTATTGAAACACTTAAATAATGGATAGATTTATAAGAATAGTACATCATAATATTCAGAGTATTAATAACAAACGGCCACTTGTAATGTCTTTATTAACAGAATTTAACATTGACATTTTGCTGCTTAATGAAACTTGGTTAAAAACAAACAATTGTCATAATCTGAAATTTCCAGGATATAATTTGATCTATAAAAATGCTAAAAATGATCATGGTGGTGTTGGTATTTTGATTAGAAATAATATTAAATATGAAAACATACAACTCCCATTCTACCAGGATATTCAATCAGTTGCAATTTCAGTTCAAACTCACACTGGTCCTTTATCCATTTTGACTGTGTATTGTCCACCTAAAAGTAGTAGATTTAAAATAAATAAATTAAGAAATATATTTAATTCCTTACCTAGACCCTGCTTAATATCAGGAGATTTTAATGCTCACCACATAGCTTTTGGGTGTGCAACAACAAAGTCAAGGGGTACTCAACTATTTAACCTATTGGATGAAGCTGATCTGTGCTTGTTAAATGATGGTAAAGCCACAACAGTCCAGGCCCCAAATAGGAATCCATCAGCAATAGATCTCACATGTGTTAGCCCAGACATAGCTCCACTATGTGAATGGAGTGTTGGTGAAGATCCATTAGGAAGTTACCACCTCCCTATCTTTACTGACATCCTGATCTCCCCCTGTAAATACCAAATAAATTATAACATACAAAAATATCTATTTCATAAAACTGATTGGATTAAATTTGAGATTGAGGCTGAGAAATTATTTAGTGAATTTATTCCTACAGACTCTGACCCGCTTACACAATATAATCAATTTTGTGAATTATTATACAATTTAAGGGACCAATGTACACCTATCTTCAAATGTAATATATCTTCAAACCATAGGAAAATCCCAGCACCATGGTGGAATGATGAATGTGCAGAAGCTGTACGAAAATCAAAAATGGCTTTGTTAGCATATAGATCATCAATGACAATGGAACGGTTTATTGAATATAAAAAATTGGATGCAAAAAAGAAAAAAATTATCAGTGAGCAAAAACGTAATAGTTGGAAAACCCTATGTTCATCCTTAGATAGATACACTCCTGTTTCAAAAATTTGGAATTACATCCGTAGATTTAAAAGGATTAATGTTATGACTAAACCTAAACAAGACGAATGGTTACCGGATTTTATTAATAAAATTAGTAATGGATCAAACAGTAGTTTAGTGGGTAATGATATTTTTTTCGATAAAAATAATGACCATGAAATTAATACTTTCTTGTTAAGAGAATTTACATATAAGGAACTTTGTATAGCATTAGATTCAAGAAAGGATTCGGCTCCAGGACTAGACAATATTCCTTATATCCTTTTACGAAAACTTCCTATCAACTGTAAAAAGAAATTATTAATGGTTTTAAATTCGCTATGGCTTAATCAAATTATTCCTGAATCTTGGAAAACTCAGTGCATCATTCCAATTCTGAAACCTGAGAAACCTCCTAAAGATTACAATTCATATAGACCCATATCATTAACCTCTTGCGTAGGTAAAGTAACAGAACAAATTATCAAATTAAGACTTGATTATTATGTAGAGCATTACAATATTTTACCAGATATCCAATTTGGTTTCAGAAAAGGTAAAAGTGCTCCAGAAAGTTTTGTTACCTTTATCACAGACATGAAAAAATGTCTCCTTTCAAAATCTGTTGCAGTTTGTGCTTTCCTTGATGTTCAGGGTGCATATGATAATGTAGATATTAATCAACTGATACTGGTATTGTATGAATTGGGTTTACCCGGAAAATTGTTAAAGTGGATTCATAATTTCCTTAACGATCGGTCGTTTCATGTTAAATTTAATGGGCTACTACACGGCCCATATTCTGTTTGTAAAGGCCTAATGCAAGGAGCATCTCTGTCACCTATCTTGTACAACCTGTATACTTCTCAAATTTCACAATATCTTACAAAAAACGTTAAAGTATTACAATTCGCAGATGACATTGTTGTTTACTCAATTGACAGAAATATTTCGGTTGCTCAACAAAATTTAAATCTAGCTTTATGTCAGTTGAATTCATATTACAGTAATAAGTTAAAATTAAATATTAATACGGAAAAAAGTTCTCTTGTTGTATTTGGTACTGATGATTTGATCAATATTCAATATAATAATTTATCCATTCCTCAAGTGAAAGAAAAAAAATTTTTAGGAGTAATAATAGATAATAAGCTTAAATTTCAAAGCCATATAAATTACATATGTAAAAATGCAACAAGAAATTTAAATATCTTGAGAAGTTTGGCAGGAACATTCTGGGGTTCAGATCCTAAAACCTTATTAATGCTCTATAAAAGTATCATTAGGAGTCATTTTGATTATAGTTATTTAGCTTATATGTATGCTGGCTCTTCATTGTTAAAAAAATTAGATGTTATTCAAAATATTGCATTGAGAATAATAAGTGGTGCAATGAGAACTACGCCTATACATGCACTTGAGGCCGAGGTCTGCGTACCTCCTCTGGCTATTAGAAGGTTACACTTTGCGGAAAAGTTTTGTTTAAAAGCTTTATGCAAAACCAGCTCAATATTATTAGATACTATTAAATTGCCTGAAAATTTATGTGATGCCTCATTAGACGATTACATTCGTCCTTCTGATATAATGTATAACAAAATTCCTGAATTGTGTACTATAATGGCTCATATGAATAAGCTTAGTGTAAATATGAATAAGTTTAGTATTTACCCTGTATATAATTGTAAATACGATGCTTTGTTAGATTCAACTCAAGAAAGGGATAGCGTAGATGACATAAATAATGTACTCTGGTATAAAATATACACTGATGGCTCAAAAACCCTAGATCGTGTATGTGCTGCTTTCTATGACTCGTATAAGAAAATAAGTAAAAATTATAGAATTAATAACGAGAGTAGTATTTTCACAGCAGAAGCATACGCAATTTATAGAGCCTTAATGTACACGAGAGATTTAGGTAACGTTGACAGAATACTTATTCTATCAGACTCTCAAAGTGTTATTAAAACAATATATGGTTCAACTTTGGCTTATAAAACCAACTATATAATTTATAATATAAAAGAATTACTGTATAAATTGAACAAGAGCAAGGTGGTTAGGATTGAATGGGTACCCGGCCATTCGGGAATCCAGGGTAATGAATTAGCTGATAAAGCAGCTAATTCTCATTGGGATGAAGACCATAATGATGCACTGAAAATACCCTACACAGATTATTTTCTGACATTAAAAGAAAAAACTAGATTTAGATGGGAGTGCTACTGGAAGGAAAAAAATAAAAGTAAGGGAAAATGGTATGCATCAATACAAGAGAACCTACCCGCCCGCCCATGGTTTAATAATAATAAAATGCAATTTGAAGAAAGGAAATGTATAACTATAATAAATAGATTAAGATTTGGACATTGTCAGACTCCAGCACATCTGTTTAGGATGAAAATATTAGCATCTGATCATTGCCAATATTGTGACGTACAACCAGCAGACTTAGACCATATTGTTTTATCTTGCCCTAAATTTTATTTATTACGTGTAATTTTAATTTCGGATTTATTAGAAATATCAACACATAAGCCTTCGTCAGTTAAAGAAATGTTAAAGAATCCATTAATGTATAAACCGTTATATAAATATATATGTAGTACAGTAGAAAAATTGTAAAGGTTGATGTTGTAAATGTATATAGATTTATGATTGTATATAATTCGAACATACGATTTGTAATAGTTAAGGGTTGGCTAAAAGGACTTGTATCCATAGCCGTAAAATTTTAAATAAAAAAAAAAAAAAAAAAATAAATATTTGCCTCCAAAACGTCAAATTTCCTGGAGTCAAGCGGTTACGCCGATAAGGACAGGTTACAAAAGCTTGCATCTCTTTCTTACATGAATGTTATGTATAAATCTCTTTCGTTTTGTGGAAAAGGGATAGAACATGTGACTCCGTCTATTAGTTTCTCCGTCTACGAGTAACATGCTGGCACCAAAAGTGACATTATGTAGTGGCGCTAGTTTCCATATGATACTCATGCGAGCGAAAGAGATGGACTGAACAGTTCTTACAATTTACCACCGTCAAGTAATAACCACTAAAAATGGCATCTTTATGAGGCCAAATGCCAAATGCCAAGGGAAAGTACGTTTAAAAACTTGTATGAATTTACGATTGCTCATTAATATTGTGATTCAATTATTTATCGGAGTAATAAGTTAAATCCTCATGATTATTAATATTCATTTATTTTTACGGATAAAATAATTTACATACATAAGTAATTTTTTTAACCTTTATCATCCCACAACTAGGCAACCGGCAAAGGTGTACCAATGGGTGTACCTCCATAAATTACGGTCCCAATCAATTTCAGGGCACATGGAATCGAAACCATCCAGGTTGTTCCACCAGCGTTTTTAGCCCTTTCGCGACGTCGTCGGCCGTCAGGTCCATTGTGTCACTGTTTTGACAACCGATCCGGATGCATTCGAACCTGCCCAATACCCCTTCAATTATGCTGCTTTAAGAATTACGTCCAACATCTATTGTGTCACTAAAGAGCGTTTATACCCTGCACGCGCTTTTTGGCTTAAAAACAGGACTTTTCAAATGAGTTAATAGCCACCAATAAACAATTTAAAGGAAAAATAATTAGTACTTATTTTAGAAAAGGTTTTCATCTAGGGATTTTGGTGGAAAACATTATAGATTGATGGATAATTTGTGAGTACTATAAGGATTACTGAACACAAGTTTCGTTATTTAGGCTTTAAATGGCAATTTAGAAGCTTAAGATATCCGAAACCACTAAATATAAGATGAAAATAAAAATATTACCAGACTAATAAGACCCTTATGGAGGGATTTTGCTGAGAAAAATAATCTTTTTGTGTTTAGTTCCTGAAAAATAAAAATTTTAACAATGCGAAATTATTCAGAATCTCTCGTCAAGAACATATTTTTTTTCACCAACTTATCGTACATATTTTTTTATAGCAATTGCATATTATAATAGAAGAACATCTTATCAATAAATTACCATTTTTATATTTCATCAAAAATAGTTTTCATGTTTTCTACAAATATTTTAAAAACCACTATTAAACACGCTGTCCGACGTGGATCAAATCAGACCGCCGCAAGGCCTTCTAGAGGGAGGACGTATCGCTCGTCGCTCCGGCCTAGCTGCAGTCGATTTTTGCCGTACGTAGTAAAAATAGTCACGCGCGGACTGCGATTACCACATCTTAGTACTTTGGTAGTAAAATATTTAATTATTTTAATTACCTACAATGATTTTGTAGTGAGTATAAATTATGTTTCAGGTAATATAATGGGATGTAATTCCGAGGCTAAATTATGTTATGTATTGTAATATAAAATTAAATATATTTCGTAATTGTAAGGGGTTGTAAGGCTCCTAACACTATTTATGTGTTCGAACACGAAATGATTAATAAAACGTCCGTAGTGTCTACTGATTGAACACTGATTTGAATGCAACTTAACAATGTAATAATAACGAAAATATGATTAGTATCTAAATTTGTATTATTCTTTGCTGGCACAGTAATATTTGTCTACTTATAATGCAAATAAAATATTTTTATGATATTATATTACAGTTACATTTCAATTGAATATTTGAAGCGCACGGATCAAAGTTGTTTGTGCCGATTGTATAGCGAGCCGACGCGGCAGCTCTACGCACACAGCTTTGGTCGTTTATGTGTGCGTGAAATTAACGAAGAAATACCTATAGTTGACTTTGCGCGCAAGGTGTATACGCTCTTAATGCACTTTGTCCCTTATCCACGCCTTATATCCAGGACCTATAACCTTATAACTTTGAGTTGAGATTTGTGATACGGTCAAAGACCAAGTATGAACTTATAACAAAATAGGCACAACACACATGTGGATGAGTTTCCGTTTTGGATATTGATAGGTGGCCTTTCATGTACGGTTTAATGGATAAGTACGAGTAGCCTTTCAGACATTTTGCAATCCGGCGATGAATTTCCAGATCGCAATTTTTCTATCCTTACTAATATTATAAAGGTGAAAGTTTGTATGTATGTATGGATGTTTGTTACTCTTTCATGAAAAAACGGCTCAACAGATTTTGATGAAATTTGGTATAGTGATAGCTGACACCCTGGATTAACACATAGGCTACTTTTTATCCCGAAAAATGTAGTGTTCCCGTGGGATGAGTCAGGAAACCAAATATACATATTTTCTACTCTTTCAAATTCAAATTGTTGGCACGGGATGTCCTCTCCTACGGAAGGGAAATATAGTCGACGGCACGCGGGAAATATAGTTAGTAGACACGCGAAATAATATGTTCTTGATGTGGATTGGACTCAAAAACTATCTGCACCCGGGCGAAGCCGGGCCCGACAGCTAGTAAGTACATATACATATCTATCTACTTCAATATGCTTGTAAAGAGCGTAGGTGATAAACATACGAGTTAGAGCAATTGGTAATGATAGGTAGTTTCTAATAGGTTATTTAAAACTAGAAAATATCACAAGATATTATTAAAAAATACATTAGCTATTCAATCTGAGGACATGTAATTGCTTTTACTAGAATACTTTCTTTGAATACTTTCTTTTAATATTGAGTCCGGTTATAGAATTCATGATAACTGTTTAAACAATTCCTCAAAACGCTCCTTATTGCCTAAATCAATAGACATATAAAAACGCAAAGAGGAGCATTGTATTTTCGCAATGCATGTGGGTCGTTCTCTGTGGTTCAGGGTGCAAGAATTCTGCCACGATATCCCCTGCTTGTTGTAAGTGTAGTCTCTGTCGTGGAAGCCAATCACTTCATAAACGTCGAGAAACAGTAATCTGTATGCCCCCCACTAATTACTGTTTTTCAACCCGGCTTTGTAAGTGAAGGACCGGCAATGGTTTTGTGCCGGGCGGTTACCCGAACGTAGATCGGGGCGCTTCTCGTAATGGAATGTTCGGTGCCGCCCAATGCGTGTGACGATCACTGAGGGTTTTTTACTCAGTGTGCTGGCGTATGTTTTGTTAGGAGTCTGGCTCGTTCAAAATACGCAGCATGCGGGGCTAGAATGCCAGTGAATCTGACATGAAAGAGGAACTTATTAGCTTTTATACTTGTACAAACAATAATAATATGACAGTGGGTCATAAAACTTATTTCAGAAAGCATCTAATTATCGATTTATTATGTAACGTTATCACTTCCTTCGATGCGGCCAAATCTAAAAAGTCTGGGAACCAATAGATTTTCCAGTACCCCAAGCAAGAACATTTTGAAGTATCGTATAGTAATAGTATCGTGACAACGATTACTATACTATTACTACAACGATACTATACGTCAAAAATTATTCCTGCTACCACTTTTCATACATTTGTAGAGTAAAACTATCGTTAGACTATACGATTACCATACTATAGTGTCGTAAACGTTTCCCGCTGCCATAATTTAGTTCCAAATACGCTCACAATGGCGCTGTTAAAATTCCCATACAAACTTTTACTATTACGATTACTATACTATAGAGCCAAATGTTCCTGCTTGGGGCACAGATATGTCCTGTGCACTTAAAAAAAGGTACGTGATGGGCCAGCGTAAGATACTGCTTCGTATACTGAACCACATTAAGATTTCTATTGATTGTTATTAGAAATCTTTTATCTGGAATTAATAAATAGGTACATTAACGTCTCTGTATTCTTCATGAAGTTTTTTATGTGTGTAATTGTTATTAACCAAAATGTCTATCTAATTATCGGCCTAGTGGTAGAGTATACAAGGCGAGTTTTTCAAGTGGGCGTGGATGGCCAAATTCTAAACTATGATTAATAGCGAAAAATGCTCAAAGGACTTACGAGCCCAATTTTGATGAAATCTAAAACTGCATACTTAGATTTTTGATAAATCAATATGCCTTGCTAGGAATCGAACCCAATGATTTAAAAAAATAAAACACATGCTGTATTATTACACTATACGATACTGTTGCTAATAGCGATCAAATTCTGGGAAGTAATGACACACGTCAAATAAAAGGATAGATGTAAATCCAGGAAAAAATTAAATTTTTCTTCAGTTTTTTAGCACCTTAACTCCCTACGTTGGTAGAGGAATTTTAGAATTTGTCGTATTTTCTTGAATAATTTATAAAATATTTAATTCTATGATTTCGATATGGTTTTGATTAATTATGACAGATTTGGTCGTATGAATAACAAAAAATTACAAAATTCCTCTACCAACGTAGGGCGACCGAGGTATTACAAAAACTGAAGAAAAATTTGAATTCTGCTTAAAATGACATATTTCCGTTTATTTGACGTATATCATTACTTCTCAGAATTTAATCCCTGTTAGTAACATTATCGAATGGTGTAATAATACAGCATGTTTTTTTTTTCAAAATCATTGGGTTCGATTCCTAGCTAGGCATATTAATTTATCAAAAATCTTAGTATGCAGTTTTAGTTTTCATCAAAATCGGGCTCGTAAGTCGTTTGAGCGTTTTTCGCTATTCCTCATAGTTTCGGATTTGACCATCCACGCCCACTTGAAAAACTCACCCTGTATAGGTGGTGATCGATGAGGAACCACGTTCGAATCATAAATATGATAATAATATTTATTACAGATTTCACTTTATTTTTCCATTCTTTATTAAACTACTTTACATACATAAATTCACTTCTTTTTCCCAGAAGGTGTATCGGGCACAAATTCCTGACTCTGGGCTGATATAGAAAAATCAAATATTACTTTGCCCGACCCGGAATTCGAACCCGAGACCTCAGCTTTATAACCGTACCCTAGTACAACTACGCCACCAAGGCAGTCTTATAAACTACTTTATAGGTTCAAATCACGCAGTCGACTCTTCTTATAAATGTTAACCAAATGTTAATGTAGGTAAATTTTGTTTCTTTGATCTCTCGCATATGTGACATACGGATAGTAAGAAGACAAATACAATATTGAATATTTATTCCGTAGTCTTCGCTCGGTAGGTATCCGTAACGACATTTCCCCTTATGTTTGTTTTTAGTTCGTACAATAATACAATCTGTGAATACAACAGTGTCATCCCGTAACGACAAACCATACAAAAAACAATAAGTAGACTTATAACATGTCTCTTTACTAAGATCATGGATAAAATACGCCAATGTGGCGGAAATATCTTTCGATTATCCTTCTCACGTCCGACCCGAACTGAGGGGATCAAAAGGCTCCGATAAGTGTCACGAAAACACTAACGAATCAAATTAAAGATGCTTTTGGCTGTTTGAAACTTACTTTACAAGTATAGGGGCTTCATTCACAATGAAACTGTGCTCCTTGTTGATTTTAATATCTCACGCCTTAAGATATTCTATTAATGTAGTATGGCTATGGATGTTGGGAAACCACTTGAAGCGTAAAATTTCATAATTATTTATTGCTGAACTTTATATTAATATGTAGTTTCTATTTTTGTAAGTGGTTTTACAAATTAAATCGCGTCATTTGTTTAACTATAAGTTTAAACAATTTAGGTTGAGGAGAATCTAATGTTTGTCGAATATTTTTATTGAACCAAGCTTTTTTTACAACGAAACCTTTGAATTGCGAGTTCCTATATACCTACTGAAAAGTGTAAGGCTGTGAGTGGTGGCACACTCCTTGCGCCACTTCACTTTCCAGGTCAATATACGTATTACTACATCTCAGTCTTATGCTTTCAGAATTTTTAGTCCGATTTGCATACAAGTTGCATATATTCAATTTCGTGCGTTAAAGAATAAATATTTAATTACTATGTGCTCGTGTACTTAAGAGCGTCGTGGAGGTTTTTTTGGAGTTAATTATTTGTCTGCAATTGCCAATTCTGGTTGCTAGGAGTCTCAATAAACTTAGTTTAGAATTGTATAGTTATCAACAAAGACAGAAACTAGATTATTGGGTATAAAATTAACCATGGCTTTTTTACAACATGTAAGTAAAACCAAGACGTTTTATTATATATTTTTCATTTTTCGGGTGAAGAAACGTCGTGCATAAAAGATGGCCAAATGGATGGGCTGATATGCCTAGCCTAGGTTTTATCTATTGTGTACTTAAGAACTTTAAGAACTTTTACAAGTAAGGACTGTATCAGCCCATATACATCCCTCTGCAGGGACCTCCTCTACCACCGTAAGTACGATTGAGAAGGGCAAGTAAGGACTAAACAACACTAATCAAAAAGTATAGGACGTGCGAGTACGTAGGTACATGTAGAAGAAAATTTACGTGGAAATTATATGTTTCCAAGTGCTCGGAGCGTTTCAGAATTATTACGTTCGCATCTCTGCACTTGTCCCGAGCAACAAGTAACAAGTGGATAAATCTTCTGAATGTTCTCGATGTGCTAGATACGGCATTTCAACTGAAACCATTGTTTTTAATATTCAAAACAAATTAGCTAGAGTTACTTTAGGAAATATTTTTAAAATAATTTATGATTTGATTTGTTATTACGCAAATATGTGTAATTAGTTTATTAATAACAATACTTGATTGAATTTTCAGGGTTTAAAAAACCTAAAACGATGTTGAAGATAGGCAGGCAAGCTAGGTAAGCGTGACATAAAAGATTGAGTATATTGCTATACATTCTAGATCTTTGTCTGATATCCTCGTTTGTAACAAGGTAACAAGCATTGCCTGCAGCTGACGCGTTTAAAAATGCAATTTTTTTGCTTTGTGCCATCGTCCGGCGTAGGTATGACTCGTTATCAAGTTCGTTTCGATATAAGCTCGCTTAACTCCTCATAGAAGTGGCCCAGATTAATAATTTAAATTGTACAAAGTTAAATAATGTGTCATTATGAGTGATATTATAAGTTCACATCCACATTTTGTAGAAAAAATTATGGGTAAATATTTGAGTTCACAGCAGAAGAGGAAACAAATGTTTTTATATCTACGTGATAATTATATTTTTGATGCATAGATTTGTAAAATTCACAGTCAGTTTAAAAAAAATATTTAATCGTGGAACGGTTTGCCTCTTTCACACGACTTTTAAATTCAGTTTGAGCGAAGAAGACAAAATATTCGAAAGCAAAAATAGATTTAAAAATTTTCTATGAATAAGGTCGAGTGTATTTATTCTAAATATAAATTAGCATCGTTTTCGGTACGTTTGGTGTGTTTTTGCTATAAAAATCAACATGCAAGTTACAATGTCTGATATTTTAACCCACACATATGTAACTCACTAAACATAATTGCTATTCATATGTTTGTTCTCGTTTCATTTACATAAATGTTTTAAGATGAGCTACAAAAGGACGGTAAAACAATGCTTGTGTTCTTGAACGACAGTTATAAATCTTTATAAGGCTGATATTTAATAATCATATTTTTTTTTGTTTGCATTAGATACGTTATAAAAAATGCACACAAAACAAAGCTGACTTCAAAAGCATTTAGGCCGCTACAAAGGCTCTCTCATATATCTCGATTTTTTTTATAGTATGAAGGGCGAGACGTGCGTGCCATTCGCCTGATGGTAAGCGATACAACCGCTCATGGACAGTTGCAACACCGAACAACACCATGAATTAGATAGTCAAGCTTGGCATTCCACTGTGCTTGCCATGCCATTCTCAGACATAAGATCTTAAGTCCAGGTACCTGGGCATATTGAGACAACTCCAGGTATACTCTGGCTACAAAGTCCTTTAAACCGGAACAACAGTGCATTTAAACTGCTGTTTGGTGGGAGAAATATACATTACAGTAGTACATACCCAGGCGGCCTGTCACATATGAGAGACCTACCACCAGTAAGATTTTGTTAGGAATCCTTATTTAACTTCCTCTGCAGATTTATACCTATGGAATAAATCTGCAATATATATATATACCCTTTTGGTGTTAACTATACTGAATTACGCACAAAAAGAATAATTAAAATCGGTTCATAAAAAATATAGGTGTACAGAGATATTGAATAAGTATGTACCTGCATCCCATTACAGAAAATTGGTGAGAAAAATCGAGTGGACTTCAAATTCATATTTTTTATTTTGTGACATAAAGTACTCGGAAGCTAAAATTGGTGGCAATCTAAGTTAATAATATCTCCAAACTAATAATGTTTCCCTACAATAGCGATATTTAATTCATCGGCAAACTCCGATACTGTATAAATAGTGGTCTTTAATTAAACTTAATACAAAGAAAACTCGTGATTTACTGATTTGAACAGCGACCGCTAGAGGAAAGGAAAATTCGTTTGTATTTTTTACAGGCACCGCTAAGTTGTAAGATTGAAGATTCTTGACCTTGTTATTGAAGCAACATATTATAATACAAATGTTTTTATTCAATTTATGGATCATTTGAATTGCGTTTGATTTAAAACTCACAGTACAAGTAATTTACATAGACTAAAACTATTATTAAGTACGAGAACTTTGGTACGTTTAGAATTTAATCACAAAACAATATATATATATTTTTTGCTGTTAGTTTGAGTTATTTTTATTTAAAACGATAAAGCTTCATTGAGCCAATCTTTTCACAGCCTAGCGGACCACCGGCTTTATAGAAAAAAGTATTTTAACTTATAACTGTAGTAATTACAAATCCATAAAAGCACGCTCTCATTTTGTTCAATACATAACTTTACGGCCCTATTCATAGACAGTTTTAAAACTAGTTATCGAATGTTTTATAATCTACGCTCAAATCGAATTCAAAAGTTATTTGAAAGGGAAAAAATATTAATTAACTAATAACAGTCCTAAAATCGTCTATGAATATATTCATGTTTTTTCAAGAAAAATGACAGTGCAAAGTTCTGTATCGTTAATCGCAATTTATATTTTATACAATTTAATTGTATGCAAATCGTTAGTCGCATATCTGGACCATTTCCAGGACGTTTAATGCTTATTATATTGCCTGTCAAGCCAATTTTTTCTACAGGTATATGATTTGTAAAATATGATATCTATATAGTCAGTTTTATGGAAAATGCTTGCAATTTTCACGCTTGTATTTCAATTCCCTGTTTTGTGTTCATTTGATTTATCAGAGGGATAATTATTGTTTTGTATTTTGAACGAGTTTTATTGCGGCTTATTCCAATTCCTGCTCATTATACTGCGGCTTGGTATTCAAAATATTCTTTTACGGCTGCTGAATCTAATTAAAATATTTCGTGAGTAATTATGCCAGGTTACTCTTGTATTTACTATCAATGTAATTAACAGCACATTCAGTAGGAGTCATGTATTAATATAGATTAGGGAGATCATGCTGATAATGCGGAATATAACAATGCATCAGTGTGTGCTCTACCGTAAATATTATATTGCATATCAGCTGGGGTGCTAAGAGCTACTACACACTGCCGAATCCGATTTGTGTAAGTCTAAACGTCTTCAAGTACGGTTTTGTAAATCTACAACAGTTTTTAGCAATGTTGTGTTGTGCAAGTATTATAGAGTTATCTGCTCGCATTGTTTGCCGGTTCCAAAAAAACGGCATCGGAAATGTTGGTTGTAAATAAAAGCCCTAAAAGAAAGAAGTAGAATATAAGTTGTTGCGTAATTCTTTTTGTTATTGTACCACAGTATGATCAACAATTTGATGATATACAGGGTATATCCAGACTGCGACCGAAAATATAAATATTAAGTCAATTAGTTAGATAATTTTAGTGACTGCAAAATGTTTTAAATTTCATTGTTTTTCGATGGTAAATCCAAAGCTTTTGCAAAATAATTATTTAAGTCCTGGTGTAACATATTTCAAAATAAATGGGTGTCTATTATTATTTAAGAAATAACTACGTATTTTACACCCAACTACAATATAAAAAAGAAAACAAAAAAAAAATCGCTTAATTTTCAAAAGGTCTACTAGTTATGACTAAATTCACTAAAACTACCACTTGGTTTCGGTTTTCGGTCGTAGTCTAGATATATCCTGTATGTGAACATCATTGGAAATCACTGTTTTAGCTTGCTGTGTAACATTTCTAAAACCTGATTAGAAAACGAAATCAGAACATAAGTGTTCAAAGCCAATGCATATAGAGACTACCCCATTGAGGTGATGTAAATATTCATACTATCGATAAAATGTTATAAAAGGTAACTATTCATATTATAAAATATATCTTTGTAATTATTGTTGTAGTAACTTCAAAACAAAACTATGCAATAAAAAGTGCCGTGCGACCGAAATCTGCAATGTGCGGCGTCTTTAGCGCGACAACAATGAGTTATATGTCGAAGGCATAGCTAGGCTAAATAATAATAGGCAGCCAAGCGCAGTGGGTGTGAGGTGAGCACATACAATTCCCTATGTATCGATATAATACTATTGTTTGGGACAGCTGTGCAAGTGTTTCAATACACGCTACAATACATTGCGGCTCCATAGAGGGATAATCTCGCGTAATATTCATGTCAATTGTCAAAGACTATCTGATGTTGAAATTGATTTTGAATAGCCTTTCTAAGCGTATATTCAGACTGCGACCGAATATGAAGCTGCAATGCTTTAGTGACTTAAGACACAATTCCACTAAACATTTCGAAACATAGCGACGATTTTTTTCTGCTAACCTGACCTGTCGTCTTGTAAGTTGAGTTGTAAATACCTCGTTTTTCTTAAAATTATAATGTACGCCGGAGTTAATTAGAGGCCGGCTGTGCAACAAGAGGCCGCGAGATCGGTCCCCGCACCAAGACAAATGTTTGTGAGGCCCATAAATATTTGTCTGGGGTCTGGGTGTTTATTAGACCGAAAAGTCTCTCGTAGTTTCTGATACCCACGGCACAAGACTTAATTGAACTTAATGTGGGGTCAGGACTTTGTATGTGACTATTTGGTGTATTTATTTATTTATACTGAAGAACATTTTTATGGCGTTGTTGATGTTAAGACAAGCAGAGCCATAGCAGAGCGCTTGCATTGTCGAAATGTCATGTCGGCGGGCAACACGTACGCACGCTTTTTGCCGACATGATTATTTTATTATAATGTTGTGCCAGCGGGCTATGTTGCCGGGCCGGCGGCTTTGGTGTGAAGTGCGCTTTAGGCACCATTTGGCAATAACGACTCTATGATCATAAGATATTTGCAATTTCTAAATTATCTGCTTTAATGAGTATTTTTTTGTTCTAACGTTTTTGATATCATCTTGCTTTGGTGGTAAATCATTCATAATTTTTGCTAATTTAATAATTTAAACACTAGCGTACCATAGCATCTTTAAAATAAAAGGGTGTACATTATAATTTTAGGAAAAGTTGTGTATTTACTACCCAATAACCCAAAAAATGACGCGTTTTTTGCAATAGTTTTAGTGAAAACGTCGGCCTACTACTAAATACCTCAAAAACAAAGGTCTCTACCAATGGCAAAAAAAGTCCTATCAAAATTAGCCAAGCACCTGTAGAGTATGTAGAGAGCTATATCTATCTAGGTAAACAAATATCATTCAAAAGCTCAAGACATTTAGACGAACTAGACAGGCGAATTAATATGACATGGAAAAAATATTGGAGCTTTAAAGAAATTCTAAAATCCAAGCTTTCAATAAACTTAAAGAAAAAAGTTATGGATTCGAGCCTACTACCCTGCCTATCATACGGCGCTCAAACTTGGATCTTTAATAATACGACCATGTCAAAAATACGCTCGTGTCAACGGGGTATGGAGAGAAGCATCCTTGGTATAAAGATTTCAGAAAAACAAAATAGCACAAAGATTCGACAAAAAACACAAATATTGGATGCATTACAGCACACACAACGCCTGAAATGGAAATGGGCCGGGCATATTGCCCGATATTCTCAAGATAGGTGGCCTAACCGCGTAATGAAATGGACAGGTCCTGGAGGAAAAAGAAAACAAGGCAGACCGAGAGCTCGCTGGAACGACGATGTTGTAAAGATAGCTGGAAAAAACTGGATGGAAATCGCGCAAGACAGAAATAAATGGAGGCAACTGGAGGAGGCCTATACCCGAAAGGGGCCACGACAGTAAATAAATTAAATATTAAGTAACTATAGTTATAGGTAAATCAAGTAAATATTAAGGAACCATAGTTAGTCTTAGATTTTATTTCTTTATTTTCTTATTTTATTTTATATTTAGTTAATAAAACTATAATATGCTTGTAAAATTTTACTGTTATGGAAATAAAAAGGCTTATTATTATTATTATTATTAGTTGCGTTTTGTCTGAAATCCCTAAAACTATCATTAGGCTTCGAATTCAGTAGCAGTCTTCAGTCTTGTTATACCTTGTATTATATAACATCAAAAAGAATATATACCACATTCATAAGAACGTTATACTCTTAATACAAACGATATTCTTCTAAAGATGTAACTCTAATTGCTTGATAATGTAGCAGCTCTTTAACAACTGTTCCCACTTATTTCTCTTCGTTCGCTTCGAAATCAGAGCGTTTAAGTCCATTTACTGAACCAAACACTCAGCGAAGAAGACCCTTAGCTGTCGTGCGTTGCCACAGTAATTGCTTTCCCGCCTTGCCATTTAGTAAGTCACTTTCCATAGCATTTTTCGTAAAATTAATAATATAAAAAGGTATTTTACACGAAAAAAAAGAGTAAATACAAAATACCTCGTAAGCTAATTTATAAAAATAGAAAGCGTTTTAACTGTAGTAGAATCAACCTAGTCATGTCATAAGTTCTATCGACGCTTTTTTTTTAATAGAACGTTCACGCTGGCCGATAAAAAGTAGATATTAAATCATTTTCAAATAAAGAGTTGTCGAAGAAAGAAGTGGTGATTGTTGTGTTGGTCCACTCTGGAATACCAGAGCGCATAAGCGCGAAGAAAGAAATAAAAAGACAGAGGGATTCATAAAATTTTGCGAGTGTGTATTGATTTTTGTACGTAACTTCCTTTTATTTATAATTTTTATTATTTAGCCTTGAACTTTTTGAAATGTATGTGAAAAATGCAGGTCTCGTTACTAATATTTTTTTCTTGTCATATTTTTTTAGTTGTTTTTTGGGACTATATTGTTCCTGGTGGTGATGATGATATATCATAATATATTTCCAATATATTTTCTTTACAAATTGGTAATCAAATAGCAAGAGTTAACAGGAATAACATTGTTTTCTAAGGAATAATCCCTTTATTATAAATGTTTGTATGATTTGTCGGTAATTAAAAGTTTTAGATTACAAAACTTTTCGAAAGTAATGTTTGTATTGGTCGATCATACTATCCTGGCAGTCAATTTTGAAGTTTGTACTCGACACGCCGATTCAAATTCCGAGGTCCTAACACGTATTGTTGGGCAAAGTTTTGTGTAGTCGTTGGCGAAGGCAATTTGTGAAGTGGATTTATGCGGGTCCAAATCCAATTTACGCATTGAATTGACGATTGATAGCATCAGATCAAGTTCTTTAGTGTCTTGTAATAACTTTGAACTTATGACGCATATTAAACAACCCAAATTTTGGCACTTAACAAGGCAATATTTTTGTATTCGAAAAAATTTAAGCCCTCCATGAATGTTTCACTCACAGTTTCACTAATAATGAAAAGGTTTCACTTTGGATAATCAGTATCTATATCCGTTCATATACCCCACTGGAGATACGGGCTTCCTCCACAAATGAATACGATTGATAGGGGTTAGACTGTATAGACTTTGCAAAAGACAATAATAAATTCTGCGATAAACATTTAATTCAACTTCCACGCATAATAGATAAAATTACGTAGACTAAATTTAAGGTATAGCAGACATTGTTGAGAATAAATTTACTATATAAACTTATAGATAAAGCTGTAGAAAAGGAAAATAAACAGAATTGAAACTATATTTTAGTTAATAATCATTATCCTTATAAAATAGAAAGTTATACACAGGACGATAACTCTCTTAAACTAAAGCACTAACTAAGCTGATTTTAATCACTAACCTTCTAAATACATTTTATTGGTCTGGCTTTGATTGGTTCCACAAAGCTGTGTTGTTTCATCATTGTATTAAGAATGGTTGGATGAATAAATTGTGAATAGTTTTGTATTAGGCCTAAGGGCATCTGTTCTGACATTTAACCTCAAAGTAAAATAAATAACTTGTTTGTAAAGGTTTGATAACTTAATTTAGGTACAGGAGATTGAATTTTTCTTATGTACTTTTTGAAATCAATATTTACTCATACTGTTATTTTTTTCAAATTAACCTAATTCATGCCACTGCTGGGCAAATGTTTCCTCCTTATCCCTCCACAATTCGAGCTCTAGAGAGTTTTGAGACCACATGGTCTCGGAAGCATCTAGGTCGTCCCGCCAGCGATTTTTATTTTTATTTTCTTATTACTTAAACAATTTAATCTAAAATTTAGATTCTAAATTGAGATTTCGGGTCTTTGTATTGCGTCTAAATATCTCGTCATTCGTGACAAGTGTAAGAGACATATCAAAGGTTGAGAACTGTTGGTGAGACTGACCCACGGGCACAGTGGCTCCGCAGTTGCATTTAGTTGCGAAAGCGATAAATGCTAACATTTTTCCTTAATACGTATAAGAAAAGAGATCGCACATAAAACTGTGATGCGACGTTGCAACACGAAAACGAATATGAGCTGATACGACGCATCGCGAGAACTCGCGAGTTTATTCCCATCGATGTTCATAATAATTGGATGGACGCAACATTTCTGCTTCTTTTCCTGTATCTCTTTAGATACAATTACTTAGCAATAACAGAAGTGCCCACTTCTTTCTACAATTTATGTCACGGTATAGTTTATAAAATAGATTCAGCACGGTTGACTGTCGTCGAAGAAATGGTCTAAATGAAGCGAATTCGCTCAAATCGCAGTTTTGTGTATGAGCCCAAATAACTGTTATCATGTTGCATAAATATGTTTTGTTATAAAATTCAGTAATGATTTCAATTACATATTTATGTTATATAAATTACTACCTTTATAAATTTTCCTGTAATAAATATTAAATCGAGACTGAAATGCCAGAAATGGAAAATGTATTTGTACGCGGAATTTAAGTCATTCCGTCAGCCATCAGCATACGCGAAAATGTTTTGACTAACTTACCCTTTTGCTTTAAAATAATAGCTGGCGCCCTCTCGTTATTTTCAACCAGAACTTTGTTATATTCACGTAGAAAACTGGATCTCGTGCAAACAGGTTGCAATGCAAATATGGGCTACGTTTACAGAAAAACAAATGGTTGGTGGAGGTAGAATGTCTGTAATCTGTATGAACCCGGAAAGAGACTACCGTAGACGACAATGGTAAACTTATTATAGTAAATCACGGAAGTATATTACGTTTTGGTCTTAATTCGTTCGATGTGGTACCATTTTCAGCGGTCTTTTAAATAATGCGTTAGATACCTACTAGACCTCATAACTGTCGCAATCCACAGCGCGAGTTTACACGCCGCACTGACTAAAAGTCTCATTAAGGACCCTTTAGATCCCCAAACGCAGTGAACACTGTGTGTAATCATATCTGATCAGTGGATCTCTATATGGATTGCATTTCGCTGGTTATCTGTTTCTATAAATTATAATAAAGCGAGTTCGTTTCAAGAGAAAAATGTTTACATGTTTGAGAATGACATACTTATAATTAATTATGAATACGATTCGGCAAGTAATTCGTCTAGAAATATAAAACAATCTTATTTTGATTAATGATAAGAATACGTTTTGATTATTTTAATTTCTGGGATCAATTTATGCTATGATTTTCCCTTCGTACCCGTTTGCACATCTTAATTCCTAGTAATATTATACGGTTTACGGTTTAAAGACATTTATTCTCATAAGAAGTTTACATTTCACTAACAATGAGATACAAAAAAAATAGGTTAATAAATATTAAGTACAAACTAAGTTAGTCACTGATACTCATAGTGCCAATATATAATTTGAATTTTAAAGACGAAAGATTGTTCATTCTTCGCGCTCAAACGCCTAGACCAGTTTATATGCAATTTAGATTTAGTTTTTAAAGGGAAGCTCATACCCTAGATACATATAGAACACATACGCTACTTTTCATGCCGACAAAAAATAGTATTCCTACAAGATGAGCGAGGAATTCAAATATATTTTCTACCCTTTCAAACTCAAAGGGATGAAATGAGATAGAGTGATGGGAAGAAATTATTTGTTTATTATATGGCCTGAACTTAAAAGTATGTTCACCCGAGCGAAACGGGGCTGGGCCGCTATGTTCTAATAAAGTACATTTCACTTATGAATGAAAGATACCTACTGGTTATAAGGTCACGGGCACACTAGCGCTGTATCCTTATTGCGTCCACTCTCACTGCGTTTTAAATCGAATGTGTTGATGAAGCGTGGCCCAGTTATTTGTCACAGTTGAGATTGTTTAGTTAGATTGTGCCCGCCCGGCCACGACCAACTTTAATTACTTCAAAGTGCTACTAGTTGGTAGTCATAGTCCATTTTGGTGATAACGCACCGAGCCTGTCTTTTATTTACTGTTTCCATCAAGTTCTCCATGATTTAATTCGCGAATCATGTCAGTTTTATTTGACGTACGCTCCGGAAGTTTCCTTCAAAAGCTAATGAACTTATTAATTTATAAGTATCGTAGATAACAACTTTGTTCAGAAAATGCATCATTAATTACTTCTGTTAGTGTGCGAGATTCTGTAGTATATTTAAGTTCGAAATTTATAGCAATTAAATATAGGCTAACTTACTAGTTAGAAGCTACAAAGTAATCCTTGTTACATGTTATAAATTAAACATACTGGGTATCTCAAGACTGCTACCGAAAACAAATCCGGGTGGTAGTTTTAGTGACTACAAACACAATGCAACTAAAAATTTCGCAAACAAACGCGACAATTATTTTTTATGATTTTTTAAATATCGTCATTTTTGGGTGGTAAATCCATAGTTTTTGCTAGAATAATAATTTAAACTCTTTTATACCTTAGATTATTTATAAATATTATTATTTTAGAAAAAAATGTATTTACCACCCAAATATGGTCAAAGGAAAAAAAAATTACAAAAAAAATTGTCGCTTTTTTTGCAACTTTTCTGTTGCATTTTGTCTGAAGTCGCTTATTGGTGCCACCCGGCTTCATTTTCGGTAGCAGTCTTGATATACCCTGTATTTTAAATCGATAAAATATATTAAATAATCAAGTTCACTCTGATAAATGAATAAGTAAGACCCAAATAACTAAATTAGGTATTATTAATTAGTAACATAATTGGCAATTTGTTTTTGAGAAAGGGGCAAAGTAAAGGCAGTTAAAATGGATTTTGTGGGATGACTTTTCCACTAATTAAATCTTTAACCATACTCCGAATTACAAAACAGTATTGAACAATAACAAACAATTTTATCGAAAAAGAAAAGTATTAAGATAAATTAATGAACATGATGTATCCGAATGGTATTACAATGGGCGGTCTTATCGCTTCGAGTCATATCTTCTATACAACCTTTGGATTGAGATCAAAATATGTAACCCGTGTTTCAAAGAAAGAACGTGGGAATAACAAAAGACTTTTTTACAACATCTTACTTTATAATTACGAATGTAATAAGGTATTGAAAGGGTTAAATTCGACAATAGAATTATTGTGGCTTAATATGTAGTATGTCAAAGTTAGTTTTACGTGTTAGTACATTAAATAAATTTTTTAACCTCAGTTAGTTGTCACCAGATTAATTAAATCCATTATTGATTAGACTGTTTGTATGATTTAGAATGACAGGCCTCATGCCGTAGTTGGTTAAACACCGGCTGTAAAACGGTATGTCAGTTCAATCTTCGTACCGAGACCAAAAAATTGTAAGAACAGTGAACCACAAGTATTTTTTTCAGATCTGAGTTTTTGTCTCTTATAGTTCTTGTTACCCACGACACAAGAATCGATTTAGTGTGGGGTCAGCACTATGTATTTGACTGTTGGGTGTATTCTTATTATAATAATAATAAAAAGTTCTACTAAATCGGTGTTGTTACTTTATGTAAAATAGATAAAAAATGCGAGATTGGTGTTGGTAGACTGGTTATTAGAAAAGCTAGTGCCTAGTTGTGGACTGCTACTAAACAGAGATCAATATAATATGTATATAATTATTATTTCAAGCTATTATCATTAGGCAAAGGAAAAAAATATTCTAAAATAAAAAAAGACGATTCTTCTAAAGAGAATTTCAAAAATTAATGTAGTTTTATCGGTTCTTGATAAGTGTGCACAATTTCAAATCAATCCGTTGTTTTGTAATGCTCAAAAATCGCATGCAAATATGCCGTTACATACATAAAGGGGGAGATAAAAAAAACATTTAGTATGAAACATTAATCATCAAGATTTCAGCCACAGGAAGTCTACTAGTCTACAGCTGTAGAGCTGAGCATAGGCGGAGGCCTATGCTCTCCCTTGGGGGAGCCCGAGGAATTCACATCAACCTGCTGGAAGCGGCCTGCATCCAGTGGGTTCGTCCAACAGGAACTTTCAAAATACTCTGTTGTGATGACTACCTACTTGTTTCAAAGAGATTCGCGTCTTTACCTTTGAGTGTTTTTTTAATTATTTATATTTTAATCGTATTATGTTTGATTTGGGTAGAAACTTGTTTAACTTTGTATGTATATTTATCATAACCATTTACGTGTTTGTGTAAATTATTATTTTGCTCATATTTCTAATTGTTCAGTTGGGTCTAAGTGTAGTGTATCCCGTAAGACAGTTCACAGTATAGTTATGTATTTAAATGTGTGATGAGTTGATTAAAGTAATAAGGTCGCTAAAATAAAAATAAAGTTATAGGAACATTCAGAGTCTTTATTTAATATGTTGGAAATAGAAATGAAATATTTAAATATCCGCCATGCATATTCAATAAAAATAGACAAACTTAATGCACAGGTACATATTTATTTATTTTTAATATCTTATAATATCATTTTCTTTGGTTGTTCTAAACCTCTCCCTCCTTAGTCAATAGATTCCTAATATAGAAATTTACAATGTAGAGTTAAAATTTCGAATATTTAAGCAATTTTTATTAAGAAGATATAGTTTTGACAAGACTTAGGACTATTTGAGATTTATTTTAATACCACATACAATTAAATTATAGTTTGGGCATCTACCCGCGAGTATTCTAGGGTGTAACATGGTGCAACGCGGTGGGATTTGAGTAACAGTATTGTTTGTTGTTTACAGGGAGGAGAGAGGGTAGGAGTCTTGCGAGCGTTTGGAGCCGATGGGGAAGTGCGAGAGGTCGATTTCGTCCATGGGGTAGTCGGGTCTGTACCTCTTCTTGTCCAGGCTTGAGCTGAAAAACAATAACAGAATTAGCTCATTCATACAAGAAAAAATATGAATAAAGAACCATCTTGACTAACAGAAATTAATGAAAAGGAAATACTAGAAATTAATTACTTCTAACAAGAGAACGTGCTCTTATTTCTTTGTAATTAAACATAAATATGCTTTTATAATTAAACATAAATATTGCTTTAGGGACGTAGGCTATATTTACTTTGTTTAAGAGATTAAGTTAATAAAAATAGCTTATGATTATGTTCCATATTTTCGCGTGTCTCCTATATTATTTGTTGCATACCTAATGTGCTTTATAGCAAAAGCACGTATAGATACAATCCTACTAAGTACTATAAGTACTAAGTATCTTCACCAATCACGGATCCCTAAATGTTTGTTAGGGTATAGTCTATCTAAATGAACAAGTTACTAATACCATATAGCATCTACATTATAAACGCTAGATTCACTAACAGGTCACAGTGGAAAGCATTGGGAGAGGCCCATATACAGCAGTCAACTTTATTTGGCTGATGGATGGATGATAAACTCTACAAATGATCTCTACTTTCAACCAAAATTAACAAATTAAGTCTCAAAATTAACCAAATATTAAAAATTAGTAATAATAGAGCATGCAAGATCGACGTGAAACACGTCTTACACTGGCATGTCAAGGTCTAGGTAGTTGGACCCGTACAGGTGGTAGAAGCGCTTGGTGGCGTACGGGAACGGCATGGACGACCGGTCGATCTCGTCGAAATTACGCTTCTTCACGAACGTGTTCAGGCTGGACCTGCGAATATTAAATATGGTAAACTATGAGCTATCTACTGAGTTTTATACTATACTAGCGGCCCGGCCCGGCTTCGCCTGGGTGCAAATACAGATTCCAGTCCATATTTTATTTAAAATCAATATGACAAAACTGCTTATCCAATTTCAATCCCATCTTGTACCTATTCTTCTGTCCCATTTTATCCACCTTATATTCTATTCTATCCCATCTCTCCAGATTCAAATCATTATTTTGCTACGGAGATATTATAACACTGTTACTACTCCGAGAACATTCATTGAAATCAATTAAAAGATACCATAGCTAACCCGACCACGCTTCGCTATGGCTTAGTTATTATAATATGATTAATTTTATATTCAATTATTTAGCATAGCAAAAAAGCTCGACCCACCTTTGCCTGGATGCAGATATTTTTTATTTTACTCCACACCAAATACATGTTATTTTTCGTATAAGCTCTTGTATACCTAAACATGAATTAGCTATCCTACTGTCCTGCTCAATTCCGTCCCATCCCGTCTGTTCAGTCACTTCCCGATACGTCCCGTCCTTTCTCTTCATTAACCATCCCGTCTTATACCGTGCTTTTACATTTCGTCCTATCAAATCTGTCAGCTATCCCAGTCCTCTTCCCTACCTCCCACTCTATTATATCCCCTTTCTCCATATCCAAATAGTGTGCCTTATAAATTTTTGACATTAAATACTTTAGCGATTTTGATTATCCATGCAATATTCCAATCCTTATTTCACCCCCACTATGCTGTTTTTCCAAAAATATTACGCCATTATTTTTTGTTAGTAATAAAGAGATGAAATATAAATTTTCATAGAAATACACTCACACTCACACACACAATTAATGTAATAACAATTATATTTAACTGGTTTCTCAAGACACAGGCAACGCCTAATTTGAGAATCCCTGCAATATTCTCCATTGTTATTCAGTTCAGTTCAGTTTTTATTTTTATATGTTATTTTATTAAAGATTTTTCATTTTCAAGTGACATTCTATCTTGAAAAGAAGTAAAACTTCTTACGTGTGAATATTATTTATTTAATTGTCCTATATTTGTTTAGCTTCATAATATACTCTTTAGTTTACACAAAATAAAATTCTGAACGTATGCATAAATATTTGACAACCAATTTAAATGTCAAACACTTTTCATTACTGTCATTTAATTTACATCTTTAAAATCTAAAATACGGCATTAATCGAATATTGTGGATATATGTTGTCGATTCGAAACCTTTATTTAAATACGTTATTTAATTTGAGGGAAGAGTTTACCGTATCGACGGTATGAACATTAAATGTTTGACAATTACAAACCCATGAACATTTTGTATGGCAAAATGTTTTTTCCTTTATTTTATACTACTAACTATATTTCCCGCGTGCCGTCGACTATATTTCCCTTCCGTAGGAGAGGACATCCCGTGCCAACAATTTGAATTTGAAAGAGTAGAAAATATGTATATTTGGTTTCCTGACTCATCCCACGGGAACACTACATTTTTCGGGATAAAAAGTAGCCTATGTGTTAATCCAGGGTGTCAGCTATCACTATACCAAATTTCATCAAAATCTGTTGAGCCGTTTTTTCATGAAAGAGTAACGAACATCCATACATACATACATACATACAAACTTTCACCTTTATAATATTAGTAAGGATTCTGGATTTGATACCAAGATATAGAATGAATGGTAAAATATGAACATAAAACAAAATAATGCAGAAGGTTGGATGGTTTCAGATCATTTCATATTTGTGGCGCTGGGAAAGAAATTCTGCCGGAAAAAGTAAGAAGCAATATAAAGATAAGATTAGCTTTGGCGTTGTGGTATATGAGTTACAAAAGAGAAAATGTTTCTATCAAAAATTCAATGAATTAGTTTGTCTTTGATCCAGTACTCAATCGAAATAACGTATCGACACAAATCTTGATGGATACGTTTTCTTTCAGTAAGCCCGAAAATCGGATAATGTCAGCTGTATTATGTTTCATGTTTTTATATAACCTTTGTATTATAAAGATCAATGTAGAGGAAGTATTTGCCTTTGTTATGATATAGCGATATCATAATTTTTTCAACAAATTATTATCAATTAGATTAACCACAGCAGAATAGTTTTGCGTTTCACAAAGGAGTCCGCGTACCAATTAAAAATAAAACACGGGAATGTAAAGTAAATAAATTAAATTTAAATTAAATTTACGCAGAACGTGCTTCCTACCCACGATATTCATAGTTTACGTTATTGTTAAATACTTTCAGATTATGGTTAAGAATGGAGTTTTCAAAGCTTACATTTTTTAAAGCTTCACTAAAATATAAAATTAAATCAAAATAAATTACTAAAAGGAATCCAGTATGTGTTAATTAATGCAAATACCACACTATAGGCTAGTAAAGGCCATCTAATCTCGCTGAAAACGCGAGCATTGTTTTAGTTGTCGTAAAATGGGTGTGTACAGCCCAAACGTGTTTACATCCAAATTTATTCCACCAATGCTCCGATGTAATGTTGCCGTTGATTTAATCAATCAGCGTTGATTGAGTCACTAATGTAATTGAACTGTAATGCACGGCAAAATAAACTATACGCTAATCTAATTTGTAAATTTCTGGCAAGGTATATATCGTCATCGGACGGATACAGGATAGTGGTTGATGCTCCTCTCGGATCTTCTGACCACTGCCTGGTTCGTTCATGGGCTCCTGGAGCGAGTTCTAGCCGCTCTTCAACGACTGGAACTCGCACAGTTTGGCGGTACATGTCAGCAGATTGGGATGGACTGCGACAATTCTTTGCGTCCTACCCTTGGGGGCGGCTTTGTTTCTCCTCCGATGATCCTGACGCCTGTGCGGACTGCGTTGCGTATACGATCAGCTTGGGTATGGAGACTTTCATACCCAGCTCAAAAATACCTGCAGGGCGTCGCAGCCGGCCTTGGTACAATCGTGCTTGTGCTGTTGCTGCGCGCCTTAAGCAGTCCGCATACGCGGCGTGGCAAGACGCAAGAAGGCGTTGGGATCCAAACTCAAAGGAGGAGAAACGGAGATTCAACGCCGCCTCTAGATCCAACAAGAGAGCCTTAGCTAAGGCCAAGGCGGAGCACATCCGCAGAATTGGCGAGCGACTCCAGAGCTATCCCTCTGGGAGTCGTGCTGTTTGGTCGCTCGCCAAGGCTGTGGAGGGTAATTTCTGCCTGTCCAGTCTCCCACCACTGCGTAAGCCCGATAACAGTTTGGCCCACAGTGCAAAGGAGAAGGCCGATCTCTTGGCCCAATTCTTTGCCTCGAACTCGACTTTGGATGACGGGGGCGCCACACCGCCGAACATCCCGCGTTGTGGGAGCCTCCTGTCTGACGTAAAAATCACCCAGCGTGCTGTCAGACGGGAGCTCAGGCTTCTAGACGTCCATAAGTCGAGTGGGCCAGATGGTATCCCCGCAGTGGTTCTTAAAACGTGCGCCCCTGAGTTGACACCCGTGCTCACGCGCCTTTACCGTCTTTCCTATAAAGCCAACCGGGTTCCAGCTTCGTGGAAGGTCGCCAATGTACACCCTGTCCCCAAAAAGGGTGACCGTTCGGACCCTTCGAGTTACAGGCCGATTGCTGTCACATCCCTACTCTCCAAGGTCTTGGAGCGAGTTATAAACACTCAGCTCCTGAGGTATCTTGAGGATCGCCAGTTAATTAGTGACCGCCAGTACGGTTTCCGTCACGGTCGCTCGGCTGGTGATCTTCTTGTGTACCTCACGCACCGTTGGGCGGAGGCTTTGGAGAGTGGGGGTGAGGCGATTGCGGTCGGCCTTGACATTGCGAAGGCGTTCGACCGAGTGTGGCATCGCGCCCTTCTGGCGAAGCTACCTGCGTATGGAATTCCCGAGGGGCTCTGCAAATGGATCGCCAGCTTTTTGGATGGTCGGAGCATAAGAGTCGTAGTGGACGGCTGTTGCTCCGAGACCAAGACCATTAATGCTGGTGTTCCACAAGGATCGGTGCTATCGCCGACACTCTTTATCCTGCATATCAATGACATGTTGTCCATTGATAGCATGCATTGTTATGCAGATGATAGTACGAGTGACGCGCGGTACATCGGCCAACGGAGCCACTCTCGGGATTCCATTATGGAAAGACGGAGTCAACTTGTGTCTGAAGTCGAGAGCTCTCTGGGGCGGGCCTCCGAATGGGGTGAATTGAACCTAGTTCAATTTAACCCTTCGAAGACACAAGTTTGCGTGTTCACTGCGAAGAAGGACCCCTTTGTCATGGCGCCGCAATTCCAAGGAGTTACTCTCCAAGGATCCGAGAGTATTGGAATCCTTGGCATCGAAATCTCAAGCAAGGTCGAGTTTAGGAGTCATTTGGAGGACAAAGCCAAACTGGCGAGCAAGAAGTTGGGAATCCTGAACAGAGCCAAGCGGTACTTTACGTCGGGTCATAGATTGACGCTTTACAAAGCGCAAATCCGGCCCCACGTGGAGTACTGCTCCCACCTCTGGGCAGGTGCCCCAAAATACCAGCTCGACCCACTTGACTCCTTGCAGCGACGAGCTTGTCGAATAGTCAATGATCCCGATCTCACGGACAAATTGGAACCGTTAGGACTGCGGAGAGACTTCGGATCTCTCTGTGTGTTCTATCGTTTGTTCCATGGGGAGTGCTCCGAGGAGTTGTTTGAGTTGGTACCACCGTCGCCTATGTACCATCGCACCACACGTTTCCGCAGTAGAGTTCATTCCCACCACCTGGAGGCGTACCGTTCCCGAACGGTACGTTTCCAGCGTTCTTTTCTACCACGTACGTGCAAGCTCTGGAATGAACTCCCTGCATCGGTGTTTCCTCAGCGCTATGACCTGTCCTTCTTCAAACGAGGTTTAAGGAGAGTACTTTCCTCGAGGTAGGCAGCGACTTTGTTGTGCTGGTCCCCTGGCACTACGGAGGTCCATGAGCAGCGGTAGCCGCTTACCATCAGGCGGGCCGCTAGCTCGTCTGCCTACAAGGCAATAAAAAAAAAAAAAAAAAAAAAAAAAGGTAATTTCGAACTTAGTTGAATTATTTGGAATTTGGTAAATTGTGACGTTGTATAATCTCGTAGACAAGCAATAAATAAAATCAATCATACATGCTAGAAGACCTTTAGTATTGAAGATGTTAGATAGATATAATGAAGTAAGTATGAGGATTCACGCATAGCTCATAAGTCATAGGACAGTACAAAAGGCAGTAATGAGACTTACCGATCAATTTCATCGAAGTTGCGCTTGGGTACTCCATCTCCGTAATATCCGCTGTACTCGACGGGCGCCATATGCCAAGGCTCGCGTTTACCGTATGGGCTGCGAGCAAAAAACACGCATTTGATGATGTTTTGAAAAAGCTTGTCTAGGTCATTTGAAAATCGGTACCATATTTACCAATAATTTGTATGATACCATAAGGGGAGTGGGTTAAAAAGCCAAATCCAAGATTTATGACAATGTTTGAAATATGAGACAGAACATTTTGCAATATTCATATAATATATTGAGCCCATGGGGGTTTATAATAAATATGGGCTGTTGAAATAAAACTAATGAATATGATATAATAATGTTTTCAATAAGTTTAGTCAATTGATATTCTTGACTATAAAAATAAATATATCCCATAATAAGTGGATTGAAAGGTCAGCGTGTGTCGAGCTTTGAAAATGTAACAGTAATCATGTGCAATAGATACAGACGTCATGTGCAGCGCCCCAGGGATCGTCGCAATTTCATTATAAATAACCCTTCAATAAGAAGCAACCATTCAACATGTTGAATCATGATTCAACAAATTAGATCATTCAAAAGTAAGATATTGATGAGGAGTGTTTACAACTCTTCTCAATTTGTTTGACGTCATTTTTTGAACAAGCGACGACTTTAGTATGTGTTACGTAATGAATCCTGGAAATTTTACGTCACGCGTAATTAATTCAAAGAAAATATATAAATATATATATTTTTAATACCCTTACCTGATGTAGTCATAGCGTCTGAACATGTATGGGAAGTAAGCCGAGTGTTTAACTTCTCTTACATCGCGCACCAGGCTGCCGCCGCCGAGAGAATCCAGGGTACGGACCTTATGACCTATTTACACAATCAATAACGATTATACATGAAACAATTAAATATTAACAATCGCACCAAGTATTGTCCGAGATCTTACCTGCTTCTAAAGTCACTTTTATTGGCACAAAAGGCTAATAAAACATAACGTGTAAGAGGTTGCAAGATATTTATTTCTAAAACATCAACATCGAATGCCACATTACTAATTTCAATAAATAAAACTATTCAGAAGTAGGTATCACATCCAATGCGTTGTACGATAGTGGAAATGTTGGCAAGGAAACGTCACGATACAGTTATACGAAGATTTTAAACAAGGTTAGCGCCTCCTATAGAATCCAATTGGCGAACGAAATTCCCTCCTCCCAGAGAGTCTAGGGTACGCACAAAATTACCTCCACCCAAGGAATCCAGATTTCGTTTGACTAGATTCGGCCCACCGAGTTGATCGAGGTTTTTCTTAACTAAGTTAGCTCCGCCAAGCGAGTCGAGATTCCTAACAAAATTCCCACCGCCAAGAGAGTCTAAGTTGCGTACAAAGTTGCCGCCCCCCAAGGAGTCGATGAAACGAGCGTACTCCGACTTATCAGCTTCGACGTCTCTGCCCAAAAGAGAAGATCCACCAAGGCCATTCAAGTTTCTTCCAAGAAGACTACTTCCTCCTATTCCGTTTAGGTTCTTGTAGGTCATGCTGTTGCCAGCGAGGTATCTGCCTTGAGGACTGCTGTATACGCTTCTGCCCAAAAGCGAGCTTCCTCCGATACCATTAAGATTTCTTCCGAGGAGTGAGCTGCCTCCAATACCGTTGAGGCTTCCAGTTGTGCGGTCTAGGTATTTGTTTTCATACTGAGTGAGGAATCGTAGGAAATTGTTGTATTCTTCTTTTTGTCTCAGTTCTGGAAAATGAAAAATTGATGAAAAATTGTTTAGATTATGTTGTTATTTTTATTTTATTTCTAATGTGACAAAAAATGTACAAAGTGCATTTACAAAAAGTAGTACTCACCACAAGTGACGAACAGATGCACATTGTGAACAAACAAGCGTTGTGAGACGTTGTGCAAGGACGTATTTGGTGAACGTGCGCAAACCATCACCGGGAAACCGTGATTGTGAACATATGCAAAGTTCAAGGGCTAAGTGCAGTTACTAGTTAGTTAACATTAGTTGTTTGAAGTGTGACGTGCAAAGGAGTGAGGACGTTGTGCTTGTGTGGAAGGCTGTGAGTAGACGGTGCGTAGTTGTTATTTTTACATATTAACATATCCTATACAAACACGATCAGGATTGGATTGTACCTTACACACTCTGTTTATCGGATCATGTAAATTCTCCACGCGAGATAAGAAATCCAATAGTGATTGTGTTTCTTTCAGTGCCACTCGTGTATTAGGTCAGGCTTTATACAATTATACGTGCCAGGTTTGAGTGTGATACATTCTGTGTGCAAAGTATTCAATTGTGTCGGAATATGTGAGAGTTCCATTTAGAATCGCGCGTTCCTTACCATTGGCATCGAAGCGTTCTCCGGTATGTTCGCCTCCGCTTACATCTTGTTCCTGTTTGAATAACCGTTTATTGTAATTTTATACTTTCTTATATAAAATAAAATAATCAAACAAATAAATAAAAAATACTTTGATTCCTTTTTATATTTTAAATGAATTAGCTATGTCCGCCATATTACATTTGATTTTGTTTTTATATTTATCTTATTTATTATTCCTTAATACATGTGTATTATAATTAGAGACCTTCAAAGGCATTGAGTCGGTTTTAATATCTTTGTGTCTTAATTCAAGCCTCAGTGTTAATTGTGAATATTTCATAGAACATTTCCGTAAATATAAGAAATCACAATCAAAATTTGAGCTCCTAAGCTTCCTTGTCTGTTCTATTATAAATTTTAATTTATTATTTAAATGAAAATTGATCCCAGCAAACCTCGCTGATTAGACACTGATTGGTGGCTTAAAATGTTATTAGAGAATCTGCCCTCCCCAGTGTAAGAAATGACACCAATTTCTGAAAGTAATTAATATGCCGTTGCTGCTACTTGAAAACTGATGGCTCGCTTGATACGCTCGATGTCGTAACAAATGATACAATAAATTGGAAAATTCAATTTGTTCGAATTGATTGAATGAAGACGAGGAATTTCTTTTTCAATTTTTAAACGTTCCCCGAACAGCCCCTTTGGAACTATTAAGATAAACAAAACGTAATTTGATCAGCAATTTGATATTACTTTCAATATACCAACAAAAAAAAAATTTGGAAAAGATAAAATTTGTGAGAGATATTAAGTGAAAATGAATTATTAATGTTATACAAGGCCTGCGGTAATTCCTCAAGGAGGGATCAAATTCTATATGACCCTTTGAGATGAGACCTATCTTTATAAGAGGGATTATTCAAGAAACATGGCTAAGTTGAGCTATGTTTACACTCACCTGATGAGGGTCCGCGTTACAGCAGACGAGTAGCGCCGCAACGGCCAGGGCCAGAACTCCACCCGCGCCTCTCATGGTTACTCCTAATACAATGACATTGATTGTAACATAACATTAAAACAAAAATAAATACACCCAACAGTCACATACGTAGTCCTGACCCCATACTAAGAGCGAGTCGTATCGTGTATTGTATCGTGGGTGTCAGGAGCTACGAGAGACTTCGATCTCTCAAGCGCCCAGACCTGAAAGAAATACGTGTGGTTCTCGCAAATATTTGTTTCGGTGCAGGGATCGAACCCGCGGCCTCACGTTTTACAGCTGGCGTGTAACCAACTGCGCCACATAGGCTGTCAAGTGAGAGATAATTAATATTACGTAATTGAGACCTAGAAATAAAAAAAATTCTCTGTGTTGGAGATTATATTAAGGCTGAACGCATCAAGTTTTGGTGTGGTCATTTGTACGGTTAAACATTGGGTTAACCGTGTCAATAACAATAAAGAATGAACAATACTGACATTATCCATTTAAATCACAAGCAGTGTTTGATTAATGTGGATAATGGCTAAATGCCAACACTGTGCCCCGTGACACGGAATGGTTATTTTAGAAACAATAAATAACAAATACTATATGGACTATATGGTCTAACCACTCTCAATCGCACTAGAGGAGGCCCGTGCCCTGCAGTGGGACGTATATGGGCTGATACAGAAATAACAAATAGAATAATACGAGTATACGTATATATATATATATGGTTTTATATGTTGTTTTTATTTAAACCCCGTTTCCTAGCCATCCTTTCCAATATTATACTAAGTTTGAAAAAAATGCTTGGTAGTTTGACTCAAATCGCGATTTTTGTTTTCAAGGATTTTGATTAAACACGTATGTATATATAGTTGTTATGTATGAATAGGAATGACCAAATTCGAATATGATACGTGCACAAGTTGTAAAATCTTCAATCAGGATGTATCGATGCCCATGAGAAAAGCGACGCCTACTGCGGGTATCACTCGATCTTAGTGTGGGATCAGGACTATATAGTATGTGACATACATAAGACGAACTTTAATGGTGAAATTTGAATGAATTTCTATGTTGTGTACTCTCGATTTTAGAGGTGGTCCGTGACTTGCAGTGGCACGTACTTGGGCTGATATAGATTCAGGTACAGTTAGAAAACATTCCCTTTCAATTAACAAAAAGGAATAAGTGGTTAACAGTACATCACAAAAAAAGACGGATTGCACTCCGGGAGTGCCGGCAGAAGTGAAAACTTGATTATTAACGTTGAGCATGTTTGATATTTTGGAACGGTTAGGGAATAATTTTGCACCAATTGCTTTATCAGTATAAAAGTACTATCATTTATGTGGTAGAATACAATATTCATTTATTGCGCTATCGTACACAAACATGACAATTTATATTACATTAAAAATTTAACACTTTAAAACTATTACAATTATTTTACATTAAAAAGTTTATCTCTCCGAAAAATCAACTTTCATCCATAATTTCAACGACTTTTTTACCATCATCATTACCAGAACTATCATCGCCAATCTCTAAAACTGATACGATAGGTTTATGGTAGCTGAAGTAAGAAACGAACAGTTTTGATTCGAACCTATTTAAATGTATAATAAAGACCGCATCAATAGTAGTTTTGTATTTCGTTGTGCTAAGATTGCGATCATTCGACATAGTTAAACCAAATTCATTATTTAAAAATTCAATTAATAGTTGATTTTTATCGTCTGCGAAGTTTATGTTGAAATCTCCACTCAAAATCATTGGCAATAATTCATCAAAGCTTTATAAACTGACAGCTAACTGACAGCTGTCTACTCTCCATCCGTCTTACGCTTTTCGTCTTACGATCAGGTCACGTGTCCTGACGCGAGTTTAAGATTTTATACCCATTACAGAAAAAGTGCTCAACGCCGCTAAAGAAGTTTTCACTTCAAAAGATTTATTTCGACCCAGCAAAGGTTGCACAAAAAGTTGACACCAGCTAGCTCGGTAGCTGCTTCCCATACTACAAGACTCTTAAGGTACTACCTTTACCAAGTTTATACATATTAGAAACAGCACTATTTGTGAAGAGCAATCCTAACTTATTTGTTAGTCTCTGAAGTTAAAAAAAATCTAATACGCACTAAACAAAAAAATCAACTATGTCACGTAAAATGTAAAACAGCTTTGATGAGTAAAAGTTTCTTTGGTATGGCTCCAAAAAAATATAATAAAATACCTGACGGTCTGAAGAATATGACATTAACTAAATTAAAAAAAAACGCTATTTAAAATGTTAATTGATAAGTGTTATTACCAAGAAGCTTATACCCAAATGGAGATTGCATTCCGTATAAAACACTGAAGCACAAAAATTTTACCTTGAATACAGTCGCTGTTGCCTGCTATCCCTTTCTTTCGAGTGACAATGAATGAACCAAACGTCATTTTCATTCATTGTCACTCTAAAGAAAAGGATAGCAGGCAACAGCAACGTCATTCAAGGTCAAATTTTTGTGCTTCACTTTTATATATGGAATGCAATCTCCATTTGGGTATAAGCTTCTTGGTTATTACAGTATTGAACAGTTCCTAAATGATGTGTTAGAATAAGTGTTTTTATTTTTCTTTATTTTGCGTAATTGTATTTTAAATTAATGTCAATGTAAATTATCTTCAATTAATAATAATTAACTATTATCAATGTAATTCGTAGCTGTAAAATTTTAAATATTAATATTTGTACGCCTTTATGGCAAAACATAGAGCTCATAATATTTATTTAAGATCATCAATGTACCTACCTATGTTACACAAATAAATTATTCTTATTAGGAATTTTTAATCTAAAGCTATATTCAGCAGTGGACTTCGTGTGAATGAAATTTAATGAAGATGATGATCACTCTATTAATATGTAAACAACTCGTATGCTAAGAGTCGATATACACTTATCTTTATGATAATAATATATACAATTTATAATATGCGATCTTCTTTCGTCTTATATTATTTTATTTCTTGAAAAAAAAATTCGTAATGCGTGATAAATCGAATCAATGAAAATGTCGCATCTGGAAGTCATATTGTTCACAACCTATGTGTTCTCAGTTGGTCCCATCTAATTTATTTGTCTTTCGGTTGTATTACACGGAGTGTTTCGGCACTTACAGAAGCAATACGAAGTTCGTGCGAAACTTTTTCGAGCGTGTCTACTTTACTTTTACTTTATGTTTGTTCGAACCGATGTCTACTTTTCCTGAATAACACTAAAATAGAAGCTAAAGTTTAAATCGAATAGTTTATGTTGGTTCAGTGCGAAATACGGCATAACAAGTTTAACTATCAATTTCAGAGAACTAGTATTTTTAATACTTATTGTAATTCCTATTCCTCAATCCACATCAAACGAGTTTCTATCAGTACAGATTGATATCTATAATTTTAAATAATCAATTTTAAATATTTATAAAAATTGCCAAGTTTTATTAAAGACATATTTATTATAAGTTTATGAATCTATTATATTACGTATATAGTTATTAATTGAATAACAGTCAGTCAGTTTGTAAGTTGGTCAGCTAAACCGAGTCCGTACAGTTAAATATATTTCTGCATATATGCGCATATATACATAAATATAGGCTCCATAAAATATGATAGTATAAATTTAACAGCGTGGCATCGTCAAATGCAATAGTCTAATATCGCATGAGACACGAAACACTATTGTATGGGGCAATAATATTTTAGACTCGGAAATATTTCAATGACATTCATTCATATCATATTTCAAATATTTTATTGGGTTAAAGAAGTCAGGATTCGCGGAAATAGAGTTTCTTAAAGTTGCAGGACTGAAAATTCCGAGGCGATAACAAAATTTCTTGAATTTTACATGAGAGTACTGATTTTATCGCCTTGTCGATGTTGTAGCACCATGCATGGACTATGAACCGTGTTTTAGGTGTGGTTTATAAATTGATCAGTACTACTTAACTTTTGTTTGACATTAAGGAAGGTGGTAATGAAAACATCGACAGGTAAAACAGCCTGTCAGAAAAATAGGTTGTATTATATATGGAAAATCGGAAGCACTTGAAAAAGAAAGATGTTGTATTATACAATTAAAAGATCGTAAAGTAGTTTTTACTCATCGAAAGTTTTAAAAAGGAACTAGAAAATTAGTGATTCGTTTCAGTAACTAGTCGAGCTAATAATTTATTTATTTCAAGACTGACGACTTTCTGTAAACTGTATCAACAAGTGGAATAAAGGAAGGCGCTTTCAACTAAGCAGGCTTTTAACCGTCAAATCAATGGGCCGAAATCTTTTCGTAATTCATTCCATTTCCAGTGATGAATGCATAAATATACAGACAAATGTGTAGGGATAATGATTACAGTATAATAAAATTATATTTATAAGTTGTAAATATATCGTGGGACGTAACACACAAGGTGACACGTGGGTGTCTAGATGGTAACTATGCCTATCTTTACTAAAAAAATGCATACTTATGTATTATTTGAAATTACGTTGATTGAATGATATGAATAAGCACTTAAAATAGACTCTTTCAAAAAAAATCACATCTAATTGATAACGTCCGGCGAAAAGAGGACATTAATTTTTAATGACGAGCTTTTAAGGACTACAAATCTTAGATGCTCAAAAGGTAAATAACTACAATGACTAACTGTACTGCAAAGATGGTAAACCGAAAAAATACGTTTTATGGTTTACGAAGATATCAACGCGTTTTCGCTTCGTAGGCGCGTAGCACATCGTAGAAGCCGTAGGCTACGCGCACGTCAGTACAATTTTAATTTGTAATGTTTAACAACTGTTTGCCAAACAGCTGTAAATTCCGACCACGCGTACATATAGACTCATTGTAACAATTTATTCGCTTACGTTATTCGTCTACGAGAGAGCCCGTCTGGTTAGAAAGTTTAGCAATAAAGCTTGAAATTGGAGGTGCAAGTTATGTGGACGGGAGATTAAGAAAATTATTCGTATGGGGTTGTTTTAGTTTAAAGTTACTATTTTTGACTCTAGTGGGACATATGAACTATACAAGATTTTTATATTCCTCTACGAATGCTTTAACGAATACAAAATTATAAAGTTGAACAAACCCACAGCGGGTTTATATTTAGATGAGATTTATTTTTAATACAATTACGACATATGTTTCGTCATCTCCTTCACTATCTGCGTATTCTAATTTGTTTTATTATAACTGTTAATGTATGGTTTTATACGCACGAGAAGATTTTTTCACATAATTTTGAATTAAAAGGAATTACGTATTTTTGATCCTGAATCAACTTCAATACAAACAAAAATCTTGGTGAAATTTGGTTTATTTCCAGAGGTCTTTTGAGTACGAGTTAGTGTAGCCCACAAAAATTAATTATAAATCAGCGGCCGGCAGACTGTAGACAGATTAAACTTGAAAAGTAAACATAGTGTGAATAATAAAATTACTATACTGCCACGAAAATACTAAGAGGTCAGTATTTAAATTTAGCGTAAATATTTAATTCATTAATTCACTGGTGTTAAAATGATTATCTTTAAAAAATATGCACTTTATAGTCAATGAATTTAAAATTAATTTGTTTAATACGAGAACGAGATGCAACATTATACGTATATAATATCAGTCACAGCGCAGTTTAAAAACACTTTTACATCAAAACTTTATACGCAAAAATAATAATGATAGGAAATTATTCATAGGAAAAGGACTAAACATTTCTGATGTTGTTAGTTTGAAAGGAAAGAGAACCAGGGCGATATCGAAGTATGTTACACGTGCAAGTAATGAGGAGCCTTCATTGGGTTGAAGCAATTTTTAATCTAAATATAGAATAAAGGAAACGAATATTGTGAATTATATTCCAATTGGAGACTTATATGCACACTACACTTAACATATAAAATCTTTTTTAGTTTCTTCCATAAAAGTATTTGACCCATCACTTTTGGAAACTTGAATTTTTTAATGATTCTTAGTGATAAGTACCAAAACCAATAGTTATATACGAAACCACAAATCGTTTTTGTTTGAATTATAAAAATAATAGATTTAATATACAAATGTTAAACACACAAGTATGTAGGTATATCAAATAGAAATAATAAAAGTCCGTTTTGGTAAAATGGTAGTCAGAAAATCAAATATAAAAGAACAAGTGTAAGGTCTGTACGGATTATAAAATACTTTTTTTGTTGTTCTCTGTTTTAGTATTTGGGTGCACTCGTTTATCATTGGCTCGAAAAATTCATATCGAAGGCAATAAGGGATATGAGAGGGAGATACAAAAACATGTGGAAGTTTTACAAGTTACCCGATGAATCGGCACAATTACGAAATAGTTTCGGTAAAGTTATATTGCAGTGGTATTTATTTCATTTTTCTCACAAGTTCACAGCTTATGTAATTTAGACTCAACTTTTTAGAGAGTTTGTCAAAGAAACACATTTTAATATAGAATCTCACAAAAAGATATTTAAGTGATGATTTTAAATTGCATTAGAATGATTTAAACTTTAATATTGGAAGAAAATAACATTTATATCGATAAACTTGAAAATGGGTTTTGATCTCTGTTAAACAACAAAAGTACTGACACTAAATAGAGTCTTGAGTTTTCACTTTGCTCTATGTTATACTATTGAAACACAACTTTTTAAACGCGAAAATATTTAAAATAATTTTTTTTTCGAACACTTCAAATCCTAAACTGACTTGTTATACCAGTATTAAAAATATTTTTAAATATAAAAAAAAATTAAAAATATAATAAATTTCGACCGACCTGTGCTTTGATGTCGGAGGGTGGAAGCGGTTGTCGGTTGGTGTTTGTGGTGCGTTGTGAGGCTGGATCGCGCCGGCCGGCTTATATACCCGCCGCGATGGGCGGCCGCCCGCCCAGCCGCAGGTTGCCTATCGCGATACCGCTGACTATCGCTACATTGGTAGATACGCTAAATAATATAACTGATACTATGTGCATTGAACATATTTTTTTGACTTTTTTGGTGGGATTTATTATTAAGTGAAAAATATAATGAAATTTTAGATGATTATATTTGATAAGTATGTTTTGAATAAAAAAAAATATATGAACTTATTATGTTTTGATAATAAATGAGATACTGAATTGAACTATAGAGCTTTAGTCTCCAAGTGATCATTAAAATCTCAATGTGACTTTGGCTCATTGGATATTCACAAAAATTTAACAATAAATGTAAATATTTTTTATGTATATTTCAAAAATGAAAATCAATGGCTTTACTTTTATTACATTAATAGTTATAGTAAGAGAAAAATACATTTTCTTATGATACGTGTAAGTTGGGCGGCATCGCCGTTTAGCAAAAGTCGAACGACTTATTAGATTTTCAATAAAACTTAAGCTAGTCAAGAGCGAGTTATATTATTTTATTTTATTTTTTATTATCGTTCTGTTATATTTTGTATGAGTTATTTTATAATTATTCCATTAAGACAGACACCGTAAATAATTGAATAGAATATAAGTTAGTATAAAATGTTACTGCCGCTGTATCTTTATTTTCGCAGAAAAATACATATACAGCCCAAAATAATAGTAAATTACGAAGCCCAGGATCAACCATGATGGCTCATAACGGGAAGGTCCAATATACCGCAGTAGACAGTACAGTAGTGTATATAAACTGATGAAAATAATAAATCGAACCTTTATAATTAGAGTGACCTTACTTAAAAAAATATTGGAAAATTTCATTAAAGAATTGTAACAAAATACATTTTGTACTTATGGAAGATACATCTAGGAGACCGATTTATACATCTTTCTGCCTTTCATGTGTCAATAGGTTTGATAATGGGTCGATAGATCATTATGAGTCAAAATATGATTAAAGCCATATTATTTTTTTAGATAAGGTCACTTTAACTCTCAAGGTGCGAAATGGTAAAACTCATTTCACCAATTTCATGCTCCAAGACATTCATTTCCCTGTAGTGCAGTTTAATTTGTGCCCTTAGCACGTGATTTTAAATTTTAATCGGGTTCGTATCGGATGTGGCTGGACCAAAGGGGTCTATTGCTCACGTGTTCAAGGTGCACATAAATATTCATTTATACAAGGCGGAGTATCTGTGCATAGTTATATGACGTTTTTACGTTGAGCAGATGCACTGGCTATTGACAGCGAGCTATATTGTGTCGGGGACAGTGCTGTGGCTTTCTTTTTGTTTGTTTTATTCAGTAACATTTCTATAGCGTTGGTTTCCGCGTATAAATGTATATTTTCACATTCAATTTATGTTGTTTGCGTATTCTAAATCAATTGTAAGTAGTATATTAGACTCCTAATATGTACCTTGCTAATGCTAAAACAATGTTTTTAATTAACCAACTATGAGCTACCATTTCCAATTCTTCTTCTTCTTCTACCTGGCGTTATCCCGGCCGGTGCCAGGGTCCGTTTCACCATTTCCAATTCAATATTTATTTAATAAACTCTAAATACAAGGATACAAGTGCCCCAAAAATACTCAACTGAATTATTAGTGGTCTCTATGAGTCCATCGCAAAAATATGAAAGTTCAAAATCATTAATATCTCCCATCTTTAATAATCGGATTACAGTCTTTAAATGGGCCTTTCGACGTGTTGCATTTTCCATTTCAACGGTACAGATATATCAGTGGGTTATTACTTCCGCCTTTATACAATATCTGGCTTATATATAACGTTTATCTTGAGATACGATTTAATAATACCCTCCCGGGAAAAAAGATTGAAAGTCGTGCGTTCACATAACCAAAACATTATTATAACTGTGAGAGGCCGAAAAATCCCGAATCGAGCCACGATGATCCGATTAAAGAAAGTAACGCGAGACCACTCTGAGACTTACTCCAGTACACAAAGGTATTAACAACAACCTGAAACGACATGCGAGAATATCAGTTTTACCTTAGAAGATGTTATGTATCAAATAAGTGAAATAAGATTATGTTATAAATGGATAAATAGATATAAAATCGATGAGGTATTATTTAAAATATAAATAGTACTGAGAAAGATATATTTGATTCTACACATGATATTAACGTTGTCTAAATTACTGCAATATTTTATCCAGGGGAACTTCCTGATTGGATGAGATTAAATCATATAATTGCATCTTTCACCAAGATTTATTAATCATCATAACAGTTTAAGCTCTCTATTTACAGGACATATTAAGGATTAATATCGTATATCTTAGGATGACGTGCGTAGTGGAATACCAAGCATTGCTTTGTTATTCATGGTGTTGTTTGTTTTTGTAACTTTATATTTAGGCTACAAAGCAATCTCCTACAATATGCGTAAAGAAAATATACTTCACCTTATGTTTCTTTTATTGCAATGAATAGAGAGAAGAGCATGCCGTTCGGCTGATAGTAAGCGATGCGACCGCTCTTGAACAGTAGCAAAACCAAACAACACTCCTCTCTCGTCATCTTTTGACATAAAATTTTAATTCTCAATATGTCCAGTGGTTACTCTGGCTGCAATGTCCTTCACACCGAAACACAACAGTGCATTTACACTGCTGTTGGTCGGAAAAAAGACATTGTGGTGTTACTTACCCAGGGGACCTCTCACATATGAGAGATAGTGATTGATACTGGCTCAGGATTTCAAAGAACGGTACTTTTTGCTTTGGAAAATTTTAACTTACAAATTAACTGGACTATATCGATGAATTTATATCCGCATTACAGTATTATGAATCCATTTCTGTTGTAAGTAAATGTTTTAATTAATACTGTACACAATCTCATTAAAATTATATCCGTGCCTACTAAAGGTCTAATATAATGCTATATGGATTATGGGATCCATAATAGGGCTAGTATTACATATCACATTCATGGCCGAAACGCTACCTTAAAATGCTATATGATAGTTTAATGCCATGTTTAAGACTATTCTCTCCCTTTATCCTCAAAGCAAATACATTTAAACCAACTTTATTACGTGTTTAGTTGAATTTGCGAAATGAAATTATGTTCTGAACATTATTTCATTTGCGTGCCTAATTCATAAATATACATAATGAATATATTTTATAAGGATTAAAGTTTTACTGAACTTTCTCATATATTTCGAGTATGAGTAATTAACTAGGGTAGACGCACATAATATACCATAATTAGTTACAAAACTTTTGTATGAACTGTTTAAGCGTTTTGATTTATGTGCATTAGTCATATAGGTCAGATGTCAGAGATTTATACAAAATAGGTGAGTGTGGAGCAGAAATTAATTTTGTAACATTTCGTAAATCTTTAATTTTGGTATTAATTATGAGGAGCTGGTGTTAAATCGAGTTTTCTATATTTATACTACTTCAATTCTGGTTTCAAATTACCGAAACAATACAAGGATATGAACATAACATGTCTTATGGTTTCTATTATCTATACTCGATTGTCTTTTTTATTTAGAATAAGAGTATCTAGATTAGTCTAGATGAATTCAATATATCAAAGCTTTAGTTATTAGGTTGTAGATCTGTATGTCTGTAAGATTGCGCTTTATTAATAAATACCAGGCAAGGGGAAGTAGAACTCATTCGCAAGGGTTTAATACGCATATCGTGCCAGTTAAAATGTTCACATATCGTACTCTACTACAAATAACTAACAAATTGTCTAAACTAAATAAATGCTTGGGGATAAAATAGTTGCATATTATAATCTGTACTATTTCACTTAATTTTCATACATATATTATTACAAAATTAGGAATTTAATAAATAACCTTCTTTCCCTTGGCCTACAAGGATTTGTCTCGGGTCTGGGTCTTTGTGAGACCAAAAAGTCTTTCGTAGCTCCTGATGCCCACGACACAAGACTCGAAATTAGTATTATGTCTGGACTATGTATGTGAGTGTTTGGTAAATTCGTATATTTATAAAATATTTCAAATTCAGTATTTAGACAAACATATTTAAAGTTTGAAATGTGTAACGATGCTACAAGTGGGTGCTAAAGTGGTCTGATCTAGCAGCTGTAAAACGTTATTGTGGAGAGTATACTCATTCATCACGGAGTAAAACTCCTACCTTGGTGAGCTTCTTTTTTATTTGAGTGATGTAAAATGTAGTATGAAAAAATAGATAATATTATAAACTCTGTGCTGTGACTGTCTCGGTGGCGTAGTTGTACTACGGTACGGTTACAAAGCTGAGGTCTCGGCAAAGTGATATTTGATTTTTTTATTAATTATCAGCTCGGAGTCGGGAATTTGTACCCGATGAGACATGACAAAAGCATGACTTTATGTATGTATATAAAATTATAAAGAAACTAGAGAACCTGCACATAGGTGCTTGAAGAGACTTACATCAGGTATTTTCAGGCATTTTAGCCATTTGCTATATTTTTACACGCTTTTTATTAGCTTCACCTGTATGTTTGTATGTTTGTTTGCAACCGACTTCTTTGGGCGCGATTTTGACCCACTTTAAACGGCCAGATTTCGTTCAAATTTTGCACACTTGTCAAAGACCGATGACAATACAATAATTCGATTAAAATATATAATTATCCTGATTAGATTCGCCAGGATTCATTATTCTTATAATTGATGACCATTGCTACTGACCACTAGGTGGCGTATAGATGAACATAATTTGCTACTGACTAATAGATGGCGTGATCACGTCAATAATGCATGTTTGCACTATTCATCGCTAGATGGTGTTAACATTGTATTCTTCAAGTGTCAAATGTTACTACTGACCAACAGATGGCGTTATTGATTGGAAATACAGCTGTAGATGGATGTTTTTAGTCAAAACAATTAAATAATAGTTAAAAAAAACTAAAATACACGCTTTAATAAGATATACAACTAAAAAAGTAAAAATAATTGATACTGAATTTAAGATAAGTAAATGGAGTAAAATACATATATTTTATTGTTACAAAGCGTGGGGTGCAGGATGATAAGTAATTGTTGTAAACACCCCACGCTTTGTAACAATAAAATATATGTATTTTACTCCATTTACTTATCTTAAATTCAGTATCAATTATTTTTACTTTTTTAGTTGTATATCTTATTAAAGCGTGTATTTTAGTTTTTTTTTAACTATTATTTATTTATACTGTTTATTAATTGATGTTTATTGAGAAGAGCGCGGAGCAGCGCATTTTAATGTACGAATATTTGTATCTGTATAAACCCATACGTCGCACTGCAGGGCACGGGACTCCTCTACAACCGAGAGTACAATTGAGAAGGGTTACGCCATATAGTATATCACCCTGGCTTAGAGCGAGTTCGCGGACTTTACATATCTCCGTCTCCTCATGATGTTTTTATTCACCGTTATAGGGAGTGGTGTTTGACAATCAATACAGACATGACTCCAAAATCAGAGATGTGCCCTAGGATTGGAGCCCGCGACCTTCGTTAACATGTTGGCAGCCACGTTTGGCCCAATATTAATAGGCTACCAACTTACTAATCATATTTGATTCATGCAAAATTATTTATGCTGGTTTCTTGTAAAAACGTTATGACAGTTTATAAACTTGATAAACTAAAATCATATTCAACTATTCTGTAATTGAAACGAATGATGGCATATGATCAAAATCAAAACCAATTTCGCATGCATTACGAGTATAGCTCGTAATGCATGTTAGTGTTTGTCCATAGTGGTGCTAATCGCAGCGCATCGGTTGAATGCTTTGCAACATTCTTGCTTTTGACGATGCGAGAGACACAGGGACGTTTACCATGGTATTTGTAAATGAAAACAGCTTTAGGGCTTTCAACTAGATTTATGTGCAATCATGTTTTACAAGTGGCCACTCTTGTCTTCTTAATTTTGTACTAAATGTGGAATAGTTAATGGCGTAAATATTAAGTTAGCTTCAGGATTTTTAATTATTAGTAAAGACATTACTTATGTACGTATATTTTAAATGGTAAAACATTGATGCTTTTAAACACAAATGTATTATAACAGTGAAGATACGTATATATTCGAATGGAGGTAAAATAACTATAATGAAAATTGACAACAATATTGGTTCTAATTGCTACGTTCACGCGTAACAATTCTAATTTGAATACGAAGCGAGTGTTGTATTAAGACGTCTTAGCAAAACAACAGTTTCGAATAGACAATTCGAAGGCGAGGATTTTAATTTGATATCAGTGTAATAAAGATTTTATTTGCTGGTAATATCGCAATAAGGATTCACAGTGGCGTGCGGGAATTTCAGCTTTGCTTTACCCGCCTGTACTTTAATGAAGTTGTTGATAGCCAATGCTTTCATATTAATTTGGCTTTTGGAAATGCAGCATTCATTTGTTTCGCTCTTTATGGACAGAGTGAGCGGTGTCCAAATCCAGTGACCATATTAATCATCCGGCATTTCAGTTTACCCAAATACGAAATGGTTTTATTTATTAATATATGGCATTTAATATAAGTGATATTGGTCTCGAGAAAAAAAATAGCAGTATCAGGCTGATTTAAAATGGGTCTGGTTGTAGTGTGGGTAGCAATTCATTGATAAAATAATTAATGAGATACTATTTTTGATCGTTTTCTTCTCTACCACAATGTATGCGTATATAGTATTAGTATACAGTGTAGTAACTTTATACTCATTATCAGAAAACTAACTATCGTTTTATGAGGAATTGAAATTATGTTTTCACAGAGAATGTAGGGTCGAACAAGGTACCGCTATTTCCTGTACTTGAGGAGGTGCTAATAGCCATAAGTTAAACGTCTTTCACCATCGGAATTATAGGATTACTACGGTTATACTTTTCTAAGAAAAACATATACTTTAAGATATTAAGATGATGAATATTTCAGTATTTTGTGTATTAAATACACTATACATTTTCTTCCTTTAGATCTGTACAGTAATTAACTTGTCCATGTCGAAATAGACCTTACAATTTCTTCTTCGCGATATGCTAGTATAGACCGTGTAAAGATCTTCCTTTCGTGTTGAATTTTTAAAGTATATTTCTGTTATAATTGATCATCCTTGGTCATAACATATTTGGCGTAACCTAAAGTATGTGCAAAACTTAAACTTGTGTGACGATAACGAGCAATAAAGTCTGTTCAACAACAATGTTTCATGTTATTTGGATATTACCTGTGTTGTAAAATTTTATTTAAAGCCGCAATCAATTCTTTGCTACATTCAACGAATAGAGTATAAATATATTAAAAAATAGGTTCTTTTATACAGGGTATCTCAAGACTGCTACCGAAAACGAAGCCGGATGGTAGTTTTAGTGACTTCAGACACATTGCAACAGAAAATGTTGAAAAAAAAAGCGACGATTTTTTTTTGTTATTTTTTTCCTATGGTCGTATTTGGATGGTAAATTCATTTTTTTCTTAAAATAATAGTGCATACCCGTTTATTTAAAAGGACTCTAAGGTATAAAAGAGTTTAAATTATTATTGTAGGATAAACTATGGATTTACCACCCAAAAATTACGATATTTAAAAAATAATAAAAAAAAAACTGTCGCGTTTTTTTGCGAAAATTTTATTTGCATTGTGTTTGTAGTCACTAAAACTACCACCCGGCTTCGTTTTCGGTAGCAGTCTTGATATACCCGGTATAAAAACTACATAATATCTCTTGAACTTAACATTTTCTTTGTCTTTTTACATAACTTAATTCTAGCTATACTTCTTCAGGACAAAGTGGACAAACAACCTAATATAAGTTTCAAAAAGTCGCTAGATACGGGCAACTTTCAAGAGTTTTTCATAGAAATCCTTAAGGAGGCTTTTATTTAACCACGAAAATTCTGTGGGTGAGGAAAATTATTATGATGACACTTGAGGCTTCCAATAACTGGTAACATATTTAAAAATACAAGCATTCAGAATAAACCATGCCCAACTGTTACCAATTTCTCCGAAGATACAATCTGATTTTCAAATTATGTTATTTAATTAGTATAATTATAATTTCTGCACCAAAAATACATAATATAAAGTTTCGTATTTTACCAGTAATGAAATATTTTTCCTGTAATTATCATAATACTCTGGTCAGTTCATCAGCATTAGCAACTGTGCGTTTTGTACGCGAAGCACGTCTTCATCTTCAACACGAGTATATTTTTTATTTGTAACACAATTCATCTGAGCTGCTAATGGCAACTTAGAGTTTAATGAGAGCTACGCTAATGATTTTGTCCGAGCTCAAAATAGGAATGAGTGAACTAACGTCTGCTACCATTAGAGCGGAACTGCTTAGTGATTAAGTCATGAGTACCCACTTTTTTTTTAATAAAAATAACTTTTTTTCAGGCACCCATAATACATTACAAAAGTCAAATGAAAATTCTAAAATTAAACAGTACTAAATTATTTAAAAAAATAATAACTTCTGGTTCCTACTACTTTGCAATGAGAGCCGGAATCTTTACATTGGATTATACAGATTATAACGGTAGTGTGCACTTGCACTTGTAGTATGCACTTGTGTGGTCCGGTTTGAAGAACATTGTAGCCAGAGTAACTACTCCACATATTGTGACTTAGCATCTTACGTCTGAGGATGGCGAGCCGAACGCCAAGCATTGCTTTGTAAAACATGGTGTTGTTTTGTTTTGCTGCTGTTGATGAGCGGTCGTGTCGCTTCAGATTAATGACGTCATAAAAAATCGGACATACACCGGAGAATGTTATTGTTAATTGCTCCTCAGCCTAGTCCAGAAGAATGCTGTTCACGATCTGATAATAACGAAATCCAGAACCCCTGCTTCTGCAAACATGCTTGATGTGCTACAAAATCGACTTTTTCAAAAGGATACGATAAGTATAATTGATTTTTCGCTTGTACTTAAACCATAGCTGAAAGGTAACAAAGGCAATATGCCTTCAAAATCTTCGCTGCATCTCGCAAATTGCATCAGATGGAGAGGCGCCGTCTTTCTCGCTCGATGTCGCCATCAGCACTTAGATTTTCGGCAATAATGTGCCCCACTTGCCCCATTTCGAAGTCTAGCAATGTTGCATGGCATTTTTACTCTTGCAATCTCTCGATAGGTTTAGGTTTAGATTTAAGCTAATTAGGATATTTAGTTGTCGTGATTAAATTCAGCAATGTATAACTGTTTCCACAAATTGATTTACTGATCTAAAAATAACAAAGCGGTTATTATATCGGGTTGATTCTACGGAAATTACATAGCCCTGTTTTAAATACACGTAATTTAGCAGTGTTATCGTACCAAATAAATCATTTTTTTTCATCGACGCCTATAATTATGTGGCGCCGCAAGTTATACACATACAGACACCTCAGGCGTATTCTACACGATTCCTTCACATACACGTAAATGTACCCTGTTTACAAACTTTATAAGTACGTTAAGAAACTGAAGGGTAAATTGTTTTATCCACACAATTTTGCATTCAACCCCGAAACTTTGAAAACGTGTAAAAGACTTTAAGTGTTTACGAATATTCCATGTACGTACATCCTTTACAGAATTTATAATTGAACACACTACTTCTTATTTTCTTGGTTCGTTATTTTGTATTTAGATACACGCTTTCATAAGCTCAAGGTGATGCATCATATTGGGATAAAGGATGTATTATCTACTATACTAAACACTCGATCATTAAATATTTTATAAATGTAAAGCAACATTCAGTGGGTATTATTTTCTACAAAACAGCGACATTCACATTGTGAAATGATGCAAGAAAACGATTCTATATTTGCACAGGTTTGTTTGCGATAGGTTTGTTTGTCAACGAAAAAATTGAAAGCATATCATATACATGGGACGGTGGACAATTAAATCGGCTTATCATATTGTTCATGAGGAATTGTAGTGGATGCGTTTTGAGCCAATTCCATTATCTAGAGTGCTCTCCAGAGTTAATAACCGCACTTGATATGGAATGGAATGGGCGATACAAATCTCACCGTTGCGTCTGCGATATGCTACCGAATGATGTCACAGTTTATATTGCGTCAATAGATACTACGGCCGCGCGCTTTCGTGGCCGAGTGAATTGTCCACACGAGGAAGCTATTGCGAAATAAGTTTCCAATACAACCCAAAAATGAAAGAAGTTTCATATTGCCCACATTGTCTTGTGTGAGTTAAATTGCGCACTCTGTACTCTGAGACCGGCCAATGTGATACGAACAATCTTGAAATTCAACTTGACAATTTTTTTCCTCATTTAAGTTGAATATTTTAGCATACTTTACTTGTTTCGTTTGTCTTTAACGAGTAGTTAGCGAGACTCGTAGTTAAAGTTTATTTACCTACGCAATAATAAAATATACGATGAAATAATTTTAAAATTGCTATTTCCCTCATAAATATGAAATGAGCTAACTAGCCAATAATGTTTAATATATTTATTAAATTAGCTTCTTAGAAAGCATGTCGTCATCGTATGAAGCGCAATGCGTAATAAATTTCAAATGAAACGCGTGAAATAGTAGACATTCCATCCAGTTGAGAATAAAAGAGAGATGTTATACAGAAGCGAGTAATATCCAATCAAGGAACATTGAATGTGTGTATAACTTAATGAAATGGCTTTTGCGCGAGCCAAATAAATACAAAATGAACAAATATAACAAGTCATATCAATAAAACTCCCAATTCCATTTGTAGCGTACATTCAATCAAATACTGTGATGCGTATCGAACAAACCAAAGTTTTCGCTGCTTTATTCACTAAGTAATATACGCCGATATAAAAATATCTTTACTTCTCCAGACTTCAAAGTAAATAGCCTCAAAAATAGTTATTATTGTTTACTTAAATTTGGTGTTGTATTTATGTTTTAAAGTGAGGTCCAATACGAAAATAATTAAGTTGTTTTAACATTAGATACTTCAATGTTTAGCTTACTCCTTAGAATCTTAATGTTATATTTTCTGGTTTTATAATGTTAACACTTTAATAAAGATTATATTATATAGAGAAATACAATTGGCGTAAGATTTCTAGACTGGTTTTTAATTATGTAACACACAAGACATTACGCATAGGAACGAAAAATACATGTTTCTTATTATAAATCACATTTACTTCGATGACCAAAGATAATATTATGTTCGATTGATACCTATACATTTACTTTCTTCAATACACTTTAATACAATATTGTGTTCCTTTATGTGACGAGCATATTGTACTGTACTGTATCACCCCATACACGTCCTACTGCAGGGCACGGGCTTCCTGTGCAATCGAGAGTACGTTTGAGAGGGGTTAGGCTGATGATGATGATGATGATGATGATGATGATGTCCTCCACGACGTATCCGTCGACGGCGACTCTTACTCTCTTCTTTGATGAGCTCGGATGTGGCTGGAGAATCCGAGTTTTTTTAAAATTTCCGGCTACACGTATCACAAAATAGCTGCCCCGAGCTGTTATAAGTGTAATTATAGGAAGGTCTTGGGCGCGCCTTACGATGTTCACGCTTACAATCGAGTTCCACTAATCGAGCGGATTCGAAAGCATCCGTACTGGTTTGGACGATCCTTCGCCATTTAGACCTTATGCATGCCAATTCTTCCCAGGTGTTTGTGTCTATACCGTTAGCTGTCAAGTGGCGCTTTAGGACATCTTTACTTTTGGTGTTTTTACTACTGCTATTGTTACCGCGGTTAGATGGCGCCTAAGTGACCACGGTCGACCACTTAGTTAAGTATGAGACGGACTATGTATAGGCCACCTTTTCTAGGCCCCTCCCCTGATTGGGGAAAGCAGAGCGCTCCTGAATAGGGCTGCTTTGTCGCCAAACGTGCTGCCGAACCTGTCCTCCCGTCTCGGTCGAGTTTAGGAGCGACCACTTATCGTTTGGCCGCCTACGTGCAGAGAGTCAACTAGGAGCCGAACTTCGCCAGTCCTACTCCCACCGCCAACACTCCATCGCCGTAGGACTTATTTCTCAGAAACCAGAATCTTGCAAGAGTCGTCAGCGCGTGAATATATTATAGTGGATGAGCGGGTGCGCAGCCGCAAATCCACTCTCTCGTTCTCAAACCCGGGATCCAGTGGATCGGAAGGCCGATACGACCGGCCGGGATGCAAGAATGCAGTGAATAGCCACACTTCTCTATGTGAATCCAGACGTGTGCCCGTATATTGCTGATTGGTAGACATTATATAATATAGAAATTCTTACAATATCGCTATGGTTTACAGGTTTCTTGACTATGTTTTCCTCTAGCATTATAATGCACAATAATTCACTATCCATACACAAATGACTCCAAAAGTCAGAGGTTAATTAAGATTTGAAACCGCGACCACCGTGAACATGTTGGCAGCCGCGTCTGGTCCGATTAGCAACAGGCCAGCACGCACTTATATTATTGAAATATTTTGTTATTTTTGAGGCAGAAAAACCCATGACAAAATATTAAACAGAATTAAAAAAGGTTAGCAATTTCATGTACCTTTAGTGGAAATCGATAGATTCAAATCGAAATAATATTCAAATTGACCTTGAATTTTTGGAGAAATTGATGTTTAATACACTTTACTGTATTGTATCAATCAACTTCTCAAAGGGTTAGATGAGTGATACACGCCAACAAAAAAGGTGAAAAATCAAGTAAAATTTTGAATCTAATTGTAGTCTGTCAGTCAATAACAAAATGGCAAAATATCGTAAGTATTCTAATAACAAAATACTAACCAAAAACCAACAAAATATATAGAAACTGCCCTGGGGCTTGAACTTGCTAGCGAAACACCAGATAATAAATAAATGGCTTACTCTTCCTATCCTATATTCTAAATTATAACACTTATTTCCCTCAGCTATAGAGAAACTTCTAATGTAGTTTCTAAACTAAACACACATAGGTAATAAAAATATTAAATTAATAATATATGTATAATAAAAATATAGTAATAATAAATTTAAATGAATAATTGAAGCCGGGGAAAATCTGGGTTCCATTTTATACTGACAGCACCATCCTTTGAATTGAGTGTTTTGCATACATTATACAACACGGCTCTTTAAAACGTGATATATCCATGCATTGTAGTATTCTGCTAAGTCATACTCAGCAATGAATGACCCTAATGATCGCTAAGAAAATTGAATTGTGAGATAATGTAATAAGAAAAAACCATCAATTAAAAGTAAATTAAATTAGAAATGATCTCAACTTTTACTGTAATTATTATTATCACCTGCTGTAGAAACAATCTTAGTATTATTAAGTAAGTTTAAATGTATAAAAAAATATTATATATATTTATAGTATGTCATTGCTACGTTTCATTCAATAACAAAACTCAGTTTATTAAATTAACCATATACATTTTTGGCGCTATCAAAATTGCCATTTTATAAGTACTTTATGCTCTGCCTGCTTTATTTAATATTTTGATGTAAGCTCGCGGTGGGACTTCGTGCAGAACCACAGCTTCTTTAAATCTTCAATTAATTAGTTACATAATCTAGATGCATACAATAATTTAATGACTTGCATAATTTGACAGCATCCATGGCACAAGCGGTTAGACGCTGCCCGTGAAACGAGAGGCCGCGGGTTCGATCCCCGCACCGAGAGAAATGTTTGTGCGGCCCATAAATATTTCAAATCGAAATAATATTCAAATTGACCTTGAATTTTTGGAGAAATTGATGTTTAATACACTTTACTGTATTGTATCAATCAACTTCTCAAAGGGTTAGATGAGTGATACACGCCAACAAAAAAGGTGAAAAATCAAGTAAAATTTTGAATCTAATTGTAGTCTGTCAGTCAATAACAAAATGGCAAAATATCGTAAGTATTCTAATAACAAAATACTAACCAAAAACCAACAAAATATATAGAAACTGCCCTGGGGCTTGAACTTGCTAGCGAAACACCAGATAATAAATAAATGGCTTACTCTTCCTATCCTATATTCTAAATTATAACACTTATTTCCCTCAGCTATAGAGAAACTTCTAATGTAGTTTCTAAACTAAACACACATAGGTAATAAAAATATTAAATTAATAATATATGTATAATAAAAATATAGTAATAATAAATTTTCCGATAAATACTAAACTCGTGATATAAATGTATTTGTTATGGATCTCCCGTATGGGCTGATAGGGCTACTATCGGTGCTGTGCGAAGAAAACTGCTCCAGAGCCAACGTTTGGCGTTGATATTCTTGTGCAAGGCATATAGAACTGTTAGTACCGAAGCTTTGCCTGTCCTGGCGGGTGTACTTCCAGTCGATCTGGAGGTGCAACGTCACGCCGCCATGTATTACTCTACTAGGGAGAATATGGATAAAAGATTTTTAACTGCACGTGAACTCTTAAAAGTCGACAGATTATTTAAACCGCTTCCTATGGTATATAGCGAACTATTAGATGAATGGCAAAATAGATGGGAGGTATCTTTGAAGGGACGGCATTTATACCAATATTTTCCTTGCGTGCGTGATCGTTTGACGAAGACTTGGCTAGATGTCGATTATTGCGTATCACACGTTCATCACGTTCATCACGTTCCTCACGGGCCATGGTAACTTTAAGTCTAAACTATACTCTTTTAAGCTTGTGGAATCGCCTGCATGCCCATGTTCAACAGCAAATTGCGAATATGAACAATCCGCGCATCATATACTTTGGGAGTGTAGTCTTTGGCAGAATGAGCGTAAAACCATGCTGGATAGTATGCAAATATCATCTGGAGTTGTATACTACACGGACCTTGTAGAGACTAGGACGCATTTTCGGGCTTTCCGGCGTTTTTGCCATACCTATTACTGGAATCAAGTGTAACAGCTCACATAATAGGTCCCATTTAAATGTAATAATAATAATAATAATAAAACTCTTTATTATTACACCACGAAACAAAAAATAAAAATATGAAGCAACTGTACATTAGGCGGAACAATTGGCGGCCTTATCGCTAAAAGCGATCTCTTCCAGGCAACCATTCAAGCAGGTAAAATGCCAGGAGACATTGGCGGTGCTTTATGTTTAAAAATAAATGCATAAACTAACATAAACAATACCTGCATATATATAGTAGATATTCCTAGATTTTTTATATATTAAGCAAACAATAAACTTACATAAAATACATAACAAATACATACATATACTTAATAGGGTATGTAATAAGGATTTGATCCGTGGTGCTTTACAGCTGGCTTCTCCGGTTGTAAAAGTCTTTTTGCGAGGTTATTTACCTCTTTATTTCATTGTTTTGTCACCCGCTTTGCACGGAGGGAAGTGGACAATAATTTATTTCCAACTCCTCCTATTAATTTAACTTTCTGATTGATTTCGTTGCGGGTTAAAGACAAGTTAGACATTCCCGGAGACTCGCCGAGCTTCAATGCTCGGTGTCATTACATTGCGTGCCACTGTTGATCCTGGCTTACAGGAGTTGCAGTGGTGGGTGTGAGGGCGGGACAGTCTCCAAATACTAAACTCGGTTTTGATTGGATATTAAGTTACATTTTTAATAACAAGTAATGTCCAAAATCATTACTCATTGCAATTTGGTATGATTCAGAGCTGTGAAATTAGCAAGTTCAAAAATTATAAAAAATAATAATAATTAAAGAATGTTTAATTGTTTCTTGGTTTTACTTATTTCTTGTATCAGGTACAACTGCTATTTAAAATATGAAAATATTTTATACCCTACAATCATGCTACATGCTATAAGATGTACTGTACAATTGACATACGCCCTTCTTTTTGTATTATTTTTTGTTTCCCAATATCGTACTTTTCTTCCGCAGAAAAGATTATAACTGACAAGGCGATAAGGGGTGGTTGTGTTCTATGCAGATTTAAACTTCAGACCGATTCAAAAGGGAACATTACGTATCTCCCATGAGTATGAAAAAAAAACAGGTGACCTACATTTCACTTGGAATGTATTTTTTTGTTCTTCTGTACTTTTTTATTGAATACAAGCACTCAGTATTTGAGGCTGGCTTAAATGAATAATTGAAGCCGGGGAAAATCTGCGTTCCATTTTATACTGACAGCACCATCCTTTGAATTGAGTGTTTTGCATACATTATACAACACGGCTCTTTAAAACGTGATATATCCATGCATTGTAGTATTCTGCTAAGTCATACTCAGCAATGAATGACCCTAATGATCGCTAAGAAAATTGAATTGTGAGATAATGTAATAAGAAAAAACCATCAATTAAAAGTAAATTAAATTAGAAATGATCTCAACTTTTACTGTAATTATTATTATCACCTGCTGTAGAAACAATCTTAGTATTATTAAGTAAGTTTAAATGTATAAAAAAATATTATATATATTTATAGTATGTCATTGCTACGTTTCATTCAATAACAAAACTCAGTTTATTAAATTAACCATATACATTTTTGGCGCTATCAAAATTGCCATTTTATAAGTACTTTATGCTCTGCCTGCTTTATTTAATATTTTGATGTAAGCTCGCGGTGGGACTTCGTGCAGAACCACAGCTTCTTTAAATCTTCAATTAATTAGTTACATAATCTAGATGCATACAATAATTTAATGACTTGCATAATTTGACAGCATCCATGGCACAAGCGGTTAGACGCTGCCCGTGAAACGAGAGGCCGCGGGTTCGATCCCCGCACCGAGAGAAATGTTTGTGCGGCCCATAAATATTTCTTCCAGGTCTGGGTGTTTGTGAGACCGAAAAGTCTCTCGTAGTTCCTGATACCCACGACACAAGACTTAATTGATCTTAATGTGGGGTCAGGGCTATGTGTGTGACTGTTGGGTGTATTTATTTATTTATTTATAGTAAGTTTGCAAGTAAATGCGTGTAGGTATAGTTAACATTTGAAATTATTTTTAGCGAAACCTTTAAAAACTTGTTACAATAATTTAAATAAACGAATGGTTCACCTTTGCTGTAATAATAAATCTGCCGGTTATATTTATGTACTTGGTATTTTAAACATTTTTCTTTGTTTTAATTAGTTTTAATATACTTTAAATAAGTGACGAAAAAAAAACATTTCGAAGTTAATACAACTACAATTTTAAATATTGTGCATGCGTAAATAAATAATACATAGTAGCATAAAAATGCGATTAAATATGAAGTTGCTCGGTATAGTCCTACAAATTAATCCTACAAATCAGTGAACAAATTATCCTTACTAATATTATAAAGGTGAAAGTTTGTATGTATGTTTGTTACTCTTTCATGAAAAAACGGCTCAACAGATTTTGATGAAATTTGGTATAGTGATAGCTGACACCCTGGATTAACACATAGGCTACTTTTTATCCCGAAAAATGTAGTGTTCCCGTGGGATGAGTCAGGAAACCAAATATACATATTTTCTACTCTTTCAAATTCAAATTGTTGGCACGGGATGTCCTCTTCTACGGAAGGGAAATATAGTCGACGGCACGCGGGAAATATAGTTAGTAGACACGCGAAATAATATGTTCTTGATGTGGATTGGACTCAAAAACTATCTGCACCCGGGCGAAGCCGGGCCGGGCCGCTAGTAGTCACATATTACCTAGCATGGATGTAGAATCTAATAACTAGATTCATGATATAACAGGAATACAAGCCTATCACCTAATTGATAGGGGATGACAAGCGGCGACAGAAACACGGCTAAAACTTAAGTGGACCTGACTTGCGCGCCTTTGGGGGTTCTTGCTATATAATATTAGTTAGTTTAACAAAACCGAATTTCAGGGGATAAAACATCTTAGAGAAATCCTCTAAAATTTCATAAAAACCAGTTAGGTGATAACATCATTTTAACAACAATATTCACGATGATGGGCACAACTGGCGATAAACGTTAGCCATCTGCAAACACCACCCTGAATACATTGAAAATTTCATATTTTTTATTTGACATTATTACATTACTTTCATTAACGTGCAGTCGGCAGCGATTGTTTACTTAAACGCATTTAAAGCAATCACTATATATAAATCAATATTAATATCAAAACTTGCTCTAAATATAACAAGGTAAATAGCAATGAAATTTTTTACCCCAAAGGGCATAATCCTAAAATATTAAACAAGATTTCTCAATATCCGTATGTATATCTAATTTTGTGTTCCGCAGTTTAAGACGGGTCTACATTGATCGACAGTCGAACACAGCGAAAAGTTTGGGTCATGCCTAACAGTCTGACAAAAGCGAAAATATCTGCTTCCAACAGTTTAATTTACAGGAAGAAGGAAAGTGTTTCGCTTCTGTTTGTATAACAAACTACACTTGAATTTATTATCACTGATGTATCATCTTTTGCTGATTGTTTTATATTTTTTTCTAAACTCACAATATACAATTACCACATTTAATATCACATTTAACGTTTTTTTTTAAGTATAAACCATTTTTTTCCTATTTGGTATTGATAATAAATGTTTTTTTCTTTCTTTCTCTCTATAGCTAGTACAATACATTTACCCAAAAGCAGCGTAAATATAACTATTAAACCAATTATAAGTATTATTTAAAGAAAAAAAAAACAAATGAATAACGAGCGAGACTCCCATATAATTTTACGAAAATACACAACTACAATAAAAAAAATGCTAGACTATCAAGCTAAATTACATGATAAAATATGCAAACTAAATTGTACATCAATTATTTTTCTAGTTAAATTTTAGCCCGAAGCGGTTGCTTGAGGATCCTTTGGTAGTGAGATCTTGAATTGCAGCAACACAATTAGGTATATGGCGATCATGCGAATTGCCTGTAAAAGTAATTACAATATTCTACATTGATGTTTTATTAAATTATAATGCAACTATGTCGATATATAAATATGATTTATGCATGTTTAGAATGCGTTGTATGGTAGTAACAGGTAGAGACTATCCGTCTTATAAATAAACAGGTTCAAAATCTATTTTAGCCATCGGATATTTTGTCTTCTTCGTTCAAACCCAATTCAATAGTCTTTGGAAAGGGACAAAACATTAATAAACTTAAATAGATTTTATTACAGTCTATGAATAAAGACCAGAATAAACATAATTTATTTACATTGGCTTTTGGAAAAATGGTCAATAACTAAGCTTAAACGAATAGCAACGCTGAAGTTAAGTAGGGGGGTACTAGTAGTAGTATATTTATGTCCGCTTGTACATTATACACTGATGCAAGTGTGTTTTCAGTTTCAACCTGTATACATCCTGTTTCGGGAATGAGGAAGTCCGAAAAAATATCTTGCATATTATCAATAGTGGGATTGTATTAACTTATCATCACTATATTATTATCTTAGTCATGCCTATTGCTCTCAATAGAGATGTGGAAGAGCTTAGGTGAGGCCTTTGCCTAGCAGTGGAATCTTTTAGGCTAATATAATAAAAATAATCTTAGGCCCTATCATGTATAAAGAACGTCATATTCACTTTTTTAACAGTACATCCTAGATTTAGGACTGCTAAAATATTTGCCAGAATTTACATTTGAAAGTTTCTTTTACATATTTTGATAGATTGTAAATCAATTTCAATAGACGACAAGTATTATCCAATACAAACGGGTAGCAATAAATTGTATTAGTCGATTGCGCAAAATGTGATTACAAGCAGTCCGTAACTATAATACAGTTCATCTGTTATCGTGTATTGCGGAGCGCAGATATGCAATAAAAGTTTTCCATACAGACACGTTGGCGGCTAACTAATAAATATGAATGTAGACTTAAAGTATGTGAGCAATTGCATTCTTTGATCGTTTAGGGCCGAAACTGCGTTAAGCGGGCACGGGCGCGGTTTCATACAAAAGTGCTCCGTCGCGGGGATCCGCGCCGGCGTCCCGCACGGGGAGCCGCGTCCCGCACCCGCGCCGCGGGACCCGCCTTCGTGCGTCGGAACCCGTCGCGGGGGCACGCGCGGTAAAGCGCGCGGTGTCCGCCAGCGGTAACATGACGGTGATGGCATAGGGCACCGAGACGTGGCCTCTCACTTTGGACTTCATTAGAAGGCTCAAAGTCACTCAACGAGCAATCGAGAGGGCTATGCTCGGTATTTCCCTACGAGATCGACTCAGAAATGAGGAGATCCGTAGGAGAATAAAGGTCACCGACATAGCGCAAAGGATTCTATAGATGATTCATAGTGAAAGGTTCTAGAGTGGAGGCCACGTACAGGCAAGCAAAATGTCGGACGCCCGCTTACAAGGTGGACGGATGACCTGGCTACATTTGCAGGAAGTCGCTGGATGCAAGCTGCTTCCAACAGGTCGATGCAGAGACCGTTAGGGGAGGCCTATGTTCAGCAGTGGACTTCCTGTGGCTGAGATGATGATGATGATGAATATACTTGAGCAAAAATAAATATTTTTTACTTAGAGCAATGTTATTGCCAGCCTTTCCGTTGGTGATATGACTGATACAGATTTTACCCTTAAGTTGTTGACTATCAAATATGGTTCCAGTTTCGAAGATAATTCGCCATAGACCGGTATCGAAACTTTAAAATATTTGTACAATGAGTTTTCATTTTCTCTTAATTTACTGAACTTTACAACAAATTCTCCGCCTAGCAACCTAAATTCAATAAACAGCCTTCCTGGCTGTCGTTTGTTTTTTTGCTAGTCGTCGTTTTGCTTTGTAATAATATATTAAGCTCTCCATTGACAAGACTGTACATGCACAAATTTAAAATTGAACCAGCGACACTGCGTAAATCCGGTCTCCGCGACGGGTACCCGCGACGGGGACCGTCGCGTTCTCACGGAGCCCGCCCGCGTGTCCACGCGAGGAGACGCGCGACGGTTGCCCGTCGCGGGTACCCGCTTAACGCAGTTTCGGCCCTTAGTCATTGCGTCCAAGGAGCGGCTGTCTCTCGTCAAACAATTTATTTTAAAGCCAAGGAATTTTACATATTCGGAAATTAAAGAGCGTGTGAAACTTCTGGGGGATATTTGCATCGTAAATATAAACAACCATGTTTGTTACCTGTTGAACCTAAAAAAAAATCAAAGTTGTTATTGTGGAACGTAATCATTTAAAAAAATCAAGTTAATGAAGATGTAAAATAGTGCCTGAATAATGCTAGTTAAATAATAGATTCTGTGAAGGACATTTTAACAATGTTCTGTAGGTTCCAAACAATCTTTTGATTGTTGATGACACTAACAAAACCCTTAATTGAAGTCAGAGCCAGTGCGTTAAGAAAAAATCTACCAACGCATCGTATTATTCCAATATAATTTTAAATAAAAATTGTGGACCTATATGTACGAAATATCAATAAGATATTACGAGTATTAACATACATTGGGTGAAGGTCATACAATCTCAACATACATAGAGGGATTCATTTACTGGTTAGTATTATCGATACTTGAATAGTACTTCATATTTATCTAAAATAATAGGCTTTTATACGGATTTATTTTATCAGCTATACATCCGTATCTAAGCAGTACAAAGTATAGTAAGTGACTAGTGGGTGTGGGCTAACTACTTATCCAACTGCGAGTGTACAGGGTCTGTATCAGCCCATATACGTCCCACTACAGGGCACGGGCCTCCTTTACAATCGACAGTACGATTGAGAGTGGTTAGGCCATATAGTCCACCACCCGCCCAGTGGTCAAGGGGCGCCAGAATTCCACCACGGTATCCCCTGCCTGTCGTAAGAGGCGACTAAAAGGGGTCATCGGGGTCGCTAAGCACACAGCGGGGGCTGTGTGCTCACGTCGGGAGTGACCCCGAGATGGGCGGCAGAACGTGTGGCCTCGTGTCTGTCGCGGACGCCCATCTCACCATGGGCGTCCGAAGTAGGGAAAGAGGGGGCATCTGCGCCCTCCCAACATGTGAGGAGCCATATTTGGCAGTGCGCCGGGTGACACGGCGAGTTAAATGGGCGCCATTCGCCTGTCCACATCGCCTGTCACCCATAACGCGCGTGATGGCCACCGAGAGGTTTTAGTCGGTATGCCGGCAAAAGATCTTTTTAGATCTCGGTAGGGACCCAGCCTGATAACAGGCTGGAAGGCCGGAGACCCCGACACGCCCCTTCCGATCTCCCCCGAGTGTCGGAAGGAAGGCTAAAGGAGCTTTACACTCGTTAAAAAAAAAAAAAAAAAAAAATACTGGGTATATCAAGACTGCTACCGAAAACGAAGCCGGGTGGTAGTTTTAGTGATTACAAACACAATGCAACTAAAAATTTCGCAAAAAAACGCGACAATTATTTTTTACGATTTTTTAAATATCGTCATTTTTGGGTGGTAAATCCATAGTTATTGGTAAAATAATAATTTAAACTCTTTTATACTTTAGGTTATTTATAAATAAAAGGGTATACACTATTATTTTCGGAAAAAATGTATTTACCACCCAAATATGGTCATAGGAAAAAAAAAAAACAAATAAAAAATTGTCGTTTTTTTTTGCAACTTTTTCTGTTGCATTGTGTCTGAAGTCGCTTAAACTACCACCCGGCTTCGTTTTCGGTAGCAGTCTTGATATACCCTGTATAATCCACCACGCTGGCCTAGTGCGGGTCGGTTGGTTGGTACAGGGTCGTATTCTATTTATTTATTAGTACCTAGTACCTACGTACATCACACACAATATAGTAAATCCTTAAATAATAGTTTTATTTCAATTTGTAACATACAAACATACATACATAAATTCACGCCTACATCCTAGAAGGGTTAGGCAGAGGTGCCAGGACACCCACATTTCGCCTTGCATGTTCCGTCCCACAATGTGATAGGTGGCGAGCCTATCGCCCATATCGGGCACAAATTCTTGACTCTGGGCTGATAATGAATAGAAAAATCCAATATCACTTTGCCCAACCCGGTATTCGAACCCGAGACCTCAGCTTTGTAACCGTACCTTAGTACAACTAAGCCACCGAGGCAATTTGTAACATTAGCGTAAATCTAAAAAAATCATTAGGCACTTAACTATTCATCATTATACGCTATCGGTTTTATTCATAAACATTTAAAAACCTATTATACTTATCGAATGCTTTATCCCTCTCGACAGATTTTTTAATTCAGTTTGAGCGAAAAAGACAAAATATTCGACAGCTAAAATATGTTTAAAAACTTTGAATAAGGCCGTATAAGTATTAAACAAAGTTGTGAGAAACCTATATGCCAACCATATCAAAAGGATAATTTAAATATGTAATGATATATTTCTTTTTAAATTAGAAAATGAATAGAAACTCACAGACGTAAGTAGTTCTCTATTAATGTTGCCGTATCCCTTGAGGCTAACCACGGCAGGGTTCATCTCTATCGCTTGGATAAAGTGGTCGATCTGTTTGTAATGATAGACAAAATATTAGTATGTATAAGAAATACTATAATCTATACCTAAAAAATGGATAAGGGTCATTATGAGGCGGCGTATAGGAAGCGGCTTTAGAATAGGGTGGTGCGTGGGTTACCTGGGCCGCCTATTATTTTGAACTTGGCCATCTCACGTCGGATGACCCAACAATATCACTCAGACTAATACTGATTATAGAGAAGTATAGAGAGTATAGACACCCTCAAAAATCATATTAGACATACGCTTACCTCTTTCTGTGTTGGTCTATCGACTGCCAGCACATTGATTGACAACAATGTGTCTTGGACCCCCGCTGCTACCTGTATTTTAACATTATTATACTATTGACAAATATTGTTTTGGTACCTACTGGTTTTTCTGTGACCTATGGCTCTTGAGTACATTAAATCATAGCCTTACTTACTTATTTTATCAAAATCGTAACTGTTAACTTCGCACTAAACTTTTTTGACTTTGAAACGTTTTTGACTAACTTAATATGCAATTTACAAACTACATAACATGAAATAATAAATAAAATTAGTTGATAAAAAAATCTTCCGCACCGTAACCGTAGGTAGATAACATACCTTCAAAGTAGACTTATGGGAACAATCAGCGAATATGAAGAGTAAAGTAGAGCAGTACGCTGCATCGACAATGAGTCCCATCTCCTTGAACGAGAAGCCGAAACCATGATCCACAATCTCAGACAGCGCTCCGTATACAGCTATGGTTATATTCGCAAACCTGACAAACATCATTAACCATGTCACAATTTCATTATATGTACAAATGCTTTTACATTTTTTTATACACTATGCGGTGATAGTTAACTGGATATGAATATTCTGCCACTAGCTAAATACTAAAGGCATTATAAGTGCGACTATAACTGGTAACAACATTATATTCGGTGGAATTTTCCATTTCCTAACTGCACTGATCCTTCAGTTATCGACATCTTACCAACAAACATAAGCTATGCCTACAAATAGTACCTCCATGATCGAATTCCCAAGCAAAGTGGTTTGTTTAGCATTATCAAATAGCCCGGCTGGCCGCAGGTTGTAAAAAGTTCAAATGAAAACTTTTACACAAAACTACCTGTAGGTATGTATGAATTAGCCTGATTTTAGCTTTAAACCAGATATTTTATACCGTACAAAACACAGGAGGAAAATAACATAGAAATATTACTTTTTTTTCTACCAACTAAGCTTAAAGTCCTAGCATGATGGTTGGTGTAGGTTATTGCCCTAATAAAACTCATCATATAAACACGCTATTGAATCGATTCAATCGCTCGTTTAGAATCGCAATAAAGAATCAAATAAGACTATATTCACTCACGTATGACATTTACACACGTCACAGCACAATACTGAAATTGACTGCGTCGTATCGTCATATCAGGCCGAATTTATCCGCTGCTGGACATAGGTACTATTATAATTCAATGTTTGTACTTACATAAACAGACAGTATGTAGAATAAGTCCGTGCATAAGCATTTCCAAGTGACTGCAACAATTCTGACAAATTGAGCCAGAGGTACCGATACCGGGATATCAACTTCACTGAGCATTCCCTCTTTACGTCCTAAAAATTCACACATACATAAACTTACGCCTTTTTCCGAGAAGAGGTAGACAGAGGTGCTCCAAGCTTAGTCTTTTTAGTATCACGATGTGATCGGGTGCGAGCCTAGAGCCATATCGGACACAAATTCGTGACTGTGGGTTAATAATGAATAGAAAAATATCAATAAATTCAATAAATCCAATAACGAATAGAAAAATCCAATACATTGCCCGACTTGAGATACGAACCCGAGACCTCAGCGGTGTAACCATACTGTAAACTTATAACTGCGACACAAAGACAGTTTGTTTCCTTAAAATAATAACTTCTAATTGGGTAAAATTGGATCTTAAACTTTCGAAGACGGAACAAACAGATTAAAGGTCTTTGTTAAATCTGCCTAAAGTAAGACGACAGCGTAAATATTTTATGCTTTTTGACATTTTTTCGAACAAAGTTTTAACTTCATAAGAAGTTACTTAAGAGTGCGCGGAAATATTGAGTAAGTGAGATAGGTTTACAGAAATATTAGCTTTGGGAAATTTATAAATATTAGAAATCAAATTATTGAAAATATGAGAAGTCCACCATGCCATTTTTGGTGGGACCAATGTGATCCACTAACGTGATAGGGCTATTCTCGAAAAGGTTGATGACAAATCGAAATCAGTGGTAATTTAACATAACAAGGTATACCGAGTAATGTCAGGGAAAATAATTGACCCATAAATACAAAACATCCCAATCACATAAGATTTCACTCACCCTGCGAAAACATTCGGAGAGACTTTGCGACGCAATTTTAATAGCTTTGCAGTTGATGTACCAAAGGGCGCAGTTCATGTTGATCATTGTGATGATGTGGAAATACGCCGTTGTGTGCCTCAGTAGGAAACCATCGAGCAAAGCGCACAGACTCAGTAGGAAACACACTGCCAGCAACAGACATCCCACGCTTATGATCACGATTGACGTCTTCAGATTAGGAAACTGAAGGTTTTCACCTGTCACTCTGTAGTACCTTACCTGCAAAATTAAATGTATATCAGTTACAGCAAGAAGATGGAAGACCACTGGGTACTGGTGCTTCTTGCAAAGATTTATTTATTTATTTAATATTATATTGCACATAATAGAAAAAAATACAGTGAAGAAACAACAATAATAATAGTACAAGAAGCGGGCTTATCACTCTAGGTAATTTCTTCCAAGCAACCTTTGGGAACAACATGATTATGCCTGCCATCATTTATTGCAGCGTGCAACGAGAATTTTATGTGAAATAAATATATTATATTTGATGTTATCGAAGATTGTTGGTTAATTGTATCAACATTATCTTTCATTAATAAATAATAACTAGCTGTGCCCGCGACTTAGTCCGCGTGGAATTTAACAAAAAAGGTAATTAGTTTATTTAGTAGTATTTTGTAATTGTGACATTGATTCGTTGGTGGAAGAAGTGGTGGGAGGCGCCCGACGTGACGGCCCAGTGGTGGCATGCGCGTGAGCTGCGCGCGGTACTGGACAGTATTTGGGCATTGCAACATTACTTTATTTTTCTAAAATAAATGTACCCTAAGTTACTCCTTATTATGTCAGCTACCTGACAATAAAAGTCCCGTCAAAATCGGTCCAGCCATTTCAGAGATTAGCCGGAACAAACAGACAGACAGACAAAAATTTTTTAAATATCATTTTCGGCACAGGTATCTTGTATATAACGACATGTAGTAGGACATTTTTTTATTTTCACTCTTAAAACAGACACTTCAATTTTATTTATATTATGTATAGATGTTAATATTATTTTTATGTAACCAGTTCACAATATAAAAACTCCAAAAATACCTAGCATTCAAATTGCGTATTTCCTATTCCCGCACGCCAGAGTTTGAAATCGAAAGCCAGAATTGCGAACCGTCAATCTTTTCAAAATGCGAACATGAAGTTCAAAATGGCATTTCCTGTTCGCGAGCTGCAACTAGACGTCACAGTTAGCTACTCTACCCCCACGATCTACCCTTGTAGGAAAGGTAAAGCGTCTCTTAATGTCACATACAAAGTTTATTCCAACATAGAAACAGTAACGTTTTACTTGGGCACAGTTCTGATAAAAACTTTCTATAGTTTTCCTAACAAAGTTTTAGATATTATTTTCTTTTTATTCAAAATCTAAAAGAGATTTTTGCTACTATCTATATAATATTATTATTTCAGTTATATTTCTTTTATTTTTCTATAAAAGTAATGGAATTAAGTAAGACAATATTTTTATAGTACATATAGGGAGCGATCTAAGCTGCGCTTTGTTGTAAGTTTACATTTTTGAGATAATAAAATTTACCTACCATGTATAACTATTTAAATTACACCATGAAAACATAATGTTGAAGCCTGTATGTAGAACAAAATAAATAGCAAATTAGGTACCTGAAATTTTCCCCAGTTAGTCTTATAAACAGCAACTTGATTCGCGACGCCCCAACCAACGAATGGTATCCAAAAATGAGGAACAAGAAACACAACAAATAAAATTGCGTAGATATAGTCGTCAAAACGTTTGATGGATCGCAAAATCATTAAACGTTCATAGCCCACGATTAAAACAACTGCGGTGGCGGCGATATAAAAGCAAATTGCGTACATTGTTGCAGAGGATTTCCAGCTGAATGTGATTGTACCTGAATGGATGAAATTCATAATTAATTTTAGCCGAATGTATCATTCTCATGTATTTAAAATTTCATGATAAGCATCCTATAGGTATAATTATACTTTTAGGCCCTTAATAAAGGATCATATTATATATGTATGCCAATAATACGTCGACCCATATTATTATATACACACTGCTGAGCACGACAATCGAACAATAAAAAGTTCAATGGGCAGGACTCACGCAAAAGTCCATCAAACTGGCCTTATTTCGGGTCAGTATGCTGTTTAATAGAAGATTTTATTGTCTTAATATGGTATTGTTCTAGTAACAGTCCAATGGAGCAAAACGACCCTGAAAGAAATTCCCTTCGTGGGCTAGCCACTAAGCTAATAAGGTTTTCAATTTAGAAATCTGCCAGAAAAGCTGACACTAGATAGGTGGTTCTTTTTGGTACACAGTGAAGCAGGTTGAATTGCTGAAGAACCTGGCAGTATCAAGTATGGTCTACGAAATACATTTAATTCATATTCTACTTTTCTTTTTTAACGTATTTGGCACTTCGTGCATACTGAGGCGCTACCCGTTTCAATATATATCAAACTTTATACAATTGTATTTTTACCCGGCCGCGATCTGGTGATAGGCATGACAGCAAGCGCTCGGAAAAGAACCAACAAAAGTTTGTGGTCGCGATAAAACTGATCGTGGATTTCACAAGTGTCGCCATCTTGGGAATTTAACAAGTCTCTTTGTTCTTGTTCCTGCAAGAAAAACACCGATATTATCTGCTATGGTAGTTACTTTATAATTTTAGTTCAACGCTTAGAATATATTGTATAGTTAGTTACTAGTTACTGCTAACTAAAGCTGCGATTTAGCCTAAATGTAGACGGTAATAACGAACTAATAAAAGTCATTATGAGTTCGTTTGGAAGCCACTTTGGCAATTTTTTTATTTTTATTTTTCGTTATTTTTTCGTTTGTCTTCCAGTGATCATATTAAAATTAACGGACAATCAAACGTGGCTAGATCAGAAAGAGTGGTCCGTAAAGATACCTCTATGGGAAAACCTCAGCCTCAGGAAATCAACCAACTAACCCTTCTTACAATAATAAATTACTTACGTAGTCTCGTTGGGTTCTATCATACACCGGTTTCTTATTCTGTACATGTTTCATTTCGTTTTCAAACAACGTGTTATTGATTCCCTCATCGAACAGATGATCCGGTATCATCATCATCTTCTAGAATTAATAAATAACTTAAAGGTAGCAAAAGAGTGATGTCTTAAAACGTTCTAGTCGAAATGCGTGATCTGAATTTAATGGTTTTCTTGAAACACGCCATGACATTATCGACCAGTTAAATCAACAGTGGAGGTAAACTTCGTTAAATTTTAAGGCAAACTGCGTGGTCGCCTATTGCATATCAATTACCGTCGAGGCTATTGTAGTGTTTGTAAAATTCATTACCTATGACCTTATGTGTTGCGTTTGTTTGAATATCTTCATTTATGAATACCAACCGCTACAGGCATTTTAGGGTGGGATGCGGTTAATTAACCAACAACGGCGTAAAAAAAGAAACCCTTTTTTACAGGGTTTTGGATAACGTAAACGACAGCTTTGCATTGTATCTTGTATAATAACTGAGATAGCTATAGATCCAGGGGCGCAGGTATGGCACCGGGGTGGCAACTACGAGGGGCGGCGCAAACAGGTTCAGGTGTTTTTGCTTTATTTGACCGTAGAACTAAAAACCTATCTAAATAACAAAAAAACTAACTGATTTAATTCTTTAATAGACATCAAGACGCGAAGTAATCGTGTTGCTGACAGGCGCCTAGAGATGTGAGGTTAATGGAAAAAAATCGATTAAATAAAAATCGATTTTTCTTTATTTAATATTAATCGATTTGTTAAAAATCGATTATTGTTAAAAACAATCGATTTTTGCGAAAAATCGATTTTTTTCTATCATTTAAAAATCTAAATGCTTTTCATATTCCAAAAATAATCCTCAGAAATTCAAATTAACTATTTATTCAAATAAAAATCAAATAAATTGATATGAATAAAAAAATATCATATTCAAAACTAAAAATCAAAGTGAATGTTCCTTTAAACTTTCAAGGTAAGGAAAAAGGAAACCAAATTTATTTATTGATACAAATTTTCAGTACCATTAAACGTTTATTTTAATAAAAATGAAATGATGAGCATCGCAATAATATTGAACAGTATAAACTGACTCCGAGTTTTTTCATACGTCGCATAGATAGCACTGTTAATAATAATCGATTTTTTAAGGATAATTTATATAATCGATTTATAAAAAATCGATTAATATTATTTTTAAAATCGGTTGTAAAAAATCGATTATAAGAAAATAATAATCGATTAAATTAAAAATCGATTATTTTTTAACATCTCTACAGGCGCCCTGGCAGTGAGAGACGGGCGTCGGAGGCGGAGGCCCGTGTGATACAGCACTTCGGCTGATATGATAGCAGTTTATACTCCAAAATAAGACTTAGTAATAGACCCAAACAAAAAAAATAGTTAATGAATTTAAGATCCAACTAGGGATACGTGGAAGGAGTTGAGATACGTGGAAGGATACCTTTGCCCAGCAGTGGGACAGAATAGGTTAAAAAATAATAATTTAAGATAAGAAAATCGAGTCAAATACATGAATTTCATTGTTTTAAAAACATACGCCGTTGTCAGTCATAACTCATAACTCAGCATGAATGGGCAGGCTCGTCCGGGGCGCCGCGATACCACTGTCACACAGGAGATCGACGTTAAGCGACAGCTTTTCGTTCGGTACAGGTCATGTCATGAGGGTCATGACCCCCCCCCCCCCCCCCCGGGATAACTCCAGATTGACAGAATTTATTAATTATCTTGTTGATAATATTTATAAGCGCAGATAAATTCTTTGTATATTGATAAATAAAGTAATAAGTGCGTGTGATTACAAATCACGGCTGTAACAAACTTTTAGACTTAAGTATCCAAATCGTAGCCAGTATTCTGAGAACAATACAACCCCCCCGTGGTTTGGAAGCTGGATCCGCGCTTGCCATTAGGTGACCTTCTCGTTCGCCAGACCTAGTGTACAAATAAAAAAATAAGGGCCAGCAAACACTACCGGCTCGGAGCGCTGATTTATAAAATACACCACTTTTGAACCCTAATACCTCTTTCTAGCTTCCGTCCTTTTCCCTTTGCCATTTTGCACGGCAGGCAACGCAAAAGCGATCGAAGGGTTGTAAATATTCATGGGCGACAGTAATTAACATCGTTGAGCCGTTGGATCAAATGCTGGACCCACACCGTGAAAATATAATTATGACGCCCAATTAGGTAAATAATAAATAAATACCCCTAACAGTCACACACATAGTACTGACTCCACACTAAGATCGAGTCTTGTGACGTGAGTATCGAAAAATACGATCGACTTTTCGATCCCACAAACACCAAGAGTCCCCACCATCGTATGAAAACATAATGTATCGTACAATTTATACATAATGCTACTGGCCAAGTCGATCTATTTATTTAAAACGTAAAGAATTTTTAATATTGATATGATAATAACTTACGTAATAACTTTATACAGAACGTGCTTTAAGCAAGGACTAAATAAATTAATCGACTTGGTATTACATGGTTCTCACAACTTTTTGCGGTAGAAAAACTGAGCTGCGAGATTTGGAATTTTTTTACAGGATGTTTTTGATGGGATCTCACGTCTTTTTGTAGAGTCCTACTTTTTTCCTTTTCGGTACTTTTTACTTCTAGAATATCACGAACGATTTTTCTTAAAGCCTCTGTCATAGTTTTTTCTTATTTTTGTAGGTATCAATTTATCACATATATAGCCGATTTGATTATTAGTGTTCTTTCTTTCATGGTAATTTATATTTTCGAGCTATTTAGTCCATTTATTTGCAAGTTTATCTTCGTCGTGTTTTTCTAGAGGAATGTTGTACAGTTTCATGGGCTGAATACACCCTTTCTCTCTATACCCCCCTCCTGTTATGCCTCATATATAATATATATATATATATATATATGCCTATCTACAACTATTATTCCATTATATACGGGTACAACGAATCATTAACTGCAAATGTAACTTTGTAATCTTATACATTTATATGGGATTACAAAGTTATTCACGCAGTTGGTCTATCTAGAAAACTAGACAGAAATTATGAAATGTTTAAACTTTCCCTTAATTTAGACACTAAATACTAATGATATTCTAAATTTGAAGGTTCTATGTCTGCTAGAAGTGCCTTAGACTTTTGATGATCGGTCAGTCAGTCAGTGAGTGACAAAATTACGAAAGTTTGACAAGTTATAATTCTTAAACTACTGGTTCAAATTGAATGAAATTTTAAATATACCGTGTTTACACAATGCCTACTTAGTAACTGAAAATTCAGGCTTCTTGCTTTAACCACAACGAAGTTATGGGGGGTTGAAAATGGTCTGAATTGCTTCGAGAAAAGGATGGTACGACTGTGCCGCTTTTTAGCTCGACTTGGAGGGGGCACTATCGTGCCCCCAGATATCTGTGTAATCAAAATGTTATCTCTATGTCGGAATCGAACCTGTGACCTCTCATTTCCCAGCGTCTAACCAACTAAACTGTGGAATCAAACCTTTGATCCTTAGACAAAAATCACTCAAAACTCCAGACTTTTCGGTCTCACACTCACACCCCAAACAAATACTTGTGGATCACACATATGAATATACTAGAGGGGACACAGCAAACAAAAATTTTGTAACTGAAATTAATGGAGTAATATCATCATAATATGCAGTAACATCGTCTTTGTTCACGCTTCATTGGGTCCTGTGATTGGGTCACAGGAATCCTGTACAAGCACAATGCATAGAAATTTTGTTCCCGATGTCCGCTCTAATACAATACCTCAATGGGATCATACAAATCGCCCTTTAGAATTATAGAGACCTAACTAAAACAATGTTATTTTTTGCGAAACGTTAATTAAATTTAAGAAATTTTGTACTTATGGAAGATACATCTAGAAGACCGATTTATACAATATCTTTGTGCCTTTCATGCGTCAATAGGTCCTTCTTTAATAATAGGTCGATAGGATAATAGGTAGATAGGTCATTTTGAGCCAAAATATGATTGAAAGCCATAATCATTTTTTTATTAGGTCTCTTTAATTCTAAAGGTGCGAAATATTTGTCTAACCAACTGCGCCGAGGAGGCTGAAGGTAAAATAAAAAATATGTCATGTCTAGTAACATATAATACAAAAATATCACAGTTTATTTTCACATTATATGTACAGATATACTTATTTACATAACGATTCCAACAATACAGAATTGACTTATAGGAAAATAATAACTCGAATCTTATTCAGATAAAGTTTGGAAAAAAATATTAACAGACTGCACATACATGGTCAAAAGTGCAAAAGTTGCCTAGGTATATTAAATGAATACTAAATTTCAAGATACAAGCATTTAATGCGCACTTAAATGCAATGGTAAATTATATAAAAGCGTTATTCATTGAAAGCAACTTGACTGCAAAAATAAGCAGATTGACTGTGAAATATGATGTGGGACAATTTTCGTTATTATTGCCTTGTAGTTTCCCAATTATGAAATATAAAAAAAAAAACAATGATATTTCTTTTGATTAATTTAAAATATGTAGGTGTATAAAATCTTAAATTAATGATTCATCAGTTAATAAGATCTTTTGGTTCAGTTTATATTTATTTCTTGGTTCCTTCCCATTGAACCTATTAACCTAATTCCTGAATAACAATATTAAGTTAACAAAACACATTTATGCGGCTCTAATAATAAATAAATATGTGATGAGTGGTGAGCCCTAGGATTTGAGTTTAGCCAGTTGTGCCATGATGTCTTTATCAGCGCTGGAGGTGGATTGGCCAATTTTGTTGCCAGATACGGACGGAGCATGCGCCATCTGTGAAAATAAACATTTATATTCGTGAAATAAAATTAGCCACTATTAATGGTGGTCGCTGGATGCAGGCCGCTTCGAACAGCTCAATTTGGAGATCCTTGGGGGAGGCCTATGTTCAGCATTGGACTTCCTATGGCTGAGATTATGATGATGATGATGATGATGACTCGTGGTAGATCTCTCATATGTGAGAGGCTGCCTGGGTGGGTTTTTTTTTTTTTTATTGCACTGAATGGCGAGACGAGCAAGCCGTTCGCCTGATGGTAAGCGATACGACCGCTCATAAACAGTAGCAACATTCCACTGCGCTCGCCATCCTGAGACATAAGATGTTAAGTCTCAATATGTCCAGTAGTTGCTCTGGCTACAATGTCCTTCAATGCGAAACACAACAGTGCATTTAAGCAGTGTTGTTTCACGGGAGAAATAGACATTGCGGTATCACCATAATGTCTATTTCTCCCGCCAAACAACAGTTTTAATACACTGTTGTGTTTCGGATTGAAGGACATTGTAGCCAGAGTAACTATTAAACATATTGAGACTTTACATCTTATGTCTCACGATGGCGTGCGCAGTGGAATGCCAAGCACTGTTTTGTTATACAAGGTGTTGATTGGTTTTACTACTGTTCATGAACGGTCTTATCGCTTAAAATGCGGCGAACGGCAAGCTCGTCTCGCCATTCATTGCAATAAAAAAAATACCACATAATACGTCAATACAAATAAGTACATAATTGATTATGCCGCATTTAACGAATTGTGTAAATAACATTGACATAAACATATGCACAAGGCGGAGTGCGCGTAGTGTTCCATATTAACTGGTACGCGCGCTCCAATACATCTCTATGGAAGGTTTACTTAAATAATTCGTCGCTCGCAACGATTTAGAAAATGCTTGCTTCAATGATGAAATAAAGTGTAATAAAAATAAATGTTATATTTTTTATCACCGTTAAGACAAAATCTATCAAATTAATTTAATTTAATATTTATTTTAGCGCGAATTTCACTGTTCTCTTTTTGAACCTCCAAATGTACTGAAAAATAGACCTTTTGGTTTTTAAATCAATGATAAATACAAAACACACAACCAAGAAAGTAAAATTACTTTTGTAAATAACAGTTTCCAAATAAAATATGCTACCTTTCCACTGATTTCAATGCCAATCTCATCAAGAACTTGGCTGACAATTCCTTCAGTTTCTTCTTCGTCGCCAGATTCATCCATGATGTCGTCTAGGGTGTCTGAAACTGAAAAAAATATATAATTTACCATCCATCCAAGTTTTAACATATTGTTTACTGAGAATTCGAAAAACAGTATTATTAATACATAAAAAGATTTAATGCACCAAATGAACCAAAAACATTTTTTTCTCTTAAAGTCTATTAAAAAAAATGAAGTTGATCACTTGATGGTAAACAATTACCATAAAATTATACTGGATGGATGTATACATACATCCATATACAAAGCACAAACCTCCTCCAAAATCGAGAGTACGATTGAGAGGGATTAGGCCACACAGTCCACAGAGCAGGCCTAGTGCCGGACTTTTAAATACTATAGATGATTTTCTGAATTGTTGAGGTATGTAGGTTTCCTCATAATGTTCTCCTTCACTGTTATAGTGCATGGTGATAGACTATCAATGCCCATATGACTGCGAAAAGGCAGAGTTAGATACTAGGATTTGAACCTACATCCAGGATAAGCATATTGGCAGCCACATCTAGTCCATGATCTACAGGCCACCATGCACCAATAATGCATTATTTAACTTATACAGTTTGAATTTTTATAATGTTCAATTCCTATTTTCCATTCATTATCATGTCAATTCAGTAATAGATTATATTCCCTAACATGTAAGTGTTTAACTTACCACTGAGCACTAAGCAAAGGAATATGCTGAATATGCACACATAATCCACATAAAATGTTACAACAAATACAAAATGATCAACTTACTCATTTCATCAGTCATATCCATTTTAGCGTTGGCTTGTTTGAAGGCTTCCATGTCCTTAGCTATTTGGTGTGGATTCATGACCTTGTTCATATTACCCATTGTCTTGGCTGTGGTGCCCATTGCACCTGCTATAGCTATGTTAGCACCCATCGCCTTATTGTGAATTTGTACACTTGATATCTGCAAACAAGTTTTTAATCTATGTTACAATTTGATAATTTTTTGGTTAAAGGAACAATTAATTTTACCTAAAAATTTCACTTTTGATATAACAATCAGCCAGTGAGAGCAAAAAGTGATCAAACTCAAACAAAATATGGTTACTGATTTGAGAAAAGTAGGTGATGTTCAGATGTTAGACATCCAAAGTAAAATACAAGTTTCCCACTTCTAAAAATCAATACTATTCTCTATGATACATATAATTTTCTCCTAACTTCAGTCTATGGTTATGACATACGATAGAGGATGTATATTGTAGAGTATATAGGCACATTTGTTTAGTTTTACATACACCCTAACATTCTAATTTGGTTTTGGTCATAGAGTCTGACTAAACATGACAATATTCTTTAAATTCAGCTACTAGGTAACTGAGATAACAAAATATGCAACAGCCATAATTTTACATATCATATCAAATGCTTAGTATTAATCAGACCCAATTCAAAACGAGTCTTAAATGTCTTATAATGATTTATAAAACCAATATATGTAGTCTGCTAAATAGCAATAGTATAATTTGGGCAAATTCTAGTTTTTTTTTGTAACTCTGAAAACGGTCTAAACACAAATCTGCATTAAACAAATACTAAAATAAAAATTTATTAAATGATGAGGGCTAAAGCCTAAACCAAGCAGGGGCTTAGTAGAGATTAATAAGAAAGCTTACCTTACTGTTTGCAGAATAAATTCTATTTTTTTGTTTCCTTAATTGAACTAACTGCTTCGCTAAAATTTTACACCCATCATTGTTACCTTCCTTTGCCATCTTTTTGATTTCCATTTCCTGAAATATAAAATAATTAAGGCATAAATAAAATGTTGTTAAACCTCTCTCTTAATTGATATTTCTACAACTACTAACTGCTCATACTCAAAATGATTGAATACATAATGTTTTTTATACAAATATTTTTAATATAATATGTTATAAAGAGGTATATTATGCTTTTTAGGCCACTGCAGAGCGGGATGGAATAGCAAGGTTTAAAAAAATTTACTGAAGGATATTCAAACTCATCTTAATTTATATAACGGCATCAAGAAATGACTTTGGATGCCATGGCATAAATTTAAAACATTGGAATTTATGTTTTATACCCACCAGATTAGATTGAATATCCTTTGGAAAAAAATAAATCCCTTGCTAAGTTGTCCTGGTCGGCGCTGATCCTTAGGAAAGTAGTACATAGGCTTATTAAACATATATTTTTCTTACCAACTTCTTCTCTTCCCGTTCAAGTGCTGCTTTATCCCTCTCCAGATCTCTACCTGCTTTACGCAGCTCTCTGTCATTTTCCCTCTGTATTTCTGCAAACAGTAATGTAAAATTATAGATCATCCCACCTATTACTTACAATTTGCTCTAGTATATGAATTGTCATGTATGACACATCTTTATTATTACACACACACATCATTGGGCTGTTGTTTAAATGTCTGGCAATCTAATTGATACGCAATCGTCATAAATTCTTATCAATAGTAAAATCCAATAACTATTGCAAACCAAATAACAATATTAAGCTTAACAAATAAAGTATTAGCTAATACTCATAAACACTAAGCAGTGACAATGGTTCTTGCTTTCTTTTAGCCATAGTTTCATCTCCACGTAATTTGTACATGATGCAATTAGTAAACAAAAGTAATCCAAATGTCTACATTATGAACCTCCAAATGTCTTACCGAATAAATGTTCTTAATCAGTTACATATAGAAACTCACAAAGTATAAACAGTTAATATTAATACAATAAAGTAAAGAAAATGAGATTTTTATGAAAGAAACGATGAGTACTTGTTAAACATATTTACAGCTACATACAAAACCCGTTACCTTTAACGGTAGGCGCCTTTCTGAAGAAATTCATTTTCACTATAATAATATGTGAATGTCCGTAAAATTAAACGGTATTAAACTAATAGTTTAAAAACAACATTAGACAACAAATGACTCACAAATCTCAAATCTCAAATCCACAGTCAAATCACAAATGACAAAATGCAAACGGTGATGAGGACCAGAACGACTATCGATTCTCTCGTTGCTTATAGATTTTAATCGATCGTAAGCAAAAGTAAAATTCAGATAATCGATTCAAGATATTTGAACTTAATTATCGTTTTAACTTTCTACAGCTTAGCAATAATCCGACCATAACTAATATAATATAATCAGTTTATGTTATTTCAATAATCAATATGCTTATATTTCATCATTTTCATTTAACAAAAATCAATACTGAATAAAAATTGGCTAAATATTATAATATAAACTGCAAGTGGGCTATTGACAACATATATATCGTTGTTTCCAATATCACACCACTGACTTATTGGAGTCATGTGAGTACTGATGGGTCTGGATGTTTATGGGACCGAAATGTTTCTAGTAGTTCCTGATACCCATGACACAAGACTCGATCTTAATGTGGGGTCAGGACTATTTATGTGACTGTTGTTATTTGTTTATTTATGTAACCCCTCTCAATCGTATTTTCGATTGAAGAAGAAGCCCGTTCCCCTGCAGTGGCACGTATATTGGCTGATACTTAACAGTGACAAATCACCAGACAGATATTGCACTTTAGTTTGGCTAATCCTCGTTTTAACTCATTAGCTATTTTTTTACGCCGCAAGCTATATAACAATTAACATCGATTCTCGGCAATTGAAAATAAAATCAATCTTCCAATTCCAAATCGATAATTTTCAGATGGAATGCGTCCCTAAATACCAAAAAAATTGACAGTTAGTTTTGTCACCTGTCAATGTGATGCTGTTCCCAGTAGAGATGAGGTAAACTTGTAAAATTAAGTACCAGGGCTTCTAAGTACGAGTACATAAAAATACTAGGGTTCAAAACCAGGTTCTAAAATACCTAAAAGTATTTTGTTAGTATGAGTCGGCAACCCTTCGCGTCCCAGCCACGGCGCGGCGTCTATGAAATACTTGCATAGGAATTCAATCCGTATTCCGTAATTAATAAGGAGCAAAAAAGCATAAACCACCAATTTTCATCGTCAAATGTGCTGCGAGTTTAGTTGAGCCCATATGTATCTTATTTAGACGGTCATTATCAGAAGGTATCGTTCCAAAATTATGGAAATCCGCATTTATTACGCCGGTTTTCAAAAAAGGTGACAAATCTCGAGTTGAGAATTACCGACCTATTTCAAAACTCTGTTTATTTGCTAAGGTTCTCGAAAGGATAGTTCATGATACTGTTTATTCAACTTTTAGTAACAACTTAGGTAATGAACAACATGGTTTTCTTAAAGGACGGTCGACAACATCAAACCTCTTATTATCTAATGAAATTATCACTGAAGCCATGGATAATGGTGGCCAAGTAGATGTAGTGTACACCGACTACAGTAAATGCTTCGACAGAATTGACCATCACATACTACTACTTAAATTAATGAATACAGGTATACACGGTGATCTCTTTCGTTGGTTTGCATCGTATATTGATAATAGGGCGCAAGCTGTTGCGTTAAAGGGTTTCGTATCTAATTGGAATTTAGTACCATCTGGTGTACCACAGGGTTCAATTTTGGGCCCGTTACTATTCACAATTTTTATTGCTGATGTTGTAAATTGCTTTAAAAATTCATCTATATTATTGTATGCGGATGACATGAAAATCCTTAAGAGAATTGATGAACTCAGTGATATTCATCTTCTTCAAGATGATCTTAATAGATTTTTCAATTACTGCATAGATAATAAGCTTCAATTGAATGTTTCTAAATGTTATCATATATCATTTACTAGAAAGAAAAATCCAATTCATTCGTCATACAAATTTGACAACACTATAATTAATATAGTTAACGAAATTCGCGATCTTGGCATTATACATGATAGTAATCTATTATTCGATAAACATGTTGATTATATAGTTAAGAAAGCATCAAAGGCACTGGGCTTTATAATGAGAATGTCAGCTGATTTTAAATCATTAAAATGCATTAAAATATTATACTGCTCATTTGTTCGGAGTAATTTAGAATATGCTTCACAGGTGTGGAACCCGCAATATGACGTTTATATAAATCGTATTGAAAACATACAAAAAAAATTTTTGCGCTTTCTAGATTTTAAGGCACGATTAACATCAATTGACTATATCCATCGTTGTAAAAGGCATCATATAATGCCATTGCACTTACGAAGAGATATAAACGATATATGTTATTTGTCCAATATCGCTAAGGGACATATAGATTGCTCTGACTTATTGAGTAAAATAGGGTTAAGTACTAATCAGCTCGGGTTGAGACTGCGGCCACTGTTAAAATTTCCATTTACAAGAACTAATTATAGACGTAATGCTTTCTTGCCTCGTTCTTTTACTAAGTTTAATTCACTTCCTTATAATTTGGATATAGATTTATTTTGTACGAGCAATTCGGTGATTAAACGTAAATTAAGTGATCAGTTTTTCAATGAGATTTAATTTGGTAGTTTGTTTGTATTATTTTATGTTTCTTTTGCATTAAACATAATTATTTTGGTGTAACTATAATAAGTAGCTATATGTGAAGGCTTGTAATTAGCTATATTGTTACTTTATTTATTTTTTACTCATTAAGTTATTAGTCTGTAAGCTTTCCTTGTATAAATAAATAAATAAAAAAAAAATACTTTGAATTCAAAGTTGTTTCTATTCACAAATACGATTGTGTTTCTTATTTATACGAAGTTAAGGACAGTTTTTCTATGGAAGTATTTTTATGTATAGTGTTCCAAGTTCTTCGCGCACCGACTTATAGCGGCATCAAAATTAGAAAATACTTGCATAGGAATTCAACCCGTATTCTATGATATATAAGGAGCAAAATAGTATGCATAAAAAATACTTGAAGTTCAAAGTATTTGTTATTGACAGATACGATTATGGTTCTTATTTATATCAATTTATGGATCGTTTTCCTATGCAAGTATTTTCATGTGTAGTTTCCAGAGCTCTCTGCGCATCGACGTATGGCAATACTTTCATACTTGTAAGTATTTTCTGCTCGTACCAGGGCGCCGTACTTCGAGGTGAATACCTGGTTTTAAAACCTGGTATCGTAAATACGTCTCATCTTTAGCTTCCCAGCACAGTTCCCAGCTGTTTGCAGCTGTTGCACAGAGTAGGTACATGGTACATCATAGCACATTAAAATTGCGTACTATAGCGTTTTCAAAAATAAAAGGATGTACACTATTATATTAGAAAAACTATGTATTTACCATTCAAACACCACGATTGGAAAAAAATAACAAAAAATGCGTCGTTTGCAATATTTTTTGTTGCATTGTGTCGGAAGTCACTGAAATTACCACCTGCGTCGTTTTCGGTAGCGTTACTGATAATGTGCAAATGCAAGATGAAATCTAATAATAGATTGAATGCAGGCAGATTCCAACAGGTACTATGAAAATCCGTGGGTCTAACTATATTTAGCGGTGGATATTAGATCTCCATAAGCCCAAAAAGAAAACTATACGGCGGAATTACCATTAACTACAATACATTTATTCATCTTCTAATTCTTAGTCATAAAAAATATATGTATACAGCGCCTGATCTAGGGTTCTGACCGCCCTAGGCTAATTCTGAGGACGCGCCCAGGAACGGTACAATGAGCCTAAAAAGTGGTATTTAGTTTTGTTTTGTTTACAAGTGTGAACATTTTTGCATCATTCATACAACCTATAAAAGTTGTCAGATTGATCTGCAAGCGAAACTAACGTTTTCCTTTAATCTGAACGATATTCAACCTTAGGGTGGCAAATCATTTTTTAGTTGACCGAACATAAGGGTAAAGGCTACTCACGCATTATACGACCAAAACCGATATACAGGGTGGAATTTTCAAGTGGGCGTGGATGGTCAAATCCAAAACTATGAGGAATAGCGAAAAATGCTTAAAGGACTTACGAGTCCGATTCTGATGAAAACTAAAACTGCATACTTAGATATTTGATAAATCAATATGCCAAGCTAGGAATCGAATTTATGATTTTGAAAAAAAAACATGCTGTATAATAATAATAAATAAAAATAGGGATCAAATTTTGCGAAGTAATGACACACGTCAAATTAAAGGAAAGATGTAAGTTTAGGCAAAATTCAATTTTTTTTTCAGTTTCTTGGCACCTCACCACCTATGTTGGTAGAGGAATGTTAGAATTTTTCATATTTTGTTGAATAATTTATAAAATATTTAATACTATGATTTCGATATGGTTTTGATGAATTATGAAAGATTTCGTCTTAAGAAATACGAAAAATTATAAAATTCCTCTACCAACGTAGGACCAGGTGTTAAAAGAAGTGAAGAAAAAATTGAATCTTGCTTAAAATGACATCCTTTCTTTTATTTGACGTATGTTATTATTTCCTAGAATTTGATCTTTATAAGCAACAATATCGAATTGTGTAATAATACAGCCTGTGTTTTTTTTTCTAAATCATTGGGTTCGATTCCTAGCTAGGTATATTTATTTATGAAAAATCTAAGTTAGCAGTTTTAGTTTTCATCAAAATCGGGCTCGTAAGTCCTTTGAGCATTTTTCACTATTCCTCATAGTTTAGGATTTGGCCATCCAAGCCCACTTGAAAAACTCGCCTTTTATATTGATATACGATCAGGATTACGGATTACTAAGACACAGACTTCATGGTAAATTGAATTTTATTGTTGAGGAGTTGAGGTGATTTAAAAATGCAGTCACTTGGTCACACTTCTGTTAAGATATTTAAAAAAGACGGGAGGCATCATACTAGTGAAACACTTGCGACTGCTCAATTATTTATTTGAAAATTATAGTGAAATGTTTAAAATTACTCACTCACTCGACCGCCGACCGATTCTAATAACAAGTCAGCGTTTGTTATACCTACAGGTGCTATTTTAAATTTCGTTTATTGTTATAATCTTAGGGACTCGTAAGTTTTTTCAGTTCACAATTTAGGTTAAGTGTTTTGTCTCGGTCTAGTTAAAATATGTAGGGTAGATGCAATGACGCTAGATTAATAGTGCATGCGAAGATAAGATTTCAGTTCTGCGCGCCCCCCCAATCCTCGCGCCCTAGGCTGCAACCTAATTAGCCTAAGGGTTAATCAGGCCCTGTATGTATATAAGTAACCAGCGGTCCGGACCGGCTCCGCCCGGGTGCAGATACACTTTTCAAAATAGCAGCCAAAATGATTAATTCCGACTATCAATTTAAAATATCGGAACAAAAGATCCCTCAGTTATCGATTTAGAGACCAATTGGACCACGAAAAACGAATAAAATTCATCGTATTTAGATTTTTCACTATTGCTACCCTTCTGTAGGTCATTGCGTGATGATAATAGCCTATAGCATTCCTCGATAAATGACCTATACAACATAAAAATATTTTTAATACGAACCAGTAGTTCCTGAGATTAAAGGTAACAAACAAACTCTTCATTTTTATATATATATTAGTACCTATGGCTTAGTTCCCACGGTAACAATTACAGCATTTTATCTTCGAAAGGCACTTTTTAATTTATGACGTTCATGCATTGGACATATTTGCATTTGCTGCTTCTGTATCAGCTTTTATAGGTCCCACTGCAAGGCACGAGCCTCCAATAAGATCAGGTGTACAATTGAGAGGGGTTAGGCTATACCCCACTAAGCTTACTTATTATAGGTTGGCGGACTTCACATACCATAGAAATTCTTACAAATCGCTATGGTATGCAGATTTCAACAGGGTACCACTATGATAACTACCAGATAATATGATTATCATCTGGGATTACAAAGTCAATTTTTTCTTTCTTTCTTCTAATTATTTAATTTATATTACTTACTTATTTGTTGCTATAATCATTTCGTCGGAACAATAAATTATGGTATACCTATACGCTATAATCTCTTAATCTCTAATAATCCCTTCACGAAAATAAAACAAATGGAATTACAAATGAAAATATATTTTCGAGAGCAAAATCGAAATCTATACATTAAGTCACTTCATTTTTATTAACGTTCACAAAATAAATAAGTACCTACCGGATTGGAAATATATCTACTTAAAACATAAGGTTATAACATTAAAATAAGTGTATAAGGCAAAGGAAACAGTGAAAAACTAATGTGATTTGATTTTCTACCTACACGATAAATTTCATCAAAAAATGTACTTATATTAATATCACCCTGAGATATTATAGAGAATAATTTTCAGTTAATTGCACCATATTTAAAAATTACATGAAACGTTGTGATGATTCACGATTTTAAAATCCGTTTTAAAACTATCTGTTGAAGGCACTAAAACTTGTTATCGAATAGGTAGATAATACATGAATTCCAAATAAACATGTAGGTGGGTAAATATAAATAGAATATTTCCAGTTATTCAATACATAAGAAACATCAATTAAAGCGCTACAATATGTAGGCGACAGTTATCTAGAACACATAAACTTTGATGAGACGAGACCAACACAAATCCAATAAATAAGTATTATTAATGCTACAGTAAATGAAAGTAGAACGACATGAAATACACAAAAAGCCCTAAATGTTTTGATGCATTGGAAGTACATTTACGGACGGAAATTAAATAATGAGTTTCGACGCTGTTTCTAAAAATAACATGTGATAAACTGAAGCAAATAGTCGGCGCTTGATTCTTATTTCAAATGGAATTCACACACGTAATGTAGAACTTTATTTTACATTTAAATTTATATTCTGGATTCACCACGACCAGTCTGGTCTGAAAGGCCCAAACGCCCATTTGTCTGGGAGGCCGCGGTGAGTGTCGTTGGCAAATTGACTTTCTGACCATTCAAATGGTTTTATTACATCTCTATTGAGTAGCTCCAGTGATTCTTGCTCAGCTTCCTCTTGTTGGTGCCTTACCAGGTCTCTAATCTCGATAGTGTTGATGTCAGGCTTGTTGTCGAACTCTTTGGTGTATATCGGAGCCAAATTTCCTTTGTTTATTAATAATTTTGTGTCATTTGACTGTGTCTCCGTATGTGGTGGGCCGGATATCGCAACGAATTCTAAGCCTGGTTTGTACAACGTACCTGTTAAAATAAACGAAATTCAACATTAGATTCCTACACTCATTTTTCCCACATGGTTTATATGACTTCATCGTCATGACCATTTCCCACCATTAAAAGACCGCTGCTTAACATAGGCCTTTTCTAAGATATTCAGACATCATATAATTTCGTTTCTAACTGGGCTTCGTCATTAACTTGATGAGTGAGTAAGTTATTGATAGCCCAGAAAATAAAGGTGGGAGTCCGCTACATCCTTGCAATACAATATAAAATTAAATTACTATTGAAACTCACCGCAAACTATCTTAGTGTCAATAACTCCATATGCTTCCTGATATTTGTTGACTATGTCGCCTCGCACGCCAATCACGGACCAATATCCATTCTCAGCTTCTACACAATCCAACCCATTTTCACATGCGTTGGTTTCGTTATAGTTCTATAAATAGCTGTGATGTTGTTTTGTCTCATTAGTTTTATTATGCTCTCCAATGATGTGGCATTTTTGAAGCCGCGTTTAAATATTACTGCACGTGGCGATTCAGTCTCAGAAAACGCTTTTCCATGCAATGCTTCCATCTTGTCAACGTGTGTTATTTCTGTTATGTCCTACAAATTAAAATAACGTATGATTAGCTTGCTGTTTTACAGAAATAAATGCAGTTTACAAAATGTAATCTACTACTACAGTTTTTAAGGTACCTTTTGATCCATACGATACCATAACATTAGTAACCGTACATTTGACGGGTTGAACTCTACAACTTTCGTCACTGCCTTTTGCTCTCTTTTTTTTCTTATTTAAGAGTTATTGAAGCAATAAACCCATAAACAAATTAAAATTGAAAACGGTGAATATAAAAAGACAATTACTTTGAAAAGGGGTAGTCCGTACATCGCCCAGTAACCTTGTTCCAGGAATGTGTCAGAGATATCGGCGGCGTGCGTCAATCCAGGTACCTGCTCGATCAGCTCAACCAAGCCCTTCGAGTGACCGTTGTTTGTGTGGTACACTGTGTGTTTTACGTTCCTTAAACAATAAATATTTTGTTTTTTTTTTTATATAAAAAATGTAAAAAAAATGTATTTTATACCGGAAATTATAATGAAATCTATTATCTATACATATATTAAAATCTGACGTCTGTATGATGTATTGCACCATGATTCATAATAATTATGGTGATTGATACTTTAATCTTAATACCTATAAATTAATTGTTATCAGTGGTAATAAATGAATACTTATCGGTTTTCAATTACCTCGATGACTTTCGCATATTATACGCATTTTTTCACAGCAACATGACAATAAACTATTAAAACTCTTCTACATTATGTTCAACTTACTTTTCAACAGTCCTTTCAGTAACAACTTCGTTCGGTCCTGTAGTTGAAAAACTAACAGGTGGTTTATACTCGTGAAGGCTGTTGAACTTGTGGAAATCTACCACGAGCCACTGTTTCATGGCTGTACCCGAGTTGCTGTTGACTAACGTGTGGCCCCAAGAACTAACGTTAGATGCCTAGGTGATTTGCTGCTGTGATGCGAGGTCCTATAGGCACCTAAAAACAAGAAAAATAGCTTTGGTTAATAAAAGTCAATAAAAAAAATTGCTTGTATTAAAACATTACTTTATGTGACTCTTCCTACTATTATTAGATCAGGCGTAGTATGGGTTTTGTAAAAATATTGTGCCAAATTAATATTCCTGAAATCGTTATATATTCCAATAGTAGGATATTTATTTATTTATTTAATGCTTCATATACACAAATTGTATAAAGGCGGACTTAATGCCTGAGGCATTCTCTACCAGTCAACCTTTAGGTGGTGCAGAGAGAGAGCACGGTAGGCGCATAAAATATGTAATACATAAATATATTTGAATTAATTAATAAATATAACTGTATACATACACACACACACACATTCATTATACATACACATGCATACACACATATAAATATATATATATATATATATACATATACACAAATAATATATATATATATATATATATATAATATAATGTAAATGGAAAGTGATCAATACGCACTAAAGTGATTCTGCCAGGCGATCAAGTAAAAGTTGCTTAACTGACCTTTTAAAATTAATGCGAGTACTCGACGCCCTGATTCCGAGGGGGAGTGCGTTCCATAGGAGTATGGACTGAATAGGGAAGAAGAATGTATGAAGTCTGAGTTGTGAGAAGGGCAATGAAGAAGAAAATTTTTGGTTGACCGAAGGTTCCTATCGTGGTTACTGCCTAAGTATCGAAATTGAGATGTAAGATAAGAAGGTGGGGTAGGAGACGTAAGTATCGAAAAAGTGTAGTGAGTGCGTGTAAAGTACGACGCTGACGAATAGGTAACCATTTTAGCTGGGAGCGGTAACTGGAAACATGATCATATTTACGAAGATTAAACACGAAACGAATGCAGTTATTAAGAAGCCGGTCAAGTTTATTGAGGTGATCTGCATTCAGATCAAAGTAGCACACATCACCATAGTCGATCAAAGGGAAAATTAAAGATTGCACAAGCATTGTCTTGGTTTTAACAGGGAGGAAGTTCTTTAGACGATATAGGACACGCAGAGTACCGGTGACCTTCTGAGAAACAGAGGTAACCTGGGCTCGCCAACTCAAGCTTGAATCAATAAGTAGGCCCAAATTTTTAACAGCTGAACTCCAAGCAATTACGGTCCCATTATATATGACAGGAGGGATAATTGTGGCGTCCAATCTGCTCACCATCCTTGAACTACCAACAATTATGGCCTGACATTTGGTAGGGTTGACAGTGAGACCAAAGCTATCCGACCAGTGCTTAATATGTGCCAGGTCCCGGTTTATCTCATTGATCGCAGTCCCCACACAGTCATAACTTGCTTGGGAGTAAATTTGCAAGTCATCGGGTAGAGATGATACGCACATTGAAGATCCTGGGTAATAAGATTAATAAATATAGAGAATAACAAAGGAGAAAGTATACCGCCTTGAGGAACGCCAGAGTGCAGGTCACGCCAATTTGACGAAGAGTCATCATGACGAACCGATTGCTGACGTCCCTGAAGATAGGATGAGAGCCATTCCATGGCCTCGGACGAGATCATAAAGTGGGTGAGGATGGATAATAGGATATCGTGACTGGACGGTATTAAAAGCATTAGAGAAGTCTACCAGTGCCAACACGGTAACCTTGGAGTTCTCCATACCCTGTCTAATATCGCCAGTCACTTTAAGGAGCGCGGAAACAGTGCTGTGCCCAGGTTTAAAATAGACAAAAGCGTCCACCGTATATGACGGTGGAAAACCCGTGGTAAAGTCCCACGCATATGTGACGCGTTTCAGGTACAGCCTATGTGCTTTCTATTTAGAGCAAGTTGGCATACTCTTTTCATATTATGGCACTGTACTTTTTATCAGGTGTATTAAAGTGTTCTTGTTGTGTGCATAAAACAAAGCAAACAGTAGCAGATGAGATTAGAAAACTATAATTAAAATTACAAAACAACTTTACATTTACTTACTTGTTCAGTGATGTTAACCTCTATCCAAAGCTTGTTGTTAAAGTTTCGTAAAGCGGTGCCGGCGATGGCCATCTCGTGATTTTCTCCCTTCACAACATAGAACTCATCTTGACTTGTAATAGAGCCGGGGTATCCAGAGAAATCCACAAATGTACCGGGAACCAATTTAGTATCTTTTGATGTTAAATGATAGTTCAATTTGTATCTCTTTAATATGCGAGTCATTGTTGTGTATCTGAAATGGAATTTCGACAGGTTGATGTTAGGGTAAATATTTGCGCTCTTGAGCTATGTTTATATAATATTGCATCAATCTAGATCCTAGAGTGATTGAAAGTTTTGCAACTATTATTTTATGCCAGATGTTTGCACTGTCATTTCGTATTTTTGTTAAAACATATTTCAAATCACATGCAATGTGCAGAGTCACATTCAGCGGGTAATATCAATTAAAATTAGCAATGTCTTAATGTTACACATGTTTGTTTTTGTACGAGAAAGTTAATTACCTTGATCACGAAAAAGTTGGCATATTGCTAAATATACTATGCCAGAAAAATATATGACGCAATCTTCATGTGAAACGTAAATAAAAAGAAGTGCGCAAAACGTGATAGCATGAAAAAATATGTATTTTGCTATAATGCTACAGTTCAATAAAACCATATATTAGATATTATGAAGGATAATATTTCTTGAAAAACAATAACAAATAATAAACATGTTATGATATTACGCTAGACCAGTAAATTAAATAATAAAAATAAATTTAATATGACTTATTTCCATAGCGACTTTTCGACGGGCTGCATTCAGCAACGTTTATTGCGTCATCTATCCTTCCTTCAACGCTATTTTATTCAAATTATTGAATACATACCGTCCAGCTGCATTATGAGCCAAGTACAGCTTCTTGGTCGGCGTGCCGTCTTCGGCAGTATCATTGACGATCCTCAGGAAAGCGCTGGACACATCAGGCAGCGAGTGAACTGATGAGTTGTCAAGCGAGATGTTCAGTTTGTGCTGAAGCTCAGTGACCTCGGCCACGGAGTTCAGCCAGTACAGGTCGGATATGTCGGTGTCGAACTCCGTCAAGCTGCGATCAACTCCGTGCTTCCATCCTGTGTATATTCCACTTATTTGCGTGTAGTATAATGATACCTGTAAACAAATTCAATGATTGTATACCTTTCATGAAGCTAGGTGATATTTTCAGATGTGTGATTTACTCTAGATGTATTTAAGTATAGGGAGAAGACTGGAGGCTACATTATTTTCCGCCTGAAATATGATATTTTTCAGATCGAAGACTCACGTGGACATGGAATCCAGGACTTGGTTAAAAACCGAACCCGTCATCTCACGGCTCCCGGCCTGCACATGCTTTCTATAGACAACATGTTATCCTATAAGAAGAAGAAGGGAAAATATCGAAATCTACTTACATGATGCCAATAAGGATCGACACTGCCTCGTTCGGCCGCGTAACTCTTCCATATGTCGACGGATTTGTCCAAGGCGTCTTTGAGTTTGTTGCATTGCTTCTCCAGCGGCGTTTTATCGCACTTGGCGCGGATGGTGTTCTCCAAGTGCAGGTGAATCAGATACCACGTGAGCGCTCCTTCCACGATGCCCGCCGCGTATGCTTGGATCTCATCTGGGTAAGAGGCATCCGTCTCGATTTCTAATAGCGACCAACTGAAAAAATAGATAAACTGTTAAGTTTAACTTTTTAGGTACCTATAACTATAAGAATTTTGGACAATAAAACACTCAGATTCGAAATAAATATTTGTGGATAAACATTTGATTTGGAGCAGGTTCGAACCTGTCCACTCTCGTCACATAGACGGCGTTTTAGCTGCCTACACCACAGATATGTCAAGTTCACACATCTAAATTTCGCTAAAACCATGCTCAGGATGTAAAGTGTGGTGGTCACATCTCACGTAGCATGAATTAGTACAAGCGGTTTAAACATAGTGCATACAATAATACCCTTACCCTGTTTTATCAATGTCCATTCTAAAGTAGGCGCGCGCTACTCCCTTTGATAATTCCGAAAGTTCGTTGCTTTGACCCCAATATTCAATGCGATATCCAGTTTTCTCAGAATAAAACACTGTTGCGGCGTAGTTTCCATCTTCTTGGCTTCTGCAAGGGGAGTATTTGAACGTATTCATATGTATTCAGTGATAAAGACGTGAATGTGTAACTACATTTTCAATCGTGATAAGCGAGTGTATGGAACATGATCAGACTAGATATTGTCATTCGCAACTGTTTATAATAGTGTCTAGTTAAACCTGTATGTTTACATAATCTATGCGTATTTTATCCTTTTAATATAGTATGTCTTTGAATGTTCATCGTCTTGATTCAATTTCTGGATTGGGTAATTTATTTATTCCAGGTATACGATAAAAAAACGAAATTGAAAAGACAAAAAGATAAATTACTGAATAAAGTTATAAAAAATTAGAGAAAAATTGAAACATTTTCGGCGTCCACCATAAAAAATATGTATGACAGAGTAGAAAAAATAGCCGAACAGTTTTCATTTTATTTATAGCTTTTACATACCTTTCAATTTGTCCGACAAAAAGCGCCAATATAGCAAGTACTCCAAGTATACCCAATACGTATGAGCTAATTTTTGTCTGGAGCCATGAGGCGCCGACTACTTTCAGTATTTTGCTCATATTTATAGGTACGATGCTGTTATAAATAAACTATAATATGAAGAAAATGTTTAGGAACTTAATAACAATGAAGTGACAGTGCGTGTAGACGATTTTCTCCAACGGGAGAGAGACCATCAAAATTCGATGGTGTGCCCAGGTGTTTACGGAACCACTGATGTTACTCCGGAGGCTGGGCTCGGAGCCGGCATTGGACAGCTCTGCTCTGTCTTTAAATCTTTTGTGATATCTTTTCAACAGATTACCACTATCTTTCCCTTTAAATCTGTAACAAAAGAAAGCTATGTTTAGTGTGTTGTTTTGCAAAGCTAATAATTCGGATTTAAAGTAAAAGTTTATGCAAAACATGCATTTGCACTCAAATTAAGGACACTTTAATATACAATATTCATTTCCCGATTGTCATATCATTTAAAACAAAATTTTAAGCACGAATATTTTGTTCCGCATTTTGTCCTGTCACCGGTATCAACACTATAGGCTATACCTAGACAGATAAAACACACCAATCATGAAAACTATTAAACTCCAAGTTTGCCAGCCAATGTATTCTTCGTACTATAATGTAACATGAAGCGAATTTAATAATTTCTGCAGTGAGCATTTGCACTATAACGGTGAAGGAAAACATTATGAGGAAACCTGTATATCGTAGAGTAGTGTAATAATTTCTATGGTATGTAAAGTCCGCCGACCGGCGCTAAGCCAGCGTCGTGAACTATATGGCCTAAGCATTCTCAATCCATCTCTTGATTGTAGAGGTCCATGCCCTACAGTGGGCAAGGACTGATAAAAATAGAGAGTGTTTGAGCCTACGGTGATACTAGATCAATAAGGAATATTTCTATTTAAATTATACAAATGAAATATCATGATTTGTTGTACTTACGAACTATACCGAGACTCTACCACTTTTATCATAAAACTTGCTTTATGTATTACATTAAAATATTGCACTTAGTTTAAGCTTTTTCATTTATGTAGTATATATCATACACTTTAATTTAACAACCGTGGCAGAATTTTTACCGCCAATTAAAATGCGACTCAAATCCAAATTTCATATAAAATTCACAATTTCTCTCGATATTGGAAAATAAACTCTCACAATAAACAGATAACTAAATGGAATATTACCGGTAAATGAACTTAGGACCTCACAATTTCTTTGTCAGTAATTTTTGAGACACTGACTTCGATACACTGACTCTGTCCGAAGTTTACAGCAGTTACTGCGTTCACACAATATCTGTTAAGTATTCATCGGTAGTCAGGTATACGATGTTATCACCGTACAAATAAATGATACTCTAATGTTTAAGGATTGCGCTCTCGTGTTATCTTTACGTAGGTAATTACATTAACTGAAATAGAAATTGATATCAAATGTAACTATTATTCTTTCTTTTGTATTTGCGAATTACAAAACAAGAATTGTAATTAAAAGAAATATTGCCATAAAATTAATACTGCTACTAATGGCAAGAGTCGTTTACCTACGTTAGGGTGGCTGGCAGACGAAGCAGGTTTGTATTCTAATAAATATTATCCATTTGCTCTTGCAAGGAATTAATCCCACAAAGTGTGAAACAAGGCTCTTGCTCAATAAAGATACCTGTATCACATAGCAACGAATCAAAAACTGCTACATAATACCAAAAATGCTAAATAAGAACAAATCTTACCTTTCATATCTTTAAAAGTCTCATAAGTAAATGCACTAAATGTTTACTTAACGTTAGCAAAAAATATTCATGGTAAATCAAAAATATTAAAAAATATACTCTAAGCGAAAACGCGTCGAAACGCGCGCTCAGAACTATGGATTGAGTGCATAGTGCATCGCAACAATGAACCTGAAATCATACACTACCTACCACTTACACGTGGACTGTGTGCTTAGACAATCACCTAATATACCGCCTATGAGCCGTGCTGTCAATACAAACGATGTTTGTGAGTAAAAGGATGGGAATATCATAATACCGGGTATATCAAGAGTGCTACCGACAGCGAAGCCGGGTGGTAGTTTAAGTGACTACAAACACAATGTAACTAATTTTTTTTAATTATTTTTAAATATCGTCGAGTTTGGGTGGTAAATCCATAGTTTTTGGTAAAATAATAATTTAAAGACTTGCGTACTATAGCGTGTTTAAGAATAAAAAGGTGTACACTATTATTTATGATAAAACTATGTATTTACCACCCTAATACGACGATAGAAAAAAAATAAAAAAAAAAATCCGTCGCAATTTTTTGCACGAAATTTAGTTGTATTGTGTCTGAAGTCACTAAAACTTACCACCCAGCTTCGTTTTCGGTAGCAGTCTTGATATACCCTGTATAAGTATATAAAAAATATTTTAAAAAAATCATTAATTGTTTAGTCATTAGAGGCCAAATTCTTATTTCATAGATTAAATTTAAATTACAGCAAAATTGTATTACCACTTATTTCATACCGAAACAAAAATTCATTTAGATAACAAAATTATTAGGTTATTATAGTTAACATGAACTTCAAAAATTAGTTCTGTCAAAACTTGCACAAGAGCACAGCTTTCACGTATTAGATAAAAATACTCCAATTTCATCACATCACAAAGAAGACATCTAAAAGCAACAAGAACTGTATTTTCTGTTTACTGTCCAAACATTAATTGAATGTATATCAAAGATAGTGGAATAGTACGATGAAATAAAAAAATATAAGATAACAGACATTAGAAATATTGTTGAAGAGAATGGCATCTTGTTAAGTGGATCGCCGAGAGGCACGTTACTGAACGTACACAATTACAATACGTTGTTCTTAATGCTGCCGATGACAATGGACAATAGGCTCAGTCTGTCGCATCCAATGACAAATGTACCATTCAGTAAAGATTAAACATAAAATCGTAGCTTAGAGTATATGATTGCAATTCCAAAATAACGCTCTTTCGTGGGCTTTTAAACGGATACAGTCCGACGTAAGGCGCAAGGAATTCAAACTGTAAACCAGCTATATTTCTCTTAAAGGTTAGTACCGGCGAATACAGTTTATCTTAAATACGTGATCCAATGTGGTTTCTGTTGGATGTTTATTCGTGATCAGTTCCTAAAGCACGGACTTGGCCCATGTTCATGGTCTGTTTGTGCGGATTTACAATCTCGTGCGTTATCTTAAAACCTTACTTTCTAAACAAACCTTTATTTACAAAGGCAAATATAGGTTCATTAGATCCTAACAAAACAAAACATGAAAGATTGTTTTATATTTAATTGTTTGTAAAGAAGCAGGTGACAAGTATAATGTCCCCTTTTGATTATAATAATCGCAGTCGTACGTGATAGCGTGTGCTGGGTAGCTGGGTACAACACACAATGCACTGCCACTTGATGATTCTGCTCAATAGATTGATCGTGCAATGTAAGCATTTATGCCTCAGACAATGGTTATGACTACTCATAGTTGCTGTATATTATTCCAATATAAACTGTGACACTTTTTTCGTATTTTATCACATTGTTTTATAAATTTTCCACACACATGGTAGAGTAATTATTAATTCCACGGAAAGAAAAGTAAGAGTCCACTTTGCACCGGCACTGATGTTGCACTCACCTAATATCAGACGGGAGCGAACGTTGTGCTCGCGATCAGGAAAATAAATTACTGAAACCAGCAGATAGTCTTCCATAGCAAACAAAATTTCAAAGTGTGGATAACGGTAAAGATCGTACAGAAATAAAACCAACGCCTAATCGTACGCGAGTTATTCTGGGTAGCACTGGGTAAATTTATGTTATTTTATTATAAATATTAGAACCGAATTTGCAGAAGTATGTACGTCCGCCGAATACGTAAACAAATCGAAAGTAAATCAATACTGCCGACCCGGAGAACATACAAAGTACATTTATGATTTTTATGATGATGCTCTAGCTGTAAAATACATTTTCGCTTACACGTTTCTGAAGGTAAAAACATCGCTTGAGTTCTCAAGACTAACATCAACTACATTTTCCTCAACCCCAGAATTTCTTGTCGGAAACATTATGTAATAAGTACGAGTACACAGTGATAATTATCTCCTACTGAATGATAAGCAGCTGTGATCAATTAACTCAAATATTTATGTATGCATTTGAAATATCTTTTTTATGTATCATTGACGTCAGAATTGATATTATCACAACAATATGAGATTAAGCATTATTTTCACGTACAATTGTTACAACAATATGAGATTCAGCATTGTTTCCACGTACAAAATTGAAATTAGATATGCCGAATTAGGTTGTTAACTTATTTTTAAAGTTATTCAAACCAAATAAATATTAACCAAATCTCTTGACTTAGCAATGCATTTACTTGCGTGCAAGCAGTAACATGTAAGTACCTATAACAACACTTTAGTCTATTTTAGTGTTCTTGTGTTTACGTCATCCAAAGTGATCCTAATGGATTCGTCGGAAACTGTATGCAAGGATAGATAGCTTGTATTATTTGAGCTTTACTTGATATTGTTAAATTAGTATTATATACAAATTGATTATTTAGACGACTGAAATGTTTGAATTTGGCCTGTAGGAGACAAAGCAGTACTTACATCTGTTCTACCAACAGCACCAATTTTTTTATGGAAGCATTGTTGCTAAATGGTCTTTTATGCCAGCAATTTTCAAGGCATTTTACAAAAATGAAATTTCATCGACCACACGCATTGTTGAATGAGGACAGGAAGAAGAAAAACAATTATTCATAGTATTCAACAAATCGAAACAACAGTTTTACATTGAATATGGCACCTTGTACTTGAAAACAGGCGCGTAAAAAGTGTAATGAAATTAAAGCTTGTCGCAAACGTTGATCCCAAGACCAATAACATATGAATGCATTTACAAACATTAAGTAAATGACAAAAAGGTATAACAACTGCGACCTACTTTCGCAGGCGTTCAAGAGTAAATTTTTTGTAGAGAATGCTGAGATAAGGAATTTAGTAAATGGTAAAAGTAGTAAACTAATAATCATTAATTAACTTTTTGTGGAAAGTAAGCAATCCCCATAAAGGCAGGAATTCTTTTTTACCTACCCTAATCCCAAATTTAATTCCAGAAAGATTTGGGTTGTAATTTCAAAATCGGTTTCTTTTTTGAAGTTCACTTTTTTAACAAGATGTGAGCTAATACGCCACCAATCCACTATCTTGGGAGAGGTTAAATGTGCTAAAAAATAAAAATTAACAATTTTACATAAGTGCCAGTAACCTTCCAATGCAGTATCATCACTATACCACTGATTGTGTGCCTCGCTTAAAATTTCTCGACTCTCGTTTATTAGTGTCATACGCAACCGCAATAAAAGGTCAAGGACTTTGCCCTGGAGATAAGGGCGCAGCGCCTTTGTAGTGGGCTCCAAAATCCGCTCGTTACCCATTTACGACGATAAGAGGACAGCAGGGCAATTTTTTTCAGCCCCCCTGGCCGCTAATCATCTGGCGGTTTCAATAATTAATTTATCCTTTAAAAATACATTTATTAAGGTTATCGTATATATTGATTGACTGACATGGACATCGAACCTACAACCTCATCGTTTATCCTCGTCCACGTATTAAAAAATTCAACCACTATACCACTGAGTTAATATTACTGCGTAATAATATTAGCTCAATGCACTATACCAAAAAAGCGTCCATTGAGAATTGCTTTATCCCAGTTCCCATACAAATTAAACCCTCTGCAAATCTTCTAAGCCGACAAGCAGGTAGTCGCATACCAAACTCAAAAACGTTGTTCCAATGCTAAATAAATAGTTTTTATTAAAACTAAAACATCCCGAGAACATTAACGTTATGTATTGCTCTGTCGTGAGAAAAAGTGGGGAATAAACAACATTCCGCCACAAATGCCTTTGAATGCATCATTCAAAGTAACCTTCTGTTTACTTTAACAAAACTATTCTCGATGTTAAGAGATATTCTAAGATATAAATTAACGTCTAACCATTTTGAATACATTTGCAACTCCTTTTCGGAAATTTAAATAATACAAATAAATTTAAATGGAACTTTCAAGTGTGTAAATATAAAACAGCATTAGCACTTTAACATGTGTGCTTTGGTATCTTATTACACGAAAATAAATTCAGTAGGTACGAGTAAACTGTCTTTTAATTACTTTTATTAATAAATATTACTTGCACAAACTAATGAAGCAAAAATTACTCTTCGATATTCCTTTCATTTAATACAGCAAAGTAATGTATAGAATTTCATCGAAATACTAGTGATGTAGTACCATGTATAGGTATCGTTATATATATAGTGCTATTTGCAGATCTTGTGATTCCATACTTGTTTAATATATCAATATTGAATGGCAAGTTAGTGACAAGGTCGTGTCACTAGTAACCTGGCAGAATACATGCTGTGAGCTGAGAGGTCATTGAGTTCGATCCGAAGGTAAAGCAATGCACTTTGCAGCAGTTTTAAATTACTATACGAATTACCGTAGAATACATCCCAAAAGGACATGTATCGGACGTAATCGAACGCGAAAACTATGTTAACACCCGGGACATGGATAAAAATCCCTATTACATCGTTTTTTTATTGCAATGAATGGTGCGACGAGCATGGCATTCATCTGACGGTAAGCTATACGACCGCTCATGGTCAGTAGCAGCCTTGTATTGGACACATCTCTTTGTAAATTTTCGAATATGTTCACCATTTGAAATAATACGATCTGAATATGTTTGGCTATAAAATAAAATTAGCCCAATGAAGTAGTCATCAACGCTTGACCTCTTTAAAGCATGCATCGTCATAAGATGTGCGTCAGAAGTGATCATAAAGTAGACTTGTTTAACAATACGGACTTGCACGCATAAAACACGAGTAAAAGTGAACGTTTAAAGGCACGTTTTGTACAAATCCATATAAATTGTTTTATTGTAATCAGTATGCTTTACCGACGACAGACGTGCAACGACCTCCGCGACCTTCGTAGAAGACGATGTGCTCGGCACGTGTTACAATAAATATACACATTCATTTACGCTATCAAGCGTAAGTGGTAATTGCGTGTAAATAGATAAAAATAATTAAATAATCCAGTCCATATAGGTTCTACTGCAGGATTCTCTACAATCGACAGTTCCATTGTTAGAGTTAAAATAAATTTCACCTTAACTAATATAAGTAGCAAATTTAAAATTTCAAACATCGTATGGTCTCATGATTTCCTTTAAGTTCATTTGGAGGATTAATTAAGAAATTTCTTTTAAGAATTGTCATGTGTTCTATCATTGAAAGCTTGAATAATGGAAAAATGAGGTACGAATTAAAGATACTCTGAATATTGTGAGACCAAATTTACTCCTCGTTTCTCATTCGTAGGAGAAAAGAAACGTATCATCTATTGTTTATTTTGATTCACAGAAGAATAAGGCAAAATGTATCTCTCTCTTTTCAGTCACACGATGGTGATCAAAATTTATAATCAAAATTTAATTCATAATGTTACAAAAGCTATCCGAATTATTTTGCTCCCGTTCATGGTTATATTGAAATGTTTTTTCCTCATAGAGAGCCGGGCTTGAAATTTAAAACTATTGTGGTTTTTCTTTGTCCCTGAACATATCTACATCACATCCTGAGTGATGGTTGATCCAACAACGGAATCAATGTTCCTTTAAAGTGTCTACAAGGCCGTCCGCAATATAAAGAACACGTCTTAATTATTATTTTTACTTTAATAAATAACAGGCAAATATATTTATACAATTTTAGACAACATTCTTGAAATAATCGCGTTTTGAGCCACTTTACCTACGTGTCGTCTAGATAGTTATTTTTGTACTACGGTTTCATACTCCAAATATGGGCCGCAAGTAAAAAAATATATGTTATATTTTACATAATATTATTTAAGTTTTATGAATTTATATGCAACTATTTAGATAAAAACCTTGCCTGCTAGAATAAATTAAATATTATTCAATGAATAGTAATAAATACATAGACGATTTGCTCATGCGATTTGCTGTTTAAATGGTAGGAAATAAAATATATTTAAATACCGGTTCAAGAGAGACCACACACACATATGTATTTAAAAATTTCATTCATTGAATACCCGACAGGTGTGCCGTATGAATGACGACCAGACATAGATTTGCCCCAGTTTTACGTTCCGTCACCATTGATATGAAATATTATCGTACAGTACGCATAAAAAGTGCGTGTTGGCTTGTAGGTTAACAGACCAGACACGGCTGACAACACGATCACGGTGGTCGTGGGTTCAAATCCCAGGGCACACCTCAGACTTTTCGGAGTCATGTGTGTATTGATAGTAAATTACCGCGCACTAACATGGTAAAGGAAAATATCGTGACGGAATCTGCATACCATAGCGATTTGTAAGAATTTCTATGGTATGTAAAGTACGCCAACTCGTACTAGGCCGGCGTGATAGACTATATGGCCTAACCACTCAAACCTCAATCGTTCTTCTCTATTGTAGAGAAGGCTCGTGCTCTGCAGGGAGACGTTTAAAAGCTTATAGAGTACAGCACATTATCGTATAAAACTTTCGGATTTATTTGATTTCCGGAAAATAAAATCTTAATGAAAAGATATCAAATAAAAAAGATACAATCGGGTTAAGTAAACTACGCCAGTCGAGCGAAGTAACAACCGCTTAGCCTGGTTTATTATGGAGTTCAAAATACAAAAAAATATGGATGAACGCACTTCGGTTGTAGTGCAGTGAACAGGGAATGCATGCAGTGAATTGATCTCCTTTAGGGGTTATTGAACCGGTGTATGCCCTATCTCCCCTCGTCCCTCACCCCGCGCCGGCCACTTTTTACTTTTTATCCGCGCTATTAACAATCGTCCCGCACCGCAGGGTCGTCTCGCCAACCAATATGTGGCATTTTAGTTTTTTTTTTTTTTTATTTAAAAACTTTGTACACATTAATAGTACAGGCGGACTTAATGCCTAAGGGCATTTTCTACCAGCCAACCTTAAGGTAGTGCAGAGAGACGGAAGCAGGTGCATATTAATTTGTAACGAAATAAATGAGAAGAGAATAAATATATATATAAAACATAAATAATAATATTTATACGAATATATATCAATTAAATTATTAATATTTACCAATATTATTATACATATACCTACACATACATACACTAAATACCTTAAAAAAAAAAATATATATATATATATATATATATATATATATATATACATAAACAACTAAATAAATAAATACCTACATTAGTGGTGAGAATCTGCTACATCGGCGAGGAGTAATTGCCGAACCTTCATCTTGAAAGCCTGCCGTGTTGTGCACGACCTGATTTCGAGTGGGAGTGCATTCCAGAGAAGAATGGATTGGATAGTAAAGGAAGAGTGAAGGAAGTCAGAACTATGAGGAGGACATTTTAGAAGGAGATTGCTAGACGAGCGCAGATTTCTAGAGTGAGTATCACTGAGGTAAATGAATTCGGGAGACAGGTAAGAAGGAGGGGAAGGAGACTTTAGAATAGAAAAAAGGGTAGTGAGGGCACGCAACGAACGGCGCTGGCGGATGGGAAGCCATTTTAACTGCGATCGGTAGGAAGAGATATGGTCAAACTTGCGAAGATTAAAAACAAATCGAATGCAGTTATTTAGAAGACGGTCGAGTTTGTTGAGTAAATCTGCATTCAGATCAAAATAGCACACATCACCATAGTCGATTACCGGAAGGATTAAGGTTTGCACTAGCACAAACTTTAGTTGTGTATAAAAAATGTATACATGTTTGGCAGTGCTCTTGGTCTTTTGATATTTAATCGATATTTTATTTTTGATACTTGTACAAGCGTCGCACATCATCACTAAAGGTAAAATATACCTGTACAAAATTACAAATGCGCCACGCTATAATCTTGTTTACAACATGAATAGGCTGCTTCGAATGGGGCAGTAAAACAGTCTCATAGAAAACTGTCGTATCGGTTATTATATAGGTCAATTACATGTACTGATAATACACTGTCGAACATTGTTCAGTCGGTAGGTTTCAGGCTAAACTTTCCCTTACATATTTTTTTTATTTTCACTCATAAAATTTGCGGCAACTATGTATTTAGATGTCATAAGTAAGTCTCTTTTGTCGCAGAACTGTGCTGCAAATAATTTAGAGACCAAAAAAATATGCATTTTATAAGCGAAAACAAGATTGTCAAGCAATATAATATTTTATGAATTTTAATACAAAGTACATGTATTCGTATACTTAATTTTCTATCATACGTAGTACCATTGCTAATGAACCGTTCACATTCACTGTTGACCAGTGCTCGTGAGTCGTGACAATGTTTGTTACGCGTGTCCATTATGCCTACGTAATATACGCCATGTTGCATAATTAATTAAAATGCTACTAATAATACTAACTTGCTTCAAGCGTGTGAAAATATCGGCAGACACGTTGAATTTAAAGGCTGTGAGAAGTCGAGCGAAAAAATTTTTCATCGCCATTGCTTATATCGCTTAATATGGAATGGCCGTCCACTCTCCAGACTCCAGATAGAGTAAATACCGATTAGATATAAACGTCTCTCGCCAATAGACCCAACTTTCTCGAAAATGGCCAGACTTTTTAATACCCTCACTGACCCATTGTTGGGTGCCTATAGATCTATCTAATAATATGCCACGTAAAATAGAAATAAAGCGGAAAGTAAAAGTTTGTGTTTCTTTCTATGGATTTCCAGGGATCCAAAAGTTGACCCCGTTATATTTAAAATTTATTTAAAGAGATATTTATAAAGAAAGCAATAAAATATACATATAACCCACACATAATAGTGAACAAACAATTGTACGATAACTCCATTGACATTAGAGTAGTGAGTTTTTGAAATGGAATTTACCGTGCAATTTCCGTAACATTGCTACTAACCTAATTTTATAAAGTTAAATAGCTTTTGCTATTGTTTATATGATGCTGATATCAAACAGACTTTCATGTTTTGGAAAGGTTTATCGTATAATCTAATTTCATTAGGTCTAGTTTATACCAGTCATTTGCTCTTTCATGTCAATCCTTAATGCTCCAGAAGTTCATATTAATTTCAGTCATTCACGCAAACTTCCATAGGAAGTTTAATCTTCGATAAATGTTTATATATCAGTGAAACGGTTGATTCCGAGTGCATTAATTAAAGATTTATGCAACTTGGCAAGGAAATATGTTTTGACTGGGATCAACACGTGGATCTTTAATATGGGATTATATGGTCTCTTTCCGGGGCTAAACCATACTTTCATTATAAACAAACTAATGAGAGAAGATTATTGTCTGATTCATGCTTTTGTGGAAATGTTTGTCACATTTCTCGCGCGCAAATTATATGAGCATGAATCATGTTTTATATTAATATTTCATAGTGTTACGCGATAATGCCACACAATTTGCAATTTCTATTTTCATTAATGTGTTAAGTGTGAGTAAAGCAAACAGGAAAAAGTTGGTTGATAATTTTTGATGAATTTTGTTTAGTTAAATTGTTTGCAAACAAACAAGCGGGCAAACAAAAGATTAGTTCTGAACTGCAGAATGCAGCAATAACATTTATTATATTAATTTATCTACCACATATGTATAATGGAATCAATTTATTTTAATACATTAAATAACATCTTACTTGATTAGATCAAGTAAACAGTTTTTACAAATTTGATCAAGTTAAATAACTAAGTCTCCCGAGATTATTAGACGGAAATTACCACCGTAGATATGACTACGTACTATGTTGAAATTATATCTTTATGAAGGAATATAAGATAAGATAGCTGCTATCTAATTATAGTATGAGACACACATTACGCTGGACTCGTCAATGTGCACATCAATCATTTAATGAAATGTATGTCGCAGAAACTGTAGCTTGTGAATTTACGGTCGGCCGAGTGTTTGACGTCAAACCGAGACAATACTGCGGTCCCGAGTAAATAATGTTTACAAAACAATGGCCAAACAGATTTCTCGGTTAACGAACCCAGGATCCTTTGAATTATACTGTACTGTATCATTATCGGTCACTGAACATGACTTTTCTACAAACGAGTGGGCTTAGGCTTACTGCAGTAACCAACTTCGCATACCATAGAAAATGCAGTTAGAATCTTCAAGATATACTACAGGTTTGTTCGCGATGTTTCCTTCACCGGTAAAATGCGCGGTAATTGACCAAATTGACTATCAACTTTTTTTATATAGCTTACAATAATAAAGCTCTGATCTAGCAGAAACATCAATGACTGATGTTAGTCAATAGTATTATGTCTTTCAAGATTCCCGACCAATCTATGGGTATTAAACAATTTATAATATGACTACTGCAATCCATGATACATGTCATGCGAGTGCAACTAATCAAAACCATAATGCCCCGTTCACATAATCGCCCAACATCGGCAACTATAGGCGATGACGGTAATGTGTACGGCTTATTGCCTTTCATTGCCGATATTCGTGTACATCAAGCAGTGTTGCTAACGAAATATTTTTCATTCCCAAATCTGGAGAATGTAGCGCTTCCGCGAAGTATAGTAAATAAAATTATGCTTATGTTAAAATAAGTAACAAATTATTTATAATGTTGACTCGTGTAGTGTTTTTTTTTGTAATGCATTTTTATTGTTAATCTTATATTATTATAATACTAAATAACTCACATTACAGTGTAATGACTCTGATAATTTAACTCGTTATCATAAAATGAACCAATTAAATTATTAAGATATACACCCACAATTTAGGGATTTGTTCCAAAACTTATAACCCTGGTAAAATTTTACAACATTCGTGTTCGGGGTTTTTCGCCAACTGTCGGTAATCAGAGTGAGAGTAAAGTGAGAATACCCATGTTTGCCTGTCATCGTCGACGATCCGCTAGTTATGGATTTCTAGCCACATGCCCCGCGGGTTTGTGACAGTGTATTGCTATAGAAATTTAATTTTTCATTAAAAAAATATCGAAATACAAGTTTCAGTAACAACAGCTAGCATTTTCCGGAGCTATCAGTTACTTCCGTATAATAATTGGTTCAGTTTGATCACAATACGAAATCTATTCAGAAATAAGTATCATAGTTTATAAGTGTTTGTACATGATTTAAACTATATATTTGAATATTATGATTTATATCTGTATGAATATCACTCCGCTTATGCCGATGACGTGCATTGCGTTTACAGAAACCCGGTCTTCTCAAAATATTTGTTCATTTATTGTTATAAGGTCCGCCTACTTCCACTTTAGCTTGCTATTGCGGGTTGATATTTCTACAATATATACTAAAAGAAAATAAATAAAATTATAGATGTACAGAAAATGTTTATTTCAAACAAGAATATACAAAAAATACTTTAAAATAAATAAGTCGAATTATAGGACAGGGCACGCGTGCGTTTCAGCTGTGTCTGCACCTAGTTGCCTGCTGCAACTTCTTCGGTTTCATATGGGTTTCATTTTCTTATTATAAAATTCCACACCATTGTTCAATTCTCACTACATGCAATATAGTGTACGTAAAAAGCACAATTACTGATTGAAATAATTCTAAATAAACTGTTTGTACATTATTATTTAATTACACCCCATACTAAATAAAATAATCATAATTTTCGTATATTTTTATATTTTTGACAAAGATGACACAATTGACATCTGTGGACGTCTGTGGATATATACGACCAAAAACCTTCATCGTCCATTACCAATTCAAGTTTTTAATCCAATTAATATGTCTGTTATTAATAACTTCGTTTTTTATGAAATTCTACTACGAGTTTTATGAGTACCTGCTTTAAAAAACACTAAAAATTGCGGGCTTTGCGATTAGTTAAATGATTGACTTCCAAAATGAAAAATAAATGTCGTTGAATCATATGCCAGCCTACGTGGCGAAGTTGGTTAGACGTCGGCTGTGAACTGAGAGGTCGCGGGTTCGATCCCCGCCCCGCTAGAAATGTTTGTTCTACCCACAAATACTCCTTTCGGGTCTGGGTATTGTGAGACTGAAAAGACCCACGACACAAGACTCGATCTTAGTGTGGGGTCAGGACTATGTACGTGACTGTTGGGTGTTATTTATTATTTTCATTATATTTATGACATCTCATCTCAAAACCAGCATTCTACCATAGCCAATTCACCCATTGATTTGAACCAGGTATTAGTGGTACTTGTTATAATTCAGAGCTATGTGATGAATAAGGGTTCATCCACCAGAGTTATTTGGTTTATAATTTTACGACCAGCCAATTCTATCAATCCAATTAATTCTATGTCTCTGCTCGTGCAGCTCTGATTCTGTTCATCTTATTATGTCTACTTAATATTATAAATTCAAACGAAACTCTTTGTCTGTCGTCTGTCTGTTTTTATTAATGGAAAATGAGAAAACAAATCACCTGATGGTAAGTAATCACTACCGCCCATGAACATCCATAACGTTCGGATCAAAGATGTATTGCGTGTCCATGAAATGGCAGAGGAGTGGAAAGGAGAAAGGATGGGAAGAAGAAAGGAGCATTGGGCATCCAGCAATCTCACTTACCGAATGCAATGGAAAAGCTGTTACTTCACGTTGATCATTCATGCTGAGCAATAACTGACAACAGCGTGGCTCTAACACTTCTGTTTGTTTGACAGTCTAGTACCTGTTAAACTTTTACGCCTACACCACTGAACCAATTGCCTTGTGTGAGCTGTGTAAACGGGTAAAGTTACGTTATCTATTACGTTTATAAGGCAAAATTTTTAATCCTAATAAATTTCAAAAAATATATCCGTCGTAATTTATATAAGTCTATCTTCTTGTTATTCAATATAATCGTTTCAATAATTATTTAAATAATGTATTATTTTCTATTTTGTGTTTATAACCATGATATTAATCGTAATACAAATAATAAGTTACTTTAAGGGTTGTTCTGGCTATCTACGACGCTCTATTTGCATGTAAGTGGATGGTATGCTAGAAAGTATGAGGCGAATAAAATAGGACAGGATTGAGGTATGGCATCGAATGAAACTTGATAAGACGGGATGTAACGGGAAGGAATCAGAAATGTTAATGATGATTCAAAACAACAACAACTCAAGGGCGATAATAAGAACATATTGTTTTCTTATGTAGTGTAAAATATATCCCTAGAAAAAACGCTGTTTTTACGATTACAAATACCTAGTTATGTTGCGGTAAATTCTTAACATCCACCATCTTCTACTTATCTGTTTACTCGGTATTATTTGGTTTTTATATATATTCATAAAACTCGTATCTATACGCGCTTTTTAAATAAATGTCGTGGCAACCGCTAATGCATCGACGTCGATCGACGTCCATTTTTGACGACTTATCTATTGACAACTCGCTCGAATACGTGGCGAGGTGCGCAAAGAACAATGATAATCCTCCATACATTTTTTTGTTGTAATTTTTTTTGTGTGTCTTGAGATGAAAAATATTTTAAAATATAGATTTCGAATTCCTTAACACTAATTTCTTAAGGTTTACTGTTGTAGCAAGCCTAGGAAAAAAGATATTCCACTTTGAAGTTTTACAGATTTTCTATATCTTGTCAAACTTTGTGGGTAGTTAATGTTATTTTATTCCATTTATATTGGCGTGAGGCAAAGTTATGACCCACAAATAAAAGTAAAAAATATATTTTACACACAATTTAAACATCGAGTACTTATTTATTTCATTAATCTAATAGTAATATCATGTGCAATGAAATAAAAAGGAAAGAGGGGACAACTATATATTATTATTTGCACAATAGCGCTTTCGGGCGACAGAAGCAAATTGTTATTCCTTAATTAATTAATCAGTGATTATGTTGCTGTTCTCACTTCCCTGCACTATTTTTTACATTAATTATAATCTGAGAAAGATAATGCAATGCAGAAAGCCAGTCAAGCATATATTTTAAAAATGGCAACATTGAAACGACATAACGCTTCTCCAATAAAATTAAAGCAAATATCAATAGAGTTTTACGAAAAATGTGTTTTCGTAATTCAGGCTTAGGTTCGCCGTGAGCTAGGCACCAAAATTACTTAAAAATTAATGATTAATGTTTTTATACATGAAATTTATAGACGCTTAAGAATTGCATTAACAATGATTTTACCAATGTTCTTTGTGGCAATGATGCGCAAACGTGTCATCGCCTATCATCGGCGAACATCGACGATTGTGTGAACGCGCCATAACATTTTAAACGTCTGAATAGAACTAATAAAACGATTCCTTGATTGATGTAGGTAGAGCTACAGTACAGCAGATTCCTACGTACCTATTCCTTTTCCTCAATGTCGTCATTCTCATCAACTATGAAGTGTTTTTCGTTATCACTTAATTTGTATTATACATTATTATGAATCACACCAATATTTTTATCGATGATTTGCATTGTAGTATCATCTTCTTAATTGAAGAAACACTACGTACGGGGTCTTGACTCTTGTTAACCATGTGCATTAGATTTTGTGTTGATAGTGAGGGCAAGAACAACTTGATACATCTTGGTCGAACGTGAACGAGACCTAAATAAAACTAATGAAATCTTCGATCAAAGATACACTAGATTATATCATCATCATCATCATCATCATATCAGCCACAGGAAGTCGACTGCTGAGCATAGGCCTCCCCCAAGGATCTCCACAATGACCTGTTGGAAGCGGCCTGCATCCAGCGACTTCCTGCAACCTTAGTCAGATCGTCCGTCCACCTTGTAGGCGGGCGTCCGACATTTCGCTTGCCTGTACGTGGCCTCCACTCGAGAACCTTTCGGCCCAAACGGCCATCGGTTCTACGAGCTATGTGCCCGGCCCACTGCCACTTCAACTTGCCAATCCTATGGGCTAGTCGGTAACCTTGGTTCTCCTACGGATCTCCTCATTTCTGATTCGATCTCGTAGGGAAACACCGAGCATAGATTATATGCAAGGGCCAAAAACCGGCAAGAGAAATAAGAGCACAAATAATAGTGTGTTCTTATATGATTTTAGTATGGTCCAACCATGGCCAACGAGCGGACATATTAAAATGTCTGAGTGTACTTGTAAAAACACCGGAACAGTTAGGTTTTAGACGGAGTGTTTTTCTTTCGGTAAGTACATATCAGTTTCAATTTTACAGTACTTGTAGTATAGTAAACTATTTTTAGGGCATGCAAACAGCAAAGTTAAATCTAGTACTATATTTGATCAAAGAATGAAACGCACTTTATATTTTGGCGTTAGCGGTGAGTTTACAAATGCGCGATATGCTCGTACACACTATGAATCAATCTTCTTTACAAACTGTATTTGTCATATGGGAATTGTTTCACACGACATTCATTAAAATACATTGCACACCACGTAAAGGTGCCATTAAAACTTCCGAAGAACAATGGAAGTATTTTATGAAACACGAGTTCCTTTCATAGCTTTTAATAATCTACGTATGTTTGTCCAGTTGACTCATAGTGGAATAATTTTAATATCAATAAGATTCGAATGGAGCGCCACAATGGTTAGCACTGCAATATTATCTTATTCGGCTGACCCGATACGTGAAAACCCAATAACAATATACCTAGTATTTCGTTAATAAACAAGTATTATTATAGCGATGTAGACTAACAGCCTTATCCATGTACGGTTTTAAAGCCCCATTTTAGTCAAATAAAAATAATAAATAATTAATAAACACACCCAACAATCACATACATAGTCCTGCCCCACATTAAGGTCGAGTCTTGTATCGTGGATATCAGAAGCTACGGGAGACTATTCGGTCTCACAAACACCAGAAACCAAGAAAATACATGTTTTGTCTTCATCGCTCAAACTGAATTCAAAATTCGTTAGAAAGAGACAAAACATTCGAGAGCTAAAATAAGTTTTGAAACTATCCACAAGGCTATAATACTATCGAACTGTATCGAACAAACCGTATTGGGAGTAGAGGGAATCCCAAACCAAACATATCGTGGCGGAAGTCCTTGCCCCACATCCCAGTAATGGGCAATACCTATAATTTTAGATTAACTTGGTAATACAAGATCATCCGTAAGCGCCAAGTCGGTTAGCAACACAAGGAATTTATCAGGCAGATATAAAATTAATTAGGTATCCATTATCGAATATTTAATTGTTCACACCTCAATTCATTCCTTTGCAATCAGTTCTTAGTGGATTATTAAGTCGTTAAGAGATCGGTCTGTTGGATTATTAAGATAAGTAACTAACGTACTGACGTTTGATTAATGGGGAAAAAAGACACATTACCATTATCTATTGCGTCTCTTGTTGGAAAAGTAAGACGCATATGTGCATTTATAATTAAACTAACGCTCGGATTTCCCAGGTAAATTAACTTTATAATACTTGTTGCACAAGAAGCCGAAGAAGAAAAATGAATTCTACGTCTAATACAATATCAAATAACGAACAGAGCTCATTAGATACTAATAAAAACTTAAGTTTTTTTTAATACTATGAATGGTGATACGGGCATACCCTTCACCTGATGGTAAGCCAAACAACCACTCATAGACAGTAGCAAAACCAAACAATACCATGAATTTCAAAACAACGCTTGGAACTTCGCTACGCTCGCCATCCTGAGACATGAGATGTTACGTCTCATTTTGTCCAGTTGTTGCTCTGGCTATGATGTGCTTCAAACCGGAACACAACAATGCCTTTACATATAAATATATTTACATTTACTTACCCAAGCGGCCTCACACATAATATGCGAGACCTATTATCAGTTACGATTGATATTTTTAATCAAAATAAATAGCTAAGTTATATGATTTTTTCATCCCATTATTGCCTTACTCTGGTGGAATACCTCAGTTCAGTGACCTTGGTAATCATAGTGAGTAGTCAAGGATACTGACTATATCCTTATGACGACAATGCTTGAAAACGTATGGCTAAACTAAAGTTCAACGACCTTTGCAGTCATGTATAAGGTAGTAGTGTATGTACTTTGTTAGCCATTTACAGCAAGTACTAAGAAGATAAAATTACGTATCATCGGAATTTTATGCCATTGACTTTTATGTCTGACTGCTCTCTTTTTTTAAGTAGAAGTGTTTTAAGGTCCCTAAAAAGGTATGCCACTGTAACCATAGTTAGAAAGCTAAATTAAAGTACTAAGAGATTTTGGTTTTTAGTTTTTAAACTTACATCTGCACCAAATGTTCCATATTACATTAATATTATGTTAAGTTATTCTCTCTACAACACAGCGGATCACAAAATACAACGGAAACTACAAAATGTCGAGGTCTTTTTATATCCGAGTGTCCTTAATTTAAGCAATTATCATTAACTGAATATGATATCTTAGTAGAAGTAAATAGCGCAGTTGGTCGGACGCCGCTGTAAAACGAGAGACTGCGGGTTCGATCCCCGCAACGAGAATAAATTATTTGTGAACTACACGTAGTTATAATATGTCTAGTCTCTGGGATTTTGTAAGACCCAAAAGTCTCTCCTAGTTCCCGATAACCACGACATAAGTCTTGTTCTTAGTGTGGTCAGGACTACGTATGTATTTATGTTTGTATTTATACATAATGATAATAGTGTACTTACATTCACGTCAGTGGTATGACCACGAAAACGTAGTGTCGGCGTTCTCAACCCATCGGGATAGGACTGTGCGGGACGGCGGGAGACGGTCGATCACACGATCTAGACCGCAACTGATCTGCAACAATACAATATCTATATGATTAAGTGTGTTTTTTCTAGCCGCCGACACAAATAAGATGAGTCGTGATAACATAAGTTTTTTTATTGCAATGAATGGCGAGAAGAGCATGCCGTTCGCCTGATGGTGCTTACCATAGTAATAGTACTCGTACGACCGCTCATGAACAGTAGCAAACCAAAGACCACCTTGAAATACAAAGCATTGCTTGGTATTCCACTGCACTCGCTATCCAGAGACATAAGATGTTATTTCTCAAATTTTGGTTATAACTCTGGCTACAATGTCCTTTAATCCGAAACACAATAGTGCATTTACACTGATGTTTGGTGGGAGAAAAAGACATTGCAGTGGTGCCAATCGGGCGTCACATTCATCACTATCTGGGGGCGCGGCCGCGAGCCCCCTCCAAGTCGAGCTATAGGCCGTAACATCCTTTTCTCGAAGCAATTCAGACCATTTTCAACCCCCTATAACTTCGTTGTGGCTAAAGCATGAAGCCTGAATTTTCAGTTACTAAGCAAGCATTGTGTAAACACGGTATATTTAAAATTTCATTCAATTTGAACCAGTAGTTTAAGAATTGTAACTAGTCAAACTTTCTTAATTCTGTCACTCACTGACTGACTGACCGATCATCAAAAGTCTAAGGCACTTCTAGCAGACATAGAACCTTCAAATTTAGAATATAATTAGTGTTTAGTGTCTAAAGTAAGGGAAAATTCAAACATTTCATAATTTGTGTCTAGTTTTCTAGATAGACCAACTGCGTGAATAACTTTGTAATCCCATATAAATGTATAGGATTACAAAGTTACATTTGCAGTTAATGAATCATTGTACCCGTATATAATGGAATAATAGTTGTAGATAGATATCTATATATATGAGGCATAACAGGAGGGATATAGAGAGGGAAATGGTGTATTCAGCCCATGAAACTGTACAACATTCCTCTAGAAAAACATGACGAAGAAAAACTTGCAAATAAATAGACTATATAGCTCGAACATATCAATTAAATTACAATGAAAGAAAGAACATTAATAATCAAATCCGCTCTATTTGTGATCAATTGATATGATACCTACAAAAATAAGAAAAATCCATAAGACAGAGGCTTTAAGAAAAATCGTTGGTGATATTCTAGAAGTAAGAAGTACCGAAAAGGAAAAAAGTAGGACTCTACAAAAAGACGTGAGATCCCATCAAAAACATCCTGTAAAAAAATTCCAAGTCTCGCAGCTCAGGTTTTCTACCGCAAAAAGTTGTGAGATGCATGTAATACCAAGTCGATTAATTTATTTAGCCCTTAAGGGACCTTCTATATAAAGTTATTACGTTAGTTATTACCATATCAATGTTAAAAATTCTTTACGTTTTAAATAAATAGATCGACTTGGCCAGCAGCATTATGTATAAATTGTACGATACATTATGTTTTCATGCGATGGCCAAGTCGATCTATTTATTTAAAACGTAAAGAATTTTTAACATTGATATGGTAATAACTAACGTAATAACTTTATATAGAAGGTCCCTTAAGGGCTAAATAAATTAATCGTCTTGGTATTACATGCATCTCACAACTTTTTGCGGTAGAAAACCTGAGCTGCGAGACTTGGAATTTTTTTACAGGATGTTTTTGATGGGATTAGCTATAGCTATATATACGACCTGTGATAAGGCCGCCCATTGTACGGAACTGTTAAAGTGTATAGCCTTAAAACTGATTGTTGTGAATTGTGATGATGTTATAAAACATTATTGTATTATAATATAATGAAATAGTTTATCCTGCTATGGATAGTAAAAAAACAGCTGTCAATTAGATTTTTTTGTGTTCTCAGTGTCGACGCAATATCCATACAGTTTTTAAATCTTATCATATATGTGCTATCCCGTGTAACACAAGGCCTAAAAATGCCAATAATTTTATATTATTGATTTTAAATAAGAATAACCGCGTCATGTCCATTAAAGGTGTGACCACAAGTAATTAAACATTACTTAGCTTAATTTGCATGATAATATGATTTATGATTGAGAGACATAAAACCACAAAAACTATAAAAAATAAAAATAAACCGTAAAAAAATATTGAATAAACTATTTCAGAAGTCTGTAATGAAAACAAATGTTTCTTCTGTTGAAGCTCAAACTCGTAATATATTAATTTTAATGTGGCACTTACTACAAGAATCAACGCTGAATATCGACGTTACGAATATTAAAAATATCACTCAAATCTTGGGCGTTCTTAGAAACCCCTCTTATATCCAAACCAATAATTACATACATTTATAATATGCAGATACGAATATATTCACGGATTCTCCCGATCACAAATCAAAAAGAATCTTTGAGTATCAAGTGTAACCATGTATGAACACTAGTGGATAAGTAATACGATATATCAGACGGCGCTGGCGACGGCTATTTGACCCAAACATCATTAATTGTGAATAATCACCTGTTCGGATAAACAATGGCGACATAAGACAGGATCAACGATTACCCGCGCGCGGCGGCATCGAGGTGGGCCGCATCAACGACTAAACACAACGATTAAATTATATGTAGCCAGACACTCAGTGTGAAATAGCTTCTCACTTTTCACTTGGCAACAGACGTGGAGATCGTTTGATATGTATAGAGATGATACGGACAGTACATAACATTTACAGCGAAATTCTTTAAGGATAAGTTTTCTTTATGTATGGATGTAGGTTTTTACAGTTGTGACTATGGCCCATTTTCAGACTTAAGAGATCGAATCTATTTGCTAAAAAATCTTATGAGATCATTCAGGTATACGCCTACGGCCCTCTTTGAGACCAGGAAATTCTTGAAGTATTAATTTTAATATTATACTTTATTGTTTTATGAGTGGGTCATTATAAAATATATTTCTCCTCTAAGCAGATGCACAGTGAACTGAGGCGCAATTCTGTATCTCCTTTTATATCTTGATTTATACAATATTTTTACTATATGATTCCCCTGATTTGATAGGAGTTCCATAAAAATAATAACATAACAATGGTTCCCTTATCTGTAACAAAATGTTAATCTCTCCGACACTTCGGATATAATTATGTTTTCTTTGTAGTTTGTACAACTGGTGGTCGCACATTACGTGACGATGAACAATTTATGTGCACATTAAAGAGGAACATTATCTTTCATTGTAAATCGACATAATAAAAACGAATTGTAATTTATATTATTAATTATGCATACACGTGTAGTATCTGTCGTTTGTTTTAATTCTAGAAACATATCTCGAAGTAAGATGGTTTATGGTATGTTTTACTGAAAGCGATCGGTAACAGCGATAAGATTGCCAGTTGTTACACAATTTCAGAACTAACTATATTCTTGTATGTAATATATAGTGAACAATAAAATTTCAATAAAGTTTTTATACTGGCAAAAAAGTCTTCGATGGTGAGTGCAGTGTACCTAATAGATTATTTAGCGAAGAAAGGTGATAATTTCATGGCTCTGAACACAATAACAACATAAATACAGTACATAAACTCAGGCCTTGTTCCCAGAAAGGGTAGGCAGAGGTGTTACCACGTTTACCCTTGTGGGGTCCGTCCCATGATATGACAAAGGGCAAAGTTATCAAAAGATCGAGCACTGACATTGAATAAAAAGATCCAATATCACTTTGCACGACCTGGGATTCGGAACCGCTCCACCGAAGCTGTCTAGGCACACTAATAATGTTAAATATAAAAGCTGAACTCATAATACGTGGATCACTGTGACATATTTTCCTATGGCCTCATTCATAGAGAGTTTTAAAACCTATTTTAGCTATTGAATGTTTTGTCCCTTTCGAACTACTTTTGAATTCAGTTTGAGCGAAGAAGACAAAACATAACTGAAATAGGGTTTAAAACCATTGCTGTATGTTACTAGAGCGGACATCGGGAACAAAATCTCTGCGTATTGTTCGTGCACACGGGAACCCAGTGAAGCGAGAACGAAGATGATGTTACTGCGTAGGCATGACAGAGACAGAAATAGAAGGAGCGGTACGGTACCGTTCATTTTGTTACAAACATTTTGTTCGCACTATCCCCTCTACTGTACTATCTCAATGTTCAAAACTGTCTACGAATAAGGCCACTAGTCTACAATAATCATATACAACCGGATAAAAATATCTCATCACCGAACAATATAATTAGGAACGATTTGGTAATTATGATTGCTTTATACGTGTGTACAATTTCCATATCCAATTATATCGAAAAGTAACAAGCCAGGGGAATTCCCACGTGCGCATTGTACGTAGTATACTTTAGGTAAATAAAATCACTTCTAATGTATGTATATATAAATATAAAATTCAATATTGAGAAAACATAGTAAAGCAACTATGCTTAGAAAAAAATCAAAAATAGGTTTGTTTTGCCAAAATTGAATTTTTCTCAAGCATTGAAAACAATCTAAAGCTTTTGTTGACATCTGGCATTACTAAAGACTTGCGACTAGTATTTTTAATTAAAGTTCCAAACCTTGCTCGTCCAAAAATAATTGTGAAGGTTTTGTATCAGTTAAAGGAAGATAACAAATGATAACAATAAAAATTGATGAAGAAGAGCATGAGTGTATGGCTAACTGCCTCAAAATCGATGTTGACTGGTCATTTTTACTATTGCTACCAGTTTTTAACGTAGATCAAAAACCGTTAAACTAAATTTTCAATCTAGACTTGGAAATTAGAGCCAAATCTAACAGCGAAATGAAATGTCAGTTTGTTGTTAAGTCGTCCTTCCGGTTCTGACAGTCAATATTACGATTCTGCGATTTGTAAACTTAAATTTGGCCGGAACTGGACACTTCCCGTCGCAGGTGACGTCAGGTTATACGCGTAGTTAGTCAATCCTTGAATCATAACTCAAAACTTGCTGCCCAATACAAACAATACAATTAATACTCCAAGCAAACGTGAATTGAGGTAATGTAAATGCGTTTCATCTTTTCCAGATCTATGAAAATATACTTTTGTGATATGAAGATAAATCTTTTATGCGTGGAATAAGTCAAGCAGTAATTAAGACACTAGGTATTGTAATTCATAACTGTTCTAAATATAGCGAAGAAGTTCTTTCTTCGGTGGCCTTGGAGGTAAAAAAAATACATATTTTTGTCATTGACGTAGCGTCGCGTCGTTGTCTGCAGTCACAATGTCTTGTGACTGGAGGGAGGAATATTTAGCAAGATTCAGACGTAACAGGTACCTTGTCTTTGCGATGACGTCAACTACCATTGACAAGCATGACAAAGATTGATTATTACATAAAACAGTATAATAACAGCGGCCCACCTTAAAAACTGAAGTCAAATTTAGAGAAGAATAAATAAGGGGCTTGAGAGAAACCAGCCATCATAGTTATTTTTTTAGCAAACAGTTAAAATTATGCAGAACACTTTACGGTAAGTGATCTCCGCCGACTATTAACGGACAATTAGCATTTAAAAATAAAAAAAAGTATTAAATAGTTCATGAATATACTGAGGGTCGAATACAACTGCCATGTTCGACGTGGTAAATTATAATACAATAAAATGTTTTTAATGGCTTTAAAAACACAAATTAATTTATTTCCTACGCGATATTTCAAAGAAGAACGTGAAATGAGAAATTTTAATACCGACACTTCCATATATAAATCGAAAAATCCTTATACAAAAGAAATGAAATCTTCAGGTATGTAGAAGAAATATTATATAACTTTACTTTTTTTTTTTTTTACCTTAGATTTTTGTAATAATAATAATTATATAACATTTATTTATTTGATCGTCATAAATAACATTCAAATTCTACATAAATAATAACAGAAACACTTAACTGGTCCATACAATAACTTACAATTTTAAACAAAAGTCCATACCTACACGAATATTATAATTTTAAACAAGCTATATTTTCAAATTTATTTTTTATAGCAGTCACCAAATAAAATAGATAAAAATATCCCCTTAATCAAAACAAAAACCGTTCGACATCGTTCCTGGAGCAAAAGAGCCTAGAATACTGGAAGCATTTCCTCTTTGGATGGCGATGGCTACCCTCTGCGTCAGAAACCACCCAGAGCGAGAGTCCCTACCTAGTTCTCTAAGACGGCGGCCAATGTCTCTAATAAGAACTTTGGCCTCAGATCCCCAACATCCAGTTACCTCAACAGCAAAAGGTACGAAAAAGTAATCCCGTAACAAAGGAGCATATTTTGCTCGCTTTGACTCAGCAGCTATTTCAGCAGCAGCCGCGGCCGCCCTCACTGTTCTGCCCAAGTGACTCACGGCGAAGGTACTAACACACGTGGCGTCCCAAACCATGCACTTTCCTCTGTGCCAAGGCAACAATGTGAGACCATCAGGCCTCTTGCCGTCAGTACGAACTAAGCCAGGGGGCTCAAGCAAGCATGGCACGTTTGCGGACACGAGAGCCCTACGGATAATATCGTTGAGAGCATGATGTCGTGCAAATCTACCCGAACAACGGAGACAACTCAATGCGTGATGTCCGTTGGCCGCAACTATAGAGCCACAAGTGCAAGTGTGAGGCTCACAGACATTGCAACCCAAGCGCAGGGCTACGGCCACACACAGAGAGTCGCTGTCAAGAAGCGTGCCCAGGTGGGGGGTAACTTTATTTTAATACAATTAACGACATTAGCTTTACCAAATACATTAAGATAGAGATAGATACAGACGGGCCCAAATATAGAAAACAAAAGAGCATATTTAATGATTTTATTCCGAACGTGTTTTACTATCCAACTCCTCATAATGCTATACTGACGTCGCTGAAATTATTTGCCCGCAAATATTTAACACACGACGCAGAACATTATGTTAGAACAATATACAACTTTAATAAAATGCCACTTGTGCTAATAAAAAATGTCGGAAAATGAAGTGCTAATCGATAGGTACAGCGAGGAACATCTCGTAGCTTTTAAAATATTCACGAAATATCCATCCAAAAATTTTTGAACCTATTATATAATTATGATCAATTATCAATTTATAATGTAGACCAAATTTTTTTAACGTGTTTTATAAAAATAAGGGTATAAAAAAGTTTATTCCTGTTCTTATTTAATGGTTGAAGTTACATTCATTGCGATTAATCATAATTGTTAAAAGAGCTGATGCAATGAAACTTGAAAGATTAATTTCTGAGAAAACAATTTCAATAGTTGAGCTATCTTGCAATGGTAATTTAAATTCATTGTTTTGTCCGATTTTATGATAATTTTATACATAGATTCAATCAAATGAAATGTAAATTTCACGTGTAATTTAGCTGCAGGTGAAACAAGTTAGATTGCACTTAGTTTAGTTTTAATAGTAATTGAAAGTTCATTTCAAGTATTTTTGAAAACATAACGTATACTTACATTTAATTAATCAAACAATTATAAAGTGGACTGTATTTTATATTAACTTTAAGAACCTGGTTTACTATTTTTTCAAAAACCTTGTTTTCGATCTAATTGCAAAGAAGTGAGCTGTTTATTAATTTTAAAGTAAATACACTAACTTTTGAAACAGACTATCAAAACTCGCTTTCATAAACACATAAAATTACAGACTTCAGAATTGGCTAAACACAATAACATGAGAACAACGACTGAAGAAAATCAAACTCTTTGTGATTTCCTGATATCGCCGTGGAATACCACGTGTTTGGTAAGTTACAATTTTCTGAGCCATTGTTCAGCCTTATCAATAACATTGCACGGGCAGGAAATCAATGCCGTACCGTTCCCTTTTTTTATAAAAATAACAGGTATTTTTCCTCACTAATTGTCCGCTTTTCTGTTATTTAATTGTTAGCCGCCATCCGCCTGATAATTTTAAAGGAATGATGGTGACCAATTGAAGCTACTGATAATATAGTAATTTTATCCTGGTTTATCAAAATTACTACAAATGCATCTGCTGATTAGCGCAATGCCGTCCATATGTGTTCGCGATGATCGACACCCTATGATATCTTTCATCTTTGACCATTGTAGATATGTCGGTCTGCTTACAAATATTATGACACACTTGGTGGACTTCCTCGCTTTAGTGTCGCCTCTAGTATTCTGCAGCCCTAGATGTCTTGAATAGCATGTCCTTGGTGGAATAACTATAAAACCCAAGCGAGAAACGGTAAATAAGACCAGGCGGTTTTGCTCAATTGCGATCTTCCCTGTTGCCGCTACTTGTGATACAGTGTACTGGAATAACATGAAATATCCAAGAGGAAAAACATGGGTCTCTTTTGTAATAAAATTTTCAAGTTAGTGCTTGATAAATCAACAGTTGAGCCTTATAAAATAATGTAATGATAGCTATCATCAGCTTTGTCCTACAAGCCCCATGATTGTTTAGATACTTGCCATTAAATTGACTAGATATTCAATAAAATTTACTCTTCAGGAACCTGATTTGGCTCACGCTTTGGTCTCAGTTTTCATATAATAAAATAAGATGGGATTCCCTAGGGACATGTTTGCAGCATACGTACAAAATATTTTAAATCTCTTGCGGGCAGAAGTTCAGCTATGGGCTGCTTGTGGGGGAAGGTGATGATGGTGATCCAAATTTAAGAAGGCATAGATAGAAGTTCAACTTAGCCGATTTAAAACGTTTTATGATTGTTTATATCTAAAAATTGACAATTTTATCTCTATATTAAAAATTAAAAAGAAATTGATAGAATCTTATCAGAGAGAATAAATACAAATGAATATATCTTCAGTAGGCCACAAGGAATTTCCTCCTATCAATTAGATATATCTAACGCTTTTATAATGCATTAGAAATCCATAGATATCTCAAAAAATCAATTTAAAACGTGTCATATAGATAACACAACTATTCAATTTGCCTCTGGAACCTTCATTTTATGATTTCTACAATATAGATAAGAATTCTTCCTCATTCCATTGAAGCGTTTTATAATTGAGCTTGCGTTTGAATCTAATAACTCTTGGAGCTCTCACGTCCAGTCAATACATTCCAAGGTACTGAGACTGTGCTATTGATGTGCTAATCATGTCTACGAAATGAGGAAACTGTTTTCCAATATAGGTTAACTAATGTTGGGTATTATTACTATGTTTTATGCAATCGTATCATGGTATAACGCGATACGAAACATTAAAGCCTGTGACGTGTTAATTGGTTTAGGTTTTTTAGACCCATTATGAAGTATGTTCATACATCTGTCAAATATTTTATATTTATGAGACATATGGTTATGTTATTACATCTTTTTTAATACTAATTTTATTTAGAAGATAATAGTTCTATGCATTTGAATAACTTTTACCAGGGCGTCCTCATGGAACTTACAAAATATAGCGTGTTTTAGATAGACTAGAGTATTTTATACAAGTTTAACTCCATAATGGTAATTTTTAACTCTTAAGTGTGTAATTTACATTTAATATTTTTTCCTTGCCTCCTCCACTAACAATTACCAAGGCTTCTACGTGTTTAACATTAGATAATGAAACATCTAAATGTTTTATTTAGTTAAATGCTAATTATCGTGAAGCATGTCTCACTTCTCCGCATGTATCGCTTGTTTCCTTCTCATCTTGCTCTATATTTAACCACCACGTGCTTAGCGAGGGGACAATGTTCGGACGAGTTCGTTCACAAACCAATATAGGGTCAAATGGCGCCCGTCTAGACGGTGTACATATGCACATAGTAGTACAGTTTGTATCAACATTAAAACATTTTTCGAAACCCAATTGCATCTTTATCACCTTTTTGACAGAAGAGAAGGTTAAATGCATTTTAATTGCTGTTGCCATGTGAGTAAATCAGTCTCGAAACACAATGCATCCACTATACGTGGTCGTAAAGAGAAAGTTGGAATGAAACACCGAGGTCATGAAAATGAAGCAAAACAAATAACATTAACAGTCTTATCAATGCGTGATGTGGAAAATTCTAAGCAATATACTTATAGCAGAAAATTTTAACAGTATGAACCAGTGACTAATATGGAAATTGTACGGAAGTTAAAGTTTTTACTTACGATTTCATCGATTTTCCTCTCGAAGTTCAGTAACCAGCTTTATATGTGGGTAAAGCCAAGGCGACTACATTTGAATTAGCACTGTTAAGGGCTTTCGTGGCGAACTACAATGAGCCCTGTAGCGACACGTCCGCTCGTGATTACATCGAAATTACGAGTGTCGAGAGTCGAGTGAGTCGACTCGCTGGTCTCGGCTCTCGGTCGCTGTCGCTGCGCTCACGGCTTCGACACGAAGCGTAAGCGCCTATTGTACGCCCCGATTTTCCTACATGGTTAATTGTATTAAGTGCAAGCTTTAGATATAGAGTTAAAAAAATATAAAGTGTATTTTATTACTAATAAAATAGTTTATAATGATTTCATAATATACTAACAATCAATGGTTGTAGGTACTAGGTAGAGTCATTAAACAGAAACAAGCAGAGGTAGAGTTAATCAATTTATTTGTAGCAAGTGGAGAAAAGGACTTTGTACCATATTATGATTAAAATAAGCATTTTTGAAATTCGTGAATATTTCGTAAAAAAGTGTTGATTAATGATTTATTACAACATTTATTTTCATTATTTTAGGTTATGTTAAAAACTTGCTTCCAGTAACGCCATCTGTGAGAAAAGTCTCAATACATTAAGCCAGGTAGTAATCAATATAAAATATGTTTCGTACGACGGCTTCTAATGCACGATTTATAATGTACTTGAGTGAACAAAGATGTCGCTACGTTGCTTTATTTAAAGAATAAAGATGTATATTTCGAATTTTCTCGTAGACCGCTAACTCACATGCATGTTATTATAATATGTAGGGTTAGGTCTTGGTTAGGTCTATTAATGATACTAAAAAGCGATTAACTAATGAAATAAACAATTTCGTTTTGATAAATTGCGCATTGGATCAGTTTAATGAACCTAATGCTTAATGATCTTAAAATTGATATTATATCGGTATATCTACATATTGAATAGTAAATAAAAAGACAAAAAACTCGACCAACATCAACGCTAAGTTTGTCATGCATGTTTGTGACGTGTCTAAATCTGTGTTTATTTAAAAACTTCCAAGCGTGTTAATGCCCAACGCGTTGCTCCGTACCTACGAATACTCTAAATATATATTTTTTGTTTAATTAATTCCCACTAAAAATTGCTTATAAATCAACTTTTTATATTTTATAGTCTTAATTTTTCTTACCAAGTTATGTAAATACTGAATGATTCTTGGAATGAGTATCCCATAAACAGGTATGTGCGCATGTAAAGTTCAGAGACCTTCGACATTGTTTGATGATCGCAGCACGACCTGCCTCACAGCTCGCGGCGTCATCGTTATACAATCATAAATAAACAGTGCGGCTATCCTCATGGATACATTCGTATCCATTAACTCATTGTCTACCGCTATTCGTGACAAGAATTACAATTATGATCTGCTGAGCCTAGCCTAATATACCTACTGTTAAATATTTGTTGATTATTTTGACTATTTCTTCTATTATAGATTTATTTTTATTTTTAAATTCCTTTTACGGTTGATCGTATATTGTGTAAGATGAGGCAGTAAGATTTAGTTATCCGTTTAGAATTTCTTATAGAGCTCATAGGGTTTTTTACACTGGAACGACATAATCACTGCACTGCACCGGATGGTCAGTGCAAATGCCACCCAGGCTGGCATCAGACGGCAGTCCGACGCCATACAATTACGCCGGCCTGGTAAGATGCTTCTTCAAATGAGCTGCCAGACTTTCGTTATTTTATAATACCTGAAACATTTTCTGCGCATCCATTTGACATACGCATCACACGATGAGCTAATATGAAGTTCCGATCGTGGTGGCTTTGGAAGTTATCAGCTTCAATGCGTTGGGCAGGATGAAGGAACCATAAAAATCTCTGAATATCAAGGAAACCTCTTTTGATAATTTACTTAACAACATGTATAAAATTCAGCTTTTATACTACAAGTAACGCTGGCAAATTTACATTTTAATTAAATTTAATGATATTGTTATATTTTAATGTTTCTTCAGTTTCTACTTTATTATATTTTATGACGTGACATATTTATATGGTTAATATTACAGAAAGCTTAATGTGTGTCTTATGTATTCGGTATTTGAGTAGAAGAGCCACAGGACAAGTTCCATTGAGACGGTAAGTGGTAACACGAGCTTGTTGTGGATAGAACTGTGAAGTTGTGCATGAACCAATATTTTTAATTTGGGTTTTTGTAATAGAAGCCACATCGAAGCCGGTTTAGGATTTATGGGTAGCTCACAAACAACAACGTGAACCAAGATATCCAACGTGGATACTGGACATATAAGACCTGTGGGTATCATTACCTTGTAAGTAATTTTACGAAAATAGCAATATTTCTAAGGTGATTGTAAAGTAGATGGAAGTCTTAAAAAATAAAATAAATAAAAGTAGACTAACAAACCTTACCACGTGTAGTATGGCTACAGCCTACGTCATGAATGAGCCGAGGTGACACCATGAACTTACAAACAACCAGCATAAATTAACAATTTTACCGTTATGTCTGCTTGATGACAATATTTTTTTCTTTTAGGAGATAGTTATCTTTCTAATTTATCACGGTATTTTTTTATCTTGATTTCGAAACTTGATTTAAATATTGTCTCATGAGATATTCAATATCGTTGGATAGCGGTGCCTCATTCCCAACTGGTGATCCGTGACTTCCTTGTGTAACGGATCAACGCTTTGAAAAATAATAAATTAAAATATATTAAAACTTGGCGAATAGAAACTGCAATGCTAATATAACTGATATACACTATGTAGTGGAATTTTAAATAAGCGCCATCGTTTTCAATCTTTAAAATATATGAAATTCAATTCATCCTTAAATGAACAATTTATGATATTATATTCTTGGAATTATATTATATAAAGTTCCTAATTAATTGGATATAAATTTTTGATTTCAGTAAAAAAAGCGTCCAGGTGCGAATCGGATTCGCGCACCAGAACTTAGGTGATGTAACTTAAAATGAAAAGGTTTCCAAAGTTCCTTTACATGTGCTATAAAAAACGTTGCTTCATGTCAAACTTTCAGATTCTACGTTGACTGGAAGTAACTTTTAGGTTTTAATTCCCTTGAGTAGCTGCGAGTTTCAAAATATGAGGCTCAACTGCTGTTTCTTTTGATTGATGTTAAAATGTATGCTTTTCGTATTTTTTCTTAAATCTATACTATTAGACGTTGCTTACGACGAAGTACCCTGTAGGTTTAGATTGCCTTGCGAGTAGCTGCGAGTTTCAACTAGTTCTGACAGCTCCAAGGGACAGTAGACCTGATACTAGTGTTGTAAAAATGAGCGCTGAGAGTCGAGCGTCGAGCGCTGAGTCGACGCTTTGGAGCGTTTTAGACTCGAGCGTTAAACGCTTGAGCGTTTAAGGCTTGCGAGCGTTGAGACTTTAGACTTTCATGCTCGAGTTATGCGCTCGAGCGTTCAAGCGTTGTAGTTTTTAAATACGGATAGATGAAAAAATTGTGATAAATAAAAATGTTAGGAGTTGTGGGGGGCGGTAGGTACGGTGAGTATTACTTATCTTTTGACTTTGGTCGTATAAGCTGGCCTTATCTATACATCTATACATACAAATAAAATTGAAGTGTCTGTTTGTAAAGTGAAAATAAATAAAAATGTCCAAGTACATATCGTTATATTTACTTGGTTTTACTTGGTTTTAGCGATACGACCGCTCATGAACAGTAGCAAAACCAAACAACACCTTGATTTACAAAGCAATGGTTGGCATTCCACTGCGCTCACCATCCTGAGACATAAGATGTTAAGTCTCAATATGTCCAGTAGTTACTCTGGCTACAATGCCCTTCAATCCGAAACACAACAGTGCATTTACACTGCTGTTTGACGGGAGAAATAGACGCTGCGGTGGTACCCACCCAGATGGCCTCTCACATATGAGAGACCTACCACCAGTAAAACACAAAAACCAAAAACAAACAAAAAGCTAAACCACACTTGTAATGTAATTTGGGCCTTATGGCGTAGATCATATGGCATATTGTATACTAATAATAAATGAGTATTTTTCTACTATTATAATAAATATCTTTAAAAATAAAATTGAAATTGTCTTATTTCAATTATACTATCTTTTTTACGGTGGTCGCGGGTTCGAATCCCAGGGCACACCTCTGACTTTTCGGAGTCATGTGTGTATTGATAGTCAATCACCACGCACTAAAACGGTGAAGGAAAACATCGTGAGGAAACCTGCATACCATAGCAATTTATAAAAAAATCTATGGTATGTAAGTCCGCCAACCCGCACTAGGCTAGTGTGGTGGACTATATGGCCTAAACACTCTCAATCGAACTCTCGATTGTAGAGTAGGCCCGTGCCTTGCAGTGGGACGTATATGGGCTGATACAGATACAGATCTTTTTTACAGTTTCTCTAACTATGTAATCTAAGCGCGCTCTCAAGCTCGAGCCGAGCCGAGCGCTCAAGCCACTGCTCGAGCGTCGAGCGCTTCAGTCGAGTCCCGACTCGAGCACGAGCAATCTGCTTGAGCGTCGACTCGAGCGTTTAAGCGCCGACTCGAGCTTTTTTACAACACTGCCTGACCCTGAGTACTTGATATGAATTTCAGCTTGATACCTTCACGCATTCCTGAAAAAAAGGATCTTGACAGACTGAGATACGGACAACAAAATGACCGTTTTTTCCTTTTGAGATACGGAACCCTAAAAGAGTATAAAATATGAATATAACAAACAAAAAACCCCAACTCTTTTCAAAAGTATATTGTATTATTAGTGTATTTATCTTCCTTCACAAAAAGAAAGGAAAAGAACATTTAATCTTTTCATTTTGAACTCATATTTCCCACATTTTTGCACAATAGGAGTAATTTAAGCTACTCGGGTCTTCAATACTGGTACATATTTCTTGCGTACAAAAAAATGTCTGTGGACAAATATCATTATAACATTATAGAAATATAATGATTGTACCTTATAAAAGCAATCACGGCGATGTGTAGGCAATAGACATGTCATTGATTCGGCTTACGCATGCCACAGTTCTAATTTCAGAGCAGTTATTTTAAGTATGTTTTGAACATCATGAAATTAGTCCAATTTGTGCGGTATTGTGAGAGATCCATGCTGCTAAGTAAAAGCCATTCGCTATACATTTTTATACTTTTGTTTGTGTCTCATACCAGTTTCGTAAAACCATATTATAAAATGAGAACTAAATACTTGCACTAGACAGTCTCATATTGTTGAGCCGTACAGAATGTTTCAAGTTTCAACTAACACATAGATGTGTTAGTTATCCAAAATGTTTCGTATTATAGCACCCAGACAGCAAACAATTATTTTTATTGTTCATACAAATATACGTTGACTTCGATGAGGGGTTTGAACCCCATTCCCCTCATTGCACAGGCTTCTTATCTAAGAGCACCACAGAGGCTGTTTTGTATCGTGTGCACAGTTTAACTTTTCGATCTCATAATACTCATACAAATAAATAAATAAATACACCCAACAGTGTCATAGTCCTGACCCCACACTAAGGTCGAGTCTTGGGTATCAGCTAATACGGAGACTTCTCGGTCTCAAACACCCAGGCTCAAACAAACGCTTGTGGTTCACACAAACATTTATCTCGATGTGGTGATCGAACCCACGACTTCTCTTTTCACTGCCGGCGTCTAAGCGACTGTACCACGGAGGCTGTCGAATATAAATAAAATACCGTAATAAACACGTAACCTCATTAATTCAATTAAAAAACTTGATACTATTAATGTTTTTATTGCTCAGTCGTTCATTGTAAGTGTACATTAGTAACTGTATGTGCGGTTTTACGAAATTATTCATCATTCGCACCCGTGTCGGCAGACGGTAACTATTCTAAATACAATAGAATGCTCAACATTAGATGATAAAGACACGTGTTGATGAGAGTACTTCAGACAATGCTATCTCGCCTCAGTTGCCTGAAAACAAAAAAGGATGTTCAAATAAACATGAAGATCATACATTGTAAGGTCCTTGTATATAGATTACATGCTTGTGTGAAACAGCAGTGATAAAACGTGTTTAAGTTCCCGAGGTAATCAATAACGCAACTGTCAGCTTGGAATTTTAAATCAATAATATTGGTTGTACAACTTAAACTTTTTTTGTATATGTTATCTATTCCTATTACCATATCATTTCCCACTATCAACATCTTAAAAGCCTTAAACAAGTTCCTTGCATATCTATATGCCGGACACCCACACAAACTTTCACGACTAATGCATCGCTTTTAGGAAACGAATTTCAAAATCTCATTTAGTGTTCACGTGTTGATTGATATGCAAATTACCTCCTTAAATATTGCTTGCTTTTAGTGACTACCTGACAACAACGGTAAAAGCTATCCGTTACACAACTCTTTATGGACAAGATTAACCTCAATATGATAATAAATTTCGCTATTAGGCTGGTTAGGCTGTCGTCGTGAAAAATTTACAACCTAATGTTTTTCCATAGGCATCAAAAACGAGTTCAAAATACTACGCACTCCTATTAGACTTAGAAAAACTTAGAAGGTTATGTATTCGATTCTATGCTTATTTTTTAACAATATTTTTGTTGCGGGAGTGACGCTGTTATTACTATCAAAATCATAATAACTACCACTATTTACAACAGCATTTGCGTCTAACACTTAATCTTGTGAAACTCACATCCATACTCCCCTACAGTGTTTCTGTTAAGATATTTCTATGAATCAATTTATTTCAAGAGACGCAATGACTTGGCTTTATCTCTGGTAAAGCTGTACACTACTTGAGTAATCACTCCATAGACAAGTAATAAAAACGTTTCAATGACTATTCTCCATTAGGTTTGTTATTTGTAAACAGAACGAGATGTTTCTATTTCTGCCTTTCAAGTCTCTTGGCTTCCAGAGATGCTTTTAAGTTAATTACTCAAACGTCATGTCTAATGGATTTGTTTAGTTAGTGTATTGCCTTTAGTTAAGAAATCATCTGGGACTTAAATAATATCATATTTAAAATTAGATAAATAATTTGCAAATTACTCTAGCGATTGCAAAGCGTCCAGTTACGAGTAATATCGATTGTTATTACTTCCCACGCAAATGCTATTAAGTGGGGTAGCCGCATCACTCGCCACAGCCCACAACTGTAACCTACACTTTACATGGAGGGTGGATGGGAATAACACACTACCAATGTGTATCCTATGTTAACAGATTTCAAAGATGGTCTAAGTATGAATGCACTCGTCATACTTAGACCATCACACCGCTTATAATAAATCAATAATATGTTTCCTGTAACTAATTTAATTTAAACAATAATGAGATCACTAGTAAGTAATGATCTACTTCAGTGAATGATGATCACAGTTCAAACTCATCATTAGTTACCCTGAAATTATAAAAGTGTAGTTGAACGTGAATAGCCTACTTTTTTTACTATGAATGGCGAGACGAATATGCTATTCGCGTAATGATAAGCGAAACAACCGACCATGGACAGCAGCAAAATCAAACTACACCATGTATTACAAGGCAATGCTCGGCATTCCAGTGCGTTTGCCATCCTGAGACATATGTAGATGCTAAGTCTCAATATCTATAGTAGTTACTCTGGCTACAATATCTTTCAAAACAGTGCATTGATAATGCTGTTTGGTGGGAGCAATAGACAATACGGTGGTACCTACTCAGGCGACCTCTCAAATATGAGAAACCTACCACAGATAAACTTCAGCGAAACGGTTTAAACTAGTACTGTATAATATGAAATTATAAAACATTTGTAAATTATCAACCACTTAATGTGAATATTTTTATAAAATTAAGTAAGTCTTTGAAAAACAAATCGCTTGAGTTCGTAACAATTAAATTCTTTACTGTTCTGAACATAAAATTTTAAATATCGGTATTAAAAAAGTAACAATCGATTGTTTTGTCCCCAACAGTATTTTAATTACTTATAATGAAACAATAACCTGGTTCGGGGTATTCCGGGCAGTACTTGATGGTGTGAGCCCTGTCGCCGGTGGCGCCACAACGCGGGCAGCGGAACCCGCGCAAAACAGGGCACCTCACGCGACCTCTCTCGTCCTTAAGGGCATGCGACGTGTACCACGCCAACGACTCTCCATTGTTCTTGCAAAACGCACACTCCTGCACATAATTACAACTCAATTATGCACACGCGCCATGCCACTTGCCACTAACAATTAGGGTTTTTATTACATTTGCGGATTTCTTGTTTTATTAATGCTTGGCAAATAGTTGTAATGTAATTTGTCATTAATGCAGTGTATATGCATGCAGTAAATAATCGGGAGCAATAAACACTTTTGTTCAAAACATAAAAATTGCTATGACGTAAATACATATAGTTGTGTTATAATATTAGATTAAGTGTATTATATTGGCATCAATCATTATTGCAAGTCTTTTCAATTCCATAAAAAAATACGGAAAGATTTTAATAATCAATTTGAGTCATCCTGTTTATTTTCTCGGTCTGCAAATTAAACCTTAATATAAAATATTCATTCCGGGACCCTTTGAGTATCTACTTCCCTTTTGTCCATTACAGTGGTGTTTTTCTTTCAGAATTCATTAAACATTATACAATCTCCAAACGATCCGTCTTTAATAGTAGAAATAAAAATAGATCCAATGTATAACAAACCCACATTTCATAACAGAAATGTATTATTACTTATGAATATATTCAGTCTTAAATTAATTTATGATCCAAAATTTGATTAACATAATAACTTTATAAATTTAATATAATAATTATACATAATATGTATTTTAACGTCACTAACTATACATATAAACAGCTGTCCGAATGTCTTAATATAACATTTTTTACTTAGTTACCAGAGTTTTTTGTACAGCTATGCGTTTTCTGCGCAAAGCTTCAGCGTACATCATCAGGAATTCGAACTTGTCAGGCTCCAGTGACAGAAGGGCCGCTTCTTGCATCGATATCACATTTTCAAAACTTTTTTGCCGCTGAGTTTGATCATCTAAAATTAAAAAATCGTTCAATTTGAATAACAATCATTTTATTTTTTGTTAAAAAATAGGTTGGGCTTATTTATTTACAAACTAACTATGCTCTTCAATTTTGGAATATTTATATGATGGCCGTGGGAATATAGTCATTTATTAGATTATTTTCATAAATATGTCGAAATAAATATACCAAAAAATATTAAATTAAGATAACTAAATAGATTTTATCTTAACGCTGATAAGAATAACGGTGATCAAAATAGTTGCGAATGACGAATAATTTCAGTAACGCTTCACTGGATATGTACTGGAGCGCCGCACCACCTAGGTCGGACCACTTGACGCGTTCTTCGCCCTGTCCATATATGTACATATTTATGTCAATGGTTAGGATGCTTACAACAAATTACAGCGAGCACTCTACGCTATTTTTAACAATAAAATGATTGTAACACAGTACTTACTTACTTTTTCCTTATCCAACTCCGTTTTCCCCTCCTTGTGGAAGGAGGCCGAAGTAATTCCCCTTCCCAAAAAACCTAATCCTGTATCTTTCTCTGAATACCGCCCTATATCCATTCTTCCCTTCCTTTCTAAAGTCCTTGAGAATCTTGTTCATCAACAATTATGCTCCTTTCTAACTCATTACAATCTCCTTAATCCTTTCCAGTCTGGATTTCGTCATAGATATGGTACCACTACTGCACTAGTTCATATTACGGATGACATCAGAGCTGCGATGGAGAATGGCAAGCTAACGGTACTAGCTCTGCTAGACTTTAGCAATGCTTTCAACACCGTTGACTTTGATGTCTTGCTGACTACACTGTGCTCTATTAACATATCTCCAACGGTAATTGACTGGTTTCGTAGGTACCTGACGGGCCGTTGCCAGCGCATTCGTGTCGAAGACTCAGTGTCTTCGTGGTGCGATACACTTACTGGCGTCCCTCAGGGCGGCGTTTTATCTCCCCTACTCTTCGCTGTTTTTATTAATTCTATATAAAAAAACTGATTTCTTCCTACCATCTGTATGCAGATGATTTACAAATATATTATCATGCTCCTGTGGATAGGGTGACAGAGGCTATTAACTCTGTCAACAGGGATCTTGAGAGTATTAGCAGAAGGAGTAAGTCTCTATATATATACATTCATACATACATACATACATACAGGCGCAGCTAATAGAAGCGTAATAAAATTGCACGGATACCTTTAATTTTTCAAACCTGTTTATGTCTGCAATAGGAAGTCATATTAAAAAACTTTCTTTTAAATTCGAAACACAGAGAAAAAGTGTTTTTAGAACATGAATAGTGTGTCTGTTTCGAAATAAATATATAAAAATCCAATATAAATAGCAAGCACTAAACAGCCTAGTAAAAAAAGGTCACTAGATATGCATTAAAATAACAGTAAAGATATCATCTTTTAGTCGTCGGACAGGTTTAACGGAAAACTATTGACATACATAAATAAACGGGGAAATAATATATACTATTATTATATATAAACGCACCTGTATTAAACAATAGCTTCCCATTACCATTTAATGACGTAATTATATGGTTAGTGAATTAATTGTACGTATGGTTCAACTCACTGACCTTTGGACGCACTTGGCTCTTCCTTTCTATTGCTTGCTGTGTCCACGGTTATTTGTGCTTCCAGAACAGCTGGATCTAGTTTAACTGCCTCCAGGGCATCTGTGCAATCAATATTTAACTTTTAATCACATATACAATTAATAAAACATCAATGTGGTGAAGGATAAAACAAGGTCATATTTTTCAGACCGTTAAATAAAAGAAGTATTTTAAACAAGCATTAATTTTCGTAATTAGAACCGGTTTGTAATAAAATAAAATATAAACCCAATCGCCACATAAATAGGTACTAACCACACACTAAGATAGGGTCTAGTGTCAAAAACTACGAGAGACTTTTCGGCCTCACAAACACCCGAAACCGAAACAAATGCCTGTGGATCACACAAACGTTTGTTTCGGTACGAGGACCGAATCTCTGTCTCTCATTTCACAGTCGGCATCTAACCGACTGCGCCACGGAGGCTGTTAAATAATCAGATAGATACAATCTATAAATATGTTAATATTGTCAAATCTACTATCTAATAACAAAAAGCGCATTAAAAATATTTTTTCACATGCTTAAGATAGATCATAAAAATAATAAGTAGTTGTACAGGAAGACACTATTTATGCAATGGTGTTATTATTCAACACTTATATTTCACCATGACAGGATTCTGTTACGAAGACCTATCTTTTATATCATACAACTTTATAGTTTTTTTGCAATACACATAAGATTCCGTTACCTTGTTCAGTATTCACTTTGTTTCCAAGCTGAAGTTTTAAACTAGATGTTAGTAGATTCTGGAATTGAAAAACCAAATTATATATAGTACCTATCCAGTACCCTTAAACATATATAAATCGCAATAAGATTCGAAGCTCAATTAAATAATTAACTCAAATACTCTGGTATCGACCAGGATTTACCATAATCGATAAGAATTATTGCGACGCGGTTGAAACTAATAATATTCCAGAGCATAGATATACATAAAATTAGTCTCTTGAGAGTCCTTACCGAATATACTCAGTACGAATCAGCTTCTCAATTTTCACTTGATAACAAATATGAATGTTCTTGGAAACTTTTGGAGAAAAACATTTTACCAAAGCTGATATATACATACATAATATGTGCTTGTCCTATTTAATGTAGCTAATATTATCAATTATATTTTTCAGATGGATATCAGGCCTTCTGGATGAGTTTGATTATAAAATCTACGCTCTTGAAAACTAGAATTCTCCAGCCACGTAGTATAAACTAGTATAAGTCGGTTTAGACTAGGACGATCACATTTCATCACACATTCACATAATTAGAAATTAACTACGTATATTAACATTATACGTACTACGTATAATAACGTATATTAACATATTTTTTTTATGAATAAAGACCCCCTGAGTAATATGATTAATTTATTTGGCAAGGAAATTGGAAAATATTAGTGATTCCATAATGTATTCAAATGTGTGAATTCCACAGACCACAACACACTGCTCCTTTATTTAAATAAAAAGATGAATGAATTAAAAATTCTCATGTGAACTAGTTTTGTAAAATGACACGCGAATAATTATCGAAATTTTGAGCCACGAGTGTGCCGAGCCAACGGTTGTTATAACAACTGTTGTAATATACATGTGTAAAACTTTTGTCACAGTTTAAAATGCATTGTTACTCACGTTTAATGGTGGACATGGTTCCTTAAAAGTACATTCTATAGTATCAGGAATATCACACTTCTGTACGGAAACATCCATGATGGGGAAAGACCGTATCAGCGAAGACACCGAAAAACATCCATTTTATCCTACCCTCAATTCCTCGATATTTAACGATAACGAATTCTGACAATCTTAAACGTACCCTAAATGTATTTAATTACGGTCCATATCAAATAAACAATTATCAGCCAATGTTAACAGGAATTAAATGTTACCATGCTAATAAAACTTTATCGATGACGTCTGAAAAGGTACATTTAGTAATATACTCGTAGTAGTTACAACTAATTAATAAAAATGCTAAAACAAACGTCGAATAGTAAAGATCATTAACAGATTTTTGTTACTTTTTATAAGCTGCTAAAGCGATAATCTAAGCGAAGTAACAAGTTTACTTTTGCTGAGTTGAAATTATTTTTGTATGTAAATTTATGTTGTATTATTAAATTAGTTCTCGTCTACTTAAAAAAAAAACCCTTTAAAATTAATATTACGGAACGCTTTGGTTCTGAATAAGAATTGCATCACCGTCTTCGTCAATTATAATCTTTTATTTATAAAGAAAAATTGTTTCTAGGTCACCTTAATGTTATTTTGTGTTCTTGTATTTATACGGCTGGACTCATTGGCTGGACTTTAGTTTATTAGGCCACGAAGAGAGCGGCGAAAGTGATCACAGGTGGTAGGGATTAAGTCCCTGATTACAACAATACCACTCTTATTAAAAGGTGATGCATAATTTTCGAGAAATTAATGAAAATATATTCTTACCTCAAAGCACATATTAGGTAAAACGGAACGTTATTATGGGCGACTGACAAACAAATCGTTATTAATATGTCAAATATATAGTCTGTGGTTTTAAAAAATGATGAAAAGGAACGTAAAAATTCCGATTATATTATGTCAGTGTCACTTGTTGGTTCATACTTCATTCCGTTTCCCCCTGAGTTGCGTGAATGTGTTCCTTGAGTTTCGTGGTGTTTGTATTGTGAATTTCTTCGACGATTTTGGCTTTTCCATTGGGCTTTGATTGTTTGCATTCACGATTGACCTACTCTCTCACACTGCACATTGATTTTCTTGTACCCACTTTGTGGGTAAAATGGGTCGACTTTGTCCCAAAACCGACTTAGGGCACCCCGACTTCACGTAGACTTTTGGTTACCACCCCTAGAGTGTTTTTAAAAAGCCGGAGGCGCGAAGGGAGAGCAGCCCCAGCAGTGTGGGTGCCTATCCTTTGTTACGCAAGGGCGAAGGGGCTGCACTTCCCGCAGCGCCGGAGACGTTGCAGAAGTAAATTTGTTTTGGCAACAAGTGTTTTGAGGTTAGGTTACATTAATTATTTTTTCTCGGGAATGGTGCGTCACCTTTTCATGGGAGTGGTACCAGGGGACATGGGACACCCTCCCCGTCCCCCCTCACTCCCTCCCAACCCCCATATCGTGGCCTAATATACTAAAGTTTTACCTTTTCTCACGTTGTTTTCCTACACCATTATAGTGCGTGGTTTAACCTACATATCAATATATTTTATTTGAAAATTATTCTTGACCGCCTGAAAACAAACTTTTATACATACATACATAAACTCACGCCTTTTTCCCAGAAGGGGTAGGCAGAGGTGCCAGGGCACCCACATTTCGCCTTGTATGTTCCAACTTCCGTCCCACGATGTGATAGGTGGCGAGCCTATCGCCATATCGGGCACAAATTCCTGACTCTGGGCTGATAATGAATAGAAAAATCCAATATCACTTTCCCAACCCGGCATTCGAACCCGAGACCTCAGCTTTGTAACCGTACCTTAGTACAACTACGCCACCGAGGCAGTCTTTTATAAGCGATGAAATTAAAACTTCCATGTATCTCAAAAACGAATGAAAGAAATGAATAAACTATGCCGCTTTGACATAAATATAAAAATATAATGTCAGTTCCATTATCTTGTATCAGCGAAGAATTGTAATCATTAACATGTCAACAGTTGAACAGTTAAAATATCATTACAACTTACATTACAATAAATAATTGAAATGAAAATGAGTAGGTACTACTCATTTGTAATGTTGACATATCGACCAAACTTTAAGATTGAATCGCGTTTTTGTCTTCCACACCCTTTTTTATTACCAAAGTACTTTGTCCCGCTTTTGTATCATAATATATCTGCAAAAATGTTTTAAAAGGTTCAAATTAATAAAAGATAACAATTATTATTAAGTATTGGATAAAAAATATATTGGAGCTGCAACAAGTGTTGGACGGGTTGGCTTTGACAAAACCAATGTAATAATCAACCACCACCTTGTTGAAACAACGTTGAGAAGGCGGCTACGAGGACGATTCAGCATTTGATAGACTACGTCGAGTCTTCCCGTCATCCCTACCACAATGCCTGAGAACGAAAGTTTTCAACCAGCGCCTCTTACCTATCATTACCTACTTGAATTGGAAATTAATAGTACGACTGGTTCGCCAGCTCCAGGGCGCACAGCGAGCTATAGAGCATACTATGTTGCAGTGTCTCTAAAAGACAAGATCTATACCAATCTTATTCGACAGAGAACCAAAGTTATAGGTATAGCACACAGCACACAGGATTTGCAGGTTGAAGTGGCAGTGGGTTGGCCAATTCTTCGAAGAACCAATAACCGTTTGGTTAAACGTAATCTCGAGTGGCAAGCGTAGTGTAGGAAGCCCTTTAGCTAGGTGGAGTAAGGAATTGCAAAAGGTCGCTGGCAGAAGCTGGTTGTGACAAACCGAAGACAGGGTGAAATGACCCAATTTGTAGGAGGCCTATGTCCAATAATAGACAACTACATGCTGATGATGATGATTAATTATTCACCATCATAATTAAATTAGTATGATACTTATTATTCGTTTCAATTGTCATTGCTGGTTTTAATATATTTTCTGTCAAATACAAAATTCATGAAAAGAATTATCTGGCCTAGGAATCGAACCCATGTTTATCGCTAGTTACTTACAACGTAGACACCCAACAATATAAAAGGTTGGGAAAAAGGTTGCCTCGCATTTTATTCGATATTTTTTCAATGTTTATTTACATTTAAAACAGTATTTATTAAGTACCATTTTTTATGATGACTGCTTCGGTGGCGTAGTTGTTGAATTGTATTATATTATCATCTTTTTTTTCTTTTATTTATAGGTATTTATCAGTCAATTTAATCATTATCATTTAAGCCACAATCAAACAAAGGCACCACTGTCGGAAAAATACTTCATAATGGAGATCAGTCGATTTGGTCCAACTACGAACAAGAAATTAAGTATGACTAAAAAATCAGGCGTATTTTTTAGATTCATTTCTCTATTTATTTTAATCCTACACCGTGGGGATCAGATTTTGTAAAAAAAAAGGATATCATAAAATATTCTACCACTTTTTGCATTGTTTGCAATAATATCAGAATTGACATCTGTCAAATTCAGTGTTTGTCAAATTCTATTCTTTGTGCTTGGTCGCGAAAGGAATGTGCTTTTGTGATGTTGGTTATTTTGAGTTTATTATTTACGACAACTCTTGGCTACTCTAAAATAATAGTTAAAAAAAACTAAAATACACGCTTTAATAAGATATACAACTAAAAAAGTAAAAATAATTGATACTGAATTTAAGATAAGAAAATGGAGTAAAATACATATATTTTATTGTTACTAAGCGTGGGGTGCAGGAGGATAAGTAATTGTTCTAGACACCCCACGCTTTGTAACAATAAAATATATGTATTTTACTCCATTTTCTTATCTTAAATTCAGTATCAATTATTTTTACTTTTTTAGTTGTATATCTTATTAAAGCGTGTATTTTAGTTTTTTTTAACTATTATTTAATTGTTTTGACTAAAAACATCCATTTGCGGATGTATTTCCAGTCAATAACGCCATCTGTTGGTCAGTAGTAACATTTGACACTTGAAGAATACAATGTTAACGCCATCTAGCGATGAATAGTGCAAACATGCATTATTGACGTCAAGAAGCTTATACCCAAATGGAGATTGCATTCCGTATATAAAAGTGAAACACAAAAATTTGACCTCGAATGACGTTGCGACTGATTGCTATCCTTTTCTTTCGCGTGACAATGAATGAACAAAAAGTCATTTTCATTCATTGTCTCTCAGTCGCAACGTCACTCGAGGTCAAATTTTTGTGCTTCACTTTTATATACGGAATGCAATCTCCATTTGGGTATAAGCTTCTTGATTGACGTGATCACGCCATCTATTAGTCAGTAGTGTACACGCCACCTAGTGGTCAGTAGCAATGGTCATCAATTATAAGAATAATTAATCCTGGCGAATTTAATCAGGATAATTATATATTTTAATCGAATTATTGTATTGTCATCGGTCTTTGACAGGTGTGCAAAATTTGAACGAAATCTGGCCGTTTAAAGTGGGTCAAAATCGCGCCCAAAGAAGTCGGTTACAAACAAACATACAAACATACAAACATACAAACATACAGGTGAAGCTAATAAAAAGCGTGTAAAAAGATTATAATTATTATATTCCCAAAAATAGCAGAGCTTGCTCAGTGCATCTACGCAATACCTCATTGGATTTTATGACGGAAAGGCTCGATAAAATTAATTATATTATTTTAGTTCTAACATGTACAAGACGTGTTTACAATTATAAAGAATTCTAAAACATCAATCGATTTAATGAGATAAATAGTATGCCAGACCACTTAGTTCGTTATTGGTTAGGACAGAACAAAAATATGTTTTGTTTATATTCAGTTCGACAACTCTCAAAATGGCCACAATGCAATAATACAATATTATTGTAAGTGCATTGCAATCAAAAGGACAGTGGGATGCTCTGCACATGTAATGACTATTATGTGGTACCTTGGTTAGGCTAGGTACCAAAATGATATCACACCTATTGCAAAGCACCTCGACAATGTATTGTTACTACCAGGTACATGAGATATTGTTTAGGAACAAGTACAACAGAACTTTTTATTATAAAAATGTGTTTCTTATTATCAATACTAACATTTTTACCGTCATCATTCCCCTTTTAGAATGACCTACCTACTTTTGAAACGGATATTTCTACCCCCAGAAATGCTTTCTTAATCAACTTTATATCGAAAAGTATTTAACGTGTTTATAATAATGTAATACATTTTACAATATTATTAAACGATATTATTTACATAGTTACAGAAAATATAAAATATTGTCCAAATAAGATATACCTGTGAAGATAGTAGAATATGGTAGTTTTTGTAAAACTTTAAGAGGATATATCTTAAATACCCCATATCGTAGCTCAAAAAGACTATATTATATTTAAAGGATATTGAATCTTTATTATTAAATTCTAGGTCTCATTTGTGTCCGTCAAGTTTTCACTACTAGGCCCAATTTCCTTAGGAAATCGACCGATCTCCTTTACGGTATATAATTTTTTCCAGCATAGCAGTTTTAATATTTAGAATATCCCAACATACTACGAACCTTTCAAATTATTTTATTGACTTGATTAAAGTGGGAGTGGTCACACTTTAGTGACTGCCCTGAAATTTATAATAAAAATCTGAGAAAACGGTGTCAAGGATCACAAAAGAAGGAAAAGTTGCAGCAAGTACATCTACAAAGATTGTGACACCAGGAAAAAGTCGGCCACATTCAAAGAAAATTGATTTGGATGACTTTGATCTGTCGGTAATACGTCAAAAAATTCATCACTTCTATTTAGTGAAGAAGGAATTACCAACTGTGAATAAATTGAGACTTGAACTGAAAGAAGATATAAATTTCCAAGGAAGCAACACTACATTACGAAGAATATTGAAGTCCATTGGATTCCAATTTAAGAGATGTCAGACAAAACGAAAGGTTCTCATAGAAAGGTACGATATTACTGCTTGGCGTGCTAGATATTTGGAAAGAATGAGAAAAAATAGGTTGGTAGATAAGCGACCAATTGTATACTTAGATGAAACATATATACATGCAACCTATCACATGAAAAAATGTTGGCAAAGCAATGAAGAAGGAGCAAGGAGTTCTGGTATCTGACTCGGTTGGAAGTCGCTGGATCATTGCGCATGCCGGTTCCGAAAATGGTTTTATTGAAAATGCCTGGCTAATTTTCAAATCTCAATCGAAGTTCTCTGATTATCATGACGATATGAATGCCAACAACTTTTTAAAGTGGATGACAGAAAAAGTTGTGCCCAACTTGCCAAACAACTGTCTTGTTGTAATGGATAATGCTCCATACCACTGTACACAAGTAAACAAAGGGCCAACCATGTCTACTCTAAAGAGTGAGATGCAAAATTGGCTCAGAAATAAAAACATATATTTCGAAGAAAACTGGATCAAGCCTGTTCTTTATAATATTATAAAAGCAAACAAAGATCCACCCAAATATGCGGTTGAAGAATTACTGAAAAAACACAATCATGAGGTTTTAAGGTTACCCCCTTACCATTGTGACCTTAACCCAATTGAAAAAATTTGGAGCCTCGTAAAGAGAAGAGTTGCGGAAAAAAATGAAGCCCAAGATGCTAAAAATATAGTTCAATTAACCGAAGCAGCTTTTGAAAGTATCACTCCAGAAGACTGGCAAATTCAATGTAAGCACGTGGAGCACATTGAAGCCGAATACATAAAAAATGATGGATTAATGGACATGGAGATGGAACGCTTCATAATAAGTGTTGGAAGTGATAGTGATACTGACTCCGATAACCACAATATTACCGAAGATAGTGACAGTGATTGTTCCATGAGTGGCATTACCCCAATTGATGACCACAGTTATGCTAAAAAAATTAAATAAAATATATTTATGACTACTTTGTTTTTTTTTCAGTCTCCAAAAATAAATGTTATAAATATTGGTTTTCATTCAATTATTACTTATATGATTACTACATTATTATATTCAATTATTATATTCAATTATTACAAAGCTGAGGTCTCGGGTTCGAATCCCGGGTTGGGCAAAGTGATATTGGATATTTCTATTCAGTATCAGCCCAGAGTCAGGAATTTGTGCCCGATATGGCGATAGGCTCGCCACCTATCACATTGTGGGACGGAACATACAAGGCGAAATGTGGGTGCCCTGGCACCTCTGCCTACCCCTTCTGGGAACAAGGCGTGAGTTTATGTATGTATTACTTATATGATATCAAATATTTTTTCCATATATTTGCATTAACTAAAATATGTTTAGAAATATTATATCTTCGTCCCTTTTAAAGGGTTCCTATTTAGATCACGCCCAATTTTTCTATGTTAGGATCCATCACCAATGTAATACATAGCAAGCCTATTTATTTGATAGGTTGGATCAAATAGGGTTGGTTGACACCTATTTATTACTCGCTGAACAAAGAACATAAATCATTTTACTTAGAGGGCACGGAAATATCAATTATCATATAATTACGGGAAAAAATAGAAATGATTACTGGCAACATTGTGTCTTAACGATATCAGCGCCGCGTCTACGGGACTTCTTTGGTGGCGTCGAGTCTAAGCATCTAATCCTCAAATGACAGATGTAAAACAATCGCCAGTCGTACACGGGGTGTGCTCAAAACGACTCACATTAACGTGGACGTCGCCATCAAAGATTTTCACGTTGTTGTACGATGATCGCTATCCAACCACAGCCAAATTATTGTAGAACAAGAGGAAATATTTGTATTTTGTTTATGTTTGTTAGTTTTGTGTGAAAATATTTCTGAACACCGTTGTGCCACAAGCTCGTGTGGAAACGTGACTCATAAAGCTTATTGAGAAAATCCAACAACATTGTACGTTAGTGGCAAAATTGTTGCAAACGTAATAATGGCTTATTAGAAATATGTTTCGTATATCGAAATAGTTTATTAAAAAAAACACACACACTTAAATCTTAAATAAGTTTTAATTTTTGGAAAACAGTATTAGGTATATTATGGAAAAATGAATGAAATCTACGCAGGGAAAGTAGGTATCAAAAACCAAGATACGGTTTCAACACTACAGAAGTATGGTAAAGGACGGTACGGTCGTAAAGTAATGCAAAGCATTGCGTCCGTACTTTTAGAGTTTGTTATGTCGTTCCAGCTGCCAACAGTATCGACCAGGTCCTACCTACAATAAACAATCAATGAAGAATTTAAAGTAATTTCCAACTGGTAATATTTAACTTTCTTATTAGGTTTTAACAGTATAGTTTATTTTTGAACAAATGCTGTTCAAAGTGAGCCAATAAATACAGCATACATATTTATACAAGTTTTATCAGTCGCCAGTATCTTTAATTACTCATTATTTCAATGCATGGAGGTCCCCTATATGAATTTTAATGTTTGCACAGATGACAGCGTTTCCGCATAAAACTTGTACTTTTACAACCTAGTTAGGTACATCTAAGACACTCAGTTGTTCTAAAATGAAAAAGTAATAATCTTGAAACTATATAGGAACGGCCTTATTCAGAGACAATTTATACATTTTAATTATTAAAAATGTTTTTCCCTTTCAAATGAATCTTGAAATCAGTATGAGCAAGGAAGACAAAACATTCGATAGCTAGATAGGTTTGTAAACTGTCTGTGAATAAGGCCGTAAGACTTTATTAGCAATAGGATGATTTGTAGATAAACCTACATGGCGCAGTTGGTTAGACGTCGCGTCGGCTGTAAAACGAGAGAACGCAGGTTCGATCCCCGCACCGAAATGGAAAAATGTACATGTTTCTGCGAACCACATGTACAAATTTGTTTCGGGGTTTGGTGTTTGTGAGGCGAGAGAACGCGCACCAGAATCTATCTGAGTGTGGAGTCAGGACTTAAGACTATGTGTATGAGTGTTAGGTGTTTTTAATATAATAACATTGACATTTGACAGCCTCCGTGGCGCTGGCGGTTAGACGCCGCCTGTGAAACGAGAGGCCGCGGGTTCGATCCCCGCACCGAGAGAAATGTTTGTGCAGCCCACAAATATTTCTTTCGGGTCTGGGTGTTTGTGAGACCGAAAAGTCTCTCGTAGTACCAGTAGTAGAAAAGTCTCTCCTGATACCCACGACACAAGACTCGATCTTAGTGTGACTATGTATGTGACTGTTGGGGTGTTATTATTATTATAATTAAATTATTATTTTTAAACATTATTTAATTATTTAAATAAATACAAAGCAGTTATAATTACTTAAATGTAAAATTAATAATAATACACAGATACGTGGAAAACGAAATGCTTTCTGCATCGCAAAACATTACCTTATTCCTTTATTGGGTTTTAATTACTGCTTGTAAAATTACACCTTTTATTTGAATTCCTAATGAAAATAGCTGATGCTCGAGGCTTCGTCCATTTTGTATAATATTTCCGCCTTTCCATAAGAGCTTACATTTTCTGAACAAAGAAATATAATTTGTCCTTCAAACTGAAAGTGATCTCGCAAATTTCGACACAAACGGTATAGCGACTTTCATATTCTAGCCAATAAGTAAACACACTTTCGCAATGATCATATTAGAAATTATCAATCTGATTTGCTTTGACGAATTAAGTAATATCGACTTAGGAATATATGGTAATAAAGTAATATGTCTACGTACATTACAATTAATTTGAAGCGCGAGGTCAGCAGCTACTTCGATTTAAAATGCGTTGCACGTTATAGACGTTGCAGACATCCATTAAAGACCAGGGGGTTACTCTGTACTCCGATAAGAGGACGAATTTTCCAACATCGCATGTGCAACTGTACGAATATGCCTCAATACTTTACAAAATGTTCGAATAATGTATCTTACGTTGTAATCTTAGACTAAGTTCGAAGTGAATGATAAGTTTCGTAGAAAATATAATTGATTTTTAAAAGTGGATAACTTTTATATATTAAATATATAACAGCCACATACATAGTCCTGACTCCACACGTGCTGACACCAGTCGTCCACACTCAGATCAAGTCTTGTATCAGGAACTACGAGAGACTTTTCCGTCTCACAAATACCCAGACCCGAAAGAAATATTTGCGGACCGAACAAACATTTCTGTCGGTGCGGAGATCGAACCCACGGCCTTACGTTTCACAGGCGGCGTCTAACCGACTGCGCCACTGTCATATGCTGACGTTCAACGTCCGACCATTCGTACTTCGTGTCGTATCATAGAGTAACCCTCCAGAATCGCGACCCAATTGCAGACACTATTAGCGACTAAGAGCCACTTGCGCGTTGCATGCTAATTTTAATAATACTAATTCGATGTATGCTTATAGCGACGTTTGCAGAAGACTTTCCATAACTTCTAAATATAACATAGAGGTACTACACATACCTTTAATTGACCCATATTAAACCATAACATACTTTTAATTGTTAACAAAACACGTACAAACAAAAACAAGCGTATAATGGCAGATTTTGTCTCTCCATAGGTGTCTTTCAAACCTTTGTACCGACAACTACGTTTTAATTATTATTACTTTAGTAGGAATTGCTGTCCGCAATTCAAACAATTATAATAACTACCACAATATATTATAAACTGCCTATTCATACTGTCGTTACTCAACAATTTTATATAATTCATAGGCAATTAAATAGCACTTATGGCATGTCAATACATTAATGGAGAATATAACTCAACTTAAGACAAACAGTTAAGGCGAATAGACAGGTTAATACATTATTTGGTTAAACGCAATATTTATTACACTAAAACAAAATGTTGATTTATTTCTGCTCCAGGAAATATATACAACCTTTATTTTCACGGGAGAAAAACATTCTTACGCACCTGGGTATTTCCTTTTACATTTAATGCAAATATGATTAGAATATATATTATACATATCTATCCTTCTAATGTTGCGTCCATGTTTATAGGACATTTGTACACCTAATCGCCTACTCGTTTTATTTTAAAGTGAAAGTTGATAATGGGTCCCTTCCCGGTTGTCCTGAGGCAGGGACGGGAAAGGTATGTCGGGGTCACCGGCCTTCTAGCATAGCGAGTGGGGTGTGCGCCGAAACAGTGCTTGAATTGTTGTCCATGTATGGCTGGGTTGTTTATGGTTCCATGTGATTTCGTTTTGTCGCCCATTCAAAGTTTTGTTTATCTATTTCATTAGGTTTTAGCTTAGAAAGCTTTACCGGACATTTTGGCGAGCTGATATAGCTTATACAAGTTATTAGGTACTATAAATATATTGCTCTGACTACTATAATATTACGTACCACATACCTGGTGGGCATACTAAGAATTTCAAACTCCCCCTTTAGTGTAGGGTAAGGGTAGTTTTGATTACATCACCCGGATTTTTTACCGACTTCACAAAAGTATAGGGTTACGTCTGGGCAAGCGTGCTTCATTTTACATTATATCTTATAAACGAAAGCCCATTTAATTAAAAAAGAGAATTTACTTTAGACAATTAAGTAAAAATAGTACCAAATTTCGACACAACAAAATTTTCTTTTGTGTTTTAATGTTTATTTATTATTTAATAGGTCCGACAAACGAGCAACACTTGACATCAACAATGCTTGCATCATAGATTTGTTGTCGCTCCATCAGATAGGGACAGGATCGGGAAGGACAAAAAATAGAAAAATAAAAAGGGGTATTGGACACCCAGCCATCTCACCCTCCAACGAAACTCGACAGCAAAGCTGTCATTTTATATCAATCTTATGTGATACAGTGGTACACTCAGCGACAAAGGGAGCTAAGCGTATTCAAAACACCAAAAGGCATACACACATGAAGCAAGAGAATTAGGTGACCAGTGTCAGCTACAAAAGTTCATGAACACGATAAGACTACAAAAGTTGCTGAACAGCAGAAGCAACAAAATTGCTTAACATACATAAGTTACTGAACACTTATAAAAAGTAAGATTGCTGTAGATGTGTTCACCTACTTTTGTTGCTTTATGCATTCATTGTTAAATTTTATTTCAATTTTTATTTTTTGCTTTTCTCGGCATTGATATATTGTTTTCTGTTTTTGTCAAATAATAACTATTTTTAGGTTATACTTCTTTTGGAACGTCTCAAATATCTATGGTAATTTTTTTAATGCCCCGCCCACCGATTTCGAAATGATGAAGTAAGTTATTAACTGTCCGTACAAATTATGTTCAATGTAGCTTCTGTGTTCATAAATCTACAACGCGTGATTTATATCAGTGGAGATGGTAAATAATAATTATTTATAAAAATATGTAAACGTGATTAGCGGTGAAATTATATATAATGGTGATGAATGACGGGCCGTTGTAAAAAATCGTGTTTTTTTTTTATTGGACCCATGGATCCAAAAAGTTCAAAAGCACATACAATGTGATGTATAAACTGTTGAAGTAACGATTCAAACTTTTTTTTTTCAATTTTCGCTGCGCCTACTTGATGTGTACGATTTTGGTGATAATTTGACTACTAACTACAAAGACCCTAATGAAATTAATTATACAAACAACAATATAACTAATACTAGGTTAACACATTATAAGAAGTTTAACAATTTATTGTTCAATACCAGTGCACGAGTCGATAACAGAAGAACACGATATATAAGCTCGTCATAAATAAATATTATTTCACAAAAACAGCAGACAAAATTTAAATGCAGAAAAATACCAAGAAACATAAACTGTCAAATAAAATTTAACAATGAATGCATAACAAAGCAACAAAAGTAGGTGAACACGTCTTTTTTTTTTTTTCTTGCACGAGGAAATCCCTTTACGGATCCATTTAGGTATGTCGGACTCACCGTTCTAATATAAGGTCAATAGAACGTCCTACCGACTAAAACCCCGTGATATACCCGTGATATACGTGTATTTTACTGGTGGTAGGTCTCTCATATGTGCGAGGCCATCTGGGTAGGTACCACCGCAATGTCTATTTCTCCCGTGAAACAACACTGCTTAAATGCACTGTTGTGTTTCGGATTGAAGGACATTGTAGCCAGAGCAACTACTGGACATATTGAGACGTAACATCTTATGTCTCAGGATGGCGAGCGCAGTGGAATATTTCTACTGTTTATGAGCGGTCGTATAGCTTACCATCAGGCAAACGGCTTGCTCGTCTCGCCATTCATTGCAATAAAAAAAAAAAAAAAAAAAAAAGATATACCGCTATCTCCTCTAGAACAAGGGTTGTGGGATACGCGCGAGCATGCAACCGCAACCCCCCAGGAGTTGGTCCTTAAAGAGGACTCGCTGTATTTTGAGCTTTTAACCTCTATCCACCTTAAATACGTATTTGACCAAAACGTGAAGTACCGTGCGATGCGAGATTGCGGCTCTTATAGTTTAACCTATGGAGACCGGAGATCGTCTCTCCGATTGCGAGCACGCCGCGTACGAGGCAAGACTCTGCCCGTCCGCTCTCGCTCTCTCCCTGCTGCCTCTTTCAGTGCTATAACCTCTTCGCAAAATGAGGCGACAGCATTCCAGCCTCTTTCACTTTCCACCATAGCCTGAGCCACAACCGGGAGTGAAAGATCATTCCCAATTGTTGCCACAAGATCACGACGAAACGAGTCAAAAATGGGACAATCAGCTAGTGTATGTTGTGCCGAGTCCTCCTCACATCCACAACTATGACACACAGGCGTTTGCTCGCGTCTTATACGACACAAGTACTTCCCAAAACAACCGTGTCCTGTAAGCACCTGTGTCGTCCTGAACGCCAGAGCGCCATGCCGTCTTTGAAGCCACTCGGCCAAGATAGGCCGAATTGCTGAAATTGTCGCTATGCCTGAGCTAGGGGTCTCAAGTCGTCTACTCCACTGTACAATCAACGCCTGATGAAGTATTGAATTTTGAATTTTGATTTCCCTAGTTGCAGGTCGTAAGCCATGCATTATAGCCTCCTTGCGCCATTGGTACAACGACGCAAGAGCTTTCGCCTCTAAATCCCAGGGTGGAAATCCTGCCAATACCGTAGCCGCCTCGTAGGAGACCGTTCGGTATCCTCTAATGGCTCGGATAGCCATTGCTCTTTGTGGCCGATGTAGCATAGCCGCATTGCGAGCAGTCAGGCTATTCGCCCAGATTGGTGCGCCATAAAGGGCAATAGAACGTACTATCCCCGCGTAAAGTTTGCGACAAGCAGAATTTGGTCCGCCAAGGTTAGGTAAAAGTCGTGCAAGCGCTGCTGTTGTACATGCGAGCTTGGGTCCTAACCGCCGAAAATGCTCTGTAAATTTCCACCTGCTATCAATTATGAGTCCAAGATATTTTATTGTTGGCTCTATTCTGATACAGACGCCTCCCACTGTTATATGGGACCCGCGAGGTGGTGAATTTCGGGGACCGTGAAAATACAAGGCCTCTGATTTGTTAAGAGCTACTTCAAGCCCTAGACGCCGAATTCGGTCGACAACCTGAGCTACCCCGGCTGTGGCCAATATTGTGGCATCTCGATGCGATCTCCCTCGCGCTACAACTAATGTATCGTCGGCATAGCAAAGTACGTTAATTCCAGAGGCAAAGGTGCCACGCAAGACCCAATCATATCCGATGTTCCACAAGAGAGGGCCCAGAACCGACCCCTGTGGAACACCGCATACTATATTTCGCCTCTTCCAGCCCTCAAGACTCGGGAAAACAACGGCTCTATGAGATAGGTAATCCCCGATAATACGCTGAAGATATATTGGTACACCGTGGTATCGAAGTGCCTCCCTTATGCAACTCCAGGGCAATGAATTGAAAGCATTAGCTATGTCCAAGGACACAGCTAAAACAACTTCACCACCTGCAACAGCATCCTCCGTCAGTACTTTTATACACTCAATTGCCTGGATTGTGGAGCGCCCTTTCCTAAAACCAAACTGATTCTCTGCTAAATCTGGACCGATCACCGTTAGGTGATGGACAAGTCGATCTACTATTACACGTTCGCAAAGTTTTCCTACCTCATTTAATAACACTATCGGACGATATGCAGAGGGTGAGTCCGTAGGGCGTCCGTTTTTCTTCAGTAATACCAATTTGCCAGTCTTCCAGTTTTTCGGGAACCGGCCCTGCTCGAAACAAGCACTGAAAATCCGTCTCATTCGGGGCTCAACTGCCTCTTGCGCCAAAACCCAAGGTGAACACGTCTACGGCAAACTTACTTTTTATAACTGTTCAGTGACTTATATATCATTAGCGTGTTTAGGAATTTTGTTGCTTTTCTGTTCAACTTTTGCTGTGCAACTTCTGTAATCTTATGGTGTTTTTTTTCGCTAACTTACCAACTGCCCATTCATGAAGTTGCATGTCTGACAAAACCATGGCTCTAGTACATACAGTATTAAAGTTTTTCTTTTAACTAATTAAAGGCCGTTTACCCAAGCTTTGGGTCATCAGACGAATGAGACCGCTTGTTATTTCAAGTTTATTAATTGATACCCTCCAGTCAAATGGTGATTTCATCGATAAGAATCTGGTATGTAGAAAAAAATCTGTACCGGAATCATCTTAAGGACGTGAAGATAACCGCGAGCAAAATATATTAATTATAGCATATAAATTAAAATTTGTTTGTGTAAAGGTTAAACTAAAAAAATAACAAAGCAGGTGCTGCAGCATACTTAGACCGAAAGGCCTCAATCCTCGCGCCGAGACAAATGCTTATATGATCAATCAACCACATGTAGATTTATGATAGGCATTGTGGGGGAGCGAAATGAAATAAAAAATCATTTATTAAAACACACATACAGCGACAATACTACTTAAAAATGATGTAATAAAAAGTATGAGATCCTTATAACTAGTATTTTCAGGGATACCCAAACTAGGCATAGCCTGTTTCTTGGGCTACCAATCAGAGCATTAGGAACAACCACAGGAACAACTATCTTCAAGAGAATTAAGTACACGAAAACAAAATAAGCGCTAATAGATTTTATTCTAAAATCATACGTATTTGTTGTGTACTTATAAAATGTATATAATGTAGGTGACAGTGTTTAAAAATTAAAAGGTCATTCTTATATTGTATATAGTGATGTGTCTGTTCTATGAAGTGTCCGTGCGGTGATAATATACTTTTTTAATTGTAAATAATGCCGAGAAAAATTTGCCGTTCGCCTGATGGTTAGCGATATGACTGCTCATGAAGAGTAGCAAAAACAAACAATACTTTGAATTATAAAGTAATGCTTGGCAATTCGCTATGCACGCCATCATGGGCCATAAAAGTCTTAATATGTCCAGTAGTTACTCCGGCTACAATATCCTTCAAACCGAAACACAACAGTGCATATTCTTCTGTTTGGCAGGAGAAGACTAGTACACCTACCAAGACGGGCTCTCTCATATGTGAGGCCACCAGTGAATCTGTGTTCAATAATAGTCGTAAGTAGGAGTCTTCCCGGTCCTTATAATGAAAGGACCAGCGGTTGGGGCGTTTTCGCCCTGGGATGTCTGATACCGCCCACAATGCGTGTTTTTTTTTTTTATTGCAATGAATGGCGAGACGAGCAAGCCGTTCGCCTGATGGTAAGCGATACGACCGCTCATAAACAGTAGGAACGTTCCACTGCGCTCGCCATCCTGAGACATAAGATGTTAAGTCTCAACTCTCAATATGTCCAGTAGTTACTCTGGCTACAATGTCCTTCAATCCGAAACACAACAGTGCATTTACGCAGTGTTGTTTCACGGGAGAAATAGACATTGCGGTGGTACCTACCCAGATGGCCTCTCACATATGAGAGACCTACCACCAGTAAACGTGTGCGTGTGACGGTCATCGAGGGGTTTTTAGTCAGTATAATGCCATCGGTATTATCAGGGACTCGGCTCGATCACATCCACATTTTTCCGGGCTGGAAGGCCAGTGACACTGACGTACCCCTTTCGGCCTCCCTCGGGGTACTGAAAGGGGAGCTTAATAGCCACGGTAATAGCTTTTCATATTGAAACAAAAAAGGTACTATTAACTATAGGTATTAATCGTATAAGTAATAACTGACGGATGAATGAAATTAATCAAAGGAAATATTCACTAATTTTATAGCTACACAAAATTTTAAGTAATATTATTTTCCGCTAAACAAATATAGAGATTGCTAATGCTGGTGTAAATTACACAACAAACAAGTTTGTTGCAACTTTGCAAATTCAATGACGCCAATATCAGATTACGGCTTCGTATTTGAAAGGCAGCATTTATTCTTATTATTAATGTTCAAATGCTTCGTTTTTGACGGCCTTCATAGCGTAACTACTCATAGTTACAGAGACCTCTATGAAAGGAATGGCCGCGGGTTCGATCTTATACCGTGATAAATGTTTTTCCGTTTCTGGGTGCTCCAATATTATATGTCTCAAATTTTCCCACGACACAAGATATAGTATTTTTACTGTGAGGTCAGGATTAAGTGGGGGAGACTAGCGATGAACATAATTCAAATTCAAAAAACGAAATTCAAAAAAATCTAGATTATCAATTTTCTTTCCCACAGACTTTATTCTCTGAATTCCAATTACTATACATGATATTTTGGTCTTTGGGCTATATTCATTCCGGTCAATTTGTCCAATTGCCTTCGCCTTAAGAGCGTTTATACCCTGCACGCGCTTTTTGGCTTAAAAACAGGACTTTTCAAATGAGTTAATAGGCACCAATAAACAATTTAAAGGAAAAATAATTATTACTAATTTTAGAAAAGGTTGTCATCTAGGGATTTTGGTGGAAAACATTATAGATTGATGGATAATTTGTAAGTACTATGAGGATTACTGAACACAAGTTTCGTTATTTAGGCTTTAAATGGTAATTTAGAAGCTTAAGATATCCGAAACCACTAAATATAAGATGAAAATAAAAATATTATCAGACTAATAAGACCCTTATGGAGGGATTTTGCTGAGAAAAATAATCTTTTTGTGTTTAGTTCCTGAAAAATAAAAATTTAAACAATGCGAAATTATTGAGAAACTCTCGTCAAGAACATATTTTTTTTCACCAACTTATCGTACATAATTTTTATAGCAATTGCATATTATAATAGAAGAACATCTTATCAATAAATTATCATTTTTATTTTTCAACAAAATTAGTTTTCATGTTTTCTACAAATATTTTAAAAACCACTATAAAACACGCTGTCCGACGTGGCTCAAATCAGACCGCCGCAAGGCCTTCTAGAGGGAGGACGTATCGCTCGTCGCTCCGGCCTAGCTGCAGTCGATTTTTGCCGTACGTAGTAAAAATAGCCATGCGCGCACTGCGATTACCACATCTTAGTACTTTGGTAGTAAAATATTTAATTATTTTTATTACCTACAATGATTTTGTAGTGAGTATAAATTATGTTTCAGGTAATATAATGGGATGTAATTCCGAGGCTAAATTATGTTATGTATCGTAATATAAAATTAAATATATTTCGTAATTGTAAGGGGTCGTAAGGCCCCTAACACTATTTATGTGTTCGAACACGAAATGATTAATAAAACGTCCGTAGTGTCTACTGATTGAACACTGATTTGAATGCAACTTAACAATGTAATAATAACGAAAATATCATTAGTATCTAAATTTGTATTATTCTTTGCTTGCACAGTAATATTTGTCTACTTATAATGCAAATAAAATATTTTTATGATATTATATTACAATTACATTTCAATTGAATATTTGAAGCGCACGGATCAAAGTTGTTTGAGCCGATTGTATAGCGAGCCGATGCGGCAGCTCTACGCACACAGCTTTGGTCGCTTATGTGTGCGTGAAATTAACGAAGAAATACCTATAGTTGACTTTGCGCGCAGGGTGTATACGCTCTTAATCTGTTAATACTTTCATCAGGTCACCTCTAGCCCCGTTTATAATTTACCTCTTGTGCATAGCAACAACCATACGAATAAATGAGAAGCATAAACATAAACCTACTCAATTAAATGAGGCAATTAATTACTTTATTAATTTTGTATAACGTATACATTAATTTACATTCGCGGAGATATAAAAATCTAATTAAGGTAATAAAAGCGTACTCAATGCTTAAATGAAAAATGTATAATTATAATGTGTAAATATCTTATGAAATATGTATGAGCATTCGAATATTCTGTAATCGGTGGTAGGTATAGATATTTGCAAAGTATTACAAATTGTATACAAATTATAATTTTAAACTAATATAGGCTTCTATAAAATGTGCAAATTTTAATCTATACTTGCATCAGCCCATATACGTCCCACTGCAGGGCACGGGCCTACTCTACAATCGAGAGTACGATTGAGAGTGGTTAGGCCATATAGTCCACCACGCTGGCCTACAATCTATACTTATTAGTATATAAATCTGAAGAGTTTGTTTATTTGTTACCGCTAATCTCAGAAACTACTGGCTGGAGCTGGGAAAATATTTCTTGTGTTTTTATTTATTGAGAAAGGATATAAATGTAACATCGCGCTACCACCAATAGGTGCCGAACAACAGTGAAAAAATTGCAAAAACAGAGATATTTTGTTCTTTTTAATAACTTCCATTGCGTACTGTAATAATACAGGTTTAGTCTAGGCACACTTTTTATCTCAGAGTATTCACACTTAGCATAGTCCTTTGCTTACTCGTTACAACATCACACATTATGTAATATGCTTTTTTCACTCACCAAATAGATATGGAAGCTTAATTGATCGCCTACTTTTATTACATTAAAATATACTGTTAATTACGGTGAAACAACGTCGTGAAGCAACGGGATTCAGTTTTTATTTTATTTTGCACTTTGCTGTTACTTATTATATGTATAAATATTGCTACACAGAAACGTTGAGATTAATCTGTGACGTAACGTATACAAATTAATACCAGTCACACAGGTCTGGTCAGGAGTCTGAATATTTTAGTGTGTGATGGCTCAGTAGACCGCAAGCAGAAAGTTTTTTCTTCATATCGAATCAAATAATACACGTTTTCCAAATAATCAACTTAATAATATATGATTTTTACATTGGTTTAAAGAAAAAATCACATTTAAAATATGATATGAAATATTCGTGGTTTTTTTATGCTAGGTATGTTTTCTAACTGTCATGTCGATTCGATGTTTCTTAGCGTAATAGTGGTAGACACTAACAGCTGTCGTCAGCCATGACTCGGCATGAATGGGCAGGCTAGTCGGGGCGTAGTTTGGTGAGTAATATTTCCGGATGGCCAATGCCCCTCGTCCTATGCTAATAACTAATGCCTAGTAAATAGTAGTTTTGTCCTTCACGATTCAATCATAGACAAGGCTCATGGCCAGAAGTGAGACGCATACGATCCGTACGTAGTTTATCGACATGAAAGTAACAATAAATAACAACAAAGCTAATTGAATCGAATGTTTGGTAAAATGTTTTTCTTGGGGGCCGTCATTTTATGCGATTTATGCAAAAATACGACGTTTGTGCAACGTATAGTCAAGGTTATAGGTTTAATTATAGTCTGCTATCGCATAGCCACGCACGCACACATAAAACTTATGCTCTTTTAAACTCCTTATCGGCAACTATTATGTTACTTCATTGATGACGTCGACAATCGTCAGAAGGTGTTGCAGTCGTTGGTAACGTACATCATGCCATATTTAACCAATCATTTCGTACAGAAATATGATTACATAATCTACCTACTCTGATGCATATACACCGTCACTATATCCCCATTATTTTTTCTACGAGTTTATGACATTCTGACGCACGTTTAGAACTCTACAAATTCTACAATAAAACTGTAAATATAATATTAAGTTAAATTCCTCCCATCTAACTATCAAATCTTGAAGTATTATAACACTTTGACGTTCGCTTGTATTGATTATTATTGTCCGCCTAATAAGTATAATGCTGCTATAATGCACAGGGCTCATACGATAGGTAGCACAATTGTACGTTACAATTTTCAATAGAACTTACGTTGCTTATAATTGTCAACTTAAAAAACTATCTATTGACACAAAATAATTATAAATTCAATATAATTTCATTAAATCAACGTTTCTAGTATTGAGATATTGAGAGGTTAGTGCAAGACATCCTTGTGCAATATCTATTTTTATCAATTGAATACGCGCGACTTAATTAAATAAATTATAAACAGGAAATAAAAGATAACGAAAAGATGCCAGTTTTACAAATTATTCAATTTTAAATATTCATTTATTTTATAAAAAGAGACACGCTTTAGTCGATATTTTATGATGGGCGAATGAGCGCAACGCGCTGACTAATACAACTGTCTCGCAGAAGACTAACGTGAGAGAAAGATTATAACTAATTATTTTTCACAGTTAACTTATTTATTTATTTATTACCAAATTCCAACAATTCTTCCTATTAATTTAACTTTCTGATTAATTTCGTTGCGGGTTAAAAACAAGTTCCGGAGACTCGAAAAGCTTCAATGCTTGATGTCATTACATTGCGTGCCACTGTTGATCCTGGCTCACAGGAGTTACAGTAGTGGTTGTGAGGGCGGGACAGGCTCCAAAAAAAAGTAAAGTAATTAGAAAATATTACCCTGCTTTTTATGCAATAGATGCAAGCAGCTCACCTGACGGTGACTGTTGACTACAGCCCATGAACATCCACAATCATTGGATCATGAATATGATTCCTGCCTATTACATCGGGAGGGGAGCGGGAAGTAAAAAGGATGGAAAAAGGAAAGGTTTATTAGGAATCCGTCAATATTGGGCCCTACTCTGAAAATCCGAAACGAAGTTCGAAGCTTCGGACGATCGAAGTTTATGACTTCCTATATATTGTATTATCTATGTATGTTTATGACGATACGAATGTACCCACTCTGTAAACGTTCGGATTCGTATAACGTACATCGTAACGACCATAAGTCTATGTAGGTACATTCGTATCGTCATAAACTTCGATCGTCCGAGGATTCGAACTTCTTTTCGGATTTTCATAGTAGAGCTCTCTGTCACTTCACGACGATTTTCCGTGTGATAGTAGTACCGCTCCGGATAAGCGTGCTTATTTATGCTGAGTCATGACTGTATGAGTTCATGACTGACAACAGCATGGCTCTACCACTTTCAAAAACTTACTTTACTTCAAAGATACGTCTAATACATAGTTATTGGTTTTTTCATACATATATATTAATTATTTATTATAACGGTGCAGGGAAACATCGTGAGGAAACCTGCATACCTTAACGATTTGTATAAATTTCTATAGTATGTGAAGTCCTCCAACCTGCACTCGGCCAGCGTGGTGGACCTTATGGCCTAATCACTCTCAATCGTACTCTCGATGGTAGAGAAAGCGCGTGCCCTGCAGTGGGACCTACATATACAGGGTATATCAAGACTGCTACCGAAAACGAAGCCGGGTGTTAGTTTTAGTGATTACAAACACAATACAACTAAAAATTTCGCTCAGAATCGCGACTACTTTTTTTTTATTATTTTTTAAATATAGTCGATTTTGGGTGGTAAATCCATAGTTTTTGCGAAAATAATATTTTAAAGCCTTTCATACCATAGCGTCTTTAAAAATAAAAGGGTGTACACTATTATTTAAGAAAAAGCTATGTATTTACCACCCTAAAACGACAATAGAAATAAATAACAAAAAAAAATCGTCGCAATTTTTTTAACAAAATTTAGTTGCATTGTGTCTGAAGTTACTACAACTACCACCGGCTTCGTTTTCGGTAGCAGTCTTGATATACCCTGTATACTGATACAGATACATACTGGGTATCTCAAGACTGCTACCGAAAACGAAGCCGAGTGGTAGTTTTAGTGACTACAAACACAATTCAACTAAAAATTTCGTAAAGAAACGCGACAATTATTTTTTATGATTTTTTAAATATCGTCATTTTTGGGTGGTAAATCCATAGTTTGTGCTAAAATAATAATTTAAACTCTTTTATACCTTAGATTATTTATAAATATAAGGATATACACTATTATTTTAGGAAAAAATGCATTTACCACCCAAATATGGTAATAGGAAAAAAATAACAAAAAAAAATAGTAGCTTTTTTTGCAACTTTTTCTGTTGCATTGTGTCTGAAGTCGCTTAAACTACCACCCGGCTTCGTTTTCGGTAGCAGTCTTGATATACCCTGTATATAGGCATTTCCGGCCACAGTGGATCCATACAAAAATAACTCCCTCACTTATATAGGTAGATGTCTGCGTGATCAAGAAATGTTTGTTGAAACTCCCCAGTAGTTCTCATACCCGCGACACAAGATGTCCTGCGATTGTTGGATGCATTAAAGATATATACGAATACAAAAGTAGAGCACCGTTATGCAACAACAGGATGAATTTTAAAAAACTACAAAGAGAACAGTGCAAGTTAAGACGATTGAATAAGTCGTTGTTAGGCCAGTAGGCCTTGGCCTGAACGAAAGTTTGCCTCTCGGTTATAAGCTTAATTGAACATTTTCAATTATTAGCAGTGATTTGTACAGCAGCTAGAAATTATGTGGGTACCATTTATTTTTTGCATACCACTTAGTAATCTAATATTAAATAGAGAAAAATTTACACGTGTTTCCCAAGTAGGCAAATAGAAATTCAGCATAATATAATCGTGTTGACAAAAGATACTTTGTTTGTATCAAAGTCCGAGCTTCTATTATTATTGAAGATATCAGTAGAAATACAGCCAACAATCTCTACTATATTTTCAATACCGCAATGTACATGTACGTTTTTTGGAAGCTAATCCTGGGCGGATTGCTTTCTATAACTGCTGACCAGGATCGATGATGGCATTTTCTTATGCATTTAATTATTACCTTGTTGTTCATATCGGGTCAATGTTATGTAAATTCGAAAAGTTAAAGTTCTTTTATTAACGCAAGTGCAAAAAATCTCTAGCCAAACTTCGGGTAGTTATGGAAGTAATTTTATTAAAGTGTCAAAACGGGTGGGAGCATAGCAGTTTGCAGTTTAAACCACAGACTAAACCCCCTCCAGCTCCGGTTCGATAGACGGAGCATTCAACAGTTTAATATCCTCGTCGTCCTTTAAATGCGAATTTTTGTCGAAGATATTTATTCTTATAAGTCTTTTGTCCGATAATAAAAACGTGTTTTGTATGCGAATAATTGATTAATAAGTGAATAAGACCGGTGCCATGGTCACTGGTCTGGTTCAAAATATTTAACACATTGTTTTATGCCGTCATGTATCACAGTATCAATAAATACGAGTATTTTTCAAACTCACAGAACCTGGTTTCTAAGCATATATTTGTTAGTACAAGATTCTGCCTTGTGATGATCAAACCAGCGGTTTCTTTTCACGTTTCCCTGATGGATATCCGCCCACTGCTCTCGAAGCTGTCAATGATTCCTAATAAACAACACATTAGAATGTTATTTTATTATAAATAGATATTGAATGCTCTGTAACAAAGATTAACTGCGGTCAGCAACCCGCAATCTGCGGCCGCGTGCGGTCATTCCACTCGAGGAAAAGTGTCTGAGAAGTTTTTCCTCGAAATAATGTGCTCATGAACTAAATAGAGGCTTGAAATCCATCACAGCCTGGCACAATAAAGTGACTGCAGTGCTGTTAATATTAAGAGCAATGCAACACATACAACATCCACTGAAGACATGATCATTTTGACAATGGCAAATGACTAACAAAACATTAGAATGAAAGGTATACCATCTCTATTATATCTCGCTCTCTTGACGAAAAGTAATATACTCTTTGACATCTGTGAAACGTGAAGCCGTGGGTTCGATCCTCGCACCGAGACAAATATTTGTGAGATCCACAGGTATATTTATTTATCATACACCAGTAAATAGTTACTTGGTAAACTTCACATGCCCTTGAAATGTTTTTAGAATTTATCAGGTGTTTAGGTTTTTCAAAATTCTACCACAAGTGTTGTAATTCCTATAATAAATAAATGTTATTATTAAAATGCCTCCAGAACTAACGGAATATTAAACCAAAAATACATGTTATCGTGTAATGTAATTAAAATCTTAGATCCCGCAATATTTCTGACTAAATGATAAGTTAAATAACTGCACATTTTATTCCGCATTGATTGAACAAGAATTAATTACCAAGGCAATTTCGTAATCGATTAAATGTTTACTAACAGGCGCTACTTGCGTAATTGTCAGCCTATTAATTTTATTGAATAAAAAAAGCTTGCATTTATAAAGTGTAGAAGTGACTCTATTAGTTAATTTAGTATTCTGTGCTATTAGGTTCAAATGCGGGCAGTGTTCAACGGGAACATTGCAGTTGTCGGCACATTTCCAAGTTTCAACCTTTTCTGTATTTTAATGTAGTATTCACGGCCGACACCGTTCAGAGCACATGCATAAAACATTTTGTTGCAATCTGGAGAACCTGGATTAGAATCACGACGCAAAATATGGACATTTTGATGAATACAATGCCCAACAGCTCATAGAAATATCTTAAATAGTTTCAGCATATCGCATTAATTGTGTCGTTGGCCTACACTCAACCACCAGGTGCACATCAGTGACTTTATCATGACAAAAAAACGGCTCTATTTTTAATTTCACGATCATAAACGCGACAAATATAACCCATTTTCATTCTATTATTTTATTATTCTATCATTTGGAAGTGCATTGCGCACTTTATAATAAATCAATATTTTGATTGGGATGAATCTTCCACGAATAAATATAGACCTGTTTGAATTGGCCATAGTACGTTAAATAAATTGCAGTTGATGCATAATGCATGCATGTATGAGCTCATGCCTTTTTTCAGAAGGGGTAGGCAGATATGCTACCGGACACCCAAGTTTCGCCTTGTATTTTGCGTCCCACGATGTGATTGGGGGCGAGACTTTCACCGAATAGATACTGATATCTTCAATTTAAAATACAGCTTGATATTATTTCATTCCGTTGTGCCAAAAATAAAATATTTTATGGACACTAATGACAGACATCAATTTTAAAATAAAGAACATTCAGACGAGTTCAGAACTTCCTCGGTTTTTTGAAGTAGGTTAAAAAACAACAAGTTAATTAGGCGATTTCTAGTAGCTTCTTCAACCAAAATATTATTTTACTCTACTAGAATAACAACAACTAGAGCATTTGGAAGCCCTCACACACGTAAACGTAATTAAATAGCGATATATGAGACATATTACTGACGCGACTAATAAACATATTTTCGTGGACTCAGCGTCAGTATGATATTTAACGCCACCACAAGGTGATAATAAACAGATGCCGTATAGAACCTCTATTTCAAAAACTGCTACTATAACTACTGGACATTACATCTTAAATCTCAGGATGGCAAGCGCAGTAGAATGCCAAGCATTGCTTTGTAATTCAAGGTGTGGTTTAGTTTTACTACTGTTCATGAGCTGTTGTATCGCTTACGATCAGGCGACTGGCATGCTCAAATCACCATTAATTGCATAATAAAAAAACTGACGTAAATGTAGTACAGCTAGATTACCGCTATGCCGTTGCGTTTCATTCGGTGAGTGAGATTATCGAAGACATAATAAATTATAGCTTTCAATGTAGAGTGCAGAGAGAGAGAGAGAGGTAAAGCCATGCTGTAACTCGTTAAAGTCAAGAATGCCAAAAGATCAACAGTAGTAGACGGGCAAACTATTACGATGTGGTTCGTCGTATGATATCGACATATGATTTCTTTAACCTACATTTTTTCACCACCCCAGGTGAAATTAAATTTCACGATTTTGGCCAACTCCTTTATATAAGAACACATTTACGGGTTAGCTGAACTTCGGTTCGATTTGGTTCGGAAACTTACGTGACCGGTAAAAAGACTCATACCTATAATAGTTGATCAAAAGCTGTGAAAATTAAAATCGTGGTTTCTGACAAAACTACCAGATGGTTATTTTTTTCAAAATTGGTAATATGTCACCTGGGGTGGTCAGGAACATGTGGTTTAAATTACTATTATTCAATATCACCCTATACCGTGTACCATTTGCTTAATTGGATATGAATAAATTTAAAATTCTATTATGAGCGACGATCAACAATATTAATATGAATTGAGTGAGTTGATATGAGTCACTATTATTGATATGAGTTAATATTATTCATTCATCATTCATCATTTCAGCCACAGGAGGTCCACTGCTGAACATAGACCTCTTCCTAAGATTTCCATATCGAATTGTTGGAAGCGAGCGGAACTAATATTGCCTTCTTCTTCTTGTAGTGCCTCTCCAGCTAGTGGTGGTTGGCAGTTAGCTCAGCATACTGTCCCTTGTCTCGTGCGAGCCGAAATAGTTTTTTTTAGGCGCTCGCAATCCCTGTCCACTCTCGGATATTACGCAGCCATGACGTTTTCCTCCGACCGACTTCCCTCTTACCAGCTACTTTTCCCATCATTATAATTTGAAGGAGCTCGTACTTATCATGTCCAAGCACGTGTCCTAAATATACAACTTTTCTTTGCTTGATGGCCACATCTCAAATGCTTCCAAGCGTTTGCCTAGGTGTTCCTTGATGGTCCATACCTCACATCCGTAAAGAACTATCGGCCAGATGTAACATTGTAGAAGTCTGATGCGCAGTGAAATCTTAAGATTACGATTGCAGAGAACCCCTTTCATCTTATCTGAACGCACTTCGGGATACTTCAATGCGAGCCTTTATTTCAGTGTAGCAATCCCACTCGTCTGTAAGCCAAGTACCCAGGTACTTGTATTTCTTATACCAGATACCGTTATATTTGGCTGTAGGCCACAATCTCTCGAGATTACCATTATTATTTTTTACTCTGGCCCGGCATAATGGCCACATTGCACCTGATGGAAAGCGCAAATGCCGCCCAGGCAGAGTATCCATTGGCATCAGACATCTTGGTTTTCTGGAAATGTATTCTAAGAGCAGCCATTATTGACTACATTGTATTTAATATCTTAAGTACAGATATAGACACCATTGAGTATACTTAAGTATTGATTCTGTATGTATGAATATGTTATATTTTACATAAACTAGTAATATTTTATATGCACAAATGATGCAATCGGAAATCAGCAACTAACTAATGGTGAAAATCTACATAGATTCCAGCTCACAACATATTTTATGATGATTAACGCATCCTGCTAGCCTTGTTAATATATAACAAACAGATACTTTACAATAATGCAAGTATTATGCATTTATAAGATTTCAAAGACATCAATTAGTTTTTTTTATGTACTTTATTGTATATCACCACTGTGATTCATTGTGTTCACTGGTGACAGGTCTCATATGTGAGAGGCCACCTGGTACCTCCGCAATGTCTATTTCTCTGGTGTTTAGCGGGTGTTTATGAATGCTTTGTTGTATTCCGGTTTGTAGGACATTGTAGTCAAAGTAACTACTAGACATATTGAGTCTTAACATATTATATCTCAGGATGGCGAGCGCAGTGAAATGCCAAGCATTGCTTTGTAATTCATGGCGTTGTTTGGTTTTGCTACTGTTTATGAGCGGTCGTATAGATTCCCATCAGGCAAATGGCACGCTCGTCTCGCCATTCATTACTATAAAAAAAGGACACCAAAATGAAACATACGAATAAAACACTTACAACTTAAGGTAAAGATATGTATGTCATATCCCATTGGTAGATAAATCTTTCTATATTTGTGATTAAACGAACGGACACATTATGGCTTGCAATATACATATAACGAATTACTAGAATGTAAGTTCGTTAACATGCTGGGTGTATGCTCGTCATTATGCTTCACAGCTAGTCATAGCTTAGTATTGTGGGCGTATGTGGGGATGTGTCAGATCAAATGGTAGGAAATAATAATCTTACTCACGGAACGCGAGACAGTCTCCACGCTCTTACAGCACTATTTTCAGATGATAAAATTGATTGATCGCAACAAAACGTACTGCTAGCTCGCAGACCGTTGAGGTGTCCCTGACTTTTCTTTTATCGAAGTCCCTGACATCTTCAGTCAATGTCTAGCGTAGATTCTGTCGAACGCCTATAAAGGGCGTTGGCATACCGTTTTTATTATATTATTAGTGTATTAATATATTTTATTATTACACTCACTACCTCACTACTAAACAACCACAGATTGGGTGTTTTGACTTTTTGCCAAAATATTAATTATGATATTAAGACTTTTTTTTTTCACTATCTTTCTCCTTCTCTTATATCCAATAGTGTTCTGGTAGAGATCGACTTAGTGCGATGAGTTTGTACTTTGGTATTTTACCATCTCTATATACTGTTATATGTACTCTTGCAAGCGAGACATGGAAAGCTTTAGTTTGGACTTCAGGAATTGGGAAACTCTAGCCAACAATAGGCCTGACTGGCATAAAATGAGTGTAGGTCGAATACGGAAGCATGACTAAGTCTGGCTCGATATGATAAAGCGAAAAAGTTTCGTACTAGAGCAGCTGTTTCTGTCCATTATTCGCGCTTTACTTGCGACATATGCGGCAAGAAATGCCGTGCTGCCATGACCTTGTAAGCAACAGAAGAAAATGTGCCAGCACCAGACTACAGGCATCCTAATTGCTTATTACCTTACGCAATAAATTTCGTACACTACAAACACTGCAACAGTCGTCTGCCAAGATGCTGTGCCCAATGGTATACTGTTGCGTTTTATGTAAAATTAATACTAAAATATATAAATAAATATGATTCAGTTATCATGAAGAAGGATGAAACGCGATTATATTTGAAGACATTGTATACGCGTAAATAATGTATCTACGCGTAAATGTATGTGGATATTTTAAAAATCAAGTAAACTGGCCTTTTCTGGATCAGCCCATATACGTCCCACTTCAGGGCACGGGCCTACTCTACAATCGCTGGCCTAGTGCGGGTTGGCAAAACTGGCCTTTTAATATTGCCTTTTTATAATATAAACCAATGGTTTGGAGCATAGGCAACAGACAAACACCATACTGCTGTCACCGTGCCTACTCTAACGTACATTGTTGTGTTGCCTGCCAGGCTTTCTTATCAAGCAGAGTTGTCTGGAAACTCCGTACGTATATGACTAGCTTATATAACGATAACAAAGCTGACATATGACGTCGTTATTCAGTGAAACAATAGCCCCAATGGCTTCAACTATACTAACCGCAAATGTATGGTTTGTGCCCTGAATTGATTTACTGCTCCCGGTGGTATAAAAATAAGGCAGTTGTAACCGCCATTGCCTATGTAATACCTACCTATTGATAGCGGTCTGACGTTAGTCCCGTAATATGGTCGCTGCATACGTGATGCATTTATTAGAGTGACCAGAAGTTCCGGTTTAACTCAATATAAACGACTTTTGGTATCAATAAATCAATTTCTATATTTTTACTACCGATCAGCAAAATGGATATAATATAAATCTTACTAATATGCTGTCTAGATTATTGCACGTAAGTGTATTAAAATAATATTGAGATCTTTAATATTCTAATATTTTATAACCATACAAAAACACGAAAACTTTCTAGAACTAGTTCTAGGAGTTCTAGAATCCAGTTTTATTTTTACGTAACAAAGGAAAGTATGACCAGTATGCATCAGTACTTTTGCTGATGCAACACCAATTTATATAACTTAAAAAATATCCGTCGGAAATAATTCTATACAGACTACATGTGGATTACAGACCACTAAGTAGGTACTTATTACTTTACACTACTTTAACACGTCATGAAATATATAGTCTTTTTTCATCTTATTACTAAAAAAATCTATCTTCGTCTACAGAAAGTCATATGTTAAAGTTAAGTCGTTAAGTTTTCAAAGGCCACCTTAACTGATGTCAAAATAACCAAGACAAAATATATTATTATATTTTGGTAAGGCAAAGGGCTAATTAGGATTTTAGATTAAATTAAATTTGGAAGGCGATAAATAAAATCGATAACAAGCCTGGCCGTCCGGGAGTGCAACTGGTGTCAACGATAATCGAGACATTACACATACTTTCACGGGACATTTTAAAGTACAGTCTCCGTTAAGTCCCTCAGATATGGCCACAAATACTGAGCTTGTGATTCGCGGGGAGAGGCCACTATTATGCTTCACCAGTAAAGAAACCAAAACTGTGACTGAGAAGATGAGCAGGGAAATCTCCGGAAAATGACGGCCTCAGCATTGCACTCTTTAAATAGGCAGGCGTTTACTTGCCACGTGTGTTATCAATGTCTTACACAATGTGCATTGGTCACTCATATCTGCCATAGAATTTGATGAAAGCCATAGTAGTGCCTATAGTCAAGAACAGGACAGGTCATATATCTGATAAGGGAAATTATCGCCAAATCTATTGCCACTTCTATGGCCAAGATATTTGATAGCTGTTAGCTGTATGGTTGTTTTGCAAAACATCTACATGTACATGATGCACGCTGTCCAAAAATTTACAAGTTGGAGTGTTGAGTGAGGCAGAGAGGCCTAGACTTTTAAATTTATACATACTTAGATGATCTTATAGTTCAGCTCAGTCGCATTTATATTTATTTTTAGAATATAGTCGCATAATATATTCCGATTTTTGGAGAGCCTACCTCGTTTCTGTAGTGCCTCAAAAATGTCTGCACAGAATCAAACGGATGGTTTTTATGCAATCATCCGAAAACAGATTTTATCACTGGTAAAAAGGATGCGGGCCAGTCGCAACATCATCCTGAAAGTTGTGTACCAGACAGTCATGTCGCCTATTATGAGGCATTTTGTATGGAGAATGACCAATTAGTCTCTAGATCATACTCAGACTTTTGATGTATGCACCGTGCACTTTAGCAGTTACATTACTTAAGAAATCGTCAGATGTTACTAAAACCATGGATTTTGCTGTCAGAAAAATAAAGAATTATTATAAGTCTCCGGAAAACATGTCCAAACTCCATAGCGACCTTTGTAAGCTTGCCACATATTTTGCAAAACCGCAAAATTGTGAAAAACACGGTTTTTATTGTGTGTTTTTATAATCAGTTATATATGTATATTTAAGTAGTATATTTGATCAAGCAATAGATTAGAATAAATTAGGATATTTTATATTAAACAGCTTTCTCCATCGATTTCTAAAGGCCAGTGATTACGATCGTCAAGTTTTGTGGGTTTGTAAGAGACGGTTTTCTGTTACATACGGGCGAACCGCTTCGGTATTTACAGAATATATATTCAAAAAATCTACTCTGATAGCAAAAACAGTAGACTTTTCGATAGGTTCCTCTATGGTATCACCAACTTAAAAACCATGACAAATTAGCTGAGATGACGCAAATCGTACGGTAACTTAGATTAAAATACGGTACACACAATGAAGTTTCCATTAGGTAATGGTTACCTAACCAATTATTTTCGCTGAAAATGAAGTCTAAATTGTAGAGGGCTAATAAGAATGCATTGAAATATTTCCTTATCAACTGGAACGAAACTATGTAATCAATTTTTATTTATAAAACGCATTTATATATATGAAACAAATATGACCTAGCATTGACAAGAAATGGGTATATTCGATGAATACATTGTAATTAAGTTTTGAAAGCATTGTATAAAATATATATAAAATGTTATAGGTACTTTTTTAGATAAAAGTAATAATACTTAATATCGTTCTCTTTTCATCTTTAATAAAGTTCACATAAACGTCGCTCATAATAAAGATAACAGCAATTTTCTTTTAATTAGTTATCAGTACTTAGTTTACTTTGTTCATTCATAAACTTGAGAATTAATAAGTAGATTTTTTGTCATTTAATATTTATATACATTTTGTTAACGCTTTTGAACTTTCATATATATATACTAGGACCTTTTTCCATAATACTCATATACCTGCCACATGTAATGTCGTATACTATATGCAGATTATATAGCATGTCTCTGTAAAGTGATCTCAGATAAAAATTGCGAATTCACTGGTCACATAATTAATAGCAGATTTATAAGGGCTTCGAAAAGCAACGACATTAATTGAGGGCAATCAAAAGTATTCGCGAGGAAAATTGGCCATCCCGCATAAATAAAATTAATTTGTGGAACTCTACCGTATCAAGCATATGAACATAATATATTTTCTTAACTTGTTATCTAAGTATATAATTGTGTGAGTTTAGAACTGTATAGATGCAGAAAAGGGTGAAACAAGTTGCATATTCACCACATTAATAATATAACACATGTTATCATTGTGCTGAAAAGCCTTATTTGTTGATTTAAAAAACTAGATGACCACCACAAATAGACTTATCGTCAACTAAATTGAAATCTCAAGATATTTTGTGTATACCTATGTATATCTTTAAACAAGCTATTTAGTTCAGCCGAAACTGGAAAAAAACCCAAAATTGTAGTAATCCTGAAATTTCGAGCAAATACAAGGCCACTCTATATTGCACACTGCACTCTGGTTGAGCGCAGTACGCAAACATTGTATATATAAACGTGATGCCATTTCATATAACACTTTGTTTTATGTTCATGCCTAGACTTGCACAAACAAACATTAACCTACACGTTAGTCATTCCGTACTTGTGAATATTACACGATATATTGCAAGAGCTAATTGCCTCTATGCAAATAATACTACGAAAATACATACATACATACATAAACTCACGCCTTTTTCCCAGAAGGGGTAGGCAGAGGTGCAAGGGCACCCACATTTCGCCTTGTATGTTCCGTCCCATGATGTGATAGGTGGCGAGCCTATCGCCATATCGGGCACAAATTCCTGACTCTGGGCTGATAATGAATAGAAAAATCCAATATCACTTTGCCCAACCCGGGATTCGAACCCGAGACCTCAGCTTTGTAACCGTACCGGAGTACAACTACGCCACCGAGGCAGTCTACGAAAATAAATAAAAAATAATAATCATATGAAATCTTTTACAACTATAAAGAATTGTTATAACCGACAGGTGTGTGGCTTGTATTCACAACAAAAAATAAAGATTCTTCCTTCTTCATAGCAGAGGATATGCAAACGACCAAGAAATATCATGTGAAGAAATAATATGCTAATTAATATCTACAACTCCAAGGACATCCTAGAATTACTGCGTATTTCAAGGCATAGAACGTCTCATAAACTCTGCATACCATGCACCTTCATATCTATTGATACTTCATTTAAGGATTTGATTCCAATAGGCAAGTTACTAATACGCAAGTTGAAAATTGCATGCAACTTGGACAAACCCGCATATAATATGCATGTGGGTAGTTTGAAATTGAACTTGTATATTTTCATTAAATAACTAATAATAGTAATAAAACACAAAAAGTCACCTACCTAGTCCCCTACATAGTAACCCCACATTAAGATCAGTTAAGTCTTGTGCCGTAAACTACGAGAGACTTTTCGGTCTCACAAATACCCAGACTCGAAAGAGCATTTCTCTCGGTGCGGGGATGGCAATTGGCCCGTTACTCAAGTAACGCACAATTTGAACGAGCAAAGATAAGTTGCATGAATTCGTCTTCCATCCATGATTTTCTTTTAAATTTTAAACGTGTTCACTTTTACTACAGTCAAACTTCCATACATTTTGCACAATGTTGAAATTAGTTTGCAATGTAAGCAACTTATACCCAAAAGCAATGCAAGATGCATGTTTTCGAGGGTCTGCAAATTGCATTTAGGTTTTACTTGAATAAAAATAGAGACATTCAAAATTGAGTGGGAAATCATGGGTGAAATCGTGCAATTATCTGAGCTGAATTATCTATCACTCAAATAAAAATTTACACGTTTAAACTACCCACATGCAAGTTATAGCTTGTGTGCAAGTTTGTTCAAGTTGCATGCAATTTGTTACTTGCATGCAAGTAACTTGCCTAGTGAAATAACGCCTTTAAAAGCTTCGCTGAAAATGTTAGCCATTAATGAAAGGGAAACATATACGTATATATGCGATGAGGTCCCTAGTAGTATAATCAAGGCCTTTGAAGCTTATTCTAGGACACATGAGCACATGCATATATGCACATGGATTTTGGCCGTCCCGTCGTTAAATTATATTTACCTAGAGCTCATACTACATCAATTATGTAGTCACAATTATTAAGTCCGTTAGACTAAGCATTCGTAAAATAACAGTAATTATAACAATAGCTAATTGTATGTAGCAATGCAGGTAAACACATTGTCTGTAGCATTAACTAGTGTATCGTTGAAGGTTATTACGTAGTTATCAGATGGTCCGCTCATTTATTTTCATTTTTTCTATATCAGTATATCTGTAAAAGCAACAGCCTTGCCTGCCAGACCTTCGACATTTTGTAAAACCTAAAAAGTCTGAACACGCCTCTAACATACTCGTATGCTTCACAAAATCCCCTATTATGATGTTCCGATCGTAGTGTTTTTGGAAATTATCGGCTTTGTTTTTGTGAAAAAGTGTAGAACTACCATAAAAAACACCTTTTGATATTTTCTTAAAGAACATAATACATAAAGTTCCGTTTTTATACTGTAACACTGGCAATATTTCATGTTATTAAATATTAGGATATCTAGAAACTAAAATAAAATTTGATTTTGCAATAATATATGTTATTAAGGCAACTATCAAAAGGTGTTTCCTTGGTAATCACATACTTTTTATTGTTATTTAATCTAACCAGACACATTGAAGCTAATAACATCCATAGCCACCGCGATCGGAACATAATAGTAGTTGATCGTGTGATTCCTATGTTAAAGGCATGCTGACAAACAGCTTTTATAAAATGACTAAAATCTGACAGCCAAGGCTCCTGGTTTATATACAGTAATTACGATAATATCTTCGTAACATATAATATAATTTCGTTCAAAAACATGGTATTTTCCCACAGTTAAGCGGAAAGGAAAAAAATATTGTTTCCTTAACGCTAGAAGTAATTATTATAATTAATTTATAAGCAACTGAATTAATAAACTAGCTGGGAATCGTACCCCCAACCTTGTGCTTTGTAACTTACATAAATTACTATTTGTATGATAACATATTTTTTAATTTGATATCAATTATAAAAATCGAATTGAGAACCTCCTCCTTTTTTTGAAGTCAGTAATTATTTTTTTGAAACTTATTATCATCGTTGTTTAGCTTTGCTACTGTTCATGATCGGTCGTATCGTTTACCATCAGACGAACGGCATGCTCGGCTCGCCATTCATTGCAATATAAAAACATACCGTTGCTCGAAACACGCATACAACATGGAAAAGGACCTAGGCAAATCAAAACTTTATAGGCACAACCGACCAGGCTAATTACAGCTTTTAATAGTCATAAACTTAGACCTAATAATTGTACAATACTGAAACCTTAAGGCTTCTTCGTACAAACAGAAGTAAGCTACCTACAGACGTGTTGTTTGTATTTACCTTGATTATGTATTAGAAATTTCCGAAGAAACTGGAGCCAAATCAAAAAGCTGTAGCAAGGTCATAGTTTCCCAGGCAACCGGGAGCGCGCACGTGCTAGCGCGGCTCTATCAGCTCCTACCAGTGTTATCTCACCTTATTATCACGGGAAAAATATTATTAGCTACATATTTACTTGTCCGCCAACCCGCACTAGGCCAGCGTGGTGGACTATATGGCCTAACCACTCTCAATCGTACTCTCGATTGTAGAGTAGGCCCGTGCCCTGCAGTGGGACATATATGGGCTGATCCAGATCCAGACATATTTACTTGTTATTTTTTTACGTATTATCTTGAATCTAGTCCATTTTCAATCCAGACTATCTAATGGTTGTCTGGAAGAAATCGCGGTAAGCGATAAGACCGCTAATTGTCACCTTTATTTAAACGTGTTATTTCATTTATTTAGTGTCTTATAACTGTATGTGGTGTTTAATAAAAAAAATATAAATAAATTAATAACTTCCAACAGGTCAATGTGGAGATCCTTGGGGGAGGCCTATCTTCAGCTTCCTGTAGCTCTAAGATGATGATGATTTAAGTTCTATATTGCATATCCTGGCAAAGGAGTATACATCTTACCTGATGATAAGTGATTACCGTCACCCATGAAAACATGTAAAATTTAGATCTTGGATAAATTGTCACACTTTCAAAATTCCTCCCGTGGAAGATAAAATGCCAGCCTGTCTAAATTCCCCCCGTCGCAATAACAATCCTGATTCTTCTATTCGGGAAGAACAAAGGCATAGGTATAGGTACTTTTTCTGGCTCCTGATTGAGATGATATGGACGTCCACCATAGATAGGAGCCACATGTTCTGCTACCAATGTCGGAATCATGTCAGACTGCCTTCGCAGTGCGCTCAGCGACCTCCAGACATGGTTTAAGTCAACTGTTACTACGGACAGGACGTACAGTGGCGAATTCTTACACTTCCTTACAACAGAACGGAGTGATGAATACTTGTTATCACAGGATATGTATAGCCGTTTTTTGATTTAAAAAATGTTTTTGAATTGTTTTTTTTATATTTCAACGTTAAAGTTACGAAGGACCCTCTACTCTACATTATTTTTTTGGCGGGACAAATAGACCTTGCGGTGATACCTACTCAGGCAGCCTCGCACATATATGAGAGACCTACCATTATTAGTCGTGTAGTGTAGTAGTGTAATGTATAAGCTCATATAGGTCCCACTGCAGGGCACGCACGGTACGCCTCTACAATCGAGAGTACCATAAAGGGGTTAGGCCATATAGTCCAACACGCTGGCCTCGTGCGGGTTGGCAATATAAATATGAATGCAAATTGTAAATACTGATACATATAAGTCATAAATATTTCAATAAATTATTATATTTATAGAACCAACTCGGTTCGGCCATCACTTTAGATTATCATATTTTTTTATATTTCATTATATTTATTTATTCATGTACATTAGTTTAAAAATATTGTAAGTAGGGTATTTATTAATCAGATGAATTTGAAACTCTAAATTAAACAATAGTTATATTTTTTACCAAGTACCTCACGAATTATAATTTTAGAAGGAATCTTTTTCTATTTTAGTTTCACCCAAACATAGGCTGAGGACTGAACAGGTTCAATAATTATAAAACGAGTTCTTGTTCCAATGTTACAGTAGTAAAACAGCGAGCACCCTGTGCGCGTTGCCTAGCAACGACACGGGGAGCTCCGCTCGTCCCGGCTGCAGCTGGTATCAGACTAAATGCGTGGCAACATGGCATTTCAGACGTCCAAGCAATATTAAACTTACTAACTGAGACATAAGGTTGCAAATAATTTACTCATACCAGCAACTTAATCATGACTGTCGTATATTACTTTGAAATCTGCTCGTCTAAACCGAGCTTTATTTTATACTTGATACGGTTGTTTATACAATAAACAACAGACTTCTATATCGGCAGGTGCATAACACTGCTTCATTTCCTAGCTATAAGCGCAAGTATACACAGCTACCAACGTATAGTCAGTAGAGTATTGATTAAAGGTAGGTAAGGTACCTTTCCAGACAAACAACTAGAACAGAATTCATCTATAATACATACAAGGGCGAAAAGTTATTAGCAAGGCCGCACAGTCTGGTAAAATATTTCCACTTATTAATACGTTTTCAATAATTTATTTATTTTCAATAAATTAAAAAGTCTGTTACTATGATGAACATTAGGAGATTAACGTCGATATTGTTTTTTTTTTATTTCAATGAATGGCGAGACGAGTTAGCCGTTCGCCTGATGGTAAGCGATACGACCGCTCATAAACAGTAGCAACATTCCACTGCGCTCCCCATCCTGAGACATAAGATATTAAGTCTCAATATGTCCAGTAGTTACTCTGGCTACAATGTCCTTCAATCCGAAACACAACAGTGCATTTACACTGCTGATTCACGGGCGAAATAGACATTGCGGTGGTACCTACCCAGACCTCCTCCTACCTCTACCTCTCACATATCAGAGACCTACCACCAGTATCCGGTTAGTACCAGTACCAGTACTAGTTTCCGGTGTGTATAAAGATTTCTTACGAAAACGATATTCATATAGGCGGAAGCCATATACAGTTGATTTTCTAGATATTTGTAGATCCGGATTCAGACGGGCCGACACAATTGCTTCGACCAGTGAGAATGTCACTATAACAAATTTTCCGCCGTACGTTCATGTACAGCGGATGTTCTGCGGGCGGAAAATTCCGGAAAACTCACATCTGAGCATAACGTAAAATGAAAGCTATATCTTCACGTCAGGTTTTTGAAACAGAGATACCACTTCAGCTGAGTCCGCTATTTGGTACTGTAACCTTTTTTCTCTAGCCGGTAGATTATTTTTGGAATGAGTTGCAAATACCATCAGGAGCATAAATTAACACAAGTACTTTCTGAAGCAGATATTAAGAATAGATTCACTTTTATACACTACAATTTTAAGTGTCAGATACAACATAAATGTTTATATGAAAACAATGATAATGTAAAAGGTAGAGTGTCTTTATCGACAATTATATCGAACACTAAGTTTAACTAATAAAACCTCGTAGTTGTTGTTCGAAGTGTTGAAGTGCTTTAACAATTACGCCACTATGTCGGTCCGATTACAAAATCAAAGCACGAAAGCTATTCCACTACAGAGAGGCATAAGACAAGGAGACATAATATCTCCAAAACTGATAACTGCTGTGTTGGAAGATGCCTTCAACCTATTGGAAAGGACTTAGCATCAACAGCAATGGCGAGAATATTACTCACCTTCGATTTGCCGACGATAAAGCAGTTTTAGCAGAATCGATGGAGTACCCACGGCTTATGCTCAACGGCCTCAGTAGAGTTTAGCACGAAGAGTAGACTATGAAGATGATGTCGAATGTCTACGTTGTGCCCATCTTGATTGCGGCTGGAAAATCCACTTTTGAAGTTGTTGACGTCTATTATTATATATGTTGTTGTCTATTTGGGACTAGCAGTTCGGTTAGGCAAATCCAACTTCGAGAGAGATGTCAATCGTCGAATCCAACTCGGATGGGCAGCGTTCGGGAAACTACATAACGTCTTCTCGTCCACAATTCCTCAGACGAAAGTCTTTAATTGTTGTGTATGATGACATACGACACCGAAACATCGCCTCTCACTATAGGCCTCATATGACGCCTCAGGGTCACTCAACGCGCTATGTATTTCCCTGCGAGATCGAATCAGGAATGAGGAGCTCCTTTGGAGAAAAAAGGCTATCGACAAAACAAAAAAATGACCTGGTTAGATCGCAGGATACAGACCACTTCCAACAGTTCTATGTGGCGATTAATGGAAGAAGCCTATGTTTAGCAGTGGACTTATTTTGGTAGAAGAGCGAGAGAGAGAGAGCCGCTGTATTGCATATTTTTGTTCAAAATTACATAAGCAAGTTTTATACAAACATATCATTGGTTACTAGTGCCACCCACAATTTGCAGAGCTTATTTTCGTTCCAAGATATTACACAGGGCATTTTGTGTACATATTAAAATACCAGCCTACAACTCCAATTCCAAGCCATTAACATAAGATTTAATAAACGGTAAATTTACCAAAACCTCATTAACTAATAACTTTACGCTTCAACGACACGAATTTAACACAGCGAAATTTAAAAAGAAGTGGTAGAGCGGGAACCTTTAAAGCTATAATACATTTTTTGGCGTTGACACACTTGTACGGGGTTACGATGACGGGTCTGTCACTCTCGTGTACGATGGTTGCCACCCAAGCAAATATTAATAACCTACAAACACTGTGCGAGTATGTTCTCCCCACACAAAGCGCAACAAAAAAGCTGTTTTCAATAAGACAGTGGACGAGGCTTTAATGCCTCTGCCACTAAGAGTAAAGCTTTCACTTCAAACCACTTTTAATGATATAGTGATCGCCTTAATAATACGAAGAATTGCTGCAGCAGGGATCTCTTTTAAACATCTATTTATCCTAACATCATTATAGAAGACGTATTTTTCCATAAACGGCATTTTATGCCATAGGAGAAAGAGACAATCATGGAAATCAAATCAAACAAAAATCAGAATATACTGAAATATTACAATATATGTGGAGGCATCGCAGTGCACTGACATTCTATAAATTTTCAGGAACTATAAAACGTTTTATAACCTATTCAGCTCTAAAACCAACACTTGCTAATTTTAAAAGTAACTTACATACAAGTTTTTAACCGGTGGTCCCTGAAAGCAATTCAAGTGGTCCTTAAAATAATTTTACGCATGTTTCATTTTTGGTTCTATAGAAAAACCTTTTATTTATTTACATTTCGCTACAGTATTAATATACAACCAAACCAGTCCACCAACTGGGTGGTCAATGTATAGACATAAATTTCGTCAAATGGTCCCTCGTGAGTAAAATGATAAGAACCACTGAAATACAGGGAAAAGGACGAGTATTAGTGAGAAGTTGGTACCACTATCTGAAAGATGACTAAATGAAAGATACTGCTAAAGTGGTAGAGCCGTGATGCCGCACATAAAGGTTACAGTGCTAAAGGGCCAGCTCAACCGGCGCAATACCACACTCTATGTGAAAAATGACGTAAAATAGAGAGCATCTTGTCGATTGCTTCCCTTTTTATAATAGAGACTTCCTAATATATTATTACTCGTGGGAAGATATGCGTATCTCCCTGCAATCAACCACCAGCACCACCGACGATGATCATAAGCCCATGAAAGAGATCCAACCACATGTTGCATTTCTGACTTAGTCCTGGTATAGGGAAGACCAGGAACGAACATAACGAATTAGAAATTTCTTGTAATATCCCACAAAACTTATTACCTAATAAAATTGATCTTTTAGCTATGTATTAACCAACTTATTACCAACTGATATTACGGATTTTAATAAAAAATTCCAAATAAAAACAACGGAATTTGTTACAATCGTCCCTACGGCTGCACTGGTTGTAACAGTGTAAAGGTTTGATCATAACAATCCAAGAACGCAAATACTCGTAAAACAAAAATTGATTTCGTATAACAATGTATTTTTTTTCAATCAGTCTTTTAGATATTAGTTTACCCAAATTGTCTTAAACAAATCATCAAATACAATAAGAAAAAAATCAATTACAGGAAGTTTTTGAATCTAAGATTTTTTATTTTGATTTTTGATCTCATTCTTGTAAGGATTCTTTGTTGGTTTTCTGATATATTTTACCCTTCCATGATTCTAGTTAGTAATAAGTATATTATAAAACAAAAAAATATTTGAGATTTAACGATCACAATGATTGTATGAGGGGTTGAAAGAAACAAGCTGTTACATTTGATCCTACATTTTATTTTTCCAGACAAACAAACACATGACCAATTCTATAAAAATCATCAGATAGTTATCCTTGTTCATACCGTTACCGCAAGAGGAATACTTGTGCCATTTTACTGACATATGACACATAAGAATAAACCCACCGTAATTAAAATTACCAAAGTACAAGTACCAAACATATAGATATTTAAATTTTAAATTAATATAAGGCACTGGTCCTACATGTTTGGTACTTAACGGCCCGCTTTCAATATGTAATGCTGGCACTTCACATGGCTGTTTGTATTTGCTATTGGGTGTTTGTCGTATTTGGAAAAATTATGACATTTAGGCAAACATGCAAATAGAGGCAAATATGACCATCCGTACTTAGCAGACAAATAACAAACACACAAACATTTGGCATCAGATAGCTAGGGTGTTTCCAATACTATGGACATGTTTCAACTTACAGCGGGATTTTATTATTTAAGTACATGCTTACATGCTACGTGTCAAAAAACACGAGGTATTGAAAAAACCATGGAGAGCAAGGCGCTGGTGGATGCTGACTATGCATAAAAATCGAACCAAATACAAAAATACAAGACGTCCGTACAGGACGTTTGTTTTACAGTGGTATTTATAATTTTATTACTTTTTGGTTTTTAGTGGTTTTTTGTTTTGAAGTCGGTTTTAATTTTTTATTAAAAAAATAATAGTAATAAAAGAACTGATAAATAAACAAAAATATTTAATTATAATATATTTGCCAGTTGATGTGTCATGTGACTATGAATTTATATAATTACCAATATAATTTAGTACATCGCCATTGAGATGCTAGTTAATTCGGTTTTAATTTTAATTACAATTATATAAAAGGCATAAAGCTCTAAAAAATCTGCCCATTTGTGACAAATTAAGTTCTTTTTTTACATTAATCATTAAAGTCACTTAGATATTAAAAAGACATACCTACTTATGTTGTTTTAAATTAAAATAAAATAAAAACATTATTTATATGAGAATAGAATAATTTATTTTTATAAACAAAAAAAATCGATGTATGAAGAAAACTACCGGTAAATACACTATGGGCAACGTACTAGGTAATATTGGTTCCCTTATTATTTACGCTCCATGATTTTTATTTATTTAATTAACTTCATACAATCAAAGTGCGTGGTGGTCTGTTGTTCAACGAACCGGACGTGGCTGCCAACATGTTCACGGTGGTCGCGGGTTCAAATCTTAGGGTACATACACCTCTTACTTAGGAGTCATGTGCGCATTGATAAATCAATCAACACGCACCGTAACGGTGAAGGAAAATATCGTGAGGAAGCCTTGCATACCATGGCGATTTGTAAGAATTTCTGTGGTATGTAAAGTCTGCCAACCTGCACTAGGCCAGGGTGGTGGACTATATGGCCTAACCACTCTTAATCGTACTCTCAGTTGTAGAGATGGTCCGTGCTCTGCAATGGGACGTATAGGGGCTGATACAAAATAAAAATGTACAGACGGAGTTAATACCAATTTCAAATATAATTAATTAACCTTAACCTTAGAGTAGGTAATTACCTCACCTTAACAAAGTATTTGATGACGACGTAGTGACAAGTGACGACCGTACCACAGATTGTACCTACCTACATAGCCGATTGAATATAGAATGAATCACAAGACATCGCGAATGTCTTGCTCGGATCTGGATAAATGTCATATACTTAATACCTATCAATATCACGGAGTAAAGTCCCATGTGAATCTAATATAATATACTGTGCCCACTAATGGCTAAAGTCCATAATATATTAATTATAGTCATATAATGACTATCGAGAGCATTTACCTACTTTAATGCATAAAAATATATCTATCTACGTACAGTCTATACCTAAACATGTATATTGTGATCTCAAGCATGCAATAGTATCATTGTATCATTCAAGAGCTGACCATTTACTAAACGAGTTTGTCAAAAGTGGTTCAACGACCGACCAATGTCACCTTTAAAACTAATGACAAGATAAGCCCCCTTCCCACCTCGGTCACGTCACAGGCAGACCCCGCGTCGCTGTATTATCATGTCAACAGAACGAAATGCTAACATGTATTTAGATATTGCAACTTGTTTATCACAATTGCATATGCTAGCTGTATGCCTAATCAATTATTTATAGTGTTAACTAAAATGATAAAAACACATGATAGGTAAGTACTCTACAACGTTACTTACAACGGGTCTTTTTTAACCGACTTTAAAAAAAGGAGGAGGTTCTCAATTCGACTGTATGTTGCTTTTTTTTATTTTATTTTTCAATTCTTGCTGGACTGTTTATAACTTTATGCTTTAATCTTATTATTTTTATACAAAGTGTCGGTGTTTTAATAGCTTTAAATTACAACGTCATTAAATAACGTCAATTAAAACAAATTAAAATTATTAGATTTTAAATCACATTAAAATTGAAAAAATGATATTTTCAAACAAACTAAATAATAAAATAAATTGGTTTAAATACAACACGCTTTATAAGTTACCTACTGCCCTCAGTTGACCCAGACATAAGAGCGGCAACGCCGCATTTTTCGTCGCCGCGTCACAAATGGCTTTAAATTGATTTGGCGCGATGAATCCTTTGTAGTTTTTAGGCATAATTGTATTCGTAGAATAATTAATGAAAACGCTCTTAATCAAGTCACCTTTTACACAAATTATGTGAGTCAAAATTGCTTCATTGGGTTGGGAGCGACGATGCCACTTACAATTATTACACAAATTCAGTCTTATTTTTGCGAAGGGGGATGAAAATAGCACTTCGCGTAAAATATTACTGCCACTAAATAGACCTTCAAACAAATCATATCAGTGTATTCCACAGCTGTAAATCGCGACATCATGAACATAAAATGCTATCGTAATTCGTAATGTGTTGTGAGCAACGCACGCGCATTCGCAAAGAACAAGTACGGCTCACTGACGAGGTGGCGCGGGTGCCGACTCCCGAGTTTACACCCCCGCCCCCGCCCCCGCCCCCGCCCGTGACACCTGACCTTCGACCGTCGATCGCCGATCGCAGTGTTGCTAGGTTAGATTTCAAAAAATACAGAAAAAGTTTCGTAAAAATATCGTAGATGGATATAAAATAGAGGAGATTATTATACTGTTTATTACAGGGCTTTTTTCATAGAAAGCGAAAATAAACACATTCTTAAAAGTTACAAGTATTCCGTAAAAAGACTAAAGAAGTTAATCGCTGTATGTGTCACTTTTCTAAAATTCATCATAAAGTAGTGCAGATACATAGTCGTGACCCCACACTAAGATCGAATCTATGGTTTGGTTGAAAATTTAAGGATGGCTCGGTGAAATAAAAGACCCTATATCATTATTTTGTAGTGATAAACAGTTAGTAAGTGTCAGAAATAGCTTTACTATTTGTCTTGTTAGTCATATTCCAGTATGTTGTATTCTTACTGTATACATTGTTTTGGTATTTTACATTAAATGAAGCACAAATAGTTTTAGTGTAATTACGTTGCAACACTGCCCAGGAGTCGCGGGTAATCCCAGGAGCAGGCGCGGTGGGGAAGGATGCACGATTAGAGATGCATAAAATAATTCATCGATATTTTTATCGAGAGTAAATAAATGTCTTCAATTGAAATATGAAATCCGCATAATTCATATTTAACTACTTTTAGGGCAGTAAATGTCAAAAAATATCATATTTATTAACACAGTTATCAGAACATATTCTAAGCGTGCCAAAAAGACCTCATTACAAATAAATACACAAAAACAAAGACTTAGTAAAAGTTATTTTCCAAGTTTCATTCTAATCAGCGGGTTTCTACATTGTCACCATAGCGCCTGCTTTTGAAAAAATGCGTCTCAACAGTACCCATACAGAATGATACCGAATAATGTCTCGGATGTTGCCACATGACCCATAGCAATTTTAAGTAGGTATAAATGTAGATGTGAGTTGTGTATCTCATTTTATGTATCACATTTGTTTTTAATATTGTCGATAAATAAAGGTTTTTATTAATAAAGTTTGAATTCTTTAATTTTCAATAATAAAGTTTGAATTATATCGATAATATTGATATTGTTTGATCGATGAAGTCGTTGCCACCCTAGCCTCATTTGGATCAACGACGCGACGTTGCCTATTCGACATCACGACGTCGCGAAGTTATGAGTCTTACTATCATGGATATTAGGTCTAAATTCAATTATTGATATTATTTCTATGCAACTAATAATAAGACCTTGTATTTTATTGCACTTGACCTTTATTATTCGTTTGTGTCAATGACCTAGCCAAATCGCTACAGCAGGTGGTTAAATATTGAAAACTAAAAAACTATCCTGTGGCTAAACGGGTGGTGATAAATTAATAAAATTTGGTGTATGGGCTGCTGATGCGGTACCCTATATGTGGTCCAAAAAAAAATACTTATGTCACCGCCATTTTGTATAATAATTTTTTTTAAGTGCGTGGTGGCCTGTTGGTAAACGGACTAGACGCGACTGCCAACATGTTCACGGTGGTCGCGGGTTCGAATCCCAGGACACACCTCTGACTTTTCGGAGTCATGTGTGTATTGATAGTCAATCACCACGCACTAAAACGGTGAAGGAAAACATCGTGAGGAAACCTGCATACCATAGCGATTTATAAAATTTCTATGGTATGTAAGTCCGCCAACCCGCACTAGGCCAGCGTGGTGGACTATATGGCCTAACCACTCCCAATCGTACTCTCGATTGTAGAGGAGGCCCGTGCCCTGCAGTGGGACGTATATGGGCTGATACAGAATTTTTTTAGGCTTTCAGGTATCATGGCTACCACATTTCTATTTTCGGGGAATACGCTTAAAACTTAGATATTTACAGAATCCTAGAAAGTGGAAAAGAATATTTAATAGGTCATTGATTAAAAAAACCGATTAGATACTTCTGTTGTATTTGTTTTTTACAGTTGTTATAGATTTAATAGTTGCCTATTGTTAATTAGTTTGTAAAACAATAGATGAGACATCGTTTAATATACGGCAAAACTTACTAAACGTATACCTATTTCCTAGATAACTAGATACAAATCTGTTAATATTTTAATTTTTAATACCTATTCGATCTAACAATAGTCGCACTACTAAACATACCTATATACCTACCTACCTATTTTATTATGATATGAAGAATAATAATATTTATTGAAATATGAAAGGTTAAACTTTAAAGTCTCAAATCCCCAAAAATATTTTGACGACATTACAATCTATAAAGAGCTTCGTGCTTCGACATCAATAAGTCTTCAAAACCATAAATAATAATTAACACACCTTTACCTGCACAATTAAAATATATGTTCTGCTCCTAATATTTCAAGTAAATGTCTATATAAAATGATACGACAAAAAAAACGTTACATCAGAGTTGCGGTCTGTCTGGCTGTCTAGTGCGGCGGGCGGCGGGCGGCGTACGATGTTATCGTATCTATTGTTAGGTAGTTACGTCGGCGCTCGGCAACAAGACGAGGCGAATTTCGGAAGGCACCTTCAAGCGATGCCGTTGACCGTGGTCAGGGACGAACGAGCCCTGACCGTGTGCCGTCACGCTATTCGCCGCCGCATTGCGAGCTTGGCCTAAATCGCAATGACGTAATAGTTCTGTTGAGTCTTAATTCATTGGCGTAGTGTACTCACTTGCAAAAATATTTATTGTAGAAATATTTAGACGGTAAATAAGGAAGTACCTCTTCTTAAGTAGATTATTTTATTGGCACCTGTACGATTCTGTTACCTACAAGATAAAAGAGTTTTAATACTTATGTTTGATTACATAGTACCTATCCGTTTTTTGTGGTACGCCATAGGTACACCTTAGGGTTTTGTTGAAACAGTATTCATTCACGTAATCCACTTGGCACCGTCGCCTTTAGCTAGCACGCTTATTATTATATTGACATAGACAAGTATAACTGCAACATTGTATTCGTTTATAAAATCACGATGCATGCAACGTGACACGTCGTCATCACACCAGGCCGCATACACACTTACACACACCGCTGCACACATGAAATTGAAATAACTGTTTACGGTTTCTATAAGTATTCCAAACCCAAATCTGTTACAAAATTTGCCTTCAGTAACTTGTTTCTTCAAGAGAGTTTACGGTCTCATTGTGAATGTAACTAATCTAGGAAATTAATGTTTTAAAATATTAAACGACTAGTGCTGCCTGCTATTATTCATTAGTTAGTTAGCAACAGGTTACAATGTAAGAACTCCATATCATTGTGAGTAGTAGGTTTTATTCTTATGTAACGATAATTATTGACTATGTTACTGAATAGCCCTGAAGTAGTAAGTCACTTTAAGTTTTATAGCTAGGTAGTAGATACGGGGTACTTGTTACCCACGATACGGTAGGTAAGGTACAATATTTAGAGAACAATAACACTGCTTCTTATTGGGAAATAGTAGATACATTCTCAAACCAAAATAAATGTATTGTGAACAAGTTTTTAGTGCCAAAACTAATGCTGAAATAAAATGTTAAACGTTCTTGCGCTTTAGCTGTATTTTATATTTTAGATATATTTAATTAACTAGGTATAAAGATAATAATATATTCTCGAATATCTGATTGTTGTCGCAATACATTCCAAATACTAATGATTTCTTCGTTGGCTTCTAAGCCAACACCATTATATTTTAAGCAAGTCTAAAAGTCCACTTATTAACAAAAAATTCAAGATTCATGAAAAAACACAAACAACTTTAATATGTCAAAATCCAACTTCAATATTTTTGGTATTAACACTTGTAGACTGTAGGGTTACTGGGGAACCAAACACAGCTAATTTATTTTAAATTTTTATTACATCAAATAATATCAACATGCATTTCTTTCCCTTAAGTAAGAACTATATTTACAATTTTCAAGAAAAGATACGTGATCGATACAAACTTCGACGCAACCATACACAGCAATTTCAGTTCATTGACAATTACAAAATCGTAACTTATGCGATACTATAAACACACGTATTTCCTATCTTATGTCACAACCCTTGCGTCCCTCCTTTATATTAACAAAAATGAGAGCAATTATCATTGAGATAATACACTAGAGGGGACACTGCAAACAAAATTTTTGTAACAAAATGAAGGGTACATTCTATTTATGTCTCTGTCACGCCTACGAAGTAACATATCTTCCCTCTCGCTTCAATGTGTACCCTTGTGCATGCACCATACGCACAGATTTTGTTCCCGATGTCCGCTCTAGTATAATACCTCAATGGCAATTATAATATCTACCGATCGAAAGTATTTGCTCATCGTAATCACCATAAAAAATACATACCTACCTATAACTCAAACCAAGTTTACATTCTTATTTGCCTGTGACAGTGATTTTACCGATGTTATAAGCCTGCGATCATCATCCCAAATCTGCGTACCTGACAAATTAAAAGCTATTTTACACTCTCATACTTTACCTTTAGCTAACTACTCTCGTCTTCACTTATAAGAGTTCAAATTGCAATAATTTCTATAACCGATTTCAACCCATGTGGTATACCTATATCACACCTTTAGAAATAGAGTACCCTATTCCAAAAAAAGTTAGATTTTGGCTTTTTATCATATTTTGGCTCAAAATGACCTATCGACCCGTTATTAAAGAAGGACCAATTGACGCATGAAAGGCAGAAATATGTATAAATCGGTCTTCTATTATGTGTCTTCCATAAGTACAAAATTTCTTATGTTACAAATCTTTAATGAACGTTTCCCAAAAAATAAGACTTTTTAATTAGGTCACTCTAATGCTAAAGGTGCGATATATTTCGGAGTTTATTATTTATACAGTATTTAATTTTTAATATTTATCTCAGAACCTAAACAACCATTTAAATACCATACAGTTTAAAATCGGAAATAAAAGAGTATCCGTTAGGTAGCTTCATGTGAATTTCCGTACATTGTACCGATAGAAAACTTGCTTGAAGGTAGTTATTTCGTATTAATGGTATTACTACGCACAGTTGTCATACTATTTGAGTTTCAAAATACGACATTGATAAAGAAATGAATACTATGACTTGGCAAATACTTTTGATCGGTAATTCACATCGATTATTCTTACTTATAGAATATCATATTGAATTTAGAGTTTAAAGCAGGGACCGAAACCCATTCGACATAACGGTACCGGTATCAACGAATTTCGGTTACCTTTAAGATTTCGGTAACCGCTATGACGCAATATAAAGGTTACCCTTATATACGGGAACCGTTTTAATACCGGTAACCTAAAAAGACCTTGAATGCAAAAGAAAATACGTTGTTGTTGCATAACAAATAAAAATCATACTTGTTGTCTTGTTTACACAATATCGCTGGATACGGTTCATTTCAATTTTGGTGGGTAATTCTGTTGAAAAAATCATGAAATGAGTAAAGATAATTGTGTGGTATAGTGCCATAATGTTTAGTAAAGACAAACGGCGGTATAACCACACACAGGCACTGCCCCCGCTTTGACTTATAAGGAACTTCGCATGAAACATAAAGGTAACCCTTATTTCGGTTACCGGTATGATACCGGTTAAATTCTAGGAATCGAATAAAATTGGCGGATACCGGTTACCATTAAAAATACCGGTATTATTTTTTTCGGTTGATACCAAAAAATACCGGTATTTTCGATACCGGTTTCGGTCCCTGGTTTAAAGTGTATAAAATATTAGACAATCGAAATTATTAAATTTTTTAATTTCGATCATATACAATTATGATCACAAATACATAAAAGTGTAGCAAAACGTAACACTAAAGGAATGATTCCCTAGGAAAATACATTTATACTGTACAAAAGTTATTACTTAAGCTGAATAAATACAAGGAACACATTATTTTATATTTCTACGAAATATTTACATAGGTTGAACATCATTTTGCAAATATTAGTTCATGTTATCAATATCAATTATGAATTAGGGCAATGACACACTACAAAGTACAAAATATGGTAGAGCGTAATAGTCGCCCTGTAATTTCTCCGTATGATTTTATCTGTTCAAATATTACACACACATAATATAACATTTTTTTTTAGTATGCAATGTATTCCATTCGATGCTACATTCACCAATACTTTGATAGTAATTATCATGATGTATAATGTTAATTTTATCCAAGTTACAACGGTAAACGGTGGCATTGAGGTTGTGGAACGGTGGCATTGCGGTAAGCTTTTGTATCGCGCTGAAAACAAAAGTTTACTCTGCATTAACGTTTACTTGTGAGGTTGCCTTCTACTTGGTTTTCAATCGAAATCCTATATCATTTCCGCACTTGTTCTACTATTCACCTGAGTCAATATTATAATGAACAAAAATCTGAACATTTATATTTAACATTCTCCTAGGGAAAATTTCACTTTTAAACCGTATCAATAACCTTACATTTACATTAGTTACAAATAACGTTTCAATTGAGCATAGGACGGTCACGCAATTGTTCATTCCCATTGTATAAATATCTGCATGTGCTAATTATTTAATGTTATTCTACGATATTACCCAATGCTGTAAGTACCTACTGCAAATATATGCCATTTTTATTAAACGAGACCAGATTAGTCAGATAGCTAAATTAAAACACTTATACTAATACGACACGGACAAGATAACTAGTTTTCTGTAATAATCATTAATTAATTAATTAAATATCATCAGAAACGGTCATTCACATAAAGAAAATGTTCAGACTATCGAAAAACTGCACATTTACGATGTTTATACTTAATTCTACAACAACTAGAACATCGAATAAGTAAAACACACACTTATACTAATATATAAATATACAGATATAGATCACATTACTTTGTTTAGAATAATTTAAACAAAATTGTATGTTATAAAATATTGCGTTCTATTAATGTTTTAAAACTGACAACTTACGTGAAGTTTGAAATAGGTAAGGTAGAAAAATTACAAGCAAAACTAATTATTTATATTCAGTATTTAGCTAATTAAAGGGAATATTAATATCTTGTGCCTTTTTCATTTAACACGATGATTTTGCTGCCAATATGAAAAGAAAAGTAAAAAAAAAGCTTACAAGCTAATTTATGACGAATTATAAATTCAAAGCATTAACAATTTGAATCAGATTAACACTCAATGAACGGTCGCAATAAGTTTAATGGAAACAAAACAAAAATGTAGGTAAATGTTGCAAAAAAAACACCGGTAAAAGCCTTTAAGGAGCCTTGTAAGTCATAATTTATAATGGCACATGGCAATTGTGTACTTATTAATTTGAATACGAAATCTATGAACGAGTATTGATGATCACTCTCAAAAAGCTAGATAAGTATAATGCCCGTTTTAACCTTTGACTTTATACCGATAACCGAGCTAGATTGATTTAATTTATATTATTTTCATTTCAAATAACATTAATTTGGAGGATGCTGAAAATTACTGTGACCCAGACATACGGCGGAAAATAGGTCGCGAAAATATATATCAGTGATAACTAAACAACCTGTGACTTTATCTGGGATGACTTACCATAGGTATTAGATATTATGTTCGATAATGTGTCTTTTAGTGTAATTATTCTTCATGGAATATTATTCAATAATTGTAAATATCTTGTAAAACCATTCTTATTGAATCTGTGTTTGGCAGTATTTTCAACCAAACGCAATCAACTGATAACCGTCAGTTCATTTAATATAGGTACCTAATTACAAACATTATTGTTTCATTAGTATTGTTTTCTACACATACATACATAAACTGACGCCTTTTTCCCAGAAGGGGTTGCCAGAGGCGCTACCAGGACACCGACGTTTCGCCTGATGTGTTCCATGTCAAGATGTAACTAATTTGAGGGCGAGCCCATGGCCATATCGGGCACAAATTGATAACTCCGGGGTGATAATGAATAGAAAAATCCAATATCACTTTGCTCGACCCGGAATTTCAACCCGAGACCCTAGTTTTGTAATCACACCGTAGCACAACTGCGCCCTCGAAACACTCGTTGTTGATATTTCCTGGTTCGAAATTTTCGTTACAATTAGTGTATAGATAACATTATACATATTACTCAATAAGAATGATACTGAATCGATTATACAATTGCTTTGGACTCTTCAGTAAATCTAATGGTTAGTGGTGGATAGTGGGTCTTGGGGGCCTTAGATTTAATTGTCTCACAGAAAAAAATAGTTAAATTAAGTCAATTGTTTGATCCGTGATTGAGCGTGTTATATCAAAATATGTGTGAATCGTATCTATTTCTGCCTATTAGAATTATCTATAACAATTTTTACTTTTTCTTTTTATCGCACGGAACATAGAACAAAATTTAGGAAGTGATAACGCATTGATTAAGCATGAATCTTTTACGTAAATTAACTTTGGTTAAAATCTAAGTTGAGTGGAGCAAGCTAGTATTTTTGAAAAAAAATCATAATGCGATTCCTTGAGTGGATAGTTAGATTCTTTCATCAGTGTCCTTTTTAACAATGCCTCTATAAAGTCCATTTCTAATTCACAACTCTCTTATTACACTTTACAAAATTCAATACATGATAGTTACCAACTAGTTTTACCCTGCCAAAAGCACAATTCGCATTCCTACTCAAAACAATATTGTCAACTTGATATCTATACTTATGAGATACGTACTACCCTGGTAGTGTTGATTACCTGTCAATGCCAAAGTTTATTGCAATTAATGGCAAATATATATATATACCATTTTTTAAATACAAACTGTAATCATGGGCTAAATATTAAGATTATTGTTGTTACCTATTTAAAAAAGGCATTTTATAGGTAGAGTCCTCAGTTAAAACATTTTTGAAATTTAAGATAAATCAAGATAACATATTCTACAATGAGTACTTATAATAATAACACCAAGCAGGGGCCCTACTATATTCATCCGAAACGAAGTTCGAAACTTCGGACGATCGAAGTTTTTTTATACGATATACGAATGTATCTACTCTGTAAAAGTTCGAATTTGTATAACGTACATCGTAACCATAAGTCTATGGTTACGACCAAGTCAATAACGAACATAAGTATATGCAGGTACATTCGTATCGTATATAAATTTCGATCATCCGAAGTTTCGAACTTCGTTTCGGATGAATATAGTAGGACCCCAGACACTGTATTCTGTCACTTTTAAGAGTATATTTCATATGAAATGTACATATTCACAAACATATATTAAAAAAAGGTATATAGTATGTACCTATGACCAATTTTTGAGAACCCATAAGTATCTTCATTTACTTCAACATTTTATTTTCATAAATATTATTGTGATTAGCAGAATATTTTTGAAATTGTGTATAATGGTGATATTTATAAAGTAAATTTGATTCTAAAATAACAACAATATCTTAATGAACACTAAATGCAAAAACATAACATCAGAAACATCAACAACTACAAAATTGCACAAACATTCAATATTTTGCCAAAATAAAAGGCAAAAAACAACAAAGCCAACTCAAACTAAATTTATAATTTAAATGGGTCACAGGGTCAATGTTTTTTAATCTATATTTACTAATTGGACCCAATATAATAGGGAATTGAACTTCATCGTTTGGCATTTGTTATTAAAATTTTGGCACAATTTGAAAAGCTACTTTTATGTATTACAAACTCAAATGCTAAATATTTATTTTTGGTTCCATTACAAATGGCAAAACATCAACTAGTTTTATGACACAATTTGAGAATTTGAAATTACTGTTTTGATGCAATTGGGGCACTGAAATTCAATACTTCATTATTATAAAGTGGGAGTTTTTAATTTATATGGAATTATGCCAAATCTAAATAAGTGTTGAAGTAATTCTGCTAATTAAATACAGCATTGCAATATTTCATTCTAATTTATTGAAAACTTGCTCCCATTGCACAAAACATTAAGTTTATTGATGCTAAGCTGTCCTTGGTTAATTCCAAACTGCACATAAAAAAATATTTGTAAAAGTAAAAAGGATTTCTTCAAATTTGGAAAAATCAATTAAACAACTGGAAATAATAATAATAATGAACCAAGTACATGATATGAAATACCAAAAGATATTAAACATTATTTTTTACTATGATTCACTCAGTCATAATACATAAATTTATTTGAATTCCAAATTAAGAGCAGATTGCAGTTTTAAAATAAACTTATTTAAAATGTAGCTAAATAACCAAATATAATTTGGCATCAGACTTTTCTGATAATCTGTTACACCTGTAGTACCTTACTCTTACTTTTAACTCCTATTATAATATGGCCTTGGCAAGATTGAATCTAGTAAGAATATTTTGTGAATATAACCAATTAATGAAACATTTTGTCCAACAGTAGAAATTCATAAGACTTGCAAAAAAAAAAAGTAAACCTAAAAATTAACATAAATACTCACTCAATATACTAATTAGTGAGCTTTAACATATAAATGTTACTATTGTTCTACCAGAATCTAGAACATAGTCATTTGGTTAGACATACCACACCTGCCTCGTTATAAGTAACCATTCCAAACATGAATTACAAAATAATCTTAGGAACATAAATCACAAGTATAGACACAGACAATCATTAACTATGCCTTTTTAAATATTCATTGTCATCATCACAATCAGATTTTTTTCGTTTTCTTGTATCAAACCTTATTCCTGTATCTTGAACTACCTTTTCACTACTTTTAATAGCTGATATAATGTTTTCTTTTGAAGGTGGAACCAATTTTAATTCATCTATATTCTCAGTAGAAGATGGCTTTACCAAATGCATTACAATTCTCTCAAGTCTCTTTGGATGTTCCACTGGGGCATCATCAGTGGACAGCAGCTTGTCATTTTGTTGTTTATCCAAATCAACAATCACTGAATACTTTCTTTTCATTTCTTCCATCATTTTCTTTCCATATTCCTCACCTATTACACTGTTGACACATACAAAACTCTGTACTTTTTTGGTGTCTCTATCAATTTCAAGGAATCCCCGGGTTCTCATGTATATGAAGTGACCAGAGCGGGACATGAGTCTGTAATATGATTCACCAAATTCTCTGCTATCATCATACATTTGCCGTAACACACAGATAACCCAGCGTACATCTTCTTTGTGCATAAAGAAAAATGCAGATGTACCAGTGACCTCTTCAGTCATATAGCCAGCTGCCAGTGATATGCTCTGATCACACTGTACTATGCGGCCATCAATCAAATGACGAGTCCAGTACTCTGAATAAGCTGTCGGAGGCAAGATTCGAGCTGGCAGATTGCTGGAAAGTACATGAATCATACCAATGAAGACAAAATCATTACCACTTGATGAAAATGTTCGGTTAACTCTTACTCGCTGCCTTCTTATTACCTGTTCATCTTGAACACCATTTGCAGTTGCTTTGTCAGACCTCCTCAACACTCCATCAATGCGACAACGCTCATATCGAGGAGGATCTGACCTTGCTCCTGCTCTCATAATGCGGATATGGAAATTGTGATGTTGTTCAAACAGTCTCTTATCACAACCTGTCTGTAACTCAGGAGGGTAAATATAATGGCGAAGAACTTCATGATCCTTTTCATGAACATATTTATAAAAGTCTTGCCCCAACAAATCTATATGACAGTAACCTAGCTTTTCTTGAACATTAGGCGATACAATAAAAACACGACCTCGACATGTGACACCAAACATTATGCCCCCAATGAGATCGAAAAACTTCAAGAAACCTGGGGACCATGTCTCAATGTGGCAACATTTTATACTATTGCCAAAAACATGCTCGTTTCGAAGTTTGTTAGCGGCCAGTCTCAGTACGCTGGTCTTATCCACTTTTCTTTGAGAGTGGACGACATCAGAGAGTAAAGATGTTATTTGAGTGATGTGTGCATTGTACTGACTCCGTCGTTGCTTCTCCGCTATGATGCGCGCTTCTCGGTCGCTGGCCTTGGTGATAGGAATGTCTGGTGAACGCGAATCCGAGGAGGAATCTCCGCAGCTGCCGGATTGTATGTCGTAGCTTAACACCGTGGATGGCACATTTAGAGCCATGTAGTCCGACGATTGGCCAGTCACATCCATTTGACTATTCATCGCAGTATACATTCCAAGGCAAGTACCTGATCCGTCCGAGGAGGTCATTCTGCCGACCAATATCGGTTTTCGCAAACAACGTCCTTGTTTGATATCATTCCAAACCAGTATGCACCTTGATATGATAAGCACTTCACTACATGAAATCTTTTATGACGATTACAAATCTTTAACGACGAACAACACGATTTAACCGATACATATTCATGGAAACAACATAATTCTACACAATTTATTATTTTAAATCGTTTTACGACACTACCACATTGGTGCCAACAACGAACTAACAAACATAGCAAGCTCATAGGCTGGCTGCTGGCTGTGCTGCTCACTAGAGTTGATCTCGACAGATATAGTCGATTGCGGGTATAACTAAACTTATAATACGTACGAAATTAGTCGATATGTGTTCTAATAAACTATGATAGAATTGTGGATAGAATGGGTATTGCTTTCGGTCCTTAATTTTATTTGTAACCATAACTCAACAATCTATACCTATTCAACCAGGAAATAATATTTTATAAGGAAATATGTTAATCGATACATTTTTGTTCTTAATGTAAATCCATTTTACAAAAATAATTATTTTTATACCGACTAGGTACCCGTTTTTCATCTGACATCTCTATTGTATCATGTATGACTTGGAAGCATGATCTTTAACCGTAGACGGAGAAACTAATAGATAGAGTCACACTTTCTATTTTCATTTATTCGTTTCTTAAAACAAAAGATATTAATAGATTTAAATTTTATAATAAGAAAATCTCAATATAACTACATATATCTTCAAACTTGGTCCTTGTATGTGTTGTACTGTATATGTTGCGTAGTATATATTGTTTTATTATTCCTTTTTATCATAATATTTTTTATTTTAGGTATTTTACCGGGAGTGCAGGAAAATGGAGCACTTGGTAAGTTGGATACAAAGGCATAATATTAATATGATAATGAAAATATAATATTTTGAAAATACCTAGGTATCTATTTTCGAGTTATGACTATTTAAAGTGTTAAGGGTTGTTACCACTTTTTTGCATAAAATCAATTGGAATGGGTAAAGAACAAAATATTAACATATACGTATATTTTCGTTTCGTCGTTAAATAAATCGTTGGTGGAATATACCATGAAGACCATTTTATAAACAACAAAATTTTCATATACTTCACCTTAACATTTTTTACAATTAGGCGAGCTCATCAATTCTTAGAACATTGGCGTGATAAATTAAGAAGAAATACGCATAAAGTTAATTCTTGATTTCTCGGCATCATTGTGATTATCAGAGTTTGCTACGAGAGATAAATGTAGTTTATCTCTCGTAGTATATATGGGAGGCCTAAGTTCAGCAATGAATTTCGTTTAACTGAAGAGAGAGAGAGAGAGAGAGAGAGGACAATTATTTGCTTCCAACCCATTCTACTTGTTTTTTTTTTGAATTATTCTTATGCGGCTTAAAGACAAATAAGGGTCACTGCATGTATATTGGCTGTTAGGTATTGATTTTGGAACCGAGCGGTTCTTTATTCGAGGATACAAATTTTCGCTCTATAGAGAATGGAATACTGCTCCCATCCTAAAGATGTGTTATAAAATACTAGCTTGACCCACTCGGTTCTTTGCAGCGATAAAACCCTTAAAATGTTCGAACATCCCATACACTACCTACACTATAATATTTTATCAACTATGTAGTCATATAAATGAACTAGCGGCCCGGCCCAGCTTCGCCTGGGTCGAGATATTCTTTCACTCCACTCCACACCTGAAATTTCTAGTGTTACATCTATACAAATAGTGCGTTATCCCGATATCTCGGTAAAATACAAAATTTGAATTTCTTAACTTTGTTACGATGGTAATGCTGCAATTCGGTGCAATAAATCTTACTAATAAACTTTACCTATACTATTTCTTTTAAATGACTGTATCTGTTGATGGAAATTTCTTTAAAATTTGTTGCATAGTTTAAAAAACTTTATGGGAACAGTGAGAAGCTACTATTATAATACATATAGGTACTGAATATCGGCCGGTCCGGGCTCCACAAATTTCGATTCTGACCCAGAATTTAGGTTAATCGAACAAAGGGTGTCTCAGATATTAATTTCGGAACCAATTGGATCAATAACTAAAAAGATCAAAATGGCTGTCAAAATTTCCGATCCCGACTATAATTTTGGATTATTTACACAAAGAGTTTTGTAGAGACTTTCCCGCCCTCACACCCGCCACTGCAACTCCTGTCAGCCAGGATCAACAGTGGCACACAAAGATTTGATACCGAGCTCCGGAGCTCGGCGAGTCTCTCAGGGACACTAGCTTGTCTTTAACCCGCATCGAAATTAATCAGAAAGAAAAACAAAAGGAGTTGGAATAAAATAGTTGTCCACTTCCCTCCGCAGCAAAGCGGGTGACAAAAAATATTGAGTCGAGAGGTATGTATCCTCTTATATAAAGATATACAACTGGAGAAGCCAGATGTATTAAGCACCACGGGATAAACAAATTACATGGGTCCTATAGTTTGAGCTGCTAAATTTGGGTCCAATAATAGGTATGGCAAAAGCGCCGGAAAGCACGGAAGTTCCTCCTAGATTCCACAAGGTCCGTATAGTATGTAACACCAGATGTTATTTGCATATTGTTCAACATTATTCCGCGTTCATCGGACCAGCGATCACACTCCCAAAGTATATGATGTGCAGTTTGTTCGTACTCACAGTCAGGTGTAGAGCATTGACACGCAGGCGATTCAACCAGCTTAAAAGTGAATAGTTTGCTCTTAAAGTTGCCATGTCCGTTAGGAACTGTGATACACAGTAATCAATTTCTAGCCAAGATTTTCTTAAGCGATCACGTACGGACGGAAAGTATTGATATAAGTGACGCCCCTTCGAGGAAATATCCCACCGGTTCTGCCATTCGTCAATTAATTCAGTGTACGCAGCAGAATATGGCTTAAATAATCGGCTAATCTTCAAAAAGTCTCGGGATGCAATAAAGTTAGTGTCTATTGTCTCTCTATTTGAATAATATAACGCGGCGCGTCTTTGCACTTCCAGATCGACCGGAAGCACACCTGCGAGAACCGGCAAAGCCTCTGTACTAACGGTTCTGTAAGCCTTACACATGAATATCAAGGGCAACCGTTGACTCTGGAGCAACTTCCTACAAACAGCGCCAACAGTAGATCTATCGGCCCAAACTGGAGAACCGTAACAGATACAACCCACATAAGTTGCTCCATAGATAACTTTTAAAGTATTAAATGATAATCCCCACGTTGCCCTTTATATTCTCGTCAAAGCATAGAAGTTATTTTAGATTTTTCTTCGACCGTTCTAATGTGCTTAATAAATGAGAAATTTCTCTCTAAAATTAATCCGAGGTAACAAATTGATTCCTTTCTTTTAACTGGTACATTATTAAATTTAATACGCGGGGGTGCTTTTATATTCCTTTTAACAACATTTGAAAAGTTTTTTGAGGTGCGAATGTTAGTCGGTTTCGTTCACCCCAATTCAAAATTAAACGCAGACTCGTGTCAGCCGAACTCTCGAGCCCGGCTCTACTATTGGATTGTATAAGTAGGAGTCCGTCATCTGCGTATCCAGTTAAAGAACAACCCGGCGGAAAAGGAATTGAGAAAATATCATCGAACCCCAAATTCCATAGATATGGACCGATAACCCAGCCTTGAGGACAGCCCATAGTCAGCGCCTTCGATACGGCATGGTGGCTAAGTTGTAATTTGGTGGACTCATGACAGAAATAGGAATATTTCATAGAATATATATTCCTAGGGCAACCTCGGATCTTTAATTTCAATAGTAATATTGGCCACCAGGCATTATCAAACGCGCCGGAGATGTCTAAGAAAATTCCCAATACGTACTTGTGAACCGAGTTGACGACAGTTCTTCTAACCGAAAAAGCCACAGTAGATTTACCTTTGGTAAAACCAAACTGTAGGTAATGAAATTTTGGACCACTCGGTAATAGACGAGAGACAATAAGCCTTTCAAGTACTTTACCCAAAGATGGTAATAATGTTATTGGGCGATATGATTTAGGATCTTCAGGGGTCTTATTTCCACTTTTAGGTATAACACGAATGAAACCGCAACGCCAAACCTGGGGAAAAATGCCCTCATCAATACACCGATTAAAAACTTTCAGTATAGTGTCACCCGACGACTTACACGCTTCCTTTATCATTTTATTCGATATTTTATCTTCCCCCGACGCTTTGTTAATTGGCAACGACTAACGAGTTTACTATGTTAAGGAATTCGTTAAGAGATGGATGATCTGATTTTGGAGAAGAAGGTAGCTCCGAGGCCCAGAGTCTTATTTGTGTTTGTTATTCGGAGTCATTATCTACACAATCGTCAGGTATAAGAAAATTACACAAAGAGTTTCTCAGGTATCGATTTTGACACCTATTGGATCAGTAGCTAAAAAGTTCAATATTTCATCCCTTATTTTACCCCCATGTGCCGCTTTTCCAAAATTATTGCACGCCATTAATTTGTGTTTGTAATAAGGAGCTAAAGTATAAATTTTCATAAATATATCTTCAATATTTTATGTTTTCCATTTCCGTTTCAACCCTTATTTCAACCCCTTTAGGCAAATATATAGCCTATGTTACTTGTGGATAATGTAGCTTTCTAATGAAAAAAGAATTATTAAAATCGGTCCAGTACTTTTTGAGTTTATTCGTTACATACAAAAATACAAATCTTTCCTCTTTATAATATTAGTGTAGAAATACACCCAACAGTCACATACAAAGTTCTAACTGACATTAAGATAAAATAATTTTAGTGAGTAGTGTCGTGCGTATCAGAACTACGAGAACGCGGTCTCGAAAACACCCAGACCTAACATAAATATTTGTGACTGTGCGGGGATCGAACCCACAAGCTGTCGTTTCACAGTCAGCGTCTTACCAACTACGCCACAAAAACATTATGTAAATCATCATTGAAAAATTGTGCTATATTTTTGAACAAATAAATTCTTTTTGGGCGTTTTGGGGCACTGTTAAATATTGTTCTATTAGCTTACTACCCAGGTATAGTAGTTATAACCGCGTGTTGATATATTCAACCAGAAAAACGAATTTAGTCGATAAATATTTGTTGCTAGTGAAAATCGATTCTAAAAATCAATTGGTTTTATTGTTAGCCGATAGTTCGATACCCATCTGTGTTACCCATCTCTTTTCTATTTCGAATAAACGCAAGAAGTTTCCTATATATTATTATACTCTTTGGCAAGAAGCTTATACCCAAATGGAGATTGCATTCCGTATATAAAAGTGAAGCACAAAAATTTGACCTCGAATGACGTTGCGACTGATTGCTATCCTTTTCTTTCGAGTGACAATGAATGAACAAAAAGTCATTTTCATTCATTGTCACTCGAAAGAAAAGGATAGCAATCAGTCGCAACGTCATTCGAGGTCAAATTTTTGTGCTTCACTTTTATATACGGAATGCAATCTCCATTTGGGTATAAGCTTCTTGAATAAACGTCACTCAGTCAATTCAACTGAATTCAACAGTGATCAAAAGTGTCAAAAGATTTATGTACCTATTCATTGTGATATTCATTTTCAGTGTTTATTAGTCTGTGTTTTCAGTGTTCTTATGTGGTTCCTATGAACTGCGTGTAGTTTTTGAATATTAAGTTAAGTTTGCTCTGCTGCCAGTTGAATCTAAGAAAAATCAACAGACCTTCCAAAGTGTTTCAAGTCAATAATATTATTAAATTTATATAAAATACTCATTTGATAGAAGCGTATGAACCGGTTATAAAGTAGACGAACATTTTTGTTTATATTCTAACAAGAAAATAGTTTTGGAACGAAACCGTGTCATTCAAAATGTGGTTGATACCATTTATTACAATCCTCAGTTTATTAATAACGAATTCCATCATCGCCGAAAACGGTAGGTTGTTTATTTGTCGAATGACATTTGTGCATTGACTGAGGATAACGAACAAAAACAATATTTTATCATGATAAACTGATGTGTCTTTATGTAATTAATTACTATTATTGTTATTATTATTATTAATTATTGTGATTAAATTGCATGCACATTTTTGCTAATTGCGCAGTATATTTATTATTTACTAGCTGTTCCCGCGACTTCGTCCGCGTGGAATTCAACAAAAAAGTTAATTAGTTTTTTTTAATAAAATATGTTTTTTAAAATAAATGTAGTCTAAGTTACTCCTTATTATATCATCTACCTGACATTAAAAGTCCCGTCAAAATCGGTCCAGCCATTTCAGAGATTAGCCGGTACCAAGAAGCTTATACCCAAATGGAGATTGCATTCCGTATAAAACAGTGAAGCTCAAAAATTTGACCTTGAATGACGTCGCTGTTGCCTGCTATCCTTTTCTTTAGAGTGACAGTGAATGAAGTTTATATGAAGTTCATTTGCCGGAACAAACAGACAGACAGACAAAAAAAATTCTAAGGTCATTTTCGTTATAGGTATCGTGTATATAATGATATGGAGTTTGGACATTTTTTTAATTTTCACTTTACAAACAGACACTTCAATTTTATTTATATGTATCGATTACAGCTGGACTTTAGTTTATTAGGCCACAAAGAGTTTTGAATAAAAAGATCGACTTGGCCATCGCATGAAAACATAATGTATCATACAACTTATACATAATGCTGCTGGCCAAGTCTATCTATTTATTTAAAACATAAAGAATTGTTAATATTGATAGGATAATAACTTACGTAATAACTATACAAAAGGTCCCTTAAGCAAGGACTAAATAAATTAATAGATTTGGTATTATATGGATCTCACAACTTTTTGCGGTAGAAAAACTGAGCTGCGAGACTTTTTTTTTTCGAGACGATTTTTTTGCAGGATGTTTTTGATGGGATAGTAAGCTTACAGGAAAAGTAATAGACAAATTAATTGTGTAGAGTGAAACTTTAAATGCGTTTTTCTCAAAACTATGTTTTTTGAACTGGTAACAACTGTTACTCGAAAACTGCTCAGTAGATTTTAATGAAATTTATACAGGTTTTAAAATACATAATAAACTCGGGTCAGTTTTTTTTTTTATTTTGATTTTTTAAGACCAATTAACTCTGGATATATTCCCGAAATGTAGAAAAAAAAATCCTAAGGCCGCCATTTTGATAATTTTTGAAAAAAATAAAAAAGCTTCGACCAGGCCCAGGATTATCTATTTATAAAACTATTTTTTCTTATCCGATTGATTTTAGATGAATATCCAAAGACTTATGATATTGTTATGATGTGTATGATAGTCACCACAAGGAACTTTTTTTGGAACTGGGTCAACACAAACAGCTATAACTATGGAAATTATAATATTATTTTTTCAAGGTTTTGTGACTTCATGTCAAAACATTGTGTATTAATGCCATATTATAACTTTTGTGAAATAACATGATTTTATAGCAAAAAAAAAACGTATATGTCTCATTTTTTCATTACCCCTAACCCCTTAATTGGAAACTCTCCAATATTATTTTTTTTTTACATTGTTATTAAAACTGTGTTGTACAGTCCACAAAGCAGGTCTAGTGCGGGTTGTTGCCGTGGAATTTCAATCCCAACCAACATAATCATGGTAGAAATTTATACTTGTTGTTTTATTATGATTAGCTTAGGCCTTCCCATTACAATAGTATGTTATTAAGTATTTATACTTTTTACAATTATAATTTTTGTTTTAGTTGGTGATCCATGTGAGCCTAATACAGCTGTAAATAGTGGTATATGCTCGTTGGTTTCTGAGTGCCCAGCAGCAATAAGGTATGTTGTATTTGTAATCTATATCCTTTCAGACAATATAACAACTTAATGTGACCTAAATATCTGATGTTGCTTTATGGTTTTCCCATTAATTATTTCATTGTGACGCTATTCGATATTCACGCGCCAGTTAAAAAAGTCATAGTCAGAAATAAATCTAAACCGTGGGTCAAAGACATGATAAAGTTTATGATTAAATTATGTGATGAAGCTCTTGTAAAATCACAAAAAGAAAAAACAGATAGTTCTCAAAATTACTACCGCACTCTCAGAAACCTTACAACATATAGGTACTATAGAATGGGAGAGAAAAGCATACTATAATACATTTTTTTTTTTTATTGCTTTGAATGGCGAGACGAGCATGCCGTTCGCCTGATGGTAAGCGATGCGACCGCTCATGAACAGTAGCAAAACCAAACAACACCTTGAATTACAAAGCAATGCTTGGCATTTCACTGCGCTCGCCATCCTGAGACATAAGATGTTAAGTCTCAATATGTCCAGTAGTTACTCTGGCTACAATGTCCTTCAATCCGAAACACAACAGTGCATTTAAACTGCTGTTTGACGGGAGAAATAGGCATTGCGGTGGTACCCACCCAGGCAGCCTCTCACATATGAGAGACCTACCACTAGTAAATATATATATAAATAACAATCTCAAAAACCCAACTATTCTGTGGAAAAATCTGAAAAACACAACATTATTTCATAAACATAATACAAACTTGATCCCGGACCATCTTAATGATCCAGATCATTGACTTATATTCTACCGATAGACGAGGCGCGTCATAGAAGCTATTTGTCCCGTATTTGACAAAAGCTCAGTAGCGACATCTAGTACGTTTACTTGAATCAAGAAGCTCAAATATTACAAAGATTATTAGACAGACAAGACAGTTCATGTCAATAATAGCTTTGCCTAAGATACTGCCTACGATACTGCCTACGTATCAATACCGTAGCAATAATATTTTTTGTAATGTTTTTTTTTATTTACGTGAATAATTCATGGAAATGATGTAAATGAAATTAAATACTCTTACAAGTGTACAAGTCTGACAATCAGTCAATCAGTGTACAATCAGTCTGACATTTATTATAATAACATTTATGAATTTTTAACAAGCTGATTAACTTTTTTCGAGACTAATAGATAGAATGAATGGTACAACATAAGTTTTCAAAAATTACTACTATAATATCTGAAATCTTCGTGTCGAAAATGAATTCAACAAATGTAGGTATGTTCTCATGGTAGCCACTTATATCCGTGCCAATAATTCTGGACAAATATTATAGAGATCTGCTTTTTGCGTAACCGACGTGTAAGAATATAAAACAATTTTAAATATTAGTCTTCAATAACACTGGTCAACATGAAAATTGCCTTTTACTTGAAACTGCTATACGTCTTTAGTATTCGACCCCCTTAATCTAAATATAGAACTTAAAATTAATAGTTAGCTCTTATTATTAATTTATGCTATATTTAAGATAATACCGGGTAACTTGGTGGATGTCACTATACAGGGAGCGCAAAAAAATGGCGCACTTGCTCAGTTGTGTACAAGGGCATAATATTAATATCGTAATAAAAAAATAATATTTGGAAAATACCTATCCGTTTTGAAGTTATGACCGTTTAAAGTTTTAAGTTTAATCACCACTTTTTCGCATAAAACTAGTTGGAATGGATGAAGAACAAGATTTAAACACATACGTATTTTTTCGTTTCGTCGTTAATTGAACGGTTAACGAAATATACCACGAAAATCATTTTTAAGAGCATCAAAACTTTCTTAGACTTCACTTTAACCGTTGTTTACACATGGGTAAGGTCATGAACTCTTAGCTGTATAATTTATCCTTCTCTAACTTCAAAAAAGGATATTTTTTGTTTCATTTCAAATAAATCAATCAGTTAAACAGGGACGTACTTAGATTTAAGCGTCAATAAATTAACAACATAATAACTTTAGGTGCAGTTGCATCGTGTATGGATTGACAATTTTGTTTGTCATTATTTTCCTTAGTGTCACAAATCCAAACTGAAAGACACCAAGAAATCACACTGGTCATCGCTTAAATCATATAAGATTGCGAATTTAATTATAATTAGAAAAGTTTTGGTAATACCTACATAACATTTAAATTTTCTAAATAATTAATATTCATTGAAAAAATAATCTGATGACACTGATTAATAAAAAATAAGATTTTTAAAATGATGGCCCAATTCGGCCCTATTAGTCAAAGGAAGCCGCCGGTCATAGGTACTTCGTCGGATCCAACGCGGCTCGATTATTCTTCCTTTGAGGTTGCCGCCGCCCTTTGTGAGCGCGAGCCGAAAGGCGGCGATTTCTTTGTCGGTAACTTTTAGCATTTTGCAAAAGAAGACCGACATCTTGAGGTGTGTTCACACTACACACTTGATATAACTTAATTTGATTAAGTACCTACTCCGATATAAAAGTTACGTTAAAAAAAAAAGATCTTGTTGGACTGATAGAATGGTCTTTACTTGCTCAAGAGCTTATAATATTATTTAAATACTAGCTGTGGGACCCGGCTTCGCCCGGGTGCAGATAGCTGTTGAGTCCAGTATTGATTTGGCAACAACATATTATTTTGCGTAATAACTATATTTCCCGTCCCGTTCTATCCGGTTTATGTCCCGTCTCATTCAGTCAAATGATGAAATTTTAATTATCATTTATTTTCAGTTTTTAGTATTATATCAGCTACCTGACAAAAAAAGTCCCGTCAAAATCGGTCCAGCCATTTCAGAGATTAGCCAGAACAAACAGACAGAAAATAACTTTTCTAAAATAAATGTAGCCTAAGTTACTCCTTGTTATATCAGCTACCTGACAAAAAAAGTCCCGTCAAAATCGGTCCAGCCATTTCAGAGATTAGCCGGAACAAACAGACAGACAGACAAAAAAAAATTAAATATCACTTTCGGCACAGGTATCGTGTATATAACGATATGTTGTAGGACATTTTATTTATTTTCACTCTTAAAACAGACACTTCAATTTTATATGTATAGATTAAGACTAAATTTTATTATTTCGAACTGGCGTTAACTTCGTCGTTGGCAGGGTGTGATCTCGCTTTCCCAGCTCTGTTAATTTTCACATTTATATAGTATAGCAGCAAAACCCGGCGTTGCTCGGGTTAAAATACATCGCATGTTTAATGGTATAAAAAATATTTAAAGATCTAATTTCTAAAGTAAATGTTAAACATTTTTATCTTAGATGTTGAGAGATTTATTCAACTATTAAACATACGGTGTATATAGAGTGCATCAAATTAATTAACGAATTAACGATTTGAAATAGTTATAAGAAAAATAAGAAACACTTTAGTAAATGATAAATTTATGTTTTATTTATACAATTATTTACATATTATATTGTACATATTACATATGACAAACATATATTCATATTACACATCATCATATTATGTATTTACACTTTCTATTTTAGTTACATGTTTTTTGTTAATTTCTTTTTATGATACTTGTTTATAAACTATATTTATCGTTTTATTGTCCGGACTGTAAATGAACAAATTTCGAGGTGATCCTACTCGTGAGCATGCGACGTATAATTGGCCGTGTGCAAAGCATGGTTCTTTCAAGTCAACGCCACAGTATTGAATAGTTTGGCCCTGTGCTTTGTTGATAGTCATGCTGTAAGCCAACTTCACCGGAAATTGTAAACGTTTAAAAGTAAAGGGCAATCCATTTGAAATTAAAGGTATCCGTGGTATAAATACTGTCTGTCCTTTTCCTTTACCAGTCATTATACTGGCTTCAATGATGTTCGTTTGTAGCTGTTTAATGTAGAGTCTCGTGCCATTACACAGTTTCGGCGAGTTCAGATTTCGTAATAAAATAATTGGTGAACCAACTTTTAACTTATGACAGTGTAAACATTCCTGGAGGATTTAATGAATTTAAAAATTCGGTAGGGAAATTGACGCTTTCTTCTTCATCAATCATTGTATCAATTGATGTGTAAATTTTCTCTTCTCCCGGAATCTTTTCCTGGATGATGTTGTTGATGCCGTTGACAATGTCGTTTTTCGTGGCTAAAATAATTCGCTCGCGTAACCATTCTGAATTGGTATAATTCTCAGCAATACTTAGATATACTTCATTTATAAGTTTTTCCGGTGTCTCAACTATATTACATAACTCATTAGATAATGTGATTTGGCCAGTACTTTCGTCGATTGGATAGGTGCCCTCTCCTATTTGTAACAGTTTTTCAGAAAATTCTTGCGCGTTTTCATCTCCTGAAATTCGCGCTCTCATATTTGTTGTTAATTTAATTATTTTTGCGTGTTCCCATATGACCGACTTCTTTATGCAAGCGTTAATTTCATCCGCCGGCGTTGATTTCGGAATGACAGGTAGCGTTTGACGAAAATCGCCTGATAATATTAACAATACACCTCCCATTATATTCGTGTTGTCACGTAAATCTTGAAGTGTTCTATTGAGTGCTTCTAGTGATTTTTTATGGGCCATTGTGCTTTCATCCCATATAATGGCTTTGCACTGTTTCAATATTTGTCCACGTGCTGATGATTTTGTGATGTATGTTCCGGGCATGACAATACTCGCATATAGTATCCATTTTTCCGATGACGACATCTGAATGTTCACTGTATTGTATTTTGCAATCATAATGGAAAGCCTGAAGTTCTAGACTCTTAATCTTAGATGGAGCAGCTCGTTGTTGACGTAGAGTGGCCATTTTGTCTTTACTTTTGCTCTTTTCCACTTCACGTTGAACAACAGACTGACGATTTCGGATTGATCTTACTCGTAATCGCGTTTCATCGTTAGTGCATGCTCTTTCTCCTTCAGTCTGATTTCGTCTAATTCTGTTCACCCCTTCATGAATATTCGAAAGCCGTTGCTCTCTTTGTTCTTCTGTTTCATTGTGTCGTGCTGCTTTCTTTTTTTTTGAAACCGCTAGAGGTTTCGTAAATATTTTTTTACGTTTTGGCATTGTGCATGTGCAATGAAAAAAAGTTATACATAACAATCAGTCTCTCGACTGAAAAACACGATAGAACTGACGAAAAGTAACTGGAGTTCGCTTTATATACTGTCAAAGATCGAAATTTCTAGAGCCAGAACACTCTAGAATGTTCAAATAGTTCGGTCGTTTCCACTTGTCGAAATTACTTGATATAGATCAATCACTGTTCACTCGTACTCTTATCGATCTTTACTCGACTGAAAACACGATAGAACTGACGAAAAGTCACTGGAGTTTGCTTTATATACTGTCAAAGATCGAAATTTCTAGAGCCAGAATACTCTAGAATATTCAAAATGTTCGGTTCTAGGCTTTTTGGAAATTTCGAGATCATTCCAGAAAATTTTAGAACGATCTAGAACATTCCAGATCGATTTCAACGGTTCTAGGCTTTTTGGAAGTTTCGAGATCATTCCAGAAAATTTTAGAACGATCTAGCACATTCCGGATCGATTTCAACGGTTCTAGGCTTTTTGGAAGTTTCGAGATCATTCCAGAAAATTTTAGAACGATCTAGAACATTCCGGATCGATTTCAACGGTTCTAGGCTTTTTGAAAGTTTCGAGATCATTCCAGAAAATTTTAGAACGATCTAGAACATTCCGGATCGATTTCAACGGTTCTAGGCTTTTTGGAACTTTCGAGATCATTCCAGAAAATTTTAGAACGTTCTAGAACATTCTAGATTGATTATATCAGTTGCACACATTCTGGAGCTTTCTAGATCACTCCAGAAATTTTCAGAACTTCCCCTAAGTTCACATAAGTTAGAGAAGGACAGATATATATTTTTTTACATTTTCGCCACCCACAACCACCCACTTCCACCCACCCCGACCAAACTCCCTTATTCACACCTGGAGACCAAGGGGTATTCACCACCCCAACGGGGAATTGATCGGAGTTGTGGATGATAGAGAAAACCGTGGATTTACGTACTAACATTAGCATTTTATATATATATATTAGATGTCATCAACCGATCCAGTCAGTTACAAATTGCCTATTTACTTTTGCTTATTATTGTATTTAACATTACTTTAATGTGTTTTGAAAATGTTACTTTAAATTGATAAAATTTCTTCTAAATTCTTATACCTAGAGAAATGTCGTCTACCATTATAGCATAGAATTTGCATATGGGACTTCTGTGAGATAAAATTAGTGAAATCAATAAACACTAAGCACTAATTTACTGCACTGGAGACCCCGTGCCCTGCAGTGGCACGTATATGAACTGAACTAATACTAATTGTTCAGATGAATTATTATGAACTCAAATAGGAAAGCTTTGTATCTAATGTGAACAGGCCTTTATCTTTCAAAAATCAAAATAATAATTTATTTTTTATTAGTTGAATTCGGATTGCGATCGCGTGTGCATGTATTAGTCGTGTGCATATTATTGTAAATTCGTTTTCACTTATTTTGAGTAAATTTTATTAATTTCACTATGCTTTGAACATTACCCAATTTGATAGCTTTAGATGTAACTTGTGTTATGTGGAATGTAAAAGAAAAAGTGATTTGTGCTACCAAACTGTGACGGTGTTTCCGTGCGGGTTTTGGCGGATCCTGCGCTTCCATCCTTGCCTATCAAAGTCATTACGGTTTACATTACAAGGTCAGTTAACTATTTTAGTGGTCATTAATGACAACTAACCAGCCCATATGAGTCACCGACGGCCTCCGTGGCGCAGTTCGTAAGAACTGCCTGTGAAATGAGAGACCGCGGGTTCGGTTTCTGCCCCGAGACAATTTCCATGAACCATAATTATTTTTCTAATACCCGCGACACAAGATTTGTATCTTAGTGTGGGGTTAGTACCCATGTATGTGACTGTTGACAGTATTAATTTAATATATTTTTTATGTACCCTGAGCGTTATGTACACAATCGCACGACTTATAAGTAAATAATGAGCTCTGCTTATTTATTGTTGAGTGTCTACCGTTCAGTTGTAAGGTTCAATCACTTTAGCGTAATGTGTTAAGGGTTAGCATATGTAACGTTAGTTTATTTTTTCTCGGCATCTTTCTTAATATTCGCTAGCGCCATGCAAATCCGTCTTAATTAAGATGCCCTCACCATATACTATAATGTATATTGGCAGGTGCGCCGTTTTCTTGTCCACCCTGTATATTATGAGATTTCAAATAATTTTGTGAGAGTATCCGCGTTAATTATATTATTATGCTTTCGTTTCATGTGTCTTATAGTATTAGCGTTTCATTTGTTTGTTAAAACGCGAAATTTTAAAAGTTATTTCTCATTTTCGACAAATTTCTGTTGCAAAAACTACAATTTGCAAAAACTACGGTTTGTTGGGTCTGCAAATGGGCTACACCAAGTGCTGGTGCTTCTTGTGTGGGTGGGATAGTCGGGCTAGATCGTTACATTACCTTAAAAAAGATTGGACTTGAAGACAAAGTCTGTGCCCTGGAGAAAATAACGTTAAATATCCTCCCCTAGTCGATCCTCATAAAATTTTTCTCCCTCCATCGCATATGAAATTGGGATTAATGAAGACCTTGGTTAATCCTCTCAACAAAGGTTGACCAACCTTTGAAGGTTGGTCCACCTTTTTTCGCACCCACTTTGCAAGTAATTGATTACTTGCGAAGTGAATTTCGACATCTATGCGGCGCCAAAATAAAAGGGGGAGTTTTCGTCGGACCTCAAATATGAGAGATTCTTAAGGACCAAAACTTTGATCAGATTTCACAGGGCATCGAAAAAGAGGCATGGGAATCTTTTAGAGCAGTAGTAGTTCATGATTTTTTGAGCAATAGGAGATTTGAAAATTACCACGGGCTTGTGAACAATCTTCTGCAAAAGTATCAGCAAATGGGTCGTAATATGTCCCCAAAAATTCACTTTCTTCATTCTCACCTCGATTTTTTCCTCCTAACTGTGGTGATATGACTGACGAACATGGTGAAAGATTTCACCAAGACTTATTGACAATGGAAAAGAAATACAACGGCCGATAGAATGCGTCAATGCTAGCGGACTACTGCTAGAACTTGGTTTAAGGTTTTCGTAAAGATGATTCCAAAAGGAAAACGAAAAAAAGAGAAATTATTGAATAGTAAAGGTTAAATACTTGGGAAATATTTTAAAATACTCAGTTTCATGTAAAAAGTTTATTAAAAAGTAAAGAACATGTCTTTTTTAAAAAAGAATCGATTTATATTCTATGAATTTTTATTCTTGCGTCATATATTTCGATACCAGCCATAATTTTAAAATAAGAGCTAACTTTCAAATTTGGTTTATATTTTCGTATTCAGTGATCCCAAATTAGTAAAATAACAAAGCATTTATTTTACAGATAAACAAAAAGTTAAATTTTGTAGACCAGTGTAACAATCAATGGGTTTGAATAGTCCATTGAATAATTCATATTAAGAAATGGGGTCTTAATACTATCCACTGTTTCAAAACATACATACATTTATTAACAACATATAATTAAAATAAAATATTGAAATCAATTTTCAACTTCATTCTTCCTACATATTTGTATTTGTAATGTATTCGAATAGTTTATGCCTATTTGGCCGACTGATATTAATGTTCCTTGAATAATCTATATCTTATATAGTTCGTCTCTCTCACTCGACGGGCAATTTTTATGCGCGGAAATGAGATAAACGATTAAGGAGCTCACCTTGTATTTTAACGAGCTCTTAAATATATTTAATCCATTAATAAATAAAAGATCTGTATTATCGGCATTATTCTGCAATATTATATCACCTACATTATATTCTTTAATTATATTGTAACTTCAGAAAATTATGCTGTGGGTTAGACGGGGAAACATCAAAATAAATTACATAAAAGTTTATACAAAAAGCGTAATGCTGCGTAGCTGTCACGCGGCAGACTGATTCGTGTGCGGTGCATGCAGCGCACTTGGGTGGGACACGTTTGTTACAAAGAACGTCTTATCTAATGTAACATTGATATCGGTGATCCAGATAAAATAAATGAGCACTTTTTAAAATTGCCGTTAGACTCGATATCTACTTTCAGCCCTTCATCACCTAACGAAAATACAAACATATCACATTGAAAATTTGAGCTTGAACCAACCACAGAAAGTGAGGTCAGTAAAATAATTAATAATATTCAGACAAAGGCCTCAGGATTTGATGGTATAAATATTGACATGATTAAGGCAACAATTCACGTTACTCTACCTTTTATTACCAGTATAGTGAACAGGTCTATAGAAACACATACTTTCCCATCCAGTTGGAAAAAAGCATTGGTTACACCTTTGCCCAAAAATAATCCATGTACAGATTTAAAAGATTTACGCCCTATTTCGATTTTACCAGTACTGTCTAAAGCGATTGAGAAAGTAGTTCTTGACCAGATACTAAACTCCATCATTCCATAATTTCAATCTGGATTTCGCAGAGGCCATGGGACCGAAACCGGGCTCTTACACATAACCGATAATCTCACAGAGGCCTTAGACAAGGGATTAAGCAGTATCATGGTATTGCTTGATTATTCAAGAGCCTTTGACTGTTTGCACCCGGAACTTTTACTGTCTAAGTTACAGAAATATGGGGTTTCAGCAAATAGCTGCCAATGGTTCAAAACATTTTTAATGAATAGAGAGCAAACCGTTGTTACAGTTGACTTAAACGGAGAAAAGAATTTCTCTACCACCAAAACTCTTCACAGAGGGGTACCTCAAGGTTCTTTGCTGAGTCTCATTCTTTTTACCTTATTTACATCAGATTTACCAGATTGTATTAATACTTGTAAATACCATTTGTATGCTGATGACACTCAAATATATAATTCGTTTGACAATAAAAATACAAAACAAGCTATTGAATTAATTAATGATGAATTGCAAAATATATACAACTGGTCACAAAAAAAATTGTCTCGTATTGAATCCCATTAAATCACAAATGCTAGTGATAGGGATTAAACATCAAATTAAAGGAGCTAAAACTGTGAAACAAAGATAAAAATGAATGATACTGTTCTTGAATGTGTTGCATCCGCACGAAATCTTGGTCTTGTTCTAGATGGGGAGCAAAGATATATAGAACACGTAAATATCATAGTTAGGAATGCCTTTTTTAGACTAAAAACACTGTACAAAATTAGACCATACATTAATGAAAAGCTGCGTGTACTTTTAACTGATTTACTTGTCCTCTCCCAATTTAATTATTGCAGTTCTGTTTTTGGCCCTAGACTAAAATGCAATACAGAAAGGGTAATCCAACGAGTTCAGAATGCATGCATACGTTTTTGTTTTAACATACCTAGAAGAGAATACATTACCCCATATCTTAATAGAAAGGGAATATTAAACATGGCAGCCAGAAGAGAGCAAAAAAGTTATCTGGAAAAAAAAACCAGAATATCTTTTCGAAAAACTCTCTTGGGTCAGGGACATTAATAAAAACCTCTGGTCCGCAACCCAAAATTTACTAATAATTCCATCGCACAAATCAGCCCGGTACAAAACTTGTTCTAAGTATACTGCAGCAAGCATCTGGAATAATCGGCCACCACCTTTAAGGAACAAAATGACTGTAGGATGTTTTAAAATTAAATACAAATCTGCTCTTTTAAGACGACAGCTCGCTGCAGAAAATTTGAAACTCTCGCTGAGAAATCCGTAGCCTAGGTAAATTATTTTGATATAATCCACATTCCATAAGCAAAATTCCATATGGTATTATAATCGTACATTCACACACACACGCACACACACACACACGCACACACACACACACACACACACACACACACACACACACACACACACACACACGCGCACGCACGCACGCACAAACGCACACACACACGCGCGCGCGCACGCACGCACGCACGCACGCACGCACGCACACACGCACACACGCACACACACACACACACACACACACACACACGCACACACACACACACACACACACACACACACACACACACACACACACACACACGCACTCTACATTACTAAAATTAAAAAGATTGCACTTATTTTGTTATTTTAAATATAATAATTAACTGTTAATTGTTTTATAGTTTATTTGTTGGGAGTTTGATAGTTACTTTTTTTTTTAATTTATTATTATTACTTTAAGAGCATTTACTTATTTTTCTGCGCTTGGCGAGACAGTGTTGTCAAACTCCAGGAGTGGCTGAAAATCAGCGCTATTCGGATTACTGCACCGGCTAGCACAGGCTGAGCCACTTCCTTTTGTCTTAATGCTTTGTTTTTTGTATCATGATTATTTGTTTTTGTAATTAGTATTAAGCAATAAATTGATTTTTATTTTATTTAATATTTATTCTTATTGAAGGAAAACCCTTGTGGTTGATAGTTGCCTGTTGGTAATTTGATTAGTAAATGTCTTCTAATAATAACTAATGGCCAGTATTCAATATTGTTTGTTTTAATTGTCTCCAATACACCAAACAAGTTAACACAAATTAGTCATTTTTATATGTTAAAACAATGTTCCTGAACAGATGTAGTATTTTGAGTGTGCAAGGTAGTATGTAGGTACTTTAGGCTTTAACCAAGGTTAGGAATGGATCCCACAGCTCATTTAATCCCGTGGGATCGATATGCCGGACCAATCGATTCTGCGCGGATCCCGCGGAATCCCGCATTATTGTTCTATGTTTTGAAACCGAATTAAATAGGCTAGGCGTTCTCTAAAAATCTACTTTTATTCAAAATGTCTTACTTTATGCAACATGAAATAATGTATTTCCTAACAAAATAAAAATATTGAAGTTCAAGTGATCAACTGATTACTTGGAAGACTCCACCAACAAGCACTCTCAATCGTACTGTCGATTGTAGAGGAGTCCCGTGCCCTGCAGTGGAACGTATATGGGCTGATACAGAATCAGTCTTCAATCAACTTTGTCATTAAAAAAATATAATTTGCTCTTATTTCTATTCTAATGAAGTTGTATAATATTTTAAATTCAGTCTTATTTATATTATAATTACTAATAATAACCAAATCAAAATATAGATGTTATTACTACTATGAGTAACCTATGGTGATAAGTTATGAAAATAAGATCTAAGAAACAAATGGCATTTCCATTATTCTTTTCATATTATACTCGGGTTCAATAAAAGATTTCAATAATAACCTTGTATATTTCAAGTGAGGCTTAAAAGGTGTAATATTACAATTGATTACACTAATTTTTCGGACAGAGATTGCAAGTTTTCTGATACGAAATTATTATTTTTTTCCACAGGGCCATCAAAAACAAGAAATTTCATGAATTTAACAGATGTGGATTCAATGGGTTTGAAGAGATTGTATGTTGTCCTCATACAACAGATAAATTTGGTAATTCATTCACATTTAATCTGATATGCTATCATTTTTCTGTTGCAATCATTAACTTTGTTCAGATTTTCTGCTTTGTCCTCATACTATTATCCAAATTGTGCTGTTTTTAATATGTTTCATTCATTTATCAAATCGCTCTCATTTACATTTTAGCAATAAAATAATTACACATTTTAGCCCATTAACATGAACAGCAAAACCTGTCTAGCTGATAAAGTTACCAGGTGGAAAACATTACATTGTTGCTATACTTAATTTGTTTATGTGAATAACAATACTAGAATATAATGACAGTCTTATAAGAAATATAATTTAGCTGTAATTACAGGCGTAACAGACACTCCCAAAACTGCTGAAAGAATTGTAGAAAGAGGTATGTACATTAATGTATGAGAAATGACCAACAGGCGAGATTTTGTTTTACTCAATTTCTATTATCATATTTCCAGAATGCAAAAAGATAATTGCTGGCATAATACCGCCACTAGATTTGCACATTCTTGGAGGCGAAGAGGCGTCGGCTGGGGAATTTCCTCATATGGTAATTATTTTCAATGTAATTGTGGTCATTATTCGAGGAAACATAATAGGTCAAGCGGTACCCCTGGATTATTATGTGCCATAAGGAAACTAAGACACCAGACTCGTAAAGTAACTAACAACGATTTTATGTTTTCGCAATGCACGAATCACAATAAGTTTGTAATGTTAGGAAGCAAAATAAAGAATAAAGATGACGTCATTCTCGACCCATTAATTTGTAACTTGCATTTTTCATTTACGAACCAGTGCCTTTTGTACGTTTGTATTATTATGTTTTCCCTTTATGTTCTGATGTTATTTATTAATCTATAATGTACTTTAGTGTACATTATAGATTATCGAATTATGTATTCATACAGAGTTAATGTCTTTTTTGATTCACACGAATGTTACATTAATAAAACTATTATTTACGGATTTTAGCGTGGAATTGGTATTTATAAAGGTTTATTTGCAGGTAGCGTTGGGATTCGACAAGGGAGGTGAATACAGGTTCGATTGTGGTGGTTCTCTAATATCCAGCAACTACGTGTTGACTGCCGCACATTGTATTGATATAAAGGACGGGTAAATGCAAAATCATTATACATACATATCTAAATAAACTAATATTTTATGAGGAAAATACTATTCTTAATATACTGTTATAAATAATAACTTCGCAAACACTGAACCATATAATTATTTCTGTATCGAAAACTACAATATCCAGAGATCAGAAGTGACCCTTTATAAATAAACTTTCGTATACGGTCTAATCCCTAAAAGCCTTATTCACAGTTTTAAAACTTATTTCATGTCGATTTTTTTTCCCTTTCGAACGACTTTTGATTTCAGTTTGAGCAAAAAAAAATATTCGATACCTAAAATATATTTTTAAACGGTCTATAAATAAGATATTAAGGATTTAAATTTAAAATAATTCTAACTAGTCCTAACGTATATAATACCGGTGTGCGCTGCAGTAGTGCCGCAAGCTTCACAGGTTCAGGCAACATAAACTGTGGGACACTTATTTTTTTTAAATTAATGTAATGAGTCATGCTTGATTCTTGTCAGATGTCATATATACATATAATGTTTATAATAAGTAACTCCTATACCCACCGTCTCGGATTTGAATTGTCATATTGCTGTCGCCAATGTCTAGCGCCGCTATGTTCCATAAATACAAATAACTGTGTGTGTGTGTGTGTGTTTCATATTATATTTGTACATTACCATATCATCAAATATTTCATTAAATTTGTTTGTTGTACAGTGACCCGCCATCTATAGTGCGCACTGGTGTAATCGACATCGGCGGCTCTGATTGGAATAGCGAAACCGATTACCGAATCGTAGAATCAATACTACATCCAAACTACACTCGCCGAGAGAAATATAATGACTTGGCTTTATTAAGGTATTTAATAAATATATATTTTTAGATGTTCTCATAGTGGTAGAGCCACGCTGTCGTCAGTTATAAATGGCAGGCTCGTCCGGGGCGGTATCATGTATGTCTCAAATGAAATCGACGTGAAACGGCAATTTTGCTGTCACGTTTCGACATTTCCGTATGCTCGTTTACTCTTCCCATTATTTTTGCTTCCTGCTCTTCTCTTTATTTGATGAGCCAGCAAAACATCCATGATACAAATATTGAGATTGTTAATGGGCGGCAATTATCACTTACCATCAGGATTCAGAAGAACTGTTTGCTTATTCGCCGGACCAAAGCAACAATAAAAAAATCTTGAATTTGATGGATTTTGAATAGCTTTATGCTAATTCATAAATTTAGTCAATAAGTATTTTACCTTTTGGCTTTGTACTTGCTGTGCCTCATTCAATAGCTTTATGCTAATTCATAAATTTAGTCAATAATTATTTTACCTTTTCAATAATTATTTTGGCTTTGTACTTGTTGTGCCTCATTCACTCAGTGCCAAAAAATAACATATTTTACAGAAATTTAATGAGACACGGCTGTTGTATTTTTTGTAGTCCTCTTAAAGTTTATGCGTCAATTGAAAAATATAAATAATATTGATATTTAAAACAAATATTGTTATAACTTATAACTATGACTTTGTAAATATAGATTAAGTTCTTTGCGTATTGACTTGTCATAAGATTAAATAAAAAAATTATTTATTTTTTCTTCTTCAAGGTTAGATAGACCTGTCCAGTATTCGAGTACTCTCAATGCTGTGTGCCTACACACCAATGAGGAAGATCCCACATCGAAACTAACTATTACTGGTTGGGGAAAGACGAGCACTACAAGTAAGCTTAAATACATCACATATTTAGCATTTATCAGGCACTGTGTTATTCCTGTGAACTGCCTAATCTGAATCCAAACATACCACGGTCCATGGCAATGCATACCAGATAAAGCAAATTCGACATACATATGTGGTTGGCTCGCCACCTATCACATCGAGGGACGGAACATATAAGGCGAAATGTGGGTGCCCTGGCACCTCTGCCTACCCTTCTGGGAAAAAGGCGTGAGTTTATGTATGTATTATATGTTGTGTATGCACATAGCTACAGTACATTAATAACAGGTAATTCACCTACTATATCACTCATCATCAGCCTACAGCCACTGCTGGACATATTCCATCCTCCAATTTGCGCTATTTCACTTCTTTGGATTATCGCCTTCAGCATCTGCATACCATCACACAACTGTTGTAATATTTTGTTATACGGGGGCCCCGTAAAACGGCGCACTCGGTAAGTTTGATACAAGGGCATAATATTAATATGATAATAACAAATAATATTTGGAAAATACTTATTAGTTTTGGATTTATGATCGTTTTAAGTTTTTAGTATTTTCACCAATTATTCGTAAAAAAAAACCAGGGTAGACATTTCAACATGTACGTATTTTTTCGTTTCCTCATTAATTAAATAATAAACGAAATATACCACGAAAAATTTTTTTTACAGCACCAAACTTTTATAGACTTTGCCTTAACATTTTTTTTTATCAAATAAACCAGTTCATAAACGCTCAGCTGTTTACTTTATCCTTAATCCTGTAGTTTTGATAAGCTATTATGAAGAAGTATCCCTACTTGTCTTATGCCCAAGTGACCGCTTAGTTGTAAGATTCCACTACTTCGTCGTAATATGTTAAGGGGAAGCTACAGCCACAATCACGATTTACTAATATGTATACTAGCATATGCGCCATTTTCTTGGACATCCTGTATATAAAACAATTTGAAGTTTTCTTATTTGTGTTTTATTGCAGGGGATCTGAAGAGCAGTAAGTTGCTTAAAGCCGATGTGGTGGTGGTACCCAGTGATAAGTGTGGTGAATCGTACACCAACTGGCGCAAACTTCCCCGTGGCATCTCGGACCAAATGTTGTGTGCTGGCGACCCTGCAGGCATTAAAGATACTTGTCAGGTACCTTAAATTTTTTTAAATTAAAGATTGTTATTCTCTGTTTTTTTTTCGAAGTTTCTTCTCATTTCGAATTAATTTTAAATAATAGTTTTTTAACTTATAAAATTGGTAATGTAATGATAGTTGTTGAACTATGTATAATCGTCTCAAATAAGTGTTTAATACGCGACCGTTGGTTGTAATAGTTCACGAAAGCCCTAATATTCAAGAATTATTAAATACAATAACAAAAGTTTATCCCCATTGTAATATAATGACAGTAATAAAAATGCCTTCCTCGCGCCTGCGCTCGCACCATATAATTCCGAATAGAAATATGCACGTGTTTTTCAACCGAATCTTTAAGTTATTACATAACCGGAAAAAAATATTAACTCTTTAAATTATGAACCAAAAAAGTACAAAAAAATTACTATCCCTTTTGGAACATTTAAACACCGTACTGGCCCAAACTTTCTATGACGTCAGCGTTCGCGATCTCAAAAACGAAGTGATTGGATTGTAATTGAATTATATTGAATTTAATTATAATAATTCTTGTACTCGTATACGCCGTGATGCAAACTTGAGTAAAAAGTGCTGGAAGCCCATGAGCAGCTACTAATATTTCCTCATAAAATGAAGCACTACTGGTGGTAGGTCTCTCATATGTGGAAAGTCGTCTGGATAGGTACCTCCGCAATATCTATTTCTCCCGCCAAACACCAGTGTAAATGTTGTGTTCCATTTTGAAGGACATTGTAGTCAGAGTAACTAAAACACAGACAGAGACAGGACAGGCACAACACAGACAGGCTCAAACACTAACTGCATTCAAAAAAATGGTCAAAGATCACTACCTTTCTCTCTGAACAGCCAAAATGAAAAGTTTAATAATTCCTTGCATTTGAACCTAAAAGTAATTTATAGTATATTTATTTATGTATGTATATATATCTGTAGAAATATATATATGTATGTGTAAAAAATTAATAAGAAAAAAATATTTTTTATTGTAAAAAAAGCGTGGGGTGCATGTTTTCAATAGATATAATTATTTTATCGACAGATATAAGTAGAAGGATTATCATTTTGATAATATCTTAAAAAGCACCCCACGCTTTTTTTACATTAAAAAATATTTTTTTCTTATTAATTTTTTACACTGTCCTTAATTCAGTATTATTAAAATTTATTTTCTATTTTTTAGTTGGGTTTTCTATATAAAGCGTGTTATTTAGTTTTTTTAAACTATTATTTATTTTCTACTTTTTAGTTTGGTTTATTTATGCGTTTTTTCTTATTTTCAAATGTCTGTCTTATCAAATGTCGATTTATAAACAATTACTACCACACAGCACATATCAAACCATGTTTAAAAAATAAATACGCAAAATGCCCTATATAGTTCCAACCTTCGTTAAGAGATGGCGCCACTTGAAATCTAGATCGCGGTATGGTTTCGTTACAGACGTCCTTATATAGTTCCGAACCGAGATGCCTTGGACAGTTACAAACATACAAGCATACAAACAAATAAATGTATTTTATTTGAATTCCACGTATTTTTCTAGAATTTGTATTAGACGTACACAAAACGGCCCAAGATAAAACATCTCCTTTAGAAATTATTTATTACAAAAAATATTATTAGGGTATAGCAACATAGAATCTAAAATAGCAATGTGCAATTCGTTCAATTTTTAAGACCCGGATCAATACTGATCCAACTATGAAATGAACCGGTTCAAATGACTCGATCAATCGAACGATTGGTTCCGTTTAAGTCATTGATATAAATGAATAGGCCCTTAGTAGAAGTATAGGTAGGTAAACACGTTTTAAAGTTCATATTACCTATGATTTTACACAAAAATATCACTTTTACAACTAAAACACGTGAAAAACAATTTTACAACAAACTTAATAGGCAAAATATTAGGAAAATGGGATACTAATTACGAAAAATGAACAAAAAGGAGTTATTACTTGATGACAATATTTTCAAACGCAATTCGCAAGTATAAATCAAGACGTAACTAACTTCAACTCACTCAAAAAGACAAAACTATAAAATTGTAACGCAAAATAAACTTTAAAGCCTACCACTCAAAGCATATATTAACCTTGTCATTTACATTCTAACGATTTAGTGTCTGTATTCGTCTCTAAAACCGATGATATCCGAACGTTTGTTTGGTTTGATTCGGCTCGACTCGGGTCGGGTCGCACTTAACAGGACGTTAACGGCTCGCGAACCGTTGTTCACGGGTTTTGGTTCTCGGCTCTCGGGTCTCGGCTCTCGGCTCTCGGCTCTCGGCTCTCGGTTCTCGGTTCTCGGTTCTCGGTTCGTTTGAACCGACGCGATTCTCCTATCGCGATCGATCGAATGATCGAGTTTTATTGTACATAAAGATCGAATCGATCGCGTGGTTCTTGCGAGCTGGTTTATTTGACCCGTTCAATCGCGAACGACCCATATCTAATCTAAAATAGAGTTGTGTTATAACAGGTCAAACTCAATACCTGTTCTTCCTGTTACTGTTCCTTCCAAATAACAGTTCCTAATAACTGTTCTTAAATAACAGCCTGTTATTTTTCAAGTTCGGTTTGCCAGTATGATTGGATACGCGTTGTTATTATTTATGGTTAAAATACCAGGTGCTTCTCGTTCTAGCAAAGGCCTATTCAGATGGTATGAGGGAGACCAACTACGTAATATGTACGTCAACGTTATAACAGGTAACACGACCTAATTCAAGAAGCATTTTTCAAAGACGATTTCTACGTACATGACTGCCAACTGCTTTTTTCGCATAAATACTAGGTGTGTCTCGTTTTAACAAGTGACATTCGTGTGTACATTAAAAAGAGACGGGTGATGAGAACAGTTTCAGTCAGTTAATAACAACTGTTATATTTTAAAGAACATAGGGAGGGGCAAATGGAAAAAATATATCGATATTTATCGTATCGATATTTTTCAAATATATCGATATATATCACCCAAAAAATATCGATATTTCGATATATCGATATTTTTTGCCCAATATGCAATTATTTATAAAAATTGCCAAAATTATCGGAATTTTAAAGCAAATACACATCTGGCCTGTTTCATCATCATCATATCAGCCACAGGAAGTCCACTGCTGAACATAGGCCTCCCCCAAGGATCTCCACAATGACCTGTTGGAAGCGGCCTGCATCCAGCGACTTCCTGCGACCTTAGTCAGATCGTCCGTCCACCTTGTAGGCGGGCGTCCGACATTTCACTTGCCTGTACGTGGCCTCCACTCGAGAACCTTTCGGCCCCAACGGCCATCGGTTCTACGAGCTATGTGCCCGGCCCACAGCCACTTCAACTTGCCAATCCTATGGGCTATGTCGGTAACCTTGGTTCTCCTACGGATCTCCTCATTTCTGATTCGATCTCGTAGGGAAACACCGAGCATAGCCCGCTCCATGGCTCGTTGAGTGACTTTGAGCCTTTTAATGAGGCCCACAGTGAGAGGCCACACTGGCCTGTTTCAACATAAGTTTTATTATTTTAAAAAAAATCGAATTGCTCGACATAAAAAAAGAAACAAAATAACAAAAAAAAACATTATCGAAACCAGCATTTGTCTGATATTGACATCAGGAGCACTCTTTTTTTGATGTGTTCCCCTGTTAATCTGCTCCTATCATTTGGCACAGCCAAATTTACCACTGAAGCTACTCTTTCAGATTACACTGAAGATGCTTGACAAATCAAATATTTTTGAGCGATATCCGAGGGAACCGGCGTGTAATGTTGACAATTTACCCAGCTATATGGGATCAGATTTTCTTTCTAAAAGTGATACTGCTTCAGTTCATTGGAGACACAGCTACTGCTTGGAACCTATGCTCAGATTTAATAATTTCTCGTGTCTGGACAAGATGGAGGAACCACCCGTATTTTCTAAATTTAAGAAATCGGATTGGTCAAAAACATGATGTGACGCATGAGCAGACAGCAGAGCTTAAAAATATATCGATTTTGATATCTGAAAATAAATATCGAAAATTGATATATCGCGGGAAAAAATTTCGCTAATTTATATCGATATTTGTCTGAAAAAATATCGATATTTTGACATATCGATATTTTTTGCACAAGCCTAAAAGAACAGATTAGATCTGTGGAACAGATATATGTTAACCGTGAGAACAACTGTTATCTGTTATTTGCCTTCTATCTGTTCTTTTGAACTGTTACGATAAATACGCCTCACTCCTAATCTAAAATCTTTTTTTTAGTTATTTTGAAGTCACATGCATAATGCATATTCCTTATTAATTGGTGGGGAGGTTTCTCTGCATATTAACGGAACCTATAAATAATAAAACTATACTTTTTTCTTTATCAGGGCGACTCTGGAGGACCTCTACAGTTATTGGACAGGGATGGTCACTACCGGCTGGTGGGCGTGACGTCATTCGGTCGAGGTTGTGGCTCCTACATACCAGGAGTGTACACCCGTATCAGCCACTACCTGGATTGGATAGAAAGCATCGTTTGGAGAAACTGACAATAAATAATAATACATTTACTAATAGGTAATTAAAATTAGGCGAGCAAGAATATTCAATTCCAACAAGATATTTGGTATAAATGAGACTGTATTTTTGTTGTATTTTAAGTGTAACAAGTCGCCTAGTTCATTCAGCCTAAATGCCTCCTCTTTCCATAACTCTGCATATGCATGTGATATACTTTACACTTTCTTGAAAACTTAATATTTTTTTGCTCTAATATGAAATGTGTTATTATTATTTTTTATTTGTCTGATCTCCAATGAATGGTGCTGTAGTTTAATAATGCCCTCGAATATTGCCAATAAAATTGCCATAAAGTACTAACTACTTAGTATTTATGTAATTGGAGCTTAGACATCATAGGAATTAGTATTTAAAAATAATATAATTGGGTTTTAAACCTAGTTAGAAAAGAAGCGGGATCCAATTCTAAGAAATGATTCACTTTAAAATCACCAAATTACGCCCATCCGCCCATCACATAACTGTATATGTTTTTAGAAAAGGATTAGTGTAACTAGTTTATTTTTTGGGGATATTGCAATGATATGTATACCTTGTCGTTACTTATTTTATGAAGCGAATTTGTTCAGAAGTTAAAAACAGAAATAGGATCAAATACCTTATTAAGTTATAAAATAGTAGAATACTGTATTTCCAAGGTTTTTGTACTATACTATTATATTTTTTGTTAATTACAAAAGCAAAAATAGATTTGCATGTGGGCATTTCTCGGGCATTTTATTAGGACTAGTCATGAAAAACTATGCTCTCTTTTTATAGTTTTGTAATTTTTGTAATAAAACATAATTATAGAACTCTGTTTTGTTTATTTTATCAATCAAATGCTTTTAGAGCAATTACGAAACAACTACCCACTGCGTTACATTCATACTATGCGGTTCAACTATGAATAGGACTGACCCTGCGCCATATTGGTTCGTAGTAGCTGTCAAATCGCACAATTTAGGTAGGGTGAGCAAAACAAGATTTCTTAAAATAATATTTTTATTAAGTAAAAATAATATTTTTAATATTTAATAATTCGTAAAAACATTGATGAATGAATAATGTCGTGTTATAGTTACTTTCTGGCGAATAATTGCATATGAAGTAAATAAAAAATTGAAAAATTTAATTTTTTTAAGCTTTTTTATGACTAAACATTCTTGTTTATGTGTCCATATAACATTTTGTAATTGTTTCAATTTATTTAGTTAATTTATGTTCAAGAATTTGACTTTGTGAAAAAAATATATAATTGATGCGTAAATATTTTTTTGTTGCTAACCATACTTTTCGTGTGATATTTGACAACTAAAGGTCATTGACGTTCCTATTCTTATTTGAAACGCATATGTGAAGTCGACCTCTGAGTACGTTGATGTCATGCTGTTTTGAAAATATTAATTTCCTTTAAATTAAAGACGTTTGCTCTGCTTAGAATCGCGAGATTACTGATCAATCTTGAGTTTTTAAGATATGTATGAATCATGTATCGGAATTTATATTATGAAGTTTATGAATCCAGAAAGCAATTTCGGATGTATGAGGCCAGCCTTACGGTTCCTGTACTGGGTTTATTCTATAAAAACGATACGAGCTCGAATGTTTGGTTGTTCGACGTCCGGATTATGATATAAGATTTCCACTTCTAAAAATCAATACTATTTTCTATTATACTTATCAATGCGTACGATAGAGGAATCCAACATCTTGAGGAGTAGGTATGTAGGCCATTTGTGAAGTTGTACCTTCGGCGTCCGAACATTCGAAGTTCGTATCCTTTTTATAGAATAATCCCCTGTACTAGGCCTTAGTCGTCCACGTTATAATACTAACTCTATGGTCGTCCACTGAATAAGACTCTGTTTATAGTCGAGTTTCTTTAAATAGACTATTTTTCTATTGTAAGTCGATTATTTATAAGGTACACATTTTACGTCTCTAACTGACAGTTTCAAACTGTCACTTGATGTGTGACTGTGTGTGTGACAGAAGTAGGGATGGGCAAATGGAAAAAATATATCGATATTTATCGTATCGATATTTTTCAAATATATCGATATATATCACCCAAAAAATATCGATATTTCGATATATCGATATTTTTTGTCCAATTTGCAATTATTTATAAAAATTGCCAAAATTATCGGAATTTTAAAGCAAATACACATCTGGCCTGTTTCAATATAAGTTTTATTATTAAAAAAAAATCGAATTGCTCGACATAAAAAAAGAAACAAAATAAAAAAAAAACATTATCCAAACCAGCATTTGTCTGATATTGACATCAGGAGCACTCTTTTTTTGATGTGTTCCCCTGTTAATCTGCTCCTATCATTTGGCACAGCCAAATTTACCACTGAAGCTACTCTTTCAGATTACACTGAAGATGCTTGACAAATCAAATATTTTTGAGCGATATCCGAGGGAACCGGCGTGTAATGTTGACAATTTACCCAGCTATATTGGATCAGATTTTCTTTATAAAAGTGATACTGCTTCAGTTCATTGGGGACACAGCTACTGCTTGGAACCTATGCTCAGATTTAATAATATCTCATGTCTGGACCAGATGGAGGACCCACCCATATTTTCTAAATTTAAGAAATCGGATTGGTCAAAAACATGATGTGACGCATGAGCAGACAGCAGAGCTTAAAAAATATATCGATTTTGATATCGGAAAATAAATATCGAAAATTGATATATCGCGGGAAAAAATATCGCTAATTTATATCGATATTTTTCTGAAAAAATATCGATATTTTGATATATCGATATTTTTTGCCCAAGCCTAGACAGAAGTGCAATGATCTTTTATCATTGCAGAAGTGTGACCATGCCCGTTTATTTTTATTTTTAAAATAAAGTTGCAAAGCAAAGTAATAAATAAAAACAATGGATATCAATGAAGATACAGATGATAAGCAAAATACAGGCCCAGTGGAGAATGCATGGGCTATGAAAATACCGAAATTCACACCTGAAGATAACCCACATGGGCTTCTAGAAGAAAGTAAGTTCGCTACGCTATTCCCAAAATACCGAGAGCAGTATTTAAAAGAATGTTGGCCTCTCGTTCAAAAAGTACTAAACGAACATCATATTGTCGCTGAATTAGATCTAATCGAAGGCAGTATCACTGTAAAAACTACGAGGAAAACTTGGGATCCGTACATCATCATAAAAGCTAGAGATTTAATGAAACTTCTGTCTCGAAGTGTTCCGTTCGAACAAGCAGTGCGGGTATTAGAAGATGAGATAGGATGCGATATCATTAAAATTAATTCATTTGTTCGGAAAAAGGAGACATTTTTAAAACGTCGACAACGTTTAATAGGTCCTAACGGTGTCACTCTGAAATCTATAGAATTGTTGACAGAATGTTATGTGCTTGTACAAGGAAATACAGTGTCAGCAGTGGGTCCATACAAAGGTTTACTTCAAGTCAGACGCATTGTTGAAGATACAATGAAAAACATACATCCTATGTATAACATCAAAAGTTTAATGATCAAAAGAGAATTAATGAAAGACCCCAGATTAAAAAATGAAAGCTGGGATAGGTTTTTGCCCAAATTCAAGAGTAAGAATGTGCCAAGAAAACAACCTAAAAAGAAGGTTAAAAAGCCATACACTCCATTCCCACCACCACAACAAGAGAGCAAAGTTGACAAAGAACTTGCCACTGGTGAGTACTTCCTTAAAAATGAGCAAAAGAGAGCTAGGCATCGCCATGAGAAGGAAGAGAAACAGGCCCAAGCCAAACGTGCACGAGATGAACAGAGGCAAAAGGACTTCATACCTCCAGAAGAAAAAACAGCTGCACCCTCCACATCCGAAGGAAATAGTGTTGATATTAATCAATTGAAAGCAAAAATGAAAAAGTTTTCAAAACAACACAAAAAACTTAAAAAAGCTCAACAACCTGATTCTTAAACCAATTTATATAAAATGTTTTGATGGGTTTCAATATTTTATTTTACTATTAAAATGTTATAAGATATTGCACTATGATATCCTACTTTCGAAACTTGAACAACTTAACAACTTTGAACAAAGTGTCAAAGATTCAACAGTTTTAATTTAAAAACTTTTAAAATAATTTATGATTAAATAAAACTTCAATGATAAAATTATCTTTTTATTTTCATCAATTTCAGCTCCGGTACACTAGTATTCTTACCAATGTATTCCTTTCCCTGCATGAAAGGTTGTAAAACTTTTGGTATATAAATTTTCCCTTTTGGATCTTGGTGTGTTTCTAGTAATGCAATCAACATCCTTGGGACAGCACAAGCAGTACCATTCAGTGTGTGAACATAACCATTTGTATTATTTTTGTCTGAAAATTTTATATTTAGCCTCCTTGATTGGTAGTCTGTACAATTGCTGCAACTTGATACCTCACCATATGCCTTACGACCTGGCATATATGCCTCTATATCATATTTTCTGTAAAAAACACAAATGAGTTTTTATGAGCTTCAATTAATATTTTTTAATAATTTTCTGTTTTGAACTTTGATCTATATAATGTTAAACCTGTATAATTTATTGTTAGATGATTTTGTAACAATAATCTTTCGTAACAACTATTTATACAACAGAATCTTTCAGCATAATACATATTATATCAGATACTCTTTGAATTACAAATGATCTATAGATGAAAGACCTCTTTTGGAGCTGTCTCTGCCAATTGAGCATTTAAGAGTTTATTCTTAACTACTTACTTCATTAGTAAAAAGTCTTTTCATTTTCAAATTTCATAAAATATACAATACCTATATGCAGGGGCTCCCAATTCATGTGGTGGCATATCTAGAACTTTCATACTGAACCCTAATGGTGCAAACAATTCCTCTTGAATGCTTCTTATATCTTCTAACATGCCTTCAGATTGTTCTGGTGTAGTTACAACAAACATTTCCACTTTAGTAAATTGATGAACCCTAAAATAATAATAATTATAAAAATATAAATAACATCCATTGTTGCTTTTATATTTATACTTTATAATGAAATGTATTTCTCTGTTGGTGTTCTCTAGTATAAAGTGTATTATTTATATTGGGCAAAAAGGTAACAATTGTTTTTATTTATTTTATTATTATTTTAAATCAAAACAAAACTATATTGTATGGATACTTCATTAAAGTATATTTTAAAACATATTTGATATTTTACCTGTATATTCCCCTCTCCTCAATCACATTAGATGTCTCTGCTCGGAAACACCGGCTCACAGCAGCCAATTTTAATGGAAGCTCACTATGTTTGTGCACTGAATTCTTCAACAATCCAGCTAGTGACATTTCTGCTGTTCCAGAGAGGTACAAATCTGGACCATGATGATGTGGGTCTAGAGAATAAATCTAAAAATAGCAATTATAGTTGCACTTAAGTAATACACAATTTTGTTTATTACCTATCTTTATATTTGCCAATAAAAAAAGTTCTTAAACCTTATAATACAGTAACTTATGTATTGTGAAAAACAATGCATTGTTTAATAATAAAATCAGCTCAAAGCTATTCTTGAAGTTACATTTATAGGAATTACCTGTGTACGATCACTGTTTATAGTCATTCCACAGCTTTCTAAAACATTACTTGGTAGTATATCTGGTACAGATACTAATTGAAAATTCTTTTTCAGTAATGTTGCCACGGTGTACTTTATCAAAGCTTCTTCCAACATTGCAAGTTCACCCAAAAAATAATAACTTTTATGACCACATGTATATCCAAGTTTGTCTGTCCGTAGGAAATTTAATAGTCGAGTTATTTCACTAAATTCCAAAGGAGTATTTTTACCAAAGTCTTTTTTGTCATTTAATTCATTTATTACATGTGGGTCCACATAGTTCCGGACAGTTGGGTGTGTTCGGTTCGGCAACCTGCTAAGTTCTGTATATAGCTTTTCCTTGATACTCATGTGTTCACTATCGTTTATTGAAATATTTTTATATGCTTTATACAGGTTCAATACACTTTTTATATCACCTACACCTTTCCTAATGTTAATATTGTTGTCAATATCCTTACAATTATTTTTATTGCAATAGTATTCCAAATCTATGTCAGGAAAAGCAAAAGACGAACTGAACCTCAATGAATGTCGATTCAATAACAATCTTCTTTTTATAAATCTTGAAACCATTTTAAAATTTTACCCCACTTTTATTTTTATTAAAATTAGAGACTGAATCTGACCTTGATCTGACCAAATGGCGATTTTCAAAATGTCAAAAAACAAAAAAATAAAACTATAGAAAAAATACAATCCATAAAACAGCAAAGGAACGGAATCTATACAGCCGCAAAAGTGCAGTATTTTATTTTTTTGTAAAGATGATTATGATCTATTGTGTGTAGCCTCTGCAGAGCTCTGGACTTGTAAAATTAAGTTCAGATGACAAAGAGAAGAATTATTTCAAAATGTCTGAATATGCCATAACATTCGAGTTTATTAGTCGAACAGTTTATTTTATTTATTGCGTATTTATTATTATAGTCCCATAATTAAAGAGAAATTGGAAATCATTAACAAATTACTCAGATATATCTTTAATCGTAATAGTATTATTGTCATTTTTAGAGAATTATAATTTAACTAACGTAATTATCGGCAATAACTTGATGTTACAATAATTAATTCATGTAAAAATATTACTATTATTTGTATGATTGCAAAGATTCTCGGTTACGAAAATCTTTAATAAATTGAAATTAAAAACTAATGAATTATTTGACAGCTGACAGCAGCTGACAGTTCGTAAAGTTGTTTTTGGCGCCTTTTTTACAATCGAATATCATTGAAATTGATTGTGAACATGCAATTTTAAATGTACTAGATATTGTATTAAACAAAAAATAAAATAAATAAGATATGCCTGTAAAAAATCATAATGATCGTAAAAACACATCGCCGACAGGCTGTTCCAGTAAAACGTATGATATACTTTTGCATTTACATTACCTATATTATTATGCCTTATTTCGACAACGACTTTAATAATTCCTATTTTAATTTTAGAACTGTGCGGAGATCTGTACGTAACGAAAATCAGTTGAAAATCACTAATATGTTTCCTATAAAGAGAAGAAATAGTTCAGAGGAGGCTAACAATGAAATTTCTAATGTAAGTCTTGGTTTTACAATTCCAAAACATGTCACACCATTTCTGACAAATTGAGTAATGAATTAAGAAAGTAATCAGGTTACAATAACATGTTTTACATTGAAAAACAATTTTTTAATAGTATTTACTGTATCAATGAAAGTAAATGACATAAAATACATGGGCCACTTGTGCTCAATCGAGTTTCTAGTGACCTGAATTTAACATCAGTCATAGCTTAAACTCAGACGGGACAAATAAACTCAATAGATATTATTCGTAAAATTTAGGTATAATTGTTTAAAATCAGTATAATAGTTTCTGTTATGTATTTCATATACCTCTAGTGTCACTAACTACATATTGCAGAAAAAACTGAAATTGGACAATGTTAATAGTTCAAATGTTGCAAACACAATAACCGATGAAAATCTAAAGCCAGATGAGAACATTTCAAAATCACCAAATATAGTTACAATTGAAAAAAATGAGGGAAATAAAGATATAAAGGATGAAAAAACTCACAATTATATTGAAACGAAAGAAAATGGTGATATTAAAAGTGTTGACGCACAAGATTCAGAACCAGTTAAAGAAGTTACCGATATGGCTGATAAATCTGACAAAAGCCCTGATGAAAAAACAAATGTTGAACACGACACAAAAAATGATGCACAAATAATCCTAGATTTGCAAAAATCAAAACACACTATTCCAGATACAGAGAGATGTGTTATATGCAATCAATTTTTAAACAATTCTGACTTGATTTATTATCAAGGGCATCCCCAGGATGCTGTGGAAGAATATATTGCTTTGACTAATGATAAATTAGTCTTAGCTTCAGGTGAGCTATTTTTATTTGAGCTATTCTCTGTGTTACTTAAACATTGACTGCCTACCTCAAAAATGGTGTTTTAATAATTAATGATTGAGAATTTATATCGATTTTGTCAGAAGCCAGCATTAACATACTATCTTTTTTTCTTTTTATTTATGTTAGTTAATAATCTTACCACAACAAATGTGAGGAAAAGAAGGAAGCCTTTGCCGAGAAGTGGGAAGTAAAGGACTTATAATAATAGTTAATATTAATTATGTCATGCCAGTTGTACTCTAATAACTGCAAGTTCATAATCTAAATGATTTTATTAACTTACCTCATACATAACATTGTAGACAACAACATTTTAATAATTTACATTCTAAGTACCATTTTTATTTGTATAGGTGACGATGGAGACATTATGGAAAGGCCACAGACTAATATCACAGGATTTTCAATATTTGACGAGCAAGGACATTTGTGTCCTCTTGACGGTGGTCTTATTGAGAGTGACGTACGAATTTACATGTCAGGGTACTTGAAATCAATTTGTTCTGATTCAGCTGACATTGATGAAGAATCCATTCCTGTTAAAGATGTGGGGCCAATTATTGAGTGGTAAGTGTGTTTTTTTTATTTTTGGAGGCAGACGAGCTAGCGGCCCGCCTGATGGTAAGCGGCTACCGCTGCTCATGGACCTCCGTAGTGCCAGGGGACCAGCACAACAAAGTCGCTGCCTACCTCGAGGAAAGTACTCTCCTTAAACCTCATTTGAAGAAGGACAGGTCATAGCGCCGAGGAAAGGAGCAGGGATGCAGGGAGTTCATTCCAGAGCTTGATGTGGTATATATGATGTTTGTGAGATTGAAAAGTCTCACGTAGCTCCTGATACCCACAACACAAGACTCAATCTTAATGTGGGGTCAGGATTATGTATGTAGTATGGTGTATTTATTATTTATTTATATATTATTATAATCTGAATTTTATTTTTTATATCTCTTGTTATCATAATTCAATACTATAATTTTAATAGTATAAGTCTTGGAAGAATTCTCAATAGGTAAAGTTTTAATCACTGTGATTTTATAATTAGAAGCATTGTAATTTCACAGGTTTATCCATGGATTTGATGGTGGAGATAGAAATTGTATCACTTTATCCACTGAATTTGGGGAGTACAATTTGCTTAAACCTAGTGAAGCATACACACCACTAATGAACAGTTTGTATGAAAAGATATGGCTAAGTAAAGTTGTTGTTGAATATTTAGAAGAATATCATTACCTTCAACCTACATATGAAGACTTATTAGAAGTTGTCCGTACTTCTTACATACCGGATTTAAATGATAAGAAAATGACTGAAGAAATGCTTCACAAACATGCTCAGTTTGTATGTGATCAGGTTGTGAGTTTAGAAGCAGATGAAGATGACGAGCCATTGATTACTTTGCCATGCATGAGAGAACTTATTAAACTTATGGGCATCAAATTCGGTAAACGTAGAATTCGCACGAAAATAGACTACAAGAAAGTAGACAAGAAAGCCTGGACGAAAGCTACAACCACTCCTCTAGTAAGAAAAACGTTTGAAAGTTTCTTCACGGATCAATTGGATAAAACAAACCACGAACTCGTTTTGAGGCGGAAAAGGTGTGGTGTATGTGAAGCTTGCCAACTACCTGACTGTGGGGAGTGTAATGCTTGCCGAGCTATGGCGAAATTCGGCGGCCATGGACGAACGAAAAAAGCGTGCGTCCGCAGGTTGTGTCCTAATATGGCGGTAGAACAGGCTGAAGATTCTGAACCAGATGATGAAGAAGAGTACCAGCAAATGGCCGACAAAAAACAACACGACAAAATTGAGGATGCTGTACCAGTAAAACTAACTGGAGCATGTAGTAAGAAAATAAAATGGGTTGGTGAACCTGTCAAAGCTGATGCTACTAAAATTTATTACGATAAGGTGGAAATTGATGGTTCAGAACTGTGCAATGGAGATTTTGTTATGGTTGAAACTTCACAATCGAATGTTCCAGCTTTAGTCGCCCGTGTGGTGTACATGTGGAATGAAACGATTAACCCTAAATCTGGTTATTTTCATGGAGAAGTTTTTATTAGGGCTTCTGATACCGTGTTGGGTGAAGTAGGCGATGTTAGAGAGATATTTCTTGGAGACAGATGCTGCCATGGTGCACCACTCTCATCTATACTTAGGAAAGCTTGTGTAGCAAAAATTGACACGCCTAGCGATTGGTTTAAACTGGGAGGTAAAGAAGTAGAGGACAAACATTTTGAAGATGATGGCAAAACATATTTTTATAGCAAATATTATGAAAGATTTACAGCTCGCTTTGAAGATTTACCAGAAAATCCATGTTGTCCCAATGAATTAAGGAAACACAGATTTTGTCCATCGTGTGAACGTAAAACAAGACGAGACGCGAAAAACATACCTAAAGTTTCAGGTAAATTAATTGAGAAATCACCAATAGTGCCAGAAACTAATAGAACAGAATGGACATTGGTAAGATGGCAGGATTACGATTACCGGAAAGGTGGTGGGGTGTTTTTAAAACCGGGTACATTTAAATTAAAAAATAACTATATGAATGGAATACAAAGTGCCAAACCAAAATTAGATAAAGTAGACGAAGACATATACCCTGAATATTATAGAAAAAGTGATAACAATTTACGAGGATCCAATATTGACACTGGTGAACCTTTTTGCATAGGATATATTGCTGCTGTTACTGCGATCGGCGATGGTCCGCTTATTGTTCCTCAAGACATTTATTTGAAAGTGAACATAATGTACAGACCAGAAAATACAATCAGTAAATTTCCGCAACACGAAGACGTTAATGTGGTATACTGGAGTGATGAAATCAAAGAAATCCCCTTCTCGGCAGTAGTTGGACCTTGTCATATCGTATACGAAAAGAATGTTCCTCAGCAAGAGTCACTTCAAGGATGGCTGCAAAGAGACCCAAGCAGATTTTACTTCAGGATGGCATTTGATAAGTCCTCCAAGCAGTTTGTTGATGTACCTCATAATGCTACGAGTGTCGGACGCACCGACAAAGGTAAAGATAAGGGTAAAGGTAAAGGGAAGTCCAGTAAGGCGGCAGGAACTAATGTACCAGCGAAAGTGGAAGACGTAAAAGTTAGGCCTTTAAGAACATTGGACGTGTTTGCGGGATGCGGAGGATTGTCGGAAGGTTTGCATCAAGCAGGTATTGCTGAATGTAGATGGGCAGTTGAAAACCTTGAAGCCGCAGCTCACGCGTATTCCCTTAACAACAGAAACTGCTTAGTGTTCAATGAAGACTGTAATGCGCTCTTGAGAGATGCAATGGCCGGCGCCAGCCACAGTAGCGGAGGATTGCGAATTCCGACACAAGGAGAAGTGGAACTATTATGTGGTGGTCCACCTTGTCAAGGTTTCTCCGGAATGAATAGATTTAACTCGAGAGAATATTCTAATTTCAAAAACTCTTTGGTAGCATCATACTTATCCTACTGCGACTATTATAGGCCGAAATACTTTATTCTTGAAAACGTTCGTAACTTTGTAGCATTTAAAAAGGGCATGGTGTTGAAGTTAACACTTCGAGCTCTACTGGATATGGGGTACCAGTGCACATTCGGTATTTTGCAAGCTGGAAACTACGGAGTGCCACAGACGAGGCGAAGGCTGATAATATTAGCGGCGGCGCCAGGGTATAAATTGCCTTTGTATCCCGAACCTACGCACGTCTTTAGCAGACGTGCATGTTCATTGACAACCACTATAGACGGAAAAAGATTCGTTACAAACATTCATTGGGACGAGTCCGCTCCTAGAAGAACGTGTACTATTCAAGATGCCATGAGTGATCTTCCTCAAATAGCTAACGGCGCCAATAAAATAGAAATCGATTACGGGTCTATGCCGGAGAGTCATTTCCAAAGGCTTGTACGAAGCAGAGATGAGACCGCAAAATTACGCGATCATATATGCAAGAATATGGCGCCGCTCATTCAGGCGAGAATCTGTAGAATTCCCACCGAACCAGGATCAGATTGGCGCGACCTTCCAAACATTTCAGTTGCGCTTTCCGATGGCACTAAGTGTAAGGTAAATAAGCGTCTTTACTTCCACGTTTAGATCGATATATTTGTTTCGATACGGCATTTTTAACGAGATTTTTGTCACTAGGTACTTCAATACCGCTATGATGACAAGAGGAATGGTCGTTCGTCGAGTGGTGCGTTGCGCGGGGTGTGCGCATGCGCAGGCGGCAAGCCGTGCTCCCCGCAGGACAAGCAGGAGAACACACTCATACCTTGGTGCTTACCGCACACCGGTAATCGCCATAACAACTGGGCTGGACTATATGGTAATCAATATTACATTCATTACATATTAACTGTTTAAAATAAATAAAAATAATGAAACAAAAATATAAAATAGCATTAAAAATTGATGGCTAAAATAAAAATCATGTAATATAAGCTTACACATTTAAAAATGTCTTAATATTCTAGTTATTTTGTGGAACAATATGGAATTAATGAGATCAAGATTTTTTTACGCAACAAGTATTAAAAGAACGGAAGAGAGAAAACAAGTGCATGTGACACTGTTACACACGCTCTATTGCAATATTAAGCGTTGTCGCTCTTTCCTCATTGAGATAGCTATATTAATATGTATATAGAGGTAAGAGTTTGTTTGTTACCTCTAATCTCAGGAGTCACTGGATGGATTTGAAAAAATATTTTGTATTGGATAGGTCATGTCTCAAGGAATGTTATAGTTTATATATCGTCACCCGATGACCTATAGTATGAGATATAAGGCGAGTGTCGACACGTGTGCAGGTCGCGTGTCGTGGGACGGGTACTTCAGCACGACGGTGACGGACCCCGAGCCGATGGGCAAGCAGGGCCGCGTGCTGCACCCCGAGCAGAACCGCGTCGTGTCCGTGAGAGAGTGCGCGCGCTCGCAGGGCTTCCCCGACACCTACGTGTTCGCCGGCTCCGTGCTCGACAAGCACCGACAGGTACTCACATCTTTAACAAGTCCTTCACTACTATTTACGTTTTACACTATAAAGGTGAAATCATACTATAGTATTTCGTTTTACGCATAGAGTGAAGAGCAGTAAGTAAGCGGCCAACTGACCAATCAGGACAATGGAACATACAAGGTTCTTTCTATGTATTATAATGTGCACACAACAAAAGAATCCATTGTTCAGATCGCTCTAAGACGCGTTGCTCTAGTATTTATGGCCGCTTCTTTACTCTATTTGTAAGACGAAATACTATAGTATGATTTCACCTTTACTCGTGTTTTTATAAAGTATAATAATAAAAAAAAATGCTTGCGGTGGTATGTTTGTATCTCCCCGTATAAATTCGTGCAAAACACTTTATAGAGAACTGAATGAATTACGTTTTGTCACAACACTGCGTTTATTATCAAGTGCACAGTGTTGACTATGTTGTGCCAGTGAAAATGGAATGATTGCGAAGTCATGACAAAATATTGTCTTATATCTCGCAGTTAATTAATATCCCAATCACAGAGTATGTTTCATCAACTCCATTTAATATGCCTTCCAATATGTTGTTGCTGTTATAAATTTGTATTATGTTTATACATTCAAATTGTCGTAGGTCGGTAATGCAGTTCCCCCGCCACTGGGAGCAGCTTTAGGAAGAGAAATCAAGAAAGCGCTGGCTGCTAGCATTTCATTATAACATACAAACGACGGTTTCCAATGAATGTTCCATTATGTATTGTTTATAAAATTTTGCGATATTTAAGGTGCTACATTTCTACACATTTTTATAAAATCAAAAAAAATTAAGCTTCAGCAAAATTATGTAATGGAAAACATTTTGTAATAACATGTAAACTACTGTATTGTTTTTATTATAATTGACATGTGTGATAAACATAACATTAAGTAATAAAAATATATTTATAAATTAAAACTTTTATTTCTTAATAATATTTCCAGTTTTGCGTTTAACATTTTTTACTAATAGGCTTAGTTCTATGTCCTCTTTAGATTTTTTAGGTTTCACTTCACTTTCTATACTTTTATCAGCTGGTCGCCGTTTTAACTTTTCGTGAATTAGTTTTTCCATATTTTTTGTTTTCTTGTAATTAGGGTCACTTGGGTCAATATTGTAAAGATGAGAATTATATAATGCAGAAAATCTGTCATCGTTTAAGTTAATTTCGAAGTCTGGAGCAGCCTGTTTCTGTTCTCTCATTTTTTCCTTTAACTTCTTTTTCCTCTTAGATTTCTTAGTGTTATTTTCAGCTTCTTGGATCTTCTTCAAGCTGAAATGCGCTTTACCATCGTCATCATCGTCCAACAGCAATTCTAATTCAGCTTTTTGCTTCTCTTCATTTTCTTCTATATTACTATCGGCGGTATCTTTATCAGGGCGTCCTTTGGATTTAGTTTTCTTAAATTCTGGTTTATTGAATTCTTCAGCAAAGTATGGATCATTCATATCAACATCAGAAGGTATATCATCAGACATATTTTCTTCAGATTCATTAGATTCACCTTGGTCTTGTTTCAATTTGTTTTTCAGTTTCTTCTGTTTTTTCTTCTCTTTTCTCTTTTTTAACAGTTTTTCGAATGGTGTTAAGTCTTTATCATCTGCAAAAATATCAATTTAAATATACTTCCAAAGTGATGAAATGATTACAAAACTTTTATATGTAAGAAAAATGTTACCTTCAGTGATCTTCTTTTTGACCAGTTCCTCTGCTTTATCTTTAACGCCCAGCCCCCAAGTTATTTCCATTTCCATGTCTTTATTCTTTTTCTTATCCTCTTTTGTTTCAATGTCCTCAAGTAGTTTTTTATATTTCTGTATAGGATCATCTTCTTCATCATCCGGTTGTGCTGGCTCAGTTATCGAATTATCTTCCTCTGTGAGAAACAACCATTTTCAATTTAATAAAAACATTTAAGTAAAAAAAAAACGAAAATTATAGAAAAAATGTTTGCCAAGCCACCTTCACTTTCACTACTTGATGCTAAATAGTCCTTCAGATCAAGATCGTCGATTTTACCATCGAGGGCGCTCTTGATAACCTCGGCGCGGTTTGGGTTAGTAGTGTCCCAGGTTAACTCCACCTTGGCTTGTTGAAGTGCTGTTGTTGTGAATAATCGCGGTTTATACTTTGTTAAATCGGGAAGTTTCGTGCATTCCTCACGGGGTGTCTAAAATTAACATAAATAAGTATTTTTAAAGCTGCAAAAGTATATTGAATTGCTGGTATACACTGTCTATTCGAATCTTCCCGGACTGCAAACACTGCACATATGTAAACTCCACCATGTCAACCCACTCAGTAAACCTGTGTTTACTGGACGAAATATTTGTTCTGACATGAGAGTCGTAAAAGATGTCAATTGATACTCTCTTTACAATAATTAATCAACATACCTGATCAAAAGTGACATCATCTGGTATAAACCTCATGTCAAGACGAGTGGCACTGCTTTCATACTCCATGCCATCACATTCACTGTACAACTTATCAGCAGTGGCCACTGAGTCGCACTCCACAACAGCGTAGTAGTATTTCAATCTGTTTAACTGGTACCGACGTAGTTTCTCCATGTGATATGCAGAACCTATTCAGTGTAGTTTTTAAAAACAATTTAAAAATTGTGGTTTATATAATAGTATGAATGATTACATTTATAAAAATTACCTTGCATGTGTATGCCATAATATAAATGATTGTAAACAATATTTTTTTACTTATTATTTATTTTGATTATTATTTGCCAACTGAAACTAACCTTCTTCATTTCCACCATCATCAGATAAGTCATCTACTTTCTCTTCTGTCAACTCTATGGGCCCACGCACTTCTTCCTGTTGCATTCTTTTCAACCCATACTCTGATGGATAAATCTGGAATTTTATAGATCTCATATTATTTTCTTTGTTTGATTGTATCCTATTAACTTTTTATGACATGTGCATTGTATATTCATCATACTTTATTTAGTAATAAAAATGGAAAAGATTAATTCCTAGTTTCCATTTCTAAAAATTTTACTTAATTTTATTTAAATGTACCAGTTAATTGACAACATGTGTTTCAACTTTAAATTAATCCTTGTAAGTAATGAGATCTTATTACCTACCGTAACTTTGTGTATAACACCACCAGGAGGCAGAAAAGAGTTCAAAAGGACCATGAGATCAGATGCTTTAATATTGTCCCAATCCATATTGCAAACTGCAATCCTAGAATTAAAAAAAAAGACATTAGTAGGATCACCAATTTAACATCTTAAGTAGTCGGGAACCTTTATAAATTTTTCCCTCATTTATTACTTTGTGTAACATTTGCTAGTATGATACAGTCACTTGAAAATAACTATGCTTTAATTTATAAAATATGATTTCAACTAATTCTATATATAAATAATAATAATCCTATCTATGGTAGCTCATAATTGGCTATCTTATGTACACAATTGGTAACACATATTATGTTTGTTTGCTATTGATAACTGTGAGCCACACATATAAAATAAAATTGATCAAATATTTTGTGATATACAATACAACATTATTACAATTTACTGGTGGTAGGTCTCTCATATGTGAGAGGCTGCCTGGGTGGGTACCACCGCAATGTCTATTTCTCCCGTCAAACAGCAGTTTAAATGCACTGTTGTGTTTCGGATTGAAGGACATTGTAGCCAGAGTAACTACTGGACATATTGAGACTTAACATCTTATGTCTCAGGATGGCGAGCGCAGTGGAATGCAAAGCATTGCTTTGTAAATCAAGGTGTTGTTTGGTTTTGCTTCTGTTCATGAGCGGTCGCAACGCTTACCATCAGGCGAACGGCATGCTCGTCTCGCCATTCACTGCAATAAAAAAAAAAGCAACAAATGAATGGTAGTAACAATACAATGGTTACATAATTTAAATCAATAATTCCATCACCAAATACCCGTTGGGATAGTAAAAAAATTGAAACCTTTTGGTAGATTCATCAGTAGTCTCTGCATCAGCATCAAGTTCTCCCCACTCATGCTCAAGTTCACTATCTTCTTCCACTTCGCTGCTATCTTCATCTGAGGAGCTGTCTGTTTGCAATAACCCTGCAATATTTATAAGCTGCTATTAGCAGCACAATCTCTGCTTTGAACAACTCCTAGCAAGATATTTTATTCTTATAAATGCTGGTGGGGGGTAATATAATTTAAGTATGTATTTATTATGTCTATTTTAATTTTGCCGTAGAACCAATGGCTGTTGGGACCGAAAGGTTCTAAAGTGGAGGCCACATACAGCCAAGCGAAATGTCCAACATCTGCCTACAAGGTGGATGGATGACTTGGCTTAGGTTGCAGGAAATTGCTGGTTTTTTTTTATAATGGCCTGGCATGGTGGCGGCATTGCACCTGATGGTAAGTGCCAATGCCGCCCAGGCAGAGTATCCATTGGCATCGGACGACGGCAGTCCCATGCCAATGGAAACAATTATTCCGGCCTGCTAAGGTGCCTCTTCACACCACGGCGGAAGGACCCAGGATTGTAGGAAGGAGGGAACATGTGAGACGGCAAACAATTCCACAGCCTGACGGTGCGGCACAAAAACGAATTCGAGAACCGTTTGGTTCGCGCCGGGATGGTGTGGACCGTCAAGCTATGGCTACGCAAGCTAGCACGCTTGGTTCTGGTTAGGAAAGGAGAGGAGAGGATCAAGTTGAACAATTCTTCAGAGCACTCACCGTGATACAGGCGGTAGAACACGCTTAGAGAGGCGACATCTCTCTGGAGTTGTAGCGACTCTAAGCTGCTCGTAACGTCTGCATCATTCACAATGCGGATGGTCCGCCGCTGCAATCCATCCGAGGCATCGAGCAGGTACTGGGCGGATCCATCCCAGAGGTGCGAGTAGTACTCCATACCCGGCCGGACCTGCGCTTTATATAAGCGACAAAGCTGACCGGGCGTGAAAAACCGACGCACCCTGTTCAGGACTCCAACCCTGCGTGATGTGGCAGATATTACGCCCTCGATGTGATTCCTTGGATTGAGATCACAGCGGATATCCACACCAAGGATACTCAGGTTATTCCGCACTGAGAGGGGAGTACCCTGAAAAATGGGGAGGAGAGAGAACGGGGATTTTTTGCACGTGAACGCACACACCTGGGTTTTCTTGGCATTGAACTCAACCATATTCCTGGAACCCCATGTAGAAATGAGATCCAAGGTTCGGTTGAGCTCAATGACAAGATCTTCGCGTCCCTTCACAGTTTCGACACGGCAACCTGGAGGCCCGCAGTGGTATCGCCCATGAACCGTGCTGTCATCTGCATAGCAATGAATGTTGCCAAGCGACAACATGTCATTGATATGCAGAATAAACAAGGTGGGCGACAGCAACTAGCCCTGTGGAACTCCGGCATTTACCGACATGAGCGCCGAAGCGTGTCCGTCAACGACTACACGTATTCTACGCCCATGCAGAAAGCCGGAAATCCACAAACACAGGTTGCCGGGTAGACTGTATGCCGGAAGCTTGGACAGAAGACCACGGTGCCAGACCCTATCAAACGCCTTGGCAATGTCGAGGCTCACAGCAAGAGCCTCGCCACGCCGGTCAATCGCCTCACCCTAGCGATGCAGGACAAACGCTAGAAGATCACCCGTCGATCGATTATGACGGAATCCGTATTGTCGGTCACTGATCAACGAGTGATCCTCCAGGTAGCGGACCAATTGAGCGTTTATGATCGGTGATGCAGTCCACTTTCAACAGGTTGATGTGGAGATCCTTGGGGGAGGCCTATGTTCAGCTGTGTATGTGTACAGCAATGGACTTCATGTGGCTGTGATGGAGATGATGAAGTACTTTCCATTTGAAAACAGAGTGTAACTTGGATTAGTGTGCGTAATATTTTAAGAAGTCATAATATAAAAATACCTTCCCCTCTAGCATAATCGATATCTAGATCATACAATCTTGATTTCGTCTTTTTATCTAATTTCCCGCGCTCCAACTTATCGTTTAAAAACTTCACAGGTTCTTCTTTATCCTGCAAATCTGTGTCTGCGTCTTGCGGTCTTTTTACAAATCGTCCTGGTGTTGATTCTGTGTCTTCATTTCTTTCCTCTTCATCAGAACTGCTGCTTTCCTCAGATTTCTCTAAGTCGTAATACTTTCTTAAATTCTCTACAGATGTTTCGTTCACTGGCCGCCCTCTTTTATCAACCGTGTATTTAACTTTAAACTTGTCGTCATTAAACATAGACTGGAACCTTTTATCAATTTTAACTTTTCTTTCATGTTTGGGAATCTGTCTATATCGCGGATCGTTTAGATATTTTGCAAACCGACTATCCTTTAATATATCACTCATGATCAATTATTTCGTTCAATGTATATTGTTTGTAAAATCACTGTACAACAAATGCAGTGTATTAATTATGTTTATTATTATCTTACATTAGAATACTTTACAAAACTCAATTACACTCAGCTGAACTCAGCCACGGCATGACAGCAACATGACATAACCTCAAAACCAAAAGTCAAAATAGTTCTTTAGTTTTTACATCTAAGGCAAAAGGACTTCTTACATACAGATTACGGACTGGTTTAATAATATTTTATTATCAAAATACAAGAAGTTGTTTGTACAATAGGAATAGTAAAAATACACTTTGAAGTACAGTACAGTTTATATGTACGTGAAATAATATGCTTCTTTATTTAAGTAAAGATACTCATATATTTTAGAACCAGAAAAAAAATAGAGTTTATACTTTTCAATACGCATTTTAAACATACAAAGATCTAATATTAAGTAAATAAATATTTTTCAACCTATATGTCGATACCAAAAATGTATGCACATTGCACATCTTATTTTTAATGAAACTTTTATGTCGTCTTTCAATTCCTTGTTCCAAAAATTATGACAATCGATAATGTTACAATCACAAGCCGGTTGTCAGAAAATAAAATTCGATTGCGATTGCTGATTTCTCACGGGGACGAAAAAACGTGAAATCTATATTTCTAACATAATTTATTTGTACTTGTCGTGTATTTGGTATTACTATTTGCCAAAAACTTAGGCCAAAAATGATTACAGTTGTGTCATGAATATGATTACAGTTGTGTCATGAATATGATTATAGTTTAGAAGATTGCCTAAGACCCTCAAGTTATCTGAGAAATCTAAAATGAATAGCATCGGAGAAGAATGCACTGATCTTAAGAAGAAATATGATGATTGCTTCAACTCTTGGTTTTCTGAGAAATTTTTAAAGGGTGACCATGATGACTCCATGTGCGCCGGTATCTTCAAAATTTATCAAGAGTGTGTAAAGGTAACATATAACAATTTCTATCACGTCTTTTGTGAAATTAGGGATTCTACTGTGTTAAAATATGATGGGTGATTACTACTAAATAATCTTATATTGTAGTTCGGTAAACATAGCCTAATTTATTATTAATTTATTGCTTTTCACTAGTTTAATTACATAACCAATGTTATTACAGTATGAAAATAATTTCCATGCATATGAATTTTATAATTTGTTATTGTTTTCGTTTCTTTATACATAGTCCCATATGATGGGATGATATTCCTGCTTAACTCATTGCAACTGATCTTGAGTAACCTTGTTATCAAACCCACTATTGTAGATCATTTTAAATAATATCAAGCCAGAGTGCTTGGCAAATCAAACCATTTCTCTAACTATATTTGAAGTATTAAGTAATTATAATTACAGTGAATTAACACATAAGAAAATAAAATCTAATTCATTACCTATTGTGTCTAGGCTCTAAGATTATTATTTAAATATTTATTTACAGAATGCAATGAAACAACAAAACATAGATTTCAAAGAGATTGACAAAGACATCCTGGGTACTGAGAATGAATTCAAAGCACCACCACAAGACGGGAGCAGTTGACAGAGCTCAAGTATGATGTGCCTACTCAATCCAGTGGCATGCTGGCACATTATGCATGGGAATAGTTTTGTTAATCACGACAAAAAGTTAGAGTTTAGAAGAGACAACAATGACATCAAACAGTACAATATAGTGGATGATTGAAAATAATTTGTTTACTATGAAGTCCTTAGGATTTCACCACATAATTATATTGCAATATAGTACCTGAACACTACATTTTTAGTTTTCTACAAATATTAATTCCGAATGGAATATCATTTGCTAATTTTAACACCTTTATGTAGGTTCATGCTTTTCTGAGTTATTCATGATGCAATATTTGAAATAGCTTGAAAATAAACTGTAATGCATCTTCAGATTTAATTTTTAATCTTTGATTATATTAGGCATAACATTTATGCATTTCCACACTGTGAATCAATTTTCAAAATATAATCTCTTTATTCACAAAAAATAAAAAATACTATCTTTATTATGTAGAAAGTTACAATTATTTTGCATTTATTGATGTTTATATTCTCTAGAAAATAAATAATAAAACTGTATTTATGTTTCCAGCTTTTGTTTTTTTTATCTTGGGTTGTGAGTGTATAAAAAAAATTAAATACATATAACATAATTTATTAGCAGTCAAGGTCTAGTCTTAGTATTAAAGTAGTTAATTACTTTTGGCTAGTGTCTCTTGATCGGTATTTGTATCCACGGCTCTTCATTTCACGAATAACACCAGCTGGTAATCTGCCTGATACTGAGATTGCATACACCCCTTTAGTAAACCGGTCTGGAAAAAAAAATAATTAGATGAGTATGCATTATTGTTAGAATAGGGACATTAAATATGTAGGCCTGCTTATGTGATATGTTAGATGTTTAAAGGAGGAACTAGGTCACAATTATGTTTACTTTTATTGACAATATATTTTTCCCTACACAAAAAAGTAGTTTTCACCGAGGGACAAAAATCTTCCCACCAATACTATGTTTTGTGGTAAAATGGACATTCTCTCCTTTCATTCCTTAGTATTTTGAATTGTACAAATATCTTGATTAAAACTATTTTTTATGGATTTTTTGTAGATTGGTTTACTTTTCAAATTTTTTTAACTTTCACTTGAAACATTTGAAACATCTGCAAATAATAGTTTTTTTCAATGTGTAACATGCATATAAATATAAGAAACTATCAAGTTTATCCATTATTACTTACTTATGTGCTGCCATTTGCACACCCAACTATCTTCAGGACTCATGACTGCTATCATTCTGTGTACAAAAATAAATTATTGAGTGATTCGCAAAACAATACTTTTCTCATCTCAATAGTCAATGGATTAAGAGATTTACATTACATGACAATGGTAAGGGTAGCTAAGATTGCTTGCCAGATCAGGAACAAAAAAACACTACTACACGATAAGAGGAACGCAGAAATGTAATATTTAATACTTGATTATAATATAATTAAGGCATGCCATCTGCTATTAATGAAAATCAAACTATGGGCGTAAGTTATATTAATTTGAAATGTGCGACATTATAATAAATGTTGTGCTGCAACAAATCTATAGTCACTCACCCATCAAAATTGTTGCTTGTGCAGTCATATACATTGTCTTTATTATTTTTCATTCTCAAAAACTCGTCGCAATTGTCACATCCATCATATTCAAACTGGTCAAAAGTCTGAAATCCAATAAAAGCATCATTGTACTAAACTATACTTTTGTTTCCTACTTAACCAATGAAGCATATGTACCCACTTTTATTAATGAACAAACCAAGCACGCTCTCAGACCTCTCAGGTCCTTTGGCACAGTGTCTAGCGACATATTTACAAAGAAATCCACCCAATAAGTATCACTTTTAGGAAGCTCTTAAGAGTTCGTTGTGGAAACTGCGGTGTCTGTAATGTTGAGTAATGTATTTCCCGAGGCTTAGGATAAATGTTTGGATGCGTAAATATCCAATCGAAATTATATTGCACAGGAGAAAATTAGACTTAAGAACTGAACATAAATAATTCAATCCAAAAACTAATTAATTCATAGAAACTCGGAGAAAATACACAAGTCACAAATGACAACTGAGTACTAAAGATGAGACGTATTTACGATACCAGGTTTTAAAACCAGGTATTCACTTCGAAGTACGGCGCCCTGGTACGAGCAGAAAATACTTACAAGTATGAAAGTATTGCCATACGTCGATATGCACAGAGCCCTGAAAACTATACATGGAAACACTTGCATAGGAAAACGATTCATAACTTAATATAGATAAGAACCACAATCGTATCTGTCAATAACAAATACTTTGAACTTCAAATTATTTTTTATTCATACTATTTTGCTCTTTATTTACCATCAAATACGGGTTGAATTCCTATGCAAGTATTTTCAAATTTAGGCGCCGCTATACGTCGGTGCGCGAAAAACTTGGAACACTATACATAAAAATACTTCCATAGAAAAACTATCCTTAACTTCATATAAATAAGAATCACAATCTTATTCGTGAATAGAAAATACTTCAAAGTATTTTTTTCATTTATGCATTGTTGCTCCTTATTCGTTATGGAATACGGATTGAATTCCTATGCAAGTATTTTATAGACGCTGCGCCGCGGCTGGGACGCGAAGGGTTGCCGACTCATACTAACAAAATACTTTTAAGTATTTTAGAACCTGGTTTTGAACCCTAGTATTTTTACGTACTCGTACTTAGAAGCCCTGGTATTTCATTTTGCAAGTATATCTCATCCCTATATTTTAGAACCTGGTTTTGAACCCTAGTATTTTTACGTACTCGTACTTAGAAGCCCTGGTATTTCATTTTGCAAGTATATCTCATCCCTACTGAGTACTGACATTAGACAAGTATGCTTTTGTCAGTCCAAACTTCAAGTTGCATGACTCAAGCAAGGAACTCCTGGCCTCAAGCCAAGCTCAAGCTGTCAATTTACGTTTTTTTGTCTAGCAACACAATTTATGTTCCAAAACAAAAAGCTAGTAGTTTTAACATGTGAGTTACTTAAGTGAAACTATAGAGTGCAGCACTTACGTAAGAAAAAGCGTTGAAAGATGGCTTAGATTATGGTTACCAATTAATGGCATACCTAAGCATTATTATCCGCAGTTCAGAAATTTCGGCGATTTAATATATTTTCTTATCTATTTTTTTGTGTTACATTACAATCTTACATCATGATATGCCAACACCAAAGAATAGACCACTAGGCCAACACGTTTAGGTACATTAAATGGACATAGTAATTACTATTTTTAACAGTTATAATTTTAAACATATAAATTGAAATATGTTTCAGTAACTAGCTACAAATCAGTATTTGTCTGATTTTCACATTATCTGAGGCTGTTTAATTTAATGACACTAGATGGCGCTGTCTCAGTAAGCGATAGTTGTCTGAGAACCGAACTGACTGGAACTGACAAACGAAAGGTCAGAGGTTAGAGCCGAAAAAGTACTTTGTTAACACCACGTTAACACAGATTAGATTCTATACACTACAATTGGAGCCCAAGAAACACATCCCTCTGAATTTTTGTGTAGTCGTAATTTATTTCACTTTAGCGGTGAAGGTAAACATCGCAAGCTAGTGGTCTATTCTTTGATCGTGAGAAAACCTGCGACTTTGATTTGATTAATGCATACAATGTTCACTTATGTAGTCCTGACCTCACATTAAGATCGAGTTATGTGTCAGGTAGTACGAGAGACTTTTCGGTCTCACAAATACCCAGACCTGAAACAAATGCTTGCGGTTCACTGCAGTTCACACAAAAATTTGTTTCCGTACTGTGTTCGAACCTGCGGCTCCTTGTTTCTGAACCGGCGTCTAATCAAAGGGGTCCCGGAGACTGTCAAAATGTCAGGCTGTTAACTCCACCATTAACGTTAAAATATCTAAGAGCCATGTTATGATGAAATCGGACTATTTTAGGTATAAGCCGGATTAACATGGGTAGTAGCACTGTCCACGGTGTATGTTGGGTATGTTCACGGTGGTTGCGGGTTCGAATCCCAGGGCACACCTCTGACTTTTCGGAGTCATGTGTGTATTGATAGTCAATCACCACGCACTAAAACGGTGAAGGAAAACATCGTGAGGAAACCTGCATACCATAGCGATTCATAAGAATTTCTATGGTATGTAAGTCCGCCAACCCGCACTAGGCCAGCGTGGTGGAGTATATGGCCTAGCCACTCTCAATCGTATTCTCGATTGTAGAGTAGGCCCGTGCCCTGCAGTGGGACGTATATGGGCTGATACAGAACAGTAGCACTGTCCACAGAAAGCAGACATGAAGTGTGTAGCGGCTTTGTCTCTTATTTTGTTTGTTGTATTTGAAGAAGCTTAACTAACCTAAATATGGTATTTAGGTAAGTCGTTGCCAGTTTTTCGGTAATAAAAATAACGAAAAAGCTTTTAAAATATTTCTATGACCTTGAATATCACTAGAAATGTCGGAAAGTTTTTGCAATCACAATTATTACCCGAACCTAATCCCAATGAAGTGTTGACCCAATCCCACAATCATATGTGCCGTGAGTGAGTTGTTGTACCGGTTAATTGAACCGGTTAATTGAACCGTCGTTAATTGAAATGAAATATCTACGACATTAAATAACATACGATTACTTTAAATCACACAATTACAAATTACATAAACTTTATCAGAGGCCCCCAAACTAGGCACAGCCCGCTTCTTGGGATACCAGCTTAGAGTTTCCGCACACGTGTTAGTTTAGAAAACAAGAAAATGATAAAAATGAAAAACAAGGAAAAATATATGAATTTATATATACATACGGAACAAAGTAATATATGTTTATTTTCTTATATTAGAACTAAGAACTTTATTTGAAGGCACATTTTTATAAACATACAGTTCCAGAAAGGAAAGCATATTTTTTTTAAAAAATTATTTGTTAGCACCTAATCGAATTTGCTAGATACTTAAAATTTAATTAATATGTTCTTGATGGGGGAAGCCCAGAAGCGACAGAATTTTATTATCGTAGGTCTTACCCACATTCGTGAATGAAGTATGTACTCATAAGTTAAATGCATACCAAATGCATACGCATTGTCAATGCTTTTTAGAAAATTAGCATAACCTATGAACCTCTGGCAATAAGGCAATAACTGCATTCATAAATGGCGTTTTCAATTTTAACCGCCCAGAGCTATTTTAACTGTAAGACCTAGTAAGGCAAAATCAGTTGTGACATTTATGTATGTCACTTTCTAGGGGAGCGATGGAATTCCATCATGATATTATGAAATAGCCGTCGTAAAAGAAGTAGAGAGATCATCGTGGTCACGGGTATGCTGCGGGGTCGGTGCGCCTTCGAGATGGGTGAGCGGGTGGTCTCGTATCTGTGATAGTCGGTGCCAGCCGGCAACATCAAGGGTGTTTTAAGCATATTATTGGAGGTCGTCGGGTTCATACTGATTGGCTAATTAGATTGACATTGTTTTCGCCCCGTACGCGAAAGATACGCTGAACTTCTGAGATACCTGCTTATCCTGGGGCCTTTCATAAATCTCCCAAACCACTATGTGTAAATTCCAATGATTACCACCAACGACGTCGTATAGTTAACCCAGCCCGACTGTAATTCTTTTTCTAATCATGTCACTCACAATAAAATATACTTATGAATATATATTTTTTAATGTGGCTTATTTTTGTTATAATCCTTGTTTTTTAAAATGTACATTTGCGTCACATCAGGTCCGAAAAATTCCAATTGCATTCTAATTTTTTCTAGCTACAACGAGACTCTGGTGCTCTTCTCTCGAATGAAGTGGTTGAATGAGAAAGTAACTTATAAAATATGATTCCATACGAAAATCATTATACTAAACTGACACCATTGTAAAGAAATTAGTATTTATCATATTTTATGTTTATGGATTTTTATGTCTACTGGATGTACGCAATATCTACTAGTGTAAATATTATTTTCAATATTTTTAATCTGTTTTATCATCAAAACTGAATATACTATAGTGATTCTTTGCTATAGTGGAACTGTCATCCTGCCCTGTTAAAGCTCAATTAAGATAATAAGAGTGGTTTGATTTCAATCGGTTGAGTCTGCTTGACTCTCCCGCATACTTGTAGTACGTCCTGTAGCGCAAAGGGGGTCAATTTCAAATGTGTTCATTATGTCATAAAAATTTCCTGTCCCGGAGTCTACTGGCAAAAGCTAGTTAGACCAAAGAGCGTGTTTGATAAGCAGGCTGCTACGGAGCTCGGCGGCTTGCGGCGCCTGTGAAGTAAACGCATGCCGCTGCAATGGGCCTGCAATCGGCCTGCTTCACACTGACACTTGTTTATTATTAGAGTAAGATCCCAGGGCCCCCAGACGTTACTTATTTTCTCATAAAAAATATAAATGGGATAAAGTAGTGTTAGTACGTACTTTGAGTGTGTGCATACCTGCTAGCTTGTGTCGACGGCCAATTCATAGGTACCAGGTGCTGAAGGTAGATAAATACAGTACTGATTTTTCTTAAATTCTCAGTGCTGATTTTCACATATGTTTTAGATAATTTTGTTAAAAATGAATAATCATTATTGCCAGACACTTTCCATCGGTGCTTATCCTTAACAGACGCTTTAAAGCTTCAAAAAAAATAACATATTTTTACTTATAATCTCACTCTTGATTTTTATATATGATACTTAGAGAACTATTTGAACACCCCTGGTCAGCAGCCAGACCAATTGGAGGGGTCAAACATCCCCCCAGACACACATAAAGTGTCGCTATGTGTATGAGCGCGAGGTCATTATTTGTACGCTTGAGTGTGAGAGAGATATCTATTTATCGATATCTTTCTTACTTAAAAATGCAGAGTACCAGATAGCAATTATGAAACTCGGCGGTATTCAGTGACTTAGAACTGGAGCAAAATGTGTTTAACACTATACAAAAATTTATTTGTGAACTGTACAACGTGGCCGGGATAATTGACGTAGATGCTGCCCGACTCCAACTCTTAATCAACACTTATATGGTTTGTGACGTAAATGAAGAGTTCAATCGCAAAAATGTGAAAAACTTTGATGCAAGTAACTTACCACCATGCAAAAGTGAGCTTTTACAGCAGTTTCGACGAGCTAATTACATAACTAGTCTCTGGAAGTGTGATGAAGATGTGTGTCTGGGGGGATGTTTGACCCCTCCAATTGGTCTGGCTGCTGACCAGGGGTGTTCAAATAGTTCCCTAAGTATCATATATAAAAATCAAGAGTGAGATTATAAGTAACAATATGTTATTTTTTTTGAAGTTTTTAAGCGTCTGTTAAGGATAAGCGCCGATGGAAAGTATCTGGCAATAATGATTATTAATTTTTAACAAAATTATCTAAAACATATGTAAAAATCAGCACTGAGAATTTAAGAAAAATCAGTACTGTATTTATCTACCTTTAGCACCTGGTACCTATGAATTGGCCGTCGACACAAGCTAGCAGGTATGCACACACTCAAAGTACGTACTAACACTACTTTATCCCATTTATATTTTTTATGAGAAAATAAGTAACGTCTGGGGTCCCTGGGATCTTGGACCATATTGTTTATTAAGCCAGTCCTAGCAACCATCTGTTGTTCTCTTCTCGTATTGGGATACGTATAATAACTGTCTTATACGTGATATCATCCAAGTTCTAATACTTAAATGTAAACAGTAAACCCTAACTGGCCTCTTATTTTACGAAAAAAAAACTCCCGTAATGTCTAAATCGGGTCAATTGCTGTTTACGTAAACAAAGTTTAGTATTGCGTTAGTCTCATAACAAATTGTAGGGATATCATTATTTTGTTATTACTCATTGTTTTCAACTTATTTTGATAAGTGCGAACGCCCAAGGGTTATTATTCGATTAGTGTACTAATAGATCTGTGAATGAACGGGAGATATGACAGGTCAGTCGGAGGGCCCTGCGCTGACGTCATGCGCGCCAGCTGCGCGGTGCGCGTGCGCGGGCGCTGCGCCGTCGACTCCCTGGAAATCCACTACTGCGTAGTTTAATTCATCTATTCATTGGAACTCAAATTTTAATTAATCAAATAATGCGCAGTACCACATTAACGCGCATTATCTACTCATCTATCATTCATTAGCCCACTATCGTGGTATTTAACTGTGTTACTGTCAGCACTACGATGAACAGTGATTTCTCGTGCAAAGCTTTGTAATACATTTTCCCAGAAGTAATCCATCTTTTGTTTTATGAAATTATAAGTTTACAACGTCCAATTTATTAACAATTTCATGGTTGCCATATTATGTAAATTTTCTCCACCCCAGGCTGTTGACGGTAGTTCACAGACAATGACCACCGATAGCTAATATGTAGTTAATTACATGTCAGGTTAGTCGTTACAATATCTGTATCAGCACATTTACGTTCCAGTGCAGGGCCCGAGCCGTCTCCACAATCGAGAGTACGTTTTAGTGGGATTACGCCACTTAGTCCACCATGCTGGCCTAGGGCGGGTTGGCGGACGTTACATACCATAGAAATTACAAACAGTCCACCATGCATTTCATAGTTCGAATATATTTACAAACAATGGAACAGCGTAGATTATCGTAAAGGATCCTGTTCGCCCAATAGGCCCCCTATGTTATCTAAACCAGGCGGGGCCAAGCTATATTCGCATGAATAATTTACAGCAAATTGGAATAAGGCAACAATAAAACGTAGTCGTAGAATGAACATCTGGTTTCAAAACATATTATGAAAAACTATGCCTCATAAAAATTTTAAAGAACTTCGTTGAAAAATAGCCTACTTTAAAAGTCTAATGTTTAATATTTTAAAATAAGAAATAACATTATGTAAAGCAGTTGTTTAGAAAGGTTCTTTATAAGTTGTAAGTTAATAATCCTAAAACTCTATTTTCTTTTTTGTATTAATAAATGATAAATTTTGGCCTGAAACAAAAAAGAAGTTGGGTTTAAGAACCAATAAATATAATAAATTCTAGAACTCATTTAGCTATATAAAATTTTATCGCGTAAATGTTGTGTACAGTTAAATGTAATTTCTATGTAAAATTTACACGTAGATTACCTACTTTTTCTTATTTACCTAGGTCCCATATAATCACAAGATTATTTTTGTGAGATTTCATTATTTATACGTTTTCCAGACGAGTAAGCTATTGAAATATTGGTCAGTTTTTAGTTGCGTTGTTGGCCTATTGGATGAAAAACAATACGGAAGGGCCACTAGGGAGGGTCTACAGATTTTTGAACTACTCTGACATGCCATACTTTGCATTTCGAAAATAAATCATTATTTCACGTCTGTTTTCTGTAAGCATCCCGAAAGAGATTGCCTTTTATTTTTTATAGCTACCTCTATTGCTCCTGAAACAGACGACATTTGAAAAAGACATTGTTCAATATTTGAATTGTTAATGTTGACTATGTTTGTATACCTAATATTTATTGATGTATGGAACCTTTGTATCTGTTTATGCAGAATTCGATGTGTTAAAAACAAAATTATTCGTAACTTTTATTAAGTAGGACGCTGATCTTTCAATGGGCCATGATTGATTGAAGAACCAACACGATGATGCATACACATTTAGCATTATTGAAACGTAACATTGCGAAGTAGTACAATTTCAATTACTTAATTGGTCATGAACACCTGCTGTTTTGAAGTTTCTATTAGCAGAAAGAATTGTTGGGTATACAATACAATACCATGACTCATTATTCAAAATCTATATCATTTATATATTACTACGTTAGAATAAAATGTCATTTCGTTGTTGTACTGATACCTCTATCAGGTTATTTCTTTTTGTGATTCGTTTCGCATGTTTATCAATATTTTTATTTACAAAATCTACATAATCCAGTACGACGCATGTATTTTTCTAGACGAAATAAAAAGTTATTGCCTTAGTTTCAGTTCTCTCGCAATTTTCATAAAACTGAAATGTTTCATAATATATTTTTATGTGTCACGGTGTTATGGATGTTTTAATTTTATGAATCACATTTATGACTTTTTAAAGAATATAATTTTAAGTTAATTAGTTTTTTATTGTATTCACCTGAAAAAACCATCAAAAGTTCCTTTGTTGTTGAACAGTTGAATGAACAGTCCTTTTCCAATTTTCTTCCTCACTAGTCACTACGTATTACTGTGTTAGATTTTCTCAAGAAAATATTATTGTCACAGGTATTGATAGTTTTGATATGTATGTACATATATTAAGTCTATTGGCGTTCACTGCTGGACGTGGTCTCCCCAAGTGGTCGCCAACCATCCCGATCTTGAGCAGCCATCATCCATCCGCCACCCGCCTCCCTTTTCAAGACGTAAGTCCGTCATGCAGTAGGACCTCCTACTTTATGTGTACCTGAGCGCGTTCTCGACTTTCTTGTTAACCTTACCGACCATCTGTTCGATGGTATATGGCCCGCCCATTTCTACTTCAGCGTGCTAACCATAGAGTAATATCGGTGATGTTATTTTTGGGAAGATCTCATTTACAATTCTGTCCACCGGAGAAAGGAAAATGAACATTCATAGTATCGGTAAAAATATCGCTGGTCCCAATACCGATATTGCTTAAAATTAATTAAAGCATTTTTATGGTTTGTCCTTAAATGTTTTAATGTTCTATTTCGGGCGACAGATTTGTAAAATAAAGTAATTATCATAACATTTTGTTGAGTATGAGTTTCAGTCGAAGCAAAAAAAAAATATTATCGGACATCAAGGTAACTTCTCTAACAACGCCCGGCCTGGATTACAATTATGTTTATATGTATTGAAAATATTATTATATTTTTCTCTACACAAAAAATAGGTTTCATCGATATAACTATAATGTTCTTTATTAAGAGCAATCATGAACTGTTATGTTAAGGGGCTTATTGTAATTAATATTTTGGAAAATAATAAGGAAAATTACAATAACATAATGCGTGCAAATCATTCAAGTTTATTATCAAAACGTGTGTTCGATCTATATTATGAGTGCTACGTGATGCGTACAGCACACAAACTTCTTGTTGACTCGACTGTTCGACGAACATAACCATTGGATTGAAAGATATTGATCACGATAATATGTTTTTAGTGGTTCCAAGAAGATAGTGATTAGTGCTGCATTCCACACATAGTGTTTAAATGACGCAGGTTCTCGATTGCTTGGTTATGTCACGTTCCTAATACTAGCCATTGATATGTTCCCATTTGGACACGGTAAGTCACGGGTTTAGGCGATTTTTTTGGTAACTACACACGCACCGGCAGATTTAAGGGTACACGAGTAAAATTATGATTTCTTTGTGAATAGGAATAAATATCCTATTAATTTATTCTAATGTATTTGCATTATTGTAAATACTCGTTTTTGTTCAGTAAAAGTCACCCCGTATTTATAAAAGCTGCGAAAAAAATTAAAAGGAGCTACTGGTAGATACATAGTGCTTCTGCGGGCTCTGATGATCCTTAGATATGACTTTATGTGTCACATAAAAAAAAAGTTACTATTTTACGTGTCCTTCCAATTCTGCCGGTGCGAGTGTCTACATATGACGCTAAAATCAAAAAGATATAATATGTATTAATGGTATTTATTAGATATACTTATTCAAGTTAGTTATTAATAGCAGCTTTACACAGACACAACATTTGCATATATTCCAAAATGTAAAGTACTACTATAACCCTTTATCGGTCTCGACTTGAGGTTTTATTTCGGTCATTATTTCAAACTCAATGTGGAGCGTAAAACTGAAGCTCGTCGGCGGTTGAGTTAGTATTGGAATGTGTAATTGAAGCCGAGAGCCAAGTTTACAATTTGTGTTAAAAACAAAACCAAATATTCCAAAAAGAACTTAATGATCACTTTTTAAACGCCCTTCAGCTGACATTCTTTGGTTTAAAAACTTTTGAACATACTTTTTTATACCTGCACTATATTGAAATGATGATTTAACTAACTAACTGCGTTAACATAGTATTCCAAAGTGGGCTTATGCCTTCGAAACGAGATTTCTCAATATTTCAGAAGTTACTGTCTTCATTCACGTTCAATATTTGTATCAGTCCATATTCGTCCCAAAGCAGAACATGGGCCTCCTCTACGATCGAGAGTATGATTTAGAGTGTTTAGGCCATATAAGTCCACCAGCCTGGCCATAGAAATACTTATAAATCTCTATGGTACGCAGGTTTCTACACAATGTTTTCCTTCATCGGACAAGACTCCCGAAAAGTCGGAGGTGTGCCCTGGGATTCGAACCCGTGACCGCCGTGAATATGTTGGCAGCCAAGTTACCAGTTAAATAAATTAAATTAAATATTTATTTAACTGGGTTCTCAAGACACAGGCAAAGCCTAATTTGAGAACCCCTGCAATATTCTTGTTATGTAAAATTATTAATTTTTAATAAAGATTTTTCATTTTCATTTTCAGCCGCTTCCCGTCTGTTTACCAACAGGTCACCACACACTTGGTGCAATAGGAAGGCACTATTTATGCTGCCTATTTCTGCAATACTTATACTATACTCGAGCAAGTAACTTGAAAGAAGTCACTAGAAGGAAGGTCATCACTGCCAGTGGGCAGTTGTTCAACTTCCTATCCTGTGGATAGAATCAATCGCACCGAAAGCAACTGAAAAACAAAAGTATCGTATACTTGGCAATCACAGATCACTCCCATCTGTGTTGGCAATAGAGTATCTAGTACTAAGGGTAGCATTGACGGAAGGGAGCAAACATTGGAAAATGCTAAGGATTTTTAGCTGAGGGCTAAAAAATAAATTAATAAAATTGTATTACTTCATTAATACATTGATTATTTTATTTTTCTTCTTCTATTTACATTGTATTAGCTTATAAAAATGTAAGCAAAGACATATGCAATAATCGGAAATACATTAATTATAATGTATTTCTGATTATTAGAGGGAAAATTAATTCATAACAATTAAATTTATAAATATGTACATTAACAAATAATTTGTCCATTCTCTTCCTGGTATATTTTAGGATAGGTATATAATATGTTTATGTATATGTATGTATTATAGGTATGTTTGTATATGTGTATGTATATGGATATTTATACATATTTTGTGTGTTTATGTTATATTTTTAGTTATTAATTGTAGATTATTATTATTTCTTTTACGCCTTAGACTGCCCTTTCTATCTCCTGTTAGTATATCCATCCCATGGTTGCCTGTAAGAGATTACCTAGTGTGATAAGGCCGCCACTTATACTATTATTCTTATTGTATAATATCTTCATAGTATTTATGTACAGTGCAAAAAAGAATTAAATAAATAAATAAATAATAATGTTAATCAAATAAATCGAATCGAATCGAAAAAATCGAATTTCGTCGATTATCTCATTTTAGACGGGGGTAATTAATCAGACTGGTTTACATCGTCATGAATCAATAGGGTTTGACTATGGTCTATGCACAGATCACTTCCAATAGATACCGCATTACGATAGTTTTGTTTTGAACCGAAAACGCCAACGAAGGGAACGGCGCGGGGGGTGGGCGGGTTGCAGCGCGGTCACGTGGACTTCACTGGAGAGATGAGGCATAAGTCGATAAATAAAAAATGTATCGATAGTTCGATTTGCCAGTAAGTTCATGTGTTATGATCGCTTCTATAACTTAATTACCAACTTGTTAAATGTTTGATAATATTATTTCACCGGCCTGATCTAATAAATTATACCAACCGGCAACCGCCAACTACGAATAAAATAGGATTAAGATTTATACTTTAGTATGTAACGGTTTTATTTCTATCATTCACTGTGTATTTTTGTATACCATAATGGCGAAATACCCAAATTAAGTGTTGATATAAAAGATCAGATAAAAATATGAAATAGTAAATAACTAAACCTCACGCCCTAAAGGGCTACAATAACTTATTCTGTTTCTTGAATTCTGACGGCGGCTGTAGTAAATGTAATATCGACAAGTGACGATGAAACCCACTTGACGAACTATGAATGTTTTTGAGACGATATATACATCATCATCATCATCATATCAGCCACAGGAAGTCCACTGCTGAACATAGGCCTCTCCCAAGGATCTCCACAATGACCTGTTGGAAGCGGCGATATATACAACGTATGTTAAAATTAGTGCAATAGCTTGTGCTACTGATTCTCAATAAACTTAGTATACTAAAACTTGCGATAAATACCCTCCCATTATATTTGAAAACGTATACAACTAGAGGAAAAAAAGGAAATTTAATTACGCCAAAGATAAATAAAAAAATATTGTAAAAGTACCTTGGTAACAAATTTAACTATTTCAAATTACATAAAATAACGTAATTATGGTAATTTGCAATTTTTAGTTAAATCAATATATATTTTGTGATATTGTCATTTAATAAAATTAATTTACATTATTGTTTTACGATATCGATATTTCTGGGAATTATATTATAAACATGCGTCAAACACTAGAAGAACGCGTGATTTCGCCGAAAAAAGATGGCTTATTACGGTTATTGCTATGCGAAAAAGAGACGGCTGATTCTACATCCGAACTCGACTGTTTGACATTGATAGTTTAACCAGTATAAATTGAGCTCGCTCGGGACCAAATTAATTTAAAGAATATTAGTTATCGATGAAAACTTATTGCGTTTTTTTAGATACTTTATTGTTTTGAGTTTTTTGCACACCATTTTATTGAAAAAATCATTATTAACTGTAATATTATGTTCCCAAAATGTAATTTTCGCTAACGTGCGACGACATGTGCGGGTCCACTACTTGGACGACACTGATGACGCGACATTTGGCATCGGTTTATATCTATCTGATATCTTAAATGTGTTGGGCGCAACCGCTGCCTTGCATTAGGTATCTATTGGGAGTGATCTGTGGGTCTATGATAGTTTTTTTTACACATAACATTCAAATAGAAACGCTTAATCTTAGTAGCAGCAACCTTTAACAGCCTGCGTGGCCTAATTGGTTAGATACCGGCTATGAAATAGGAGGATGCCGGTCCGAACCCCGCACCAAGGCAAATTCTCTCAAGTAATTGTCTCAGGTCTGGGTGTTTGTGAATCAAAAAAGTCTCGTAGTTTTTGATTTGACGGAACAAAACTTCATTAATCTTAATGTGGGGTCAGGATTATGTATGTGACTGTTTGATGTATTCATTTAGCTTGTAACATGAGGCAAATATTAGTATTTTAAAACAAAGAGTTTGAGCATGGTGCGGAGTTTTTACCGTCTTTTTCACACGCGCTCACGAGTTTAGTTTTACATCTTTTCTTAAAATCCCAATGCAGGATTTGGAAACATTTCTTACATGTGTCATTTTTAATGGATTAAAAATCTTTGTTATATTGCATGAGTATTAGGGGTTGGTCGATTTTCCTTGAGTGATAAGAAATATTTATTATCAATTACTTTTTCCTGGATATTCATTAACGAAATGATTGTTATTATGACGTCACCTTACTTCATCACACGCGTGGCGCAATCTAAAGTTTACTCGAACATACTTCTACATTACAAAATCATTAGACCAAGTAAACAAACTGACTCATAAGACAATGATAATGTTTGTTTACGAGAAGATGTTGGTGGCGGAAAACAAATATTTGTTTCTCAAAAATATGTAGGTAGGTTCCTAGCGTTGGTAACGGTTTGAAAGACATTGTAGACAGAGTAACTATTGGACACATTGAGACTTAACATCTTACGCCTCAGCATGGCGAGTGCTATGGAATGTCACGCATTGCTTTGTAATTAAAGGTGTTATTTGGTTTTGCTACTGTTCATGAGCGGTCCTATCGCTTACCATTCACTGCAATAAAAAAAAGTTTTAAAAATTTATATCTCCAATGCAAATTTAGGTGATAGTGAGCTGATTGAGAAAAATAGGCTGGAACTTGATATTTACAAAATACTTGTATAGAAAATGATGGTAATAATATATAGGTCCATGTAAGGGCAGTGGAGTAACAAAGTCCCATCGCATTGTATGGGGTACGGTGTACGGTATTGAACTAATAAATATTGTCCGTTAAAATATTTTCCTTTTTTCATGTTATATTTATATAATATGTATTATTTAATAAAATGCGTACAAACATACAATTAGTAAATGCTGTGTGTTGTTTATTTATTGCTACGTGTTTAGACTGACGGCGCTTTTAATGTGTGTATAAATGCTCGTTATAGCAATCTTATATTATATCTCGCATATTGTGACAAATAAATTTTGTTTTGATCTTTGAAGCCATTGCGCGGCAATTGTTTACGCAATTGAAGCAATATTATGATGTATAAATGAATAACTGTGTACGATCTCTGCATAATTATGTGCCTAATGAATTCTAAGACTGTTAGCTTCAGCAAGCGACATGGCTAAAAAAGAAACGCAGGTACTAGATAGGTATATAAAAGTATATGATTCTCATAAATAGTTTATCGTATACAGTATACTGAATTTTAATTTCATTTCAGTGTTTCTTTTAAGTCTGAAATCACACTGCTAATTCTCTTTGTTGTCGGCACTTTATTGTGTAAAATTCCGGATAGCCAGTAGGACGAAATTTAGGGAAATTAATAAAAATGTAGGTACATCGTTTTGTTTATTTGGAAAACACCGATTTGTTGACCCGATGACATTGTTCACTATTGTCATCGGAAGTCTAATTTATCATTCTTGTATTTACTAGAAACTTCATACGACCTACGTTCGTTTATAATTAAATACTGGTGAGTATAGGGGATTAGGGGCTTTACTTTTTATGAACTTTGTTGTCGCAGATAAAAATTACGGTATCGTTTCCAAACATATTTTTAGAATGGACACAACGTCATTTTTGGGTATGAAATATGATGCAAAATTTGCTTTCTGATATATTGATAAGAGTGAAACGTTTTTCCCCTTTCTTTTTTGTCAATAACGCTGAAATAATAAGTTCAAAATATTCTGCATTCTATGGATGGTTGATGGATCTTTGAAAGTATTTCCTCTTAATTTTAGTTCTTCCTTTTTATGCAGTGTCAATTATAGTCAATTTTCTACAACTATTTAGATAATTTCCATTCGTATATAGAAGATACATACGTATGTAGATATAGAAGAAAGCACGCGCTAATATATACTTCGAGATTGAGAACGAGAACACATGTGGCTATTGTTGAAATCTCATTAGATGCGTCCCAGTGTACGAACGTACCAATAACACTGATGCGGTTGCGGTCTCAGCCCGCGCGCCGCCCAGCAGTCTGCGATCATTTTACATTTGACACGTGAACCATTCCGTTTTGAATGCTTGCCAACGACATGTCGAAACCTTTATCTCAACGTCCGTCACTCCCGCACAAACACAACTGCAGCAAAAACACCTTTCGGAAGCAAAATACATCTGCATGCAGAATGTCTACGTGCGGTTACATATTGTAGACGTTTTTGTATTTCTGCTTCGTATTGCTTTGTCAATTTCCAACGTTTCGAATCGAATGACGCAAATATTTTTTTATTGTTCTTACTACTGCTTATTTATTATAATTTAACAGGCGTTATTTTTAATATTCTTTAATTAAAATACGCAAATAGGGAAGGATTGATTCCGGTACAGTGTACACATCTTCCAGCAGTAATTAAAAAGAAATACTGTTCTCCGTAGGTAGGGTACTTATTAGGACCTCAAAATAAACTTCGCTAATTTCGTGGAAATTGTAAGTATCTTTCGCTGCTGGATGTTTAATTTGATTCTCACAGTTTTGCGGTGCAGTTCAAACATTTTTAGTGTCATTTTATTTTACAATATAAAAATATTCAAAGGTTGTTTTTTCTTTTTGAGATACCGTACTCCAAAATGTTGTGTAACAGCAGTATTATTATGTAGATAAATCTGCGAAATATAAATTTAGATACATTCTGCCAAAATATGACGAAATTCTGTCGTAGATTACTACAGGCTCAGCCTAGATAATTAGTGTCATTATGTAAGCGTCAATTAGCCGATCCAAATTCGCTGATGTTCTTTTGATAGTTCATTGAACTGCGTCCTAAGACGTCAATTGGCGAGCCAATTGTTTTTGGGTCGGCTCTGATGTGCTGCCAGACTTATACTGTTAGACATCTGTGAGACGAGTTTTACAATATACGAATCTAGAGGCGATCCGATGTTTACTAGGTATATGATATTTCATAATTACTGCTCTATCACCAGTGTTTTGTGGGTCTAATTTTACGTTTACGTTATAATTATGGTTCGACTTAGTAAGCAATTAATATTCCTCTATAATAGCAGCTTTGATTTTGCGCCGGAATTACAAAACATGTCAACAAGATGCATAATTATTAATTACCTGAGTATCAAACTGTATCAAAGTTCAAATAATTTTACCCGTACAAGCAATTGTTTCAAATAAAAGCTATGATTAGATGGGCCATCCGCAACAAAATGTTTGAAATCAGTTGCAAGAGTTGACTAGTACATTAATACTACTAACTTTATGAGCCTGTAAGGGTTTTTCGGTCCTAAAATAGTTCAGCGTAAGCACGAGCTTATAATGATTTATGTTTTACTTGCAAAAAGAGCAAATAAGTCCCCAAGGACTAAAAATATAAAATTCCATCAATGAAATTCCAAAAATATAAAATTCCAGATCTAATCGTATACATGTTATTAACGTCGGTCCCTTGAGATGTGTTGATGGTAGATCTAGATATAGTTTCATAATTTTAACCAAAAGCAGAATTGGAGACGATTTTTCTTGTATGTTGTTGTCATAAAAAGTGAGGTATTTTTATCATTAAATTCAAAACCGCATATCTGGTTTATCTAAAAAATATATTTGTAAGCTCCACTCGTAATTTTATTTCAAATTCGCAGTCTAAGAAAATTGAGCACACAGTTTTTATTAGTTTACATAACTTTTAAAATAATATGTATTAAAACAAAACACACATTTAATACGAGCCTATTAACAAATTTAATTTTAATACACCAAACTTCCTAACTTCGTCTGTGATAGGTATTATTCTTCAGGCTCAGGTGCTCAGACGTCATAAAATAAAAATGAAAGCTTTTAAGAATTTTAGTACCTACAGCCTTTCTATAATCGATTTCTGATTTCTGATGACTACTGTAACAAAAGATATTAATTTGTACTTTTTGTCTTAGAATACTTTTTTTTTATTTTGTGACTGCTCATTGAAAAGGTTCCTAGATATTATATCAATACTAAGGTGACTTCGTTAAAGCTACAAAGTTGTAGTCAGATATTGAATTCTGGAATAAAAAACTAACTTCAAAACAATAAAACCAACGAGATGTATATTTATTAAATTTAGCAAACGTTTTAATCAAAATATATTAAGCAATTACTTTAAACTTATTTGCTCAGCGCGTTTTTATTCTCGTCTTATGTTTTCACTACCTCGTCTCTCATGTATGTTTTGTTATAATTCATATGTATTTATTACCGACATTTTTTAAATCCATACTATTGTATAAAAACACATTGTGGAAATACTCAGGCACAAAATATGAGTCCTACGTATGTAACAGCGGCCATATTGGTCTTATGTCAAATTTGATATGACGTGCAATCGAATGCTGCGGTGATTTGGAGAATGGGTAGCACATTGTTAGGAAGACATTTATGGCCACTTCGAACAACGCGTTGTGCTCCTTCAAGTTATTTTCTGGTTGACAGGGCGCAGCATTCGATTTGCGGGAAATTTATGGCATTTTGGCCTATGAGACCTTTAAGTTTGTATGAACACATGCTAACATTTATATTTTTAATTTAATAAAGGCTTGGATAATATTATATAAAAAAATATGGACTGATTTTATGTTTATGCATAAGTTGAGTTTCCACTTTTAAAACAATTTTAAACCAGAGTAATATACCTGCGCTCTTTTTTTCTGTAATATAACTTTCCAGGGATTTTTCGCAAAACCACTACCCAGAAATTATAAACACAGGTGCATTGAGAATATTGCAATACTTTTATGTGCCTTGAATATTGTATGCTAATAATTAATATAAGTACTAAACATTTAATTTTAAATATAAAAAATACACTGTTTCAGAATAATGTATTTCCCTGCACGCTTGTCAAACGCCTTGTTTGAAACGCACAAGCTCAAGAACGTGTTTCACGATGATTCACGTAAAGGAGCGCAGACTGTCCCGCACTCGTTTGCCTGAAGCGTAAATCATCGGCTTTACTGTCTTATTGTTGTTTGTGAAATCGGCCCTCAACTTGAATTTTGCCTTCTTTTTTGTTGGGCCATAAACGTGGAATTTGTGTGAGTGCGTTTGTGCCGGACTGACACAGAGATTAACGCGAGAGCTGGCATTGGTTCAGATCTCACTGTCCACCAAATTGCGATCTGCGAAGTTTACAGTATCTCGTCCAATGCTGTTTAAACAAAGCACATATTTTAATTACTGCTCTTTAGGGCAGACTTGTATACATAATAGTTCTAAATGCACGTAAGATTTAACTATGCATTTACTAAGTGAGAACGAGACGCAGTGGCACCGTTGACCGTACTCCTGCGCACGTGCGCATTATTGTAGCTCTGCGCTAATTGACCTTTCTAACTCACAATATATCATGTTGAATTAATAGATAAAGTCTAGTTTTTACCAGTAAATATTGACTCGTCTTGAAACGCAGTGTCGACTATTTGTAGGGCGGTGATTCAACGCTTGTCATGTACGAATACTTGTGAGTTGTATCATTCCCTTGGATTTAAAAATCTTTTTTTACGTCAGACTGTGACGTTGTGTAACAGGAAAATGTGGGACTAAAGATATGTCTTTGGGAAATTCTTAGAAACTCGACGATGATTGTGAAATGTCTACTCCGAATTGCGTCTTAGTATCACCTATTTTAGGTTTCCAACAACAATCAATCACACGATTAAATGGATTGACTGTACCCGATGAATTTTTAAATATTTTCCATTCCATTGAATACTTTCTTTGGACATGAATATTTATAGGAGTCATAATGTGCCAACGTTTATTATGCACTTCATTGGGTTGTATTACGTTATTGGCATCAGAATGCATTAACTATTCTTGGAATAAACTGTTCACGGGGTATTGCTTTTTCCATGGCCGTTGCAATCAAGGTCTCCATCCGAAGGGTTCAGCCCGTAACATATTTTTAGTTTTCTGACTGAGCTATACCTACGTTATAACTTATTATACATCATGAAGTCATTCTACTTAAAATTATTTTGCTATTCTAGCTATACGTAATATATTTTAACGGTTCGCTGTTTAGAATATGTACATAATAATACATTGCTATGTTTTCAATGGTGTTAGGTCGCACGTGCGTGTTTCTTAGAACTGAGAAAAACATTTTTTGGCATTTCACTCCAATCGGTGGTAAGATATTCCAATTTATGCAAATGCGATTTTTAGTAGGTATTTAACGTAATAGGAAAATACACAATCAAATAAGTTAAAGTACGTGATATCATAAAACTGTCGTCACGTACAGGGGCGGGCCTTGTAGGCAGGGGGACCTGGGACGAAAGAAACACGGAGCGAACGTAACAGATGGATTTAAAAAAAAAAAAATGTTATGTTATGCTGTATGACAGGCATAAGTTATATCGAATAACCCCATTAATGAAGTTGCGCTCACGGTACTGTGCATGATATTATAATCTGGAAAATTGAAATGTAGGGAGGAAAGAAACAAGTGATCACTTTAATATTTCATAAAAAAAATTGTGTTCGTGGTATCTTAAAGCAATTACTTTTGTTTTATACTTAAGTTAAATGCGTGGTGGCCTGGTGGTAAATGGAGCAAACGCGGCTGATAACATGCTTATGGTGGTCGCGGGTTCAAATCCGACTTCACACCTCTGACTTTTCGGAGTCATATCGCACCTCCGGTGCAACAATGTCACTTATGCAAAAATTGCTAGGTTGGAAGGTATAAAGAAATAATCTTATATTTTTTTGAATATTACGTGGTCATAATTTTTTTAACGGTAAATTAAAAGTTAATATTGTGATAGAAGCTATTCAACTTGTCAATGTCTTGAAATATCATAATTTTATTTGATGTCAAAGTTTCAAATGTTTTTCCTGAAAATAACATTTTTGCAAAAGTGACATTGTTGCACCGGGGGTGCGATATGTGTATTGATATTCAATCACCACGCACTGTAACGCTGAACGAAAACACCATTAGGAAACCTGCATAACATAGCGTTCTTTCAGAATTTCTATGGTATGTAAAGTCCTTGAACCCGCACTAAACCAGTGAGGTGGACTATATGGCCTAACCCCTTTCAATTGTACCATCGATTGTAGAGGAGGCTCGAACCCTGCAGTATGACGGGCTGTATATGGGCTGATACAATACAAAATAAGATATAAAAGACTGATTAAAGATCTGCGTCTGCTGTCTGCGAGATATTACAATATAATTGAAAATCGTTACGTTCCTCCCTGGTCTCCCCTATCTCTTTGGATTCTTTATTTAATAAATTAAAAGTATTAGTCTTCAATCACGCTCTTTAAGCGTATTGGGTTTTATTAATAATCGCCTAATTGATCAACTGTCTTTTAAACTGGGAAATTCTGGTTGTAAATTCTAGTTAAAGTAATTTAATGACAGAAGTTTTAATACTACAATCGTAATAAGTGATAAGGTACTTTACAACGTGCACTTTTTAAAATTAAGGTATTATTTTTGCAGGCTAAACTTGGCGGTTGTAATATCATATCGTCTAGGTAGGTGGAAAAAGCATCATCCTGAATGCAGTCTGCAAGTGTGTTGCATTTCGGTTTCTTGTACACATATATATTCAGTTTTGAACAGGCAACATTTATTGATCGGCAAAATATGGACATCTCTCGCCAAAGGATTCTGCACCATTCCTTGTTATCAGGTGCATTCTGTATCAGCCCATATACGTCCCACTGCAGATCACAGGCCTACTCTACAATCGAGAGTACCATTGAGAGTGGTTAGGCCATATAGTCCACCACGCTGGCCTAATACGGGTTGGCGGACCTACATACCATAGAAATTCTTATAAATCGCTACGGTATGCAGGTTTCCTCACGATGTTTTCCTTCACCGTTTTAGTGCAGTTATCAGGTTACTCATTTTATACATCTCATATGAATGAAAGAAGGACACATAACATCAAGTCTTAATGAAATTTGACGCGTAGATAGTATATTGTCTACATTTTACACGATATCTGTTGATCCAATTACTGCCAAGTTAATGAAATCGCGGCACACTTTAACAATATGCCGATTACTCTGTTTAGATGTGTGTTAGTCTGAGTCATAGGCAGATGAGCACACAACGAATTGGAACTTGTTATAATCATTATCTTATCAGTTTTGAGGACATGGGGCGATTGAGGCCCGCATTTGATGTCATATATTGCATCATTATGGGTTTATGTGATTTTAATAATGGAATTTATAGGGTTCCGTACATAAATTTTATGAGCGGAACTCTTAAGTTGCCAGTATTGTTTGTGCGGTAGTCAGTCTGGTGGAGGCTGTAAAAATTTAACAAAATGAAAAAAGTAATACATTTTTTTATTCGTAAATAAATATTTTTACTTTATTACAAATATATAATATTTTCAGTAGGTATCAATGAAAAAAAATAATTGCATGAGCTTGTAGCAAGAAAAGTAATCAAATATATATTTACATAGTTTTTTTCCAGTAACAATGAAATGCAACAAACTATTCACATAATTTTTACAGGTGGACACGTCAACCAATAGATAGCTTTTTATACTAGCTAAATGATTTTGAAGAGGCTTATCAACATGAAAATAATTTTCCAAAACGCAAAGGAGGGTACAAAACGTTAGCTAGGCGGTTTTTTAATATCTATTTTATACTTGCATTTTATGAACCATTTTTATAGACCTACCCTACCCATAGTTGTTAAATAGTTATTACCAGCTGAAATCGTAGTAAACATCAAACTACATATTTAACAGAGTAACTCTCATTTATTTACTTTTTTCGGTAGATAATAAATAACGATTGTAGTCAATAATGACAATGTTAAATTTGGCTAAATGTTCGAGTGCAATGATTATGTTTAATGCTCTGTATTTGGCTGAAGTCCTAAATCCAATTGAATTTCACGTAGGACAGTACTTATATAAGCGTGGTATAACGTTTCACGATGCATCGCATGACGCAATCGAAGGGCTGCCGAGCGTCATTTTCATTAAGATATTCTTCTCATTACACTATTTAATATATTACACATTAACATTGGCCATTGACTCTTTTCTTGTCAATGGTTGTGAAGTATAGGTACTTGTTAGTGTTGAGTAGGACATACAAGAGGCAGTACATTTGTCCCGTACATGACGTCAAAATGTAAAAGCGGCTCAACTTTTTAATGTGTACTACTTCATATTTGGTGTACTACTTTGCCTGTAATGTCATTTCATTGGCGTGAGCCGTGAGGCAAAGTTATGACACACAAATAAGCATCAGTACGCCTCACTTCAATTGAAGTGGGATATTGTACTGGCTTAGTACAAAAATGAGGCTACTCTTACAAACTCTTTTTCAAGTCATGTCCTACTCAACACTACTACTTGTAAAGAATATAATGTAATAATTTTACTTTAATATACATCCCACTGCATGACACAGGCTTTCTGAACAAGAGTTCGATTGAAAGGCCTTAGTCATCATGCGGGCTTAATACGGGAGATGGAAAGGACTTGAGACACGACAAAATACTTTTTGGGTCATTTTTTAAAATGCAAACCTTAAAAATGGAAGTATTGTCGCAATTGTATGCGTTGCCATCCCTTGGAGGTCGAGGACGAAGAAACAGGATGGCAGGAGGGGTACAAGCTTTTGGGTCTCCGGCAATCAAACATACAAATTGTTAATCGCCCATATTTATCCAATTCGCTCAGTAATGATGTTTTGCGAACCAACAAAAGTACAAAGATACATCTGAATTTAAAAATCTCACAATATTTTTGTCCGTATCAGAACACAATTAATCATGTTTAAATCATAATAGTACTGTGTTCGAGTAATTTCTGTGAGTAAATAGATATTATAATAATGTAAGAAATTGCGTTATTTATCATCTTGTAAAGGGCAATAACTTACATTGAGATACACGTGGCACACCACAATGTCGGACTTTTCCTTACAATAATAATTACAACGTTCAACTAACCACTTAGATTTTAAATTCACAGCTCTTAATTTACATTCCTTTTATGATGCATTGGTATACGTGGAATTCGGCTATGTTATATTAATCATTATAAATTCATACTATTGATTATTCGCATTTTTATTATCAATTATTTTCGAAATATGGACATTAGAAATATTGTGTTATGCTATTTTAAATTGAGAAATACTATTAATATATTTTGAGGACATTTATGTTGTTACAATTCAATTTAATTAGAATAATATTATCAACCTAAGTATATCAATAATTTCCAAAGTAAGTTAATGTACCATTTGCTATTATGTATTATATAAATTGAAAGAGGTCGATTGACTAGGAAAGTAATAAAAATTACAGTATTTAAGAAAAAGGAGATGTTCTATGATTTGATATGATATATAATATTATATTTGATATGATATGATGTTCTATGACAGTTTGGTCTTATAGAATTTTCATTGAATTGTTGAGTTTTTGGTTGTTATGCATATTTTTCAATATAAATGTAATTCGGAATAAACTTGTAATTGTATACCAGCGATTTTACTTTTACCCTACTTCTGAACTTTCTTACAATTGCTTCTTTCGTATTAAAAATTATGCAGAAATGTTTTCATGTATAATGATAAAAAACGACGACTCGAAGTAAATCTTACATTTGCCACAACAACAAAGTAAGTGGTCATTATATTGATTAAGCGGCCGCGTACGCGCATCAACGCTTTTCATTATCATATAGGCTCGTCCATTCATTTGCAGTGTAGCAATAATAAACGATAAATTTTCGTATCGTACTACAATATACGAGTCGGCCGCATCTAGTCTCATGCAGGGGGGGCAAGGTCTGTGTTTTCGGTTCAGTGTTATGTTGGGGCTATTTGTGGAGTGTAAATGTTAGGTTGATGTGGCTAGGTGTGGAGCAGTGCATTGCGTTTGGTGCAAGTGAGGAGCCCCCCAAGCCGTCCCCCGGTGCGTCTGTCGGGTCCGGCCGAGTCGGCAGTGGAGATGTTGGTCGCGTCGCAGCGCGCGGCCGGCGCGGGGCTCTCCAGCCTACTTATATCACAGCGGCAGGCAGCCGACGCCACTCCAACACGCTCCGCCGTAGCGCGCACCTTATGTTTTTTTCCTTCCACGACTCGAGTATATCGTAGACAGTTATGATGAAGCCGGCTTTGATAGTATTTCTTGTTCTGTGCGCTTTCGTCGTCGCCATGGTTCCCCGGGATAGGGTGAGTCCAGTCATTTATAACGATTTTTTATAGAATAAAAAACCAAAATCACAGTATTTTTTTAGAAATTCCTTGAATTAAAAGTGGCGCGAGTTGTGAGATAGTGTTTCAAAAGTGTTGTTATTGGTGGTGACTGGTGACGACATCATAACGAATTATTTATTCGGTAATTTTTTCGTAACATGATATACCTTTGGTTAACATCATATTTTTTTAATATTTTATTTAATTTCTGTTTGTATTTACCATCCGTCCATTTGTTTTGCTGAGTACTTTGATAGCTTTCGGTGTTCTAAATTTAAATCGCGTAACGTATGGTACGTTAAGCATTTGCCATTTGGGAATACTTAAATATTATATGTATAATTATAAGAACAGTTTCGATCACAATTGTTCTATATGTCTTTCATTTTACAGTAATATCATATAAATTTCCATATTTGGTTATGTTTATTCAAATTCGGTTTGAGTAAGCAGCATAGGTTCCTTTAAAACACGTTGATAGATCTGATATTTACATTGATTAAACGTAATGTTCCATAATCCATTTTATTTAAAAGTATGTACATCCAGTATTTTTAGCGACCAAAATTATTTTGGTCACAAACATGATAGGGCAAACGTGACTCCGCGGTCGTGGCAAAAATGTCACACTCGTTAGAAATTGCTTTGCAATGGCACGTGGTGTTTCATGGATTATGCTCTGTTATATTGTTATCTATTCCTTTTTCTTTGAACATCAGCATACGTTAAATTGTACACGCTCTGACGTATTCTAAAAAATATATCTTTTATTCGTACAAATAAAAAAAACAAAATTTTTGTACCATTGCGCTGTGATTTGGTTCCAATAAAAGTAGCTTAGATTATAAAAACCTTACCCACTACACACCTGGGTTCTATACAAATATTTCTTCTATTATTAAAAGGAAAAGGCCATTGTCTTCAAAACGTGTACTAAAGCAGAATATAGGCATACAATTTGAAAGCAATACCTGCAATTGTAATTTACGCGATTGGATAGCCATTTTTGTTACCTTATTTGTTCTAACTAATAAGAGGCTAAAATCTGAGCTTATCTATATTCATTTAATAGTTTCCTAAAAGTATTTTTTCATATACCTAATATAACATTTTTAGGTACACAATCAGTTTAATCTTCAGCCAGAGAAAGTCGATATTTGAATAAAGGCATCTCTCAAATATTTCCATAACAACCTGAAACTAAGTTAGATTTCAAACCACTTATTATGTATGTAGTATGATGCAACATTTGAAACAAGAAAAAAACATAATGAAAGCATGCAATATTTTTTACATGTAACTTTCTACATTTTGGTTTTTCAAAATTTTAAATGATTTAAAAAAGTAACATTTGGTCGTTTAAGGATTATATAATTTATAGGGTGTTTCAGCATATGTTTGCTTTAGAATATAAAAATGAGCTTAGTTACGTTAAATAATATTTTAAGCCAAAGTTTATAGCACGGTAGAGTCGTGAAGGCTGTTATTTTAGTTATAACCTAAAAACGCATTGCTGCTTCATACAATATTCGTATAACATCTAAAGAATTGAATTCATAGCTTAAAGTATTGCGAAAATGTAGTATGTAAAAATTATTTATTTTCCTGCACATATAAATTGAACAAATAGAGACATTGTAATTTCAATTAAAACCATGTAAGTACAGGGTATCGCGCCAGGGAGGCTACTCTATACTCCGACAGGAAGTTCGAACGTTCGACGTCCACGTACAAGACAAAAGTTTTCCAATTTTACCATTCTCTATAAAACTTACTCCGAATTTAGTCTAAGGTTACGACGTACGATAGGTGATTCGAATATTTAAAAAAGTATTTATATTCGTAGTTTTTCGTACGACGTTCGATCATTCGTCATCGTGTCGGAGTATAGAGTAACCCCCTAGCAGATTGTAATTTATTACAAATCCTAAAAACTAGGTAGTTTATTTATAACGTTACTGGCTATTTTATAACTAGATTTCTATAAGATAGGTACACTATTTAGTATTTCTTCATTTAGTTTGAATGACAAATAATAGTTTAAAAACTAAAAAAACACGCTTTTGTAAAAGACTTAACTAAAAAAGTAATACTACTTTTTTTAATTTATTTAAAAATATATATATTTTACACCTCTGACTTTTCGGAGTCATGTGTGTATTGATAGTCAATCACCACGCACTAAAACGGTGAAGGAAAACATCGTGAGGAAACCTGCATACCATAGCGATTTACAAAAATTTCTATGGTATGTAAGTCCGCCAACCCGCACTAGGCCAGCGTGGTGGACTATATGGCCTAACCACTCTCAATCGTACTGTTGATTGTAGAGGAGGCCCGTGCCCTGCAGTGGGACGAATATGGGCTGTTACAGATATTTTACACCACATAAATGAACAGGAATCAATAACACAAAGCGTTTTAAATATGTAGGTATGTGTAACAAACGGCGGTCTTATCGCTGTCTGTAATTTCATCTAGAAAACCATTAGATGGACGAGAATAAACGGAAGTATTGAAGAAATGGGTGGTAGGAAAACTATACAAGAGAAAAAATAATTTTAAATTAATAAGGAATACATAATTATTACCGAGTTTTTGATAAGATAACGGAGTGAAATTCATAAGACTTGAACTTGGTTGAAAGGCTACTAGGGTTATTGACGATAAGTACCTAATTGTTGTAAGCATTTATAAAACATTTTACAAAAGCGTGATTTATAGATTTTTTTAACTTTTTTTACTTGAAAATTTCGAATATCCAAGGAATACAATAAATTACACACGTTAAAATCTTGAATCTGAAAATCCCACTAAAGATAATGAGACAAGATTTTTAAATTATCGTATTGCCATTGGTTCTTGATAAGCGTGTAAAATTTCAAATCAATCTAACATTTTGAAGTGCTTGAAAATCGAGTGCAGAGATTCCGCTTTGCCTTTATGTATGTAACATACAGACAAAGCTAATTAAAACGTGTTAGACTAGAGTTTTGCTTTTTTTATTGCAATGAATGGCGAGGCGAACATGCCGCCTGAAAAGTAGCAAAACCAAACAACACCATGAATAACAAAGTAATGCTTGGCATTTCACTGCGCTTGTCATCATGAGACATAAGATGTTAAGTCTTAATATGTCCAGTAGTTACTCCGGCTACAATGTCCTTCAAACCGGAACGCAACAGTGCATTTACACCGCTGTTTGGCGGGAGAAATAGACAATTCAGTGCTACCTACCCAGGCGGCCTCTCACATATGAGAGACCTACCAATATCAGCACCAGTACCATCAGTAAATATAATGATGATATTCTGTATCAACCCATATACGTCCCACTGCAGGGCACGGGCCTACTCTACAATCGAGAGTACGATTGAGAGTGGTTAGGCCATATAATGTTGATATTCAATTTAACTATTTTTAAAGTAGCATATTCGAAACGTAAAATTCGTATTGTAGTTTAATATAAAGCAGTATACCGGGTATATCAAGACTGCTACCGAAAACGAAGCCGGGTGGTAGTTTTAGTGACTACAAACACAATGCAACAAAAATTTTCGCAAAGAAACGCGACATAATTTTTTTATGATTTTTTTAATATTGTAATTTTTGCTTGTTAAATCCATAGTTTTTGCTAAAATAATAATTTAAACTGTTTTATAGCTTATTTATAAATAAAAGGGTATATACTATTATTTTAGGAAAAAAAATGTATTTGCCACCCAAATATAGCGATAGGAAAAAATAACAAAAACAAAATTGTCGCTTTTTTGCACAATTTTCTGTTGCATCGTGTCTGAAATAGCTTAAACTACCACTCAGCTTCGTTTTCGGTAGCAGTCTTGATATACCCTGTATAAAATAGTAGAATGTGTTTTTGATAAAAGAGCTTACTGTACGCTATTTATGCAACATTCCCGGTTTTTTGCTGACCTCAATTATTAAAGTTAGTGTTACAAGTCAATTTGAATTAAAAATAACTTTGAATGTTTTGAAAATATATATAAATCTCAAGTTTAAATTAGAAAAAGATTATGTGTATTGGAATTTGGGATATAGTTCACAAATGGACATTTAGCCTATCTCGTTTTATGGATTTTCAACCATAAAATAGTTTCGCATAACTATACATTTTCGCAGAAAGCCAATGTTCTAGACAATTTCCCTGTGGAATACTTACTTTCATAAATATTTCATACATCGTTTATTTTTATAAGTTTAACTTTTTAAATGTTCTTGTCTTACTTTAATCATAGACTTTCATAATACTATATCTACTTTTTAGACAAATTTGAAGCAGTATGTACTTAGTAAATGAATGTGTGTTGTCCGCTGTGAAAAATCTTGAAGGAAGACCTGGTTCAGGACTTGTAATGAGGATAATTCGTGAATTTAAATCGACAATATTTAAATTATTAACCCCGAATAAAGATGTCAAACACATTAGTAAATAAACGTTCACGCATCGTAGTAGCAAGAATGATTTAACGCGGTCGTAATTAAGACTGCAATGAAAATATCACACTCACCACGATATCTAAATATAATCGCGTGTTCAGAATAACAAAAACATTACACAACGGGTCATGCGTAAAGGAGTTTTCCAGTTATTTACAAATTAATCGGCGCCATCTAATATAATACGACGCAATTGATAAAATTTACGCGCGCGTAGGTAAGTAAGTAGGTGGTCAACGAACCTGTAATCGTATTATTTCCTGTTTACACGTTATGCGAACACGGCTACGTTTTCACGTGATAATAGTTTTCATTTCGTCATTCAATTGTGCATTCCGTTCATTCATGGGTTGTGCCTGGCGAGTTGCGATGCTCGCGGGCGTGACGACGCTCGACCGGCCGAGCGCCCGTCGACAGTCGGATACGCTCAAGGGCGCGAAGTTTACGAATCGCATAATATAGTAAGTATAATATTATACGTCATCACACGGCGCTGCCCATTTTGCGATAGTACGCGCCTGATAACAGAGGTGTAGAATATTCTTGATACCCAATCTAAAAATATATTAGATTGTCTACTACGGTTAATAAGGAACATTTCCAGTGTGTTAATTAATTGCTTGGAACTTGCTTTGTAAACATTGATTACTTTTTGTGTGTTTAAAATATTTATGTAAACGCATATCGAATTCCAGGGCACACCTCTGATTTTTCGGAGTCATGTGTGTATTGATAGTCAATCACCAGGCACTAAAACGGTGAAGGAAAACATCGTGAGGAAACCTGCATACCGTAGCGATTCATAAGAATTTCTATGGTATGTAAGTCCGCCAACCCGCATTATGCCAGCGTGGTGGATTATATGGCCTAACCACTCTCAATCCTACTCTCGATTGTAGAGTAGGCCCGTGCCCTGCAGTGGGACGTATATGGGCTGATACAGAATACAGAATACAGAATATCGAATTAATAGAGCAAAGTTCAATTTTAAATAGTTTAAGTATGAATGTTGATCACCAACATTAAGATTGGTAAGGATTTTCCTTTCGTGTGGAAAATGTTGTGTGACAGCTAGAATATAATATGCACAATGAGACATTTACTTGCATATTAATTATATCTGTAAGGATCTAATGTTTCTCTATCTATAGATTTTCTATGTATTCCCAGTGTTAAAATGTTCAAAAACTGTAATTATTCGACTCTTTGAGAAGACGTACATACCTACATATTTATGTACAATATAATTTTATGGGGTCTCTTGTTGTTCTTTCATATTATTTTTCTGGATTTGTTTTGTTTGAGAAAGACAAATAAAATTGCTTTTAGGGCTTCTTTCGAATCACTTCGTTGTCCGTCTGATTATTATCTATCAGGACCCTTTTTCGAGATCCGACGCCGAAAGTAGAGGAGACAAGGGAAAATTGTAACAATTTTAAAATTTCTTATATCTCACAAACAGCAATCCTTATTAGATCACAAAATTATAATTTCTACTCATGATATTGGTTTATTGGCTCTTGTCTATTAACACCAACTTTTTTGCGACTATTATTGCAGATTTAAAAAAAATTACCCAAGAATAGTCGAATCTGTTACAACCTACTCAACCCCTAGCATTGGTTGTGATAGTGTAAAGGGATAGTTGTAACATTGCAAATAAAAACAAACTTTGGTTTCGTTTATCCGTAGATTTATTTTTAATCAGTCTTTTACCACTTACTATATCGAAATTACCATAAACAAAATCGACATATTATTCAACGAGTGTTTTTGGTTTTGTTTTTGAATCTCAAGCTTTTACGGAGTATTCATTTTTGTTAATTTTGCCATATCTTATTCTGCCATTTTTCTGGCTACTACGCAAAAAATAAAAAAATCCTTTTAGATTTGGTGACAGCCTCCGAAACGCTATTGGTTAGATACCGACTATGAAATGAGAGGCCAAGGGTTCGATTCCCACACCGAGACAAATATTCATGTGAACCGTATGAAACACAGGTATTTGCTTCGGGTCTGCGTATTTGTGTGACCCAAAAGTCTCTAGGTAATATGTTCCGATACCCACGACATGACACGAGGCTCGATCTTATTTTGGGTTCAGGACTATGTATGTGACCGTTGCATTGGGTGTATTTATATATTTGTTTCACAAACTTAGCTGAAAGCAACAACTTGTTACTTTCGCTATCCGGTGGAAGAATATTAGAGTTACTGGTCTTTCCGTCATAATGGCCTAAAGTGCATGACTCGTAATTTTAGCACTGAAGGCCAATTTATAGTTTGCAAAATGAATATAGCTCAGAACGGAACTGCAATTGCGTCACGTCATCGTCGCCTCAGAAATACATTAAATGCTCTGGTCCTTTTATACGACGCGTCCTGTTACCTTGTCCTGCTATATTTTATCGCGCTCGGTCAAAGTGTAGGCCACTGAAAATATTCCCAGCTGGAAATCTCCGCTTAGAAGATTTCCACCTGGAGTAAGGATAGACTTTACCGAATGTGGGATTTGCACTTCAGTCCCTACGAACTATCATCATAGTGGTATGAAAGAGGCGGGGATTAATATTTGTAGTCATTGAAATTATCTTTGTTGTTATCGGAACCTTGAAGACGTACTAGTGTGCGGTGCATTTCTTGTAAATAATGTTTATAGTCAACAATATGGTCACAAAAACTTGAGATACATTTAATGTGGTGCATCACTGACGCACTACTAAGTATTGACGATAACTTGTATGCCCTTTGTGACAATATTATCTTGACACGATAAAAATGTGGTAGGTAATTTCTTAAGGGTAATTTTTATGTATCGTTTCAAATGCTCTCAAGATTGTTTATTTATGTATGTGTATCAGAATTTGAATTTTTGGCTCTCAGCAGATTTAAACACCTCATGACTTGGCACATATTGAACTGAATGAATTTATTTCGGCAATTCTAATGAATTGGTAGTTTAATTATTTCTTTTGACAATTTTGTTTTCTTATGACATTAATTTGAAACTAATAATTTATTTTATAGAATACGAACATCGAAATGTTTAAAATGGAATAATATTTTAATACTATTTTAACAAGTTAAACTTTTTGTCCATATTTTACATGATAATTATGTATAAGTTATACTTTTCTTCCGAAGTATCTTGAAAATGTTATTAAATATTCCAACTTTACGAGAAGTGAAGATATCTCGTAAATGTGTAAATGTAATTAATATCAGCGCGAGATAATGTAATGAAGTAGTGTTCTCACGTCATAATATGTTTTGTTCCACAGCGAGCGTTGAACACGGAGGATGAAAACTGGTACAAACACGACGCCAAGTCGACTGGAAAAACGCCGGAGATCTGCGCTCGGTCAACGCCGTGTTTCTGGTCCATCTACAGACCAATCTCTAGAAATATAGAACTCAACATTACCAATAGATAGTAAGTACTTATCTTGCAATTAACTCACAATTTCTTAAATATTGTTTACGATTTATGTTCTATATCTGCTTTTATCATTCAAATGCTAGACTCAGTAGGACAAGTTAATATGATTTCAGAAAAATTGGCGTTATAATTAAATATTAATTGATAATATTACGTAAACTTATCAATATCAAAAATATAGTATAAAGATAAAGAAATATATTGTTTTGCCCCAAGAAGTAAAAAATAAAATCCAGCCTGTTACTTGTAGGTATGTATCTTGTATTCGTAAGGGTCAAAGTTTATACCACGTAACAATTTTTTTTTTTCATTTGGTTAGGGAACTGTGTGTAATTTATATTTTTTCAAATTCCAGTTGCGTTTGTGCAGCCGATATGGTTTGCAAGATGACCGAAGACGATTCGATGGTGAGTGCATACATATACCACTGTCGACTGCCGACTGAAGAGGGCTTGACAACAGAAAGCTAGCGGGCGACTTCCACAGCGCACTCCGACGGCAGAGCGCAGGCAGACTGGCATCATTTGATCTTCATACCCACCGCAATGTCTATCAGCTAAGGAACATCATCGACAATTCCGTATCGGAATACTGTCCGTGATCACAAATAGAGCATTTTTAGCTACCAACGACATATTTAAAAGGGTTAGGTACTTTCTTTATTCGTACTTCTTGTAAGCCGCCCTCTTTACTACGTGCAGGATTTTCGTCAGTCCGCCACATTTGGATTATTCCGCCTCAGTAATTATTTTCTAGATTAGCTCGCATTTTAAAATAGTCTTTCATTCATAATGACAATCTATACTTTAGTACAAGTTGCGTTTTGTTTTCACTGCAAGCAAATAAACGTACATTATTGCACTAGAGGTATGAAATGTGCAGTTCGTTTGCGGTGAAAATGTTACGCTTCGCATAATTTTGTCACGAAATGTTAATGTTGTACAATTTTGCATCGTTCTTCTTATATATATTCTATTGGATAATTTTAGAGATTTTTGAGCATTGAGGTATCGTTTCGAAATCTTTTTAAATACTATTGAGTAGTGTATGTTACTTATGTAAGTTTTGGCGCGGTTATGCTTAATGTTTACTTAATTTTAAAACAAGTGTTTAAAGTATGATATGTGATTGTAGTTATGAGCTATATTCACGAATATTTTTTTTTAATTTCCACAAAAGTGTCTAGTTTTACGCAAAGTTAACACTACGGAAGTACTTATTAGATTTTATCATTAGTACTAGAGATCTACTGATTAGTTTATCTATTATGCAGAACATTATTGTGTGAAGTAAAGGACTATTCTTACATAAGAACCACTCCTTATGCAGGGAGCCATTGGCTATTTCGTTTCAACAAATTATTAATAAATTATGTGACATATAAATGTCTAGAGCAAACAATTTTCCGACATAGTAAGACTTTGTGTCATAATTTTCTGTAAACAATAATTAAAATCGCTGTAACAATAATCAAATTCTTAAAATATTGAAGGCGAGATATATTGGTTTTTATTATGTCCATGGTCATTTTAAGTTCATTTCTAAATACACAACGTAAATGTAAAATTCGAATGACTATAATATCGTCTATATAATATTTTTATATACGATACTAATTGCTGAGATATTTCAATTTATTACGAATATAATAATATTGATTTATTATTTTTATAACTAAAACTCTTGATAAACTTTGCGATTATTTAAATTCAATCACTATCAGATGGAGAAATGTTAGTGAATATTCGTAATCATAATAAACTATCAGATTTAAATACACTACACTAGAATATAATTTAATCAGTAATGTATCCTTACATAAATTCATAATGACATTGAGAAAGCCTTATTTCATTCTAGGCACACATTGTGAACTATATTAAAAATATGTAACAAATAGGGCAGTTACTCTGAGGCTAGTCGGTATACCTCTAGATGTTCTTTCAATTTTTAAATTCTCTCCAATACAATATGAATAAGCACGCCATTTTTAAAGTTCCTATTTTTATTTTTTATTATTTATAATTGTAATAATTAAGCTATAATAGTTAGTTCTGAAAAGTAGCTAGTTCATGCTTATGACATAATAAACATGTATTATTAGCTTATATTGAATAATTTTGTAAACTTTAGTATTTGACGAAATAAAAATGTAACACATAAGTTTTGAATCATTTCTGTGTTCTTTCCTTCCAAATGTTGCTCATAAGGCCTGGAAACAACGATACTATGTTTATATGGGTTGGATACACCACACTAGTCCAAAATAACTGGATTTTCATACGTTCACTGGTGGTAGGTCTCTCATATGTGAGAGGCCATCTGGGTAGGTACCACCGCAATGTCTATTTCTCCCGTGAAACAACACTGCTTAAATGCACTGTTGTGTTTCGGATTGAAGGACATTGTAGCCAGAGCAACTACTGGACATATTGAGACTTAACATCTTATGTCTCAGGATGGCGAGCGCTGTGGAATGTTGCTACTGTTCATGAGCGGTCGTATCGCTTACCATCAGGCGAACGGCTTGCTTATCTCGCCATTCAATGCAAAAAAAGAAAAATACGTTTAGTTTGGAGAAATACATTATATTATGTTCATAATTTATACCACAAACTCGCTCAATGTTCCTGTAGTCTTTCAGTGTGCTGTATTGAAGACTTTTAAATATTACCTAATTATTATAGACATAAACTCACTTTTGTATAACCTGAAGGGTAGAAAAATTGTTAGTACTTTAATTCATATAAGTTTTTTTTAAATAACTGACAATACTTTGTGTCAGACAGTAGTAGTTTCCTGATCTGGACATTGCTCCTAGACCTAGAAATTGCCGCTGTTTTATGGTATATTTGCTTTGCTATATTCCGTGTTCCATGTTCGAGCAATGATATGGTTAAAGAAATGCATTATCTAATTATATTATTTTTACACTTGTCGCGTGACAAATTATTTAACCGCACTGCCACGTTACGTGAAAAAATGGCCTTATAATTTTCCTTCGACCACGTGACTTGTGAAAACTATTTTGAAAAATACATCCCGCGGGTAATTATATCATAATGTAAATCTCAAAACAAACTTACTCGAACTCTCTCTCGTAGTTCATACACCTCCGTTACAACTTACGTGCTTTGATGCAGTAATCAGCGACGCGACGCTTGAAAGATTAATACGAATATCAGTTAATAAAATAAGAAATAGTATAATCTTTTATTTGCAATGCTAATGTTAAGCGTTAGAAAATATTTGATAAGGTTATTAAAAATGTCTCCTACCTACCTTTCTGCAAAAATCACGTTAAAAGCTGATGTCGTTTTCGTAGGTTGTCCTACTTTTTGGTGATGTATTTTAATGATACTTTAATTTTCTTTGTTTTCATTTAATAAAACCGTGGTATTATTTATTGATTTATTAGAATACTAGCGGCCCAGCCCAGCTTCGCCCGGGTACAAACAGATTTCTGTACAATAATACGTACGTATTATACATATAAACCTTCCTCTTGAATCACTTTATCTATTTAAAAAATACCGCATGAAAATCCGTTGCGTAGTTTTAAAGATTTTTTTTTTTTATTGCCTTGAATGGCGAGACGAGCAAGCCGTTTGCCTGATGGTAAGCTATACGACCGCTCATAAACAGTAGAAATATTCCACTGCGCTCGCCATCCTGAGACATAAGATGTTAAGTCTCAATATGTCCAGTAGTTGCTCTGGCTACAATGTCCTTCAATCCCAAACACAACAGTGCATTTAAGCAGTGTTGTTTCACGGGAGAAATAGACATTGCGGTGGTACCTACCCAGATGGCCTCGCACATATGAGAGACCTACCACCAGTTAGATTAAGCAGATAGAGATTAAGCATACAAAGGGACATAAGGACAGAGAAAGCGACTTTGTTTTATACTATGTAGTGATTTGTTACATTCATGATAAATTTGAAGGATGTTCGCCTTATACATGACTTAAGTATTTGTTTGATTGTTTTTCTGGACTGTTAAAAGTTACATAAAAGTTTTCATAGTTTTCTCGACGGCGCGGGTATCAACCCCTATAGCTGTCGCCTGCAATGGTAAATAGCTATTGCCACTTAGACTCCATTGGACTATATGCCCTGGGACAATAGGTAAATTAAATTTATTGCCATTCAAAACCTCCTTGAAGATATCCTAAGCAACATACATTAAGTGGTACTCATTCCTGAAAAAAATGATAGGTGTACCTTGTGGACAGCCGTACAATAAAAATTCTTATAATTTTTTTTTTGTTCAAGACGAGTTGAAAAGAGTGGAGGATAGCGAATGAATATATGATGTCACCTCTACACGATGGCCATCGGGATGGACCACTATGATGGTCCGTGGTGGAGAGAGCGCAGTGGCTTATTAAGGCTTATGGCGCGTGCGATGGTCTTTGGTGTTGATTTTCCGACGCACATCAAAGCTAGTGTGATCACAACTGAATGTCGCCATCGTGTAGTTGGGTTTCCGTCATTCACATGACCATTGATAGTCAACTCGCTGGCCCGTACACAAGATCAGTGCGGTTGATTTAACGCTGGTTTGGGGGGCTTATGTTCATCATTGAATGGCAGTAGGATGAGTATACTATTGTATGCTGCGGCGAACAAAGGATTTTTGCGAAAAACATAGTACATACAACAAACCCTCTAATCAAATAATAATTATTATTATATTTCGTCCGATAAGGGAAGTATAGTTTGCCACATGTAGCTTTTTATGGTGTATTTTGTACAGTCAACTTCAGTAAAAAAAAAAGGATTTGTTTAGTCTCATAGACTTTGAAACAGAATAGCTGGAAATGAATAATAGACTACGCATTCGATACTCACATCAAGATGAACGTTTGTATCTACTATCTAGTATGACCTAAATTTCGATAGCATGGGTTTTGTAGGATCTAATAAATTGCCATGAATAGGAATTAGACGCAAACATGATTTTGATTCAGGATCAGCGTTAGTGGTTTGTAAGTGTAATTTAATGTTTTATTATACCTTTTAATTTCATAGTTTTCATTTATTTTATTTACATATATGCAGTACTTACTACTATTGTGGTACTACGTAGGTTGTCTTATATGCAGACGCTTAGAGTATACATATATAGAGGGAGCGCTGCTACTTCAAAAACGTAAATAAAAATGGTGGTGCCGGGCCACCTTTTTCTGCCCTCCTATTGGCTAATATTGGAACAGGTTGTGCAACATACATAAATTATTTGAAAAAAATAATAAAAATATGTAGTTTAGGTCTATTTAATTCCACTCAAACTCGTTTTAAAAGGATAATAGCTAAATATAATTTCGGCTAATAAAGGAATTTATAGCAATTTAATGCTAAATAATTAATTCATTTTTTACTAATATAGAAGCGCTACCAAAATTACGAACAAGAAAATATCTACGTTTTTCAAATCGCGAATGTATGACAGCGCTCCCTCTACTCATTCGCATTCACTCATTTGCAAAAAAAAACGGGCGGTTTTGATTTTAATTCTTCTTTAAAAAAATACGTTACCAAAATGATTTCAATCATTTGTACATGTTACTGGCCGGTTTTAAAAATGCCGTGGTGTTAAACAGTACGTTCTAAATTCAAATTTTCGTTTGATGCTCGTTTTTACAGAAAACCATTTTTTTATCCACAATTTTTGGTGCGAAGTTCCAAAAGATAATATCGGTTTTCATAACTTTTAGTTAATTTTTATGAATTTATTAAGAAAGACCCAACCCAAGCGGACTTATGACTATACATATAATGCAGTGGGCCAACTATACTGCTTATTATGTAACCGCACTTTTACCACCAAATTCGGGTTCGCCAGTCACATTCGAGCGCACTCCAGAGTATAGCCAGGTGTCGCCGTCGATGGACACGTCGTGGTGGACAACAACAACATTTTGCTATTCATATATTATATTATATAAGAAGATATAGTCCACCCCGCTGGCTTAGTGCGGGTTGGCGAATTTTATTTCACGTAGAAAACAATCCGAAAAGTCAAAGGTGTGCCCTGGGATTTGAACCCGTGACCATCGTTACCTTGTTGGCAGTCGCGTCTAGTACGTTACCATCACAGTTACCATATACAAATTAATAAAACCTTCATACTGCCTTACCAGGTGACGTAAGTAATAGAACAAATATTTAAAAATATAAAACTGCATATCGTTTCATTATAAAGTCTAGATACGGCATCAACGTACCAATATTTTTTTTATTCTTGAGTCTGAAAACAGTACTAATGCGGAATCTAAATTGTTCCCCCAGCGCATCTAAAAGTATCAATTCAAAAAAAATGTCCTTTATGAAAACGAAAAATTATAATTAGATAAATTTTAGTGTACTCCGGCAAAACGCTTCGATAGAGTATCCTTGTTTAAAACTGTTGCAATAATCTCAAAAAACAATGGGCTATTTTGGTAGATATGAACATCGTTTTATTTTATATTTAACAAAATTACGCGCAAGACGCCCTATCTAGATAATATTATATACACGATGTACAATTTTTTTGAATTTTGTTCTATTTCGTCAGCCGTCAATGAAAGACAATGGAAAGATCATCTTACGTTGGATGGTAGTTGAAGCTTGACCGTCTTTTACGTCTCCCGTCAAATAAACAAAGATCATCCTATATTGGCTGGACGCGTCACGCTTGAACGATACCCAAAAAAAAGGTTTTTAGTATCTTTCTTAGAAATTTTCCAATTTTTCTCACTCCTTAAACCTTCCCAGGACTTCCACGAATATTTCAAGACCAAAATCAGCCAAATCGGTTCGTGCGTTCTGGAGTTATAGCGTCAGGAAGGAAAACCCGACTTATTTTTATATAATAGATTTCTCACTCCTTAAACCTTCCCAGGACTTCCACGAATATTTCAAGACCAAAATCAGCCAAATCGGTTCGTGCGTTCTGGAGTTATAGCGTCAGGAAGGAAAACCCGACTTATTTTTATATAATAGATTTCATATTCTTAATTGTCGAAGCTTCATTTATTGTTGTTTAGCTGTCTCAATAATGTTAGAGAAAGTGGTAAAAGCTACCAAAATTATTGCGCTGCTCGAAGAGGGTTGCAGCCAATGCTTCGTGGCTCAGAGGCTAAGTGTGAGTCGCTCGACGGTTCAAAGGACCTGGCAGCGGTATCAAGACACCGGTTCCGTCGAGAGAAGGCCTGGTTCTGGAAGAAAACCATGTACCCAACCACGGGATGATAGTTTTCTTGTGAGTCGCGCATTGAGAAATCGCAAGTCTTCGTATGTGGACCTTAAGAACAACCTCGAAGAAGTAAGAAATGTGCATATTAATCTATGGACGGTCAGGAGGAGGCTTCTCGCGGCCAATATACGCAGTCATTGCCCGGCCCGCGGCCCTAAGTTACTCCGTGAGCACAGAGTTGCCAGGCTTAGGTTTGCTCGCAATTGTGAGTCATGGACTCAAAAAGACTGGAATAGGGTATTGTTCTCCGATGAAGCCAGGATATCTCTGTTCGGTGAAGATCGACGTCGGCGAGTGCTATGAAGACGAGGAGAACGCTTTGCAGAGGCTTGTTTTGAAGAAATCACACCTTATGGTGGGGGGCTCTGTTATGTTTTGGGCAGGAATAAATTCAATGGATCGGACAGAGTTAGTCTTCATTGAAAACGGCTCACTGACTGGACATCGATACATAACGGAAGTTCTAATTCCTCATGCACAACCCGCATTGGCCGCTTTAGGCGAAGACTTAATTTTTATGGACGACAACGCTCGCGCCCACCGGTCTGGCGATGTGGAAGCGTATGTGCAAGAGGTCAGCATTCGTCGTTTGGATTGGCCAGCTCGATGTCCCGACCTCAATCCTATAGAGCATGTCTGGGACGTTCTGAAACGACGCGTGAGATCAGTACAACCGGCTCCGCAGACCATCAGAGAGCTGAAGAATGTGATTACCGCGGAGTGGGAACGTATTCCGCAAGCAAGTATCCGGGATATCCTCGCTAGCATACCCAGACGAATTCAAGCTGTGATTTCAGCTAGAGGGGGTCACACTCGATACTAAACATTTATCTGCTTTTACTTTATTAAAGAAAAAACAAACAAAAATCTTTGTTAACTTTTACTTCACGAGCATATGCACTACTAGCGAGCATACACTACTAGTAAACTTTAGCATTAAAACCCATAAATTTTATCAAAATTTTATGATAATACTGACAAAAACGATTATTTGCTTATTAATTTACAACATTGTGAAAGTAAAACTACCTATAATTATCAAACAAACCAATAGTAACATTTGAAATGGTTCATTGCATAGGTGCCCGTTTTTTTTGCAAATGAGTTTATAAATACTCTAAGTGCAGAAGTTATAAATCCCAATGCCTGTTTTATTGAATTAATCCCTATAATCTGGTTAAACATCGAATTCCGGATTTGTCATATGGCCAATCTAGGGACGCTGCAATAAATTAATTTATGCAATGTTTAAAGTATGGAATAAAAGAGTGGTATTTTGAATTTTCATAACAATACTCGTATTTAACTTTATCTATTATGGACAAATAAGTCATTGAACAACAATTGATCACGGAAGGTATCTACACATTTTGTTAATAAACAAGTAGCAACAAGAGTGCGTAGACCGGTCGCGATTGATATTTTGAGGGTAGATTCAATATTGACCATCCGCCACACATTGAAAACAAGTTGTATTTATAAACCTAGCTATAGATTTACAGGTGCGTTGAGTGTCGCCTATAAATTGTGCATGTTCGGGTGCGGCAGTTCTTTTTCTCATCACAGGCGGCCAGTAGAATCGTGCGAGAAAATTGATTTGTTTTAATTTCTATTTGCATAGAATGGATTCAATGTCATATAATTTCAATATGGAAGATCAAAAACCAATTTTTACAACTGCCACAGATACTACGGCTACTACTACAACTGTAAGTATACAATTATTATTTGACAGATTTTGAAAGTTCGCTTAGTTTTGAAGAAATGTTATTTTTTTACATTATTTTGTATAAATAACATAAAAGGGTTTTCTTGCATCCAATTAGTATGGCCAAGCGTTAATTAACTGTACCGCGTATAGGTTTTCGTTTTCGAGTGATTAGCATTTTTACTGTAGAATGAATGCTGTACTTGAAAAGTTTTAATCATAAACGAAAATACTTTAAAAAAAAAACATCCAGTCAAATTGATTACCTCCTCTTTAGAAGTCGGTCAAAAAGTTAACTCAATAAAGTAGCTAGCAGCAATTTCAATCTACAATATTTTAGAAACTACCCACTTCTAGAAATGGATTGCGTCAAAAGCAAAGAATTTAGTAGTGTTTGTTGATGCAGGAAAGCTTCATTACGACCGGATCGGATAATAGGAGCATGAGTGGCGAGCAGGGCGGCATGTTCTCTGCCGCAGTGCCGCCGTACCAGAGGAACGGGGGCACTGAACTCCTCAATATGTTAGCTCCGCAGGAACCGCGCCCCGCAGACCCGGGTATGTAACATATTGCAATACTGATATCATGTTTTATATGATACAATTAATTTCAAGGTATTAATTTTAATCTTTACTAATACGTTAGTAAACTAGAGGCATTAGAGAAGAAGATAACTTGACCTGGTTCCTGACATGTAAATATTGAAATTACATGTATCGGTAAATAGTAGTAACATTCAGATGTAATGTCGAATAATTAACAGGTATAACAGGGCATTTTATTAGTATTATTCTATTTTGAAATAGAATATCTCATACAAATGTTATGATTGATTATAGGTACACATAAGCAACATTGCGTTACTTCTGGTAATATTATCAATTCATTGCAGCTCCCAATACCACCGAGCTGGATGATATTTTACTGAACTTTCGCATGAATAGCTCCGATATGCTATTCGACGAAATGGAACATGGAAATCAGAGCTATTATCTCGGTGAGTATTTTTTATAAAAGTGCATTAAATGTATGAGCATTCTTCCTGTGAAACGATAGAACGCGAGATCAATCGCTGTATTGAAATGTTTGTCTTTAAATCAATGATTATTGAATAAAGATTTAAACTCGATGGCCCTGCTCTTTCACTGTTAAATACATTATTTCGACATACAAAATTGTACGACCAAAGAATCTTTCTTGTGTTTCTGATACCAACATGTTTTTCTTTTACAGTTGAAACTGTACTATGCGATTGTTGGCACGTAGGAATGGCTAAATACATGTTTTTTTTTACAGGCAGTAACAGGGCTGAGTCCGTTGCGTCGTCTAACATTTGGAATGACACCACGTCAGTGCCGCCCAATGCCAACGCCAGGAATGGCGAAATGATGGATACTTTCGATTTCCTCATCAAAAGTTAGCATCTAACTATTGTTTTGTTCATCATACAGCATTCAGCAGTCAATGTTGTCCGCCAAATATCCACCGATCCGCATTAGGCCAGCATGAATTCACTTTGTCGCATAACCACTCTCAATCGTGCTCTCGATTGTAGAGGAGGCCTATGCCCTGCAGTGGGACCTATGTGGGTTGATACAAACAGCATTGAATGTTGAGTAATGAGAAATTTATTTAAGATTTAATTGAATCAAGCTACTCGTATGAACTACTCTCATGTACCTTCGTTTTGTTTTATTAATTACCTACCCGTGATTTGTCTACTAACAACGATATCGAACAGTTTTTTGTCTCGTCTGTGAAAGCCTATATGAATGTTTTTGTAAGGTCTCTCGTCGGCTAACAACTACGTGTCGATGCTGACTCGCGAGCAGCTGTCGGTGCTGCGCTCCATCCGGCCGAGCTTGCTGTACGAGTTCCTGCAGGAAGTCGCCAAAGTGCGCAGCGACAGGCGTATGCGCCGCGCTTTGCCGAACGTGAGTCAATTGATTGTAACTAACGCGGTCCTCAGTACTATTTGAAATTGTTTTGAATTCGAAGTAGCTATTTTAATTTAAAAATAAGACTGGTAGACTCACTAAAGTTTGTATTTTTAATTTAATATTTTTATGTTTACTTGTAATACGAGTATACTATAATACCTTATCAATCTGGCCCCATTTGCAAGATTTTAGGAAAAAACATTAAAACTTAGAGTCGTGATCCCTTAATTCGAAATGCCGTAGGTTATCTCACTGTAGAAGTGTTGAAGTAAAGCACTAACACTGTCTCTCAAAGATGTGTAATATGTTTTTTTGTATCATAGGAATGTGCTTTCTGCAAAAACAATGGGGAGAATGAGGAGTGTTATTCGTCTCACGCGCTGAAGGACTGGCGCGGGCGCGTGCTGTGTCCCGTGCTGCGCGCCTTCCGCTGCCCTCGCTGCGGCGCCACGGGCGACCGCGCGCACACCATCAAGTACTGCCCGGAGAATGCAGACACGGGTAATGCAAACTCAATGCTTTTACTGATGGTAGGATATTTGTATTCGTCCGGATAGAGACCAAGCGATTATGGCAAACCCCTCATAGTGACACGCAAGTGCCGCATTTCGGGTTCAGCTAATTTAACTTTAGTTTAATTCGTGTGAATATTTGATAACCATGAAGTACAATGTAGTGCATATTTGGTATCGAGTAAGCCGGTTAAATTTTGATCACTAACAAGAAATAACCTGCGTTGCACATACCATCACTGTTTAGTGGTATTACTAACAGTAGATAACTTAATGAGATTTAAGTACCGCTGTGAGTTTATATTAGGACATCCTAATGTATTTCCTTGAAACACTCCACTGTTTTTATCTCTAGATGACAAAACACTGCACGTTATGCTTAAAATTATGAATACTTACAGTGTGGGAAGTTAACAGTGGCCTGATCAATTTGTAATGTTTGTTCCTTTGTCGTAGTTTCGGAGCGCTCTGGCAGTCTGTCAGCTCGTCGCCGTGTTCCGCCCTCCGCTTCTCTGGTTCTCGGTGGCACAACTAACAGGACTAACTACGGACCCTTGACTCCGACAGCACCAGCGCCGTCTCCGGTCCCAACTTGCGGTTCCTTCTCCTCTTCGTTTTGGACCAGTTTCAGCATGAATTAACATTAACCTATCTTTCAAATAGCTAAAGTATTAGGTAATACTATTATACTTCCGCTTTGATAAAATTCCTCGGTTAAATTGCCGCTGGTACTCCCTTTTAAATCGAAGTAGTCACCACCATAACCACAAACGTGGTAGCTGGCAATTATATTTCTACTTCTTCTATTATCTCATATTATTTCTAACATCCTTCTGGTTAAATGCTACATTGTAACTTCAAAGTTATTTACAAAACCCAATAAGTGTTCACTTTACTATTCTGCGGAGTAGAGAACGTGAACGCAGATTGTGTTATATAGCCGCTATCGTTCAAATACAGGTATGCAGGACATACTTATTTGAAATTATGTGCGTCTATTGTAGTATTTACTTTACTTAAAGATAATATTGAGATTGCAAAAGTTTACCTTTTTCTTTATAGAATTATAGGCTGTAGGAAGAAATCGTTCCTACAATATTACTTTTCATAAAATTAAACTTTTTGTTTATTTACCGGTTAATTTTATTAGTCAAATTTTCATTGGGTTCTCAGTATTCGGTAGTAATTATCATTTATTATGGTTTATGATAATATACCAGTTTTAATTTATCCATCGTTTTTTTCCAAAAAATAAAATGTAATTCAATCATTACAATTCCCAAATTTCAATGAATTAATTCTTAATACTGATCCATCCAATTACATGTATTTTGAAATTTATTAAATCCGTTTTGTTCAATCTGGCGTATATATTTATATATTATACATATTTTATTATACATTCAAATGTACCAATGAAAAATTTGTTTTGTAGTTTCTTTCCAAGAACTGTTCACCTTTTAAATAAATTTGTGTGCATAAATGATTTGTTTTATTTTTCTACAGCTATTTACATTTTATATATTTCATTTGCGTAATCGTAATCAGCTGCACCCCTCGTTAAGTTCACTGTATTAAAATCACCCACTTTTTTGCGTAGCTAACAGCAGAGTAAATTCATCATCATTAATCATGTTTTATCTAAATTAATTGAATGAACTTCTTCATTAGGTACGTACTTATATGATGATACACTTTTAATATTTTTCGGTAGTGTGGGTATCTAACAGTGGCATTATCTTTTGCACAAATGCTCATGTTCCCTTGAATGAAAAGGCAGGTAGTGACCTGACTATAAATTAGGCAGCTTTATCTTCAGATGAGTTTAAGATTTATATACAAAAACTTTTTTGCTCTCGATAGTTTAGCTAGATGCATAAATAGTACCCATATAGTCATAGACAGAAAAACAAATCGAATAAATACAATAATTTATATCCATGATAGTCAATTTACTATTAAACACGAAAATATCGGCCTGCCAATAATTCTGCAACAAAGACGTTCTTTTTAAGAATAAAAATGCAAATCAATTTACATATTTATTTATTTCTATTTAAAAGAGTACATATCAACGTTATAACAGAGTATTCATTAGATGTGATACTTCAAGTCCTTTCATTTGAACTGCAAACATAAACGCAACCATACTTCCTATTCGATAACTAAATACTACACAATAGTGTATATATAGACAACCGTTTTGGCTTTACTGTAATAATTAAAATTGTGACTAATAAAACAATGTCGATAAATATTTACACCAGACGTGAGGAATGACGCAAGTATATTTTCTGGAGTCGAAAATTATAATCGTAATAAACAGTGTATTAGGGCCTTATTCATAGTCAATTTATAAATGTAGTTTAGCTATCGAATTGTTTGTCCCTTTCGAATTATTTTTGAATCCAGGTTGACGGATGACAAAATATTCTTTAAATAAAATGGAAATCAGTTAGGCCGTCAGCCATTTAATCAATTTAGCCATAATGGCTAGGTAGCAATTTAAATATTCTACGTATTTTTTATGTAAAGTAATTAAAGTAACCTATTTGTCTTCTTGATATTAACTGTTTTTGCATTGGTTAAAATTAATTAAATACTTATTTTTTAATAAATCCCAAAAGTAGTTTATTTTACACTGTATTAGACATTAAAGTACAAAGTGATATACATCTTTCACTTATTTTTATTTCTTTATAAATAGATGAAGGGCTTCCTCTGTACTTATATTAAAGAATATCTTATATTCCATGTAAGATTTCATTTGCGGGCCTCACAATTTAATTATTTGTTATCATTCGTCACATCTGGCAACAGAACAAGATCAGGACAATATTTTATTTTTTCGTCGTTTTCCATGCATATAAAAACTACATTATAATCTATAATATGGTAACAACGAATAACCATTTTATATTTTTAACATTTGATGAGAAACGCATTTCTCTATGTATGGCAATCAATCAACCTTTTTTTTTTAAATCCACCCGCATTAAGCCAGCGTTGTGGACAAAAATACGAATCCCTTCTCCACATTTGGCGGGCATATCCCAGCTGTGGGAAAGCAGAATAAGCATCGATTTTTTTTCAATTAGCAAAAATTAGACCTGTCCTACAAAATTAATGATTCCTTTTAATTTCTGTTCAATTATGATTTTTCTATACGGTTTAATTCTTAGATAAAGTTTAATGTATTTTAAAACCGATTGTTACTAATTGCACAGAATACTAATTAATTGGCAAGGACAATTATCAAGGCATACACTGATTAATATTTCGATTTTAGTAAATATTACCCTAATTTTAAAGTGTCACCGTGAAAGTTTTCAATCTTGAAGTTACCATTGTTCAATATATTATCAACTTTAAATTTTATGACAACTTCCGTGGCGGTTGGTTACCAACCCAAATGTTAGTGTGAAACGCGAACTCTATTTGTTTCGGGTCTGGATTTTTGCGAGATCAAAAAGTCTCTCGTAGTTCCTGATAACCACGACATAACACTCGACCACAGTGTGAGGCCAGGACTATGTATGTGACTGTTAGGTTTATTTATTTATTTAACTATGTCATCGTCGTAGGATTGAATATGTTAAACATTAAACTAATATCTGAACATTCAGCGGCGAATCACCAACCATTTTAAAAGTATTTTAAATTATAGATCGTCAATGTGATGCGCTACCTGCCTATGAATATAACTAAAGTTATAGTAGCAGAATTACTAATAAGTTATATGTTATTTTAGTACAGTATTGATAATATGTATTTTTCCCCGCTGACGATTATTTGTATATTTAATTTAATTTAACTTAAATATACAAATAAGTATATTATATTTCCTCTGGCCCCATTTCTCGTTCTGTGTGACTATCGTGAATCATTTTGGCATACTATTTTTTTTTGTTTTGAATATACATGGAGCGTGTCTGTTATATTATTTCTATAGAAAAAATACCTAATAGTAAATGAAGGACTATAAATATATGAAAATTTCATCATTACATAATTATTAATTCGTTACAACATATTCAATGTATCGATCTCTTGTACATGGTATTAGTTAGGATATCCTCGGTGACGCGTGAAACCTATCTTATGATATTGACAACAACGTATTCTAGAATTAAAGTCCTTATGTTGAAGTGTACAAGTGTTATTATTGTGTAAAGTATTTTAACTTCCTGATTCAGACAAGGGTCTGCCAGATATATTTTTGACAGTTAATCAATGTCATAAACCATGTTAAAAGCAAGTATCGTAATGATACGGCGTAACTAACACCTTTCAACAGGGCACACGCTTGAAGTAAATTCATATATTTTTAATTTACTCTCGAGCAATGATGTCTAATATTATTTATTTAAATAAGCATTACCGCGGTTTCCACCCGTCACCAATGATACTGAGAAATTATCTAGAAATTCAAAATATAGAAGTGAATTTTTCAAAAGTTTTAATCACATTGTATATCATATGTAATTTTACAAATAACGAAAGACAAAACCCATTAATATCTACGCTTAACATTAATTTCGAAGAAGCATTCAACAATACAAAGACTTATTCTAATTTATAAAAAAATCAAAACGGGAACATATTTAACTGTTAACAACATAGCATTTGGGTATTAATCAAACATTTTTGTAACTTTTGGGTATCAAACTTTGAGAAATATAAAACTTGTAAGAAACTAGCTCGCGGAACAATCGCATTGCACGTTCAAGCAGTGTATTTTTTTCACAATAAAACGATAATTTTCGGTAAATATATTTAAAAAAATGTTTAATTAAACCCGGTAAATAGCAAAACTCACCACCACAGACAAATTTTAACGAGCACAGGCAAGGGTTACCGTGTAACATAGAACAATTGGCAAGGTGAATATCATAGGTACGTAATACTTAATCATAATACAATAAAAACATACATTACACTGAGATTCACAAACTGACCCTAATGCAATACAAGCGAAAATTATTTCATTGCTTTTTAAAATTTAAATGCGAATTATTTTGGAATGATTAGTAAAAGAGGATTGGAACAGAGACATATTATGATCAGCCTTATAAAAAAGTATGATAAAGAATCTATATGGCCATTGTCATATTGGTAGTAAAATCATTATTGTTTCTTTTCTTTGCTTCAAATTATTTCCTAGACAAAAGTGTATTTTTTTCGATGGTCAACTACACTACAGATAAATTGAAAATCATTTTAGCTTTAATAGCTGATCATAATACTTAAGAACACTCCAAACGTAATAGTTAACAATTGGGAATGTAAATAATTAATTTTATTATAATGTTAAAACATCAATGAAGGCGAACGATACCAATACTCATATCTTTGGTTCACTAAAGTACATCTCACTACCATCTCATGGCCTTTTGATTATCGAAGCATATAAAGTATACAATTATTCTAAAACAAGAATAGAATGTAAAACATCGGGAGAAGAATAACCTTAACTAAATTGTAAAGATTCGTTCATTTTAGGAAGCGCTGAATAATCGATTAAAAATAATCGATGCATGTCCAAGTCGATATCGATAATTAATGTCTATTATATCGGAACTAACATCACAATTTAACAACATTCTATTAATTCATTGACAATGTATAATATGTATTCATATTCTTACTATTGAAACTAACACTATTACTTTTACTTTCTAAAATATAATATATTGGAAGAAATATTTAAGTGTATGTGTATGATATATAAAATTGATTATGAGAATTTGGCAGCACAAAATTCATTCGATAATACATTTGTTGATATATCGATAAAGCCTTAAAATTTCAAGAGATCCATATTATTAAATAGTGATATCTAAAAAATTAAACGTAAAAAATATAGCCACATTTAAAAAAAATGTTATATAAACCAGGTAATATGAGACAATTAAAAATATATAAAAAATAATTTTATTTAATATTTTCATCAGGCGTATATTATTACGGCACAAAATTAGGCCCCGTCAGGTGACGGTCAGAAATAAAAGACAACAGGTGTGAGCTGATATTGTTGGATTATTAATATTTTCTTAATATCAAATCCAATTTTAAATGTACTATTTCAAATATAAAATCCAATACGCTCACTGGTTGTACATTGAGTTCGACTGGTTTCCTTAAAATAACTACAATATTATGTGATTACAGCCAATATTTATAGCTTTGAAGCTGAGTAAATTATAATATTGAAAATAAATGTTCGTAACATAGAATAATATTGTAATGTATCTGTATTTGTCTGGAACACAAACTGTGTCGCTACCACAGCCATCGACGTCGCGCGCCGTTCCCGCGTCGTCATTCACTCGCTTGCTCTCCTGATAAGAAATTAGAAAATGTTCATTACGACTTATCAATCGATATGCATTTTAAATAAATAGTTTAAAATTATCTAACAGATACAGTTAATGTGCATCCGTACCATGTTATCGATAAAAATGGTACTGTAATGTCAGTAATTATGTAGCGATATTGGTTTCAGGAGGATTTCCGCCTATGTAATTTTTTAGGCTTTTAAAGTTACATACAATGTGTATGTACGTGCGTACGTGCATGTGTGTGCGCGCGCTGGTATTCGTATTTGCACGTTTGTGGGCACGTACGTGCGTGCGTGCGGTTTTCTGTGTGCGCGTGTGCATATTATGTGAATGTGTGTTGTGTGCGTGCGTATGTGCATGTATGTGCGCGGGCAGAGGCGGCTCATCCGAAAGAGCGCTGGTGCAGTGCACTCCCACGAAAATTACATACTTAGCTAATTTAATAATTTATATATATTTATAATATATTTTTTTTATTTATTTATTTATTTACAGAAAATATAACATCTTAACAGCCGAGGCCAACACGACGCTATATCAAATCAAAGAAAATAACTCTAAAACTATAATGAATTAAAAAATTAATAAAACAAAGAACATTAAAAATAAAATTAAACAATTTAAACAAAAATAAAAATTTAAACAATAAAAACATAATTACATAAATCCTTACATTACATTCTTTACATTTTACTACGCCTATAATAAGTCTATTATATTACCTATATAGGTACATGTAGCGTCAATTTGTAACGAGTGGAGCGCCAGCGATTGTGCTCCTATGAAACGAAGTTTAGTACGATTCTTATTACTGTATTCAATGAGTGCGAAAGAGAGCTACGACTCGCGCTGACGCGTGAAATAAAAGATATCGTATGAGAAAATAGCGTAATCTGGAGCGCCGCTCACGCGTCACTCAGTTAATTCGGGATTTTTTTTAAATATCTAATTATTAAAAATAGTTTGTACGCTTAATCAATTCCATTTCTGATTTTCACAAGAAAGAAATAGTTATCTTCGCACGCCAAAAAGACCGGCGAATAGATTTTGTATACAAATATAATAAATAGTAAACTCTAGTTTTTCAATTAGTTGTTTTGTGAACCCCCATCAAAAAATATTACGAGCCGCCTCTGTGCGCGGGCATCTATATCTGTAGGTTTGTGGGCCATGCATGCGTGCGATTTTTCTATGAGTGTGTGCTTGTATATTATTATTATATTATGTATGTGTCAGCGTGTATATTATTTGAATGTATGTGTTTATAGTATGTGTGTGTGTGTGTGTGTGTTACCTTGGTTGTTGTTGTGTTTGGCTCGCACGAGTCGCTCGGGATGCGAGTGCGCGAGGTGCGTGTAGTCGCGGAACACCTCGTTGTAAGTGTCGTCGTTGGAAGACATCTCGCTTTCGCGCATCTCCTCGTTCAGTTTCGTTAGGCGTAATCTGTACGGAAATCACATTATTTAAATTGCATCTAGAATTTTGTTATACAACATACTGACGAATTTAATATAAACGACTAAAGAAAATGTGTGCATTCTGCCTGATTTGCTTCGATATTCGAACAACCAACAATATGCCGATACAGACGTCATCGATGTACTTTAACTAAAAAAAAGTCAGGGAGAAAAAGCAAGATACCTAATTTTACTCATAAAATAAACCCTAACACGCTATGTAGTATAAACAATTCACTTACAAGGTAACGATGTCAGCGTTAGCATTTGCGACGGCGATGTCGAGTGGAGTGCGGCCTTCATTGTCGACTATCGACTGGTCAGCGCGATACCTAAGCAGTAAACACACCTGGAACAAAACATTGAGTGATATAGCCAAGAGACAAAACGAAAGTACTTTAAAAAATATATTTATTCTTGATACGTTAGTCAAGAGACAAATAATATGTATTTGAAAAAAAATATTCATGTACTCTGACATACGAACGCATTGAGACATTAAACGAATAGATATTATTTCTTACTTGTCCAGTGTGTCCCGCGTCGGTAGCCAGATGAAGTGGAGTTTTACCATCCTCATCTTGCACATTCAATTTGCTGCCGTTAAGTAAAAGGAACGAACAAGCCATCACTGATCCCTATAACAATATTTGCATGTTAATATTGATGGTGCTTGCGTAAGAATTCTTTTATATAGCAAATGGGGAGTTTCTCCGCCTAAGATATCCGTTCAGGCATAATAAACAAATTGGATAATAGTCAAGTGAAAAAGTCGTTAGTGTGACTCCATAAGAGTGACAGAGATAGGAACAGAAGTTGCGTTGGAGTAGTAGTAGATGATTTCTGTAGACTTATATATTATTTAATAGTAAATAAAGTACAAATGGCGGTGTTATCACACTAAAACACTCTATCATACTATTATTAGATGGATTTATGAGAAGGCTAAAGAAAGAAAGGGTAGTGTATAATAAAGAGAATAAAAGCCCAAATACATCATTAAATCATCAAAAACCTACTAATTATTCATAAGTATATAATACACAGAATACATCAGTAATACAAAAAATATATTTATAGATAAATAATCATACATATTTAAATATAAACAAAGATATTTAGAGGAAATAATCTTAGAGTATCTATAAAATAGAGGGGGCGCTGGTACTTCAAAAATGTACATAGAAATGGTGGCGCCGGGCCCCCTTTATTCTGCCCTTCTATTAGCTGAGATTTCACAGGTTGTCCAACATACATGAATTAATAAAAGATTAATACCAAATATAATTTCGGTTAAAAAAAAAGATAATTTTTTGCTAGAAAATGATTTAATTTTCATCAATATAGGAGCGTCCATCAGTTCATCATCATCCTTGCCATCAGGTTAACGGCATGATCGTCTAGCTTGTCTTGCTGTAAAAAAATAAAGGTGTGTACTCACGCTGAGCACGGCGGCGTGCAGCGGCGTGCGTCCGCGCGGGTCCGCGTGCGTGACGTCAGCGCGCGCCGCCAGCGCGGCTCGCATCACCGGCACGTTGTGTGCGCGCGCCGCCGCACGCAGCACGCTCGCCGCAGACAGCGCGCACTCCGACACGCACACCTCTACACACACACACACACACACGTCAACAACGCTGCTCGCTGTACACTTGACTGGTGGTAGGTCTCTGTGAGAGGCCGCTTGGGTGGGTACCACCGCAATGTCTATTTGTCCCGCCAAACACCAGTCTAAATGTATTTTGTTCCGATTTGGAGGTCATTGAATCTAGAGATACTATGGGACAGAATGACAATTCATATCTTATATCTCAGTATGGCGAGTGAGTTTTTTACTTTTGTTAGTATCCATGACCGGTCATAACGATTGGCATCAAGCGAATAGCATTGAATTATAAAACCAACGAAAAACTAAAGTCAACATCAAAAACTCTGCGGAGTCAGTACACACACCATACGACCATGATGGATAACCTCAACATAGCTATTAGGAACACAATTATGTTCTCCTGAATTAGAGGCAGCCATAACATTTCATTTCTCGAATGGCCTGGCTTAGTCTATTTTAATATAATGTAAATTAAACCTTTTAAATTACAAAACTCACCGACATCATCTCCATCCTCGCCCTCAGTAGAATCGTGGTCAGAAGGCAAACTGAGATCGACACCTCGACCGCTGTCCAACTCGTTGCCTATCACTAACACTGGACTACCGTCAGATTTGGTCGAATTTTCGGACACTATAAACAGAAGAAAATAATTAATCAGCACTAAATCGTACAGCGATAGTTCATTACTGTAAGGTTACAGAACAAATATATTTACTTAAAATCATTATAAAATATTAGCAACTATTATTAATTAATAAAATAGGCATAAAATAATTACCACTTGAATTGCTATCGTCACTCTTTTCGTCAGTTATTGTTTCCGGAACTGCAGGTGGAGCCCTTACCCTGTGAAATAAAAAAGATTATTTTGTATGATAAACAGTACTAAGATAAGTTATCGATATCGATATTTTAGGATTTAAGTGTATTGTTACACACTTCCTTGCTCAATATTCTACAAAGTATTTAATTATTTTTGGAAAATTATTTGCCGAGTATTCATTATCTTTGCATGTTTAAACGGTATGTGTATCAAAATCCACCTCAAACATCAATAAATTAATGGATATTATAAACATTTCATTTATGACCACATAATAGTAGATGGTACTTAGTCTGATTTTTAAGTGCAATCATCGAGTATTGTATGAAATACACAGTGTTGTCTATTAGTGCAACTTAGGCGTATGTACGCACGGTAACGTGTATGTGTGTGTGTGTGTGTGTTTTTTTTTATTGCAATGAATGGCGAGACGAGCTTGCCGTTTGCCTGATGGTGAGCGATATGACCGCTCATGAACAGTAGCAAAACCAAATAACACCTTGAATTACTCGCGAGCCATCCGGAGACATGATATGTAAAGTTTCAATATGCTCAGTAGTTACTCTGGCTACAATGTCCTTCAATTCGAAACACAACAGTGCATTCAAACTGCTGTTTAGCGGGAGAAATAGACATTGCGGTGGTACCCACCCAAGCGGCCTCTCACATATTAGAGACCTACCACAGTGTGTGTATGTGTTTAGTACGTTCTTGATAATATATGCCTTTCTGCGCACGTTGGAGCATGTCAAGTGCGTGCACGTGCCGACGTGCTGGTGTGTGCGTGTGCTTGTATGTATGTGTATGTGTGTGTGTCCGTGTGTGCGTACCGTCTGCGCGCGCGGCGCACGGACCAGCGCCGGCCGTTCCTGAGCGGCGACTCGGAGTGCACGGCGGCGCCCGCGCTCGCGATGTCCTTCACGAACTGCAGCGACACGTACTTCGCGCGGATCCAACTCTCGCGCACGCATCTATGTAACATACATTTTTTATTGTATAAAATGTTAAGATTATTTGTTTATATAAAACGCATAATAATAACGTTAGTTATTAAACGCCAACAAAAATTATAGTTTTTTAACACCTGAATACTCGAACGCCATTCAAATAATAAGTTACTCTTAACAGCGCACGGCCCACTTAGCCAGTACATTTAAGGAATTAACCTAGTTAAGCGCAACTTATATTTAAGTTGCGTTCCAGTATTCGGGCGTAAGTAAGCTAAATACTTAATACATAAAATAAATAACACCCAACAGCAACATACATAGTCCTGACCCCACACTAAAATCAAGTCTTGTGTCGTGAGTATCAGGAACTACGAGAGACTTTTCGGTCTCACAAACACCCAGACCCGGAAGAAATATTTGCGGACCGCACAAACATTTCTGTCGGTGCGGGGATCGAACCCTCTCGTTTCACAGGCGGCCTCTAACCGACTACACCACGGAGGCTGTCTAGAATAAGAAAAAAATAAGTAAACAAATCAAATTGATCCATAACGATTGATTAGCGAATTGGACCACACAAAAAAACACAATCATGACATCATCAATGATTACAGTCTCAGTGGATTTTAATAGATATAATAATTATATGATTTAAAACAATAACAATATGACTCACGTTTCACAGTCTGGTGTTGCTCTTGGAATAGTGGTGCCCTCTGTATTTGCTTCGTATATTAAATTCACAATTTTGTTCCCAAGTTCCGCCATCACCTACAAAACATACGTGAATAATATTTGTATTAATATTTTGTATATTTTTTTACTGTGGATATTGCGTTGAAAGAAGACACGTGAAATCTTGGTCCATCGAAAGTTAAACTACAAAATAACATTATATATTAAACTGAACTAAATTTGATTGCCTTTTTAATTGGGCTAGTGGGAGAGATACTTTAATTAATGTTTTAGAACATTATCGATATGAAAACGCTTAATAAAAATTAAAATTTGGATGAGATGGAGTTAAATAACAGATTCTTAATTGAATACATAAAGATTTGTAGTAAAATGTACCTTTATGATATCCGGTTCCCAGTCGTCCAATGTAAGAGATCGCACTTTACTGAGATGAACTCCCAAAGAACGGTGTATTCCGGAACATTCTAGAAATATACCAGCATTGTGAATTAATATACTAATTCTTATTTAACAATGTGACTTTAATATGGAAACTAGGTTATATTTAATTCTGAGACCAAAATAATACAGATACAAATATGACGAGAACGGTTCCACTATGCAAAGCCACAAACATCATTTATGTTACAAAAAAGTTAGTTAAATATTGTTATGTATGGACACACTGTACTGACGCCACTGTATGGACGCCAGTCATCGTCAGTCGTTCCCCGTCACTCAATTCGCTAAGCCATACTAGACGTTAGGTACCGTACACACTTTACGTAATAAGTGGTGAATGTAAAAGTAGTTAACAATATACACTTTATTAATCCTTTGGTGAACTTTTATTTCTACAACCTTCTGAGAGTCAAGTGGAGGAAACATAGATACACACACGCAAAAGTACACAGTCTTTATCTGTCAAGTATAGAGAACCTCCACAGTTCTAATGTTCTATAAATTAAACCTTTTCTGGGCATCATTTCGTTAACCTTCCAATACCATATCAAAACAAATTGTGCACATTATTTGCTGTGGTAATTTAAAAAAACCTGTATACAAACCTATACACAGCGTGATGCCGAGGTTGATGCTGGCCCAGCGAGGGTTAGGGCTGCCGCAGTCACAGCAATAGTTATTGCCCGGAATACTGAGTAACTGCTCCCATATCCTGCAATACAAACATTACCTATATACTAGTTATTCACTGAGAAACATGGTTATAATCAAAGGGATATAACCTAGGAATAAAAGTATGACAATAGCAATGTAGATGGTATCAGTGTTCATGGTATTGATAAAGGTGGTATTTTTTCAACCGTATTACAATATGTGTGTTCAATAAAGTGTGGTGTATTTTCATGGTAAATATTAAGACAACGATGATGATGGTGACATACTACTTTAAAGGGAATTATTGCTATTGCAAATTAACTTCACCACCTTGTTGAAGCCTTAGCATACTCTATATTTCTGCTATTTCTAATTACCCACTCAGAATTTTTATACAAAAAAACTGGCCATGTATTATGACCATTGTCACATCTAAAATTACACACATTCAAAGTTGAGTGTTCCGTTTCTTTTTTAAATGGGTTATAAATGGTTATGACGGCAAATTTACCTAACTTTCTTCATAGCGACGCTGGTGACGTTGTGTTTATTATCAGGTGGCCGCGTATCATCGGGCACTAGAACTAGTTGCGACTCTGGGTTCTCGCGACTCTGGCCTTGTTGTATGGCTGACCGAATTCCATTTTGCAGGGCGGTTATCCACGAGTTTAACATCTCCTCGGAATCTGCTTGTAGCATGTGGCTCCTGTCAAAAAAAAAGTACTAATAGGAAATATTCTCCAATAAAGATCAACATTTAGTATTTATGTTGGTAATAGGCCATATTTCCTGCCGATATTTCGACACGGGCCTCCCACTAAATTGTGTGGATATGGTGACTTAGACCACCACAAGGACCAATTGCGAAATTATGATTTTCTGAATTACTAGTACTAATAATAAAATATGGCCTGTTTGTTCACCAGAAAATAAATACTAAAACTAAACTGTGTAATTAATGATACAATATATTTTTTGGTATTAATATTATGAAAATTATTTTAAAAATACATCCCTCTCAATTAAATTATTTTGTTAAACTCATTAATTTTTACTTGGGTCGGAATATTTTAGTATAAAATATATTCTTAATATGTGGGACGCTATATCTAAACAAACAACTCTTATTATCTAGCTCAAGTTTTAGACAGGCTAAACAGGTTTGTGAATATTTATATCTATAACCTAACGAAACAGTTACATTTAATATGTATATTTAATTGAAAGATACCAATAGAGAACTATAAATTATAATACACTTTTTTGCTATTAATTATAAGCCCGAAGTCGTGAATTTGAGCCCGATTTGGCGATGATCCTATCACACACAAGGGGAAAAGTGGATATCCTGGTAGCTTATGTACCTAGTGCCTACCCTTTCTAGGATAAAGGCATGAGTTTCTAAAACTACCATAATAAACTCTCTTCTAGACGTCATGCTGGCAGTCCAACTTATAGTCCGCCTGACAGTGCTTATTGCCTACTCACCATCGGCTATGGACTTTCAAGTTTCGATACAAATAACTCAGATAATACTTATGGTAAACACTAATACTTACTTGCATGGCGATAATACTTCGAAACAGAATCGCCTCTCCCCGTCTGGCACTGGTTTGACTGTGCACAGCCGGAGATCTTCCTCCATTACCGTAACATTCAGTTCACCAGTCCGCTTTCTGAAATAAACACTTTCTTTATTAAAATATTTACTAGTAATAGGACTCATATGTGAGGGCATCTGGTTAGGTACCACCGCAATGTCTGTTTCTTCCGCCAAACAGTAGTGTAAATACACTATTGTGTTTCGATTAGAAGGACATTGAAGCTGGAATAACTACTGGACATATTGAGACTTAACATCGCAGGATGGCTAGCGCAGTGGAATGCCAAGCATTGCTTTGTAACTCATAGTGTTGTTTGGTTTTGCTATTTGGTTTACCATCAGGCGAATGGCATACTCATCTCGCCGATCATTCAAATAAATATGATAATTGATGAATCTAGACTTCGGGAGGAAAAATACTAAGGCCCCTGATAGACAAAAACAAATAGTAAAAAAATGCTGATTAATTTATTAGAATACATTTAAATTATAAATGGTTGATGTATACATGTCTTGCCTGTTTTAAATTGATAAATGATAAGCTATGTTTTCAAGTTAACGGTAAACCGTGTCACCCGATAATTTTAGTGAACAAAAAATCCAATACAAAAATACTGCAAAATAAAACTAAATACTGCATTTAACAAAATATAAATATAAAGTTAAAGTTGAAAAAATTCTATCTCAGACATCAATAACGTAATATTTCAATATTGTTGTATTATGCTAGTTGTAAGATTAATAATTTTAATAAGATTTTTTATTAACTATTACTGTGCTGTTAATTCGTGTCAGCTCTTGTATAAGCCTTAGTGGTTTTATTGATGCTGTTCATGTTCATAAATGAAAAAAATATATCTAAATTTCCAGAACAAAGACCTTCATATTAAACGGTGAACAGTAAAACAAAAGCCCATGTATAAATACGCATAAATGTCCACATTAAAACCTCCTCTACCAATTGTGGGAGAGTTATGTAATAAGTAATAACAATAGTATTACAGAAACCCAAGTATGACCCGCTGGACTCATCAATGTCAACCATTACGAAAGATGACCAAATTGCCCGAATAGTTAAGAATAGTTAAAGTATAAACAACACTAGTGTCGAGTAATAACCGCGGCGAAGTAGCGTGACGGAGTTCACTCCTGACCCGCTTTAAACAACCTTCGTATCGAAACGCGTGAATTACGCCTCTTGAAAGACTTTATTGTTGCTATCACGCCTGTATTCCTGAGGGAATAGGTAGAGGTGCTACAGTAGGTGGAGCTTATGTGGCCCCAATTTGTGATAAGATTCACAGGAAGTCTCTATTAAGATGACACGCACAAATTCTGAGCAAATTAAAGAAGGATGCCAGATTTTCATAGAGACTTCGGCTTGATGTAAAATATTCACGGACAAAGCTGCAAAGTATTTCGATTTGCAAAACATAGAATTAGAAACTTTTGTGTGTTACTATTTTTTACTGGGAACTGTTAAAAAAAAAGTTATTTTCAAAATTGTGTTTACTTTTGAGGTTATGTAATTTTGTTTACCTTACGTCATATAATATTGAGCGTGGGTCTCCACTCGGTTGAGACGTTTTATGTATACAAACACGATCAAACCATATCCGTTCATACAAGTTATCCTGTTTATAAGTGCAAAACATGGCGGGTAGATAGGTACATAAAGATAATAAAAATAGAAAAAAAACCACCCGATTTTTCAGACATTAGTAAATACTCAATATTTTTCATATTGAATAAGTTTTACTTAATTTTTTTATATTTTTAGGATGAATATATGAACTATGCTATGTATATTTATGACCACCATGTTATAGCATAGTTACCCACAAATAAATCCTTATGTTAAAATAAAATAAACGTTTCTATAAATATTTTTATTCAGTATCATTTTCATCATAATCGAAGTGTCAAGAAACTGTGCAGGGGGCTCTATATTACTTTGATGTTGTGCCCAGCCAAGACACCACAAAATTGTCATTGTATGGGAACAACACCTTACAGTTCTTTTCCCCACTACACAGTTACAATAGTATTGATTAATTGCCTCTTCCCCACAAGATTTATATCAAATAAATTATAGACAAAATATATTTTCCATCAACATGCCTACTTTGGATTTTTGCTCTTATAAGTCTGATGCTTTGACAGAGAGAGACAATCCTGTTCTTATAAGATCAAACAAAGTATCCCTACACACCTGTATCATATAACATCCATTAATTTGAATGTGCTCTCCATAACCGGAAAGAGCTTGTCACAATTGATAAGTTCTGCAAGCAATTAAAATCAAATCATTGTATTCAAATACAAGAAAGTCAATCACATTTCCTGACTGTATATTAATATTTATAAATAGAGCCCTTCTTTTGTAGTAATTATTGTTTATGATATAATCACTCAAGGTATTATGTTGATACATCTTTTCTTGAATAATTTGTAAAATCTGTGGCACTGGTTCTGATGAATTGCGCTGCATTGTATAAAAAATCCTCTGCCAACATGGATGGCAAATCTTGTCTGATGCTTGTAACTAAAACAAAAAAAAATATCTACTGAGCAACATTTTCACTAAGTATAATTTATGGGATTCATTATTTAATAGTTTTATATGAATATTTCAGTAATAGACGGGGCCTGGGTTCAAATATAACTGTTTTACACAACTAGCAAAACATTTACCAGGAATAATAGGGTATTTTACTTAAATGTGATAAATGGGTAGCAGCTAGCATAATGTAATTATCATATTAAAGCTGTGAACTGTAGGTCCATTCCCAAGCAGTGTAAGAAATAAAGTGTTAGTTTTAATATGTAAAAAATTAATCATGAGTGAGTTAAAATGAGCAGATGCAATATTGGCACTGTTCTTGTCTCGTAAGTATAATTAATATGTGTATGTATACCTGGCTTGTGTATGTTTATGTGGTTATGTTTGATTCACTTTCTTGTCCAGAACTGCTACTCAGTAAATGAGACCATATATGATGTAAAGAATGTCCACAACCAACACAATGATTTTGGTGACCAACTGTTTGTGTTGGTACTCCATCTCGCAAATTATTCCAAGCTCGTTCAATTAAAATCCAGCAGGCATGACAAACAACACTACCACTTTGGAATCTGCAACAAATGTAATAAGTTATAAGCATATCCCTTATTACTATAGGATATAGGTACTAAGGGAGGCGATTGTTTTAAGTTATGCTCCTGAGTCTTAATTAAAATGTATAAGTGATTATAAAATAAGGAAATAGATTAATACAAACTAAAACCTTACCTGATACCTCCGATAGAGCATTCCATTGTTGTATTAATGAACGGGGGTCCTCATTATCAATAGAATATCTCCACATTCGAAAACACATTCACCATTCCAACATTTTTCTAAAAATATCCAAATCAAATGCCCTCAATCCTTATGGTTAGTAAGGTAAACAGCGTAGAAGTAGCAAATGCTTAACGTAAAACTTTTGAATTCACTGTTTTCTGTTACCGCGCGTTTATTTTTTATAATAAAGTCCACAGGCGACAACTGAAACTAGAACTAGGCAAGCAATTAACATTTGGCAAATGTCGAAAACTAGTAATCGATTATGATCGATAGTAGCACAATGTTTTAATCGTATAAAAATATATATGCCATGCCGGCTTAAAGAACCCATTAATAATTTATATATATGAAATAGTAGTATTCTTTACTGGATATAATAATAATTAACTAGATTATTGCATAAATAGCCATTTTTGCAACCAAATCGATAGCGAGTATCGATTCATTCGTAATTTATTTGAATTTATCTTACCCACACTAGTTTTAAATGATACATCGGAAGTCGGTTAATGTGAATTCCTAATTAAAATATTATTTGTTTATTGTAAAGTTCCCACAATGCAATTACTGCATTGAAATAAATGGAGCAATTTAATATAATTGTTTCACGTATTTATTTAGCTTGTCCGCGGTATTTAAAATAAAAAAGTACTTTTAAGCCTGAATCTGGCATTGTCTTTGATTTCTTCAATGGTAAACTCACGCAAAGTGAAATAGGTACCCGATTGTGGCAATAGAATATGCACCGAAGTGCAGTTCAGAAATAATTAAATTCATTAGACCATTCAAACATCCCTTGCCATCCCGCTTAATCTCAACCTCCTAAATTGTTTTACGGCTCATAAAAAAAAAAAAACAGGTTATAGAAGGGAGGGAACACGTAGCAAGTTGAACCCAAAGCGTAATGTGTCTTATAAGTAATGGTTAGCTGAGTGGAAGCGGAACGGAATTGCGAAGAATGATGTCTTTATAGAAGGCACCTCGATTTTTTATGTCGAAGTAAAATTAGCCATTGTTCAAACGGCAAAGAAAACCATCGAGACATAATCTGAATATCTATAGGTCTTCGTAAAGGTTCAAAGGTATTTGCACTTTGGAGTCCCATTAATGCTAAGCTACCTTGGCGGACTAACGCCCCGTTTGTTTTAATAGTACAGGAAGTCCGAGTGGGATAATATAAATAGACGCAGACATTTTATTCACTTCCAAGCAGGGACCGAAAACGGTTCCGGAAATACCGGTATTTTTTGGTATCAACCGAAAAAAAAAATACCGGTATTTTTAAAGGTAACCCCCTATACGCCGATTTTATTAGATTCCTAGAATTTAACCGGTATCATACCGGTAACCGAAATAAGGATTACCTCTATGTTTCAAGCGTCGTCGGCAAAAGTCAAAGCGTCGATGCGCCGTGTGTCGACCAAACACGACCTCAAGGCCGTCGCCCGGTTGGTGCATATTGTAACTTGCACTAATTCGACGCAAACGCGTTCTTTGCGATTTTTGAATTTTGAGACTCTTAATTGATATTTCATTCAGTAGCACGTCGCACGAGAGTGTTTGAATTATTTGTTTGGTTTGGAATCGGATTACCTATATACTTTGAAAAAAAATAAGATTAAGCCACGTCCCGAGCAAATGACCTGAGCATTTATGTCTTTTCTAATGCCTACTATACACGACGCCGTATTCGGTTGCGTCCCGCCGACGTATAAAGGAGGTGATTTGTGCGTCTGTTATAGGTATTTAACGTCTACAGATGCGTCCGCCTCGAATCCGATGTTGTCGGTTTTTGTGGCACGGATCAAAGGGTTTTGTTGCGAACGTCCGACTTCTGTCCACAAGTCTTCGCTTCTTTTACCACCGCACCCACACTTTACCGCAGTAGAGTTCATTCGAGGGGGTTAACGTCACTCGCGTCCGTAGGCTTTGACCCTAGATTCCCTACCCTTGACCCTTGGGTAGTGCCAAATGAGTGATACAGTTCGTGGTGGTAGGACTTAAGTGTCCCGCCCGAGTAGCGACCACCGTCCACAAAGGCGTAAAGGCCGTCATAGTGATCTCCATAAGGGGATCGCGTTGCGGGATCAGCTCATGGTTTTCCGTTTTTTTTTCGAGGGGCTTGAGTCCAGGCATGAGGTTGTTACCGTGTGGGTATTTTCGGTTCGTTTGTCGAAAGGAGGAATGTTGATCCGCCGGCCAGGAGACCCCGTAGAAACGGTTGACCGCTGGCCACCTGCGGTATATATAGTACAGGGGCTACCGCCTCAAGAGGCTACCTCACCATGCCGCGCATAATCTTGGGTGGGTCCATCATGCCGGTTGGTGACCGGAAGTGGGGTCTCGGCGGCCCATCCCGGGAGGGTACGGGGGCCCTTCCGTCGGGCGGATCAATTCGCTTCCTGCCGACCCTTTCGTGCCGGTGCCCTTCGGCCTCTTAGTGCCCGAACTTAAGCCCTTCGTTGCCTCTGCACCAATCCCATCCTTTCAACCATGACAGTGCAATTAAACCGGACAGGTCCTTCAGCGGTGCATAACCCCACCACTGCGTTCACTATGGAGTTAACTAATATCCGCGGACCCCATACGAACCTCAATGCCGTCCATCACCATCTCGAGACGGCCCAGCCTGCTTTGTTCTTTTTGCAAAGAGATTTGCCAGCAAGGCAGCCTTTTCTTGCGGCTTGTGGGCCAGCGACCCTTCTGGGTACCTCAGCGGTGGCAACGCTGGACGGCAGAAGTTAGATTGAACGGCCCCGGCCAAACTCCAATAAGCACGACTGCTAGTTGGGTGATTGGCCAACGCACGCCCAATCCTGCTAACGCGCTGGGCATCCGCCCTAACGTAGGCCTTCTTGCAAGCCATGGTTGTAGGCTTCTTTGAGGGAACTGATATTGGGATCCTTCATGGCGCGACTCCTGATCCAAGCGCGGTACGCCGCATGTTTGTCACCGACAGCATCGGCGCATGCACGATCGAATCAGGAGCGTCCACGGCCCTTACTGGCGATCTCAAAGGAAGGAATGTAATATTCCATTCCAAGTCTGATCTCGTCAGCAATAGCGTTGACACTTGCTGAGGGATCTTTACCCTCAAAGCAGCGCCGCCTCCAAGAGATGAATGTGAAATATTCCCGCATACCATCCCAATCTGCCACGTATAATGCCAGACCCTCCGCTTAACCTGCACGGAACGTGGTGGTGATGCGAACGGTAATGACGACCCAACCAGGCAGTTATCAGAAGTGCCAAGAGGCGCACTTACGGTCACACGATACCCGGCGGGGTGACCTGCCAGCAGAAGTTCCAGCAGAGAAGGCGCATGACTCGCCACATCCGGGATCCTGGTGGGCTGATTCAGCAGTTGTGTCATGTCATGAGTCAGAGCGAATGCATGGGCAGCTCTGTCAGCATGATCAGTCTTGGAGGATCCCAGCCACAGTTCATGATGAGCATTGAAATCCCCCAAGACCACCATTTCGGCTAACAGGAACTGCGCCTGCGCGTCATTAGCTGCCTGGCTAAGATACCTGAACAGCCGAGTCGCCTCATCGTCCCCGTGGTGAGAGCTGTAAAGGCACACGTAGATGCGGCTCAGGGAACCTAGATCCACGTGCACCCACAGAGCGGAGAACGAGGGGTCCTCCATGCAGTGCAAACGGCGACAGCAGATGTCCGACCGAACACACAAGCATACCCCGGCTTTAGGCTTGAATTTTACTTCAAGCGAATAACCGGGATACAACAGGTAAGAATCATCGGCCGGACAACGAATCTGCGTCTCCGTTAGGAAGAACAAAGCAGGCTGGGCCGTCTCGAGATGGTGATGGACGGCATTGAGGTTCGTATGGGGTCCGCGGATATTAGTTAACTCCATAGTGAACGCAGTGGTGGGGTTATGCACCGCTGAAGGACCTGCTCTGTTTAATTGCACTGTCATGGTTGAAAGGATGGGATTGGTGCAGAGGCAACGAAGGGCTTAAGTTCCGGCACTAAGAAGGCCGAATGGGCACCGGCACGAAAGGGTCGGCAGGAAGCGAATTGATCCGCCGGACGGAAGGGCCCCCGTACCCTCCCGGGATGGGCCGCCGAGACCCCACCTCCGGTCACCAACCGGCATGATGGACCCACCCAAGATTATACGCGGCATGGTGAGGCAGCCTCTTGAGGTGGTTAGCCCCTGTACTATACCGCGGGCGGCCAGCGGTCAACCGTTTCTACGGGTCTCCCTGGCCGACGGATCAACATTCCTCCTTTCGACAAACGACCGAAAATACCCACACGGTACAACCTCATGCCTGGACTCAAGCCCCTCGAAAAAAACGGAAAACCATGAGCTGATCCCGGAACGCGATCCCCTTATGGAGATCACTATGACGGCCTTTACGCCTTTGTGGACGGTGGTCGCTGCCCGGGTGGACACTTAAGTCCTACCACCACGAACTGTATCACTCATTTGGCACTACCCAAGGGTCAAGTGTAGGGAATCTAGGGTCAAAGCCTACGGACGCGAGTGACGTTAACCCCCTCGAATGAACTCTACTGCGGTAAAGTGTGGTGCGATGGTAAAAAAAGCGAAGACTTGTTGACAGAAGTCGGACGTTCGCAACAAAACCCTTTAATCCGTGCCACAAAAACCGACAACAATCGGATTCGAGGCGGACGCATCTGTAGACGTTAAATACCTATAACAGACGCACAAATCACCTCCTTTATACGTCGGCGGACGCAACCGAATACGACGTCGTGTATAGTAGGCATTTGAAAGACATAAATGCTCAAGGTCATTTGCTCGGGACGTGGCTTATCTTATTTTAATGTTTTATAATTTAAAAATATAGGGTTTTTGTACTAAATAATATTATTTATGTGAATTTAGGTATCTATCTATTTATTTATTGAATTAAATATACTGAGATATAAAAATGTCTTTACTATACAGTACATTACACCAAATCCTTGCCTTTACTCATTTCCTTTTATTTTCAACACTATTACATCGCAAGTAAAATGAACCGATTCCAGGGATATTGGGTAAACAACACGCCAAGTATATGTTTCACTTGGTAGGCAATATGGAAATGAGTAACTATTCTCCAATGCGCTCTCTTTTGCCGTCAAGGTCTTTTTTAGGTTATCGGTATTAAATCGGTTCCCGTATATAAGGGTAACCTTTATAATTTGCATTGGTTACCGTCATAACGGGTCCCCAAATCTTAAAGGTAACCGAAATTGGTCGATACCGGTACCGTTATTTGCAACCGGTTTCGATCCCTGCTTCCAAGTATACGACACGTCTACTACGTATGTCATGGGCAAGGTATTCTGTTGTGCAAATACGACCCAATGTCACGGCAACCACCTCTGTCTGTATAGAGCCTGTACTATATGATAATCAATCAACACTCGCCCACCAATATTCTACATAACTCCACATCACCAAATGCATTTTGAACAATTTACAAGTATACAAACTAACCTGTACACAAGTCGATTGTCGTACAAATAGAACCAACGTCTATTCCACGTCTTGAACGCGTTCGATGTCCTTTTGAACAAGTATCCTTGCATCCTGGGTAAATTCTTCAGGCATGGAGTGCTGAGCAGTCCGTCCTTACTGTCACCTTCGGCCTCCGTAGCCTTGCAGCTCGGCAGAACCGTATCCTTACTGTTCACTATTGTATGACGATTCTCCATCTCCTTGTCCAGTATCTTTGTGTCGTTCCGCATTGTCGATATCTGCAAGTGACGTGCATTCACAATATAAACTTTACGATGTATCAAATTAAAATTCCTCTTTGTAATATACTTCATTGTTTCCTCGCATGTAAAGAATTTAACGTTACGCGTTAGTCTGAATAGCGTAAACACTCATTTGTAAATGTTACCGATATGTGTGCTTGAGACAATTATGTGCATAGTGATCGCGAAAAGCCGGTATTCCTTGTTATAAATTGTACTGCTAATTGTTTCAAATTTATAATAAACATTACATTTGGGTTCCGTTTTTTTTTTTTAATTGACATGTTAAATTTAAAAAGGTAATGTTCATTTCGTATGCTTTAAAACTGCGCATTCAGTGCTAAATCCACCAACTCGTTACTTATCAGTGGAAATCTTATTTATAAGTGCTTCTACAGTTGTGTGCGTGGAATCTAATTAAATAACAATGCAATATGAATAAAACTCAATGTCGCACGTGTGTAGCTATTTTTGAAAACCATTTGTTATTATATTCTTGCGTCAAAATTGTTACTTAATGGTGTTCAAACAAACTTGCGTTATATGCTTGAAATTGAACAGGTTTTAAAGGAAGGAAAGGTTAACGGTCCATTATATAATATCATTTTATTACGTAGTGAACAATGAACAAAAACTACACCACGGGCTATAGATCCTTCTGGGACTTGATTATAATACATGAAATTGGATTAGAAAGAACAAAACATATGTATATTATCCTGCATATATAAATTAGCTACGTTAGAGTTACTCTTTTGCTTGCTTCTTTACTGCCTAACATGGAACCAGGATTAATTCATATTTATAAAAACTGATATTTTACGTAGGCAACAATATTTTACAAAATTTTAAAATGTTTATTTGACGGCTTGGCCTACTTAGCAACTGAACTTATGGATTCAATGATACCGTATAACACATACTTAGCCTTTAGATCATTATCAGAACAACTAAAACATATAAACCAGGAACAATAAAATGTTACACGGTCAAAAAAGTTGCACACATATAGGTAAATTCATTTGATTAACACTTACACTGAGCAAACACATCTTGTGACACACCACACAATTATTTGTAGATATATTTCGTTATCAAAGACTTAAATTTTATATTTGTTTTCGGCAATCACTAACACCACTTCAAACTAAATGAAAAAGAAGACTGTATTATTTTGAACTTGTCGCTGATGGCATATTCATATCGGCTTATCATAGCATTCAGCTTTTGAATATCATTTCCGGTTCTGATAAAGCCGGCATAATTGTGTCGATCGTATAGAGGTAACAATTTTCACCTAATCCATCTGTGTTGCTCTGGCAATCGCCACCTGATGCATTAGAGTGGATTCATAAAAGGATCAATATGGTGGTTTGCTGGTGGTCTCTCATATGTGAGAGGCTGGCTGAATGGGTACCACCGCAATGTCTATTTCTCCCATCAAACAGCAGTTTAAATGCACTGTTGTGTTTCGGATTGAAGGACATTGTAGCCAGAGTAACTACTGGACATATTGAGACTTAACTTCTTATGCCTAAGAGTGGCGAGCGCAGTGGAATGCCAAGCATAGCTTTGTAATTCAAGGTGTTGTTTGGTTTTGCTACTGTTCATGAGCGGTCGCATCGCTTACCATCAGGCGAACGGCATGCTCGTCTCGCCATTCACTGCAATAAAATAAAATTAAAAAAAAAATTGCTTTACCTCTTCTGCGGTCGATTTGAGGAATGGTTCCAAGTCTTCGGATAAGTCGGCGCCCTGATGATAGTACGTGCAGCAAGCTTGCAAGTACGACAGGAACTGTAACAAACACATTTGTCACTTTGAAGAAAAAGAAAGGCAATGTTTTTATAAAAGCTTTGGTCACAGAATTGTTAACATGAGCTTTGATGGTATGTGAAGTATATTAAACTCCTTAAATCAAATAGTATGGTAATATAATTATTTTTATGGAATCTTATATAGACAAAAACTAGATTAGACTTGCGACTAAAAAGAGTATACAACGGGTTTTCTTAGTTGCAAATAGCAGGAATGTTTTAACATACTTTTGTGAAAATTGTGTCCATCGGAGACTAATAGTATATTATTTATTTTAATGACTAAAGACACCTTAAGAGCGTTTATACCCTGCACGCGCTTTTTGGCTTAAAAACAGGACTTTTCAAATGAGTTAATAGCCACCAATAAACAATTTAAAGGAAAAATAATTATTACTAATTTTAGAAAAGGTTGTCATCTAGGGATTTTGTTGGAAAACATTATAGATTGATGGATAATTTGTGAGTACTATCTGGGGGCACGGCAGTGCCCCCTCCAAGTCGAGCTAAAAAGCGGCACAGCCGTACTATCCTTTTCTCGAAGCAATTCAGACCATTTTCAACCCCCCATAACTTCGTTGTGGTTAAAGCAAGAAGCTTAAATTTTCAGTTACTAATTAGGCATTGTGTAAACACGGTATATTTAAAATTTCATTCAATTTGAACCAGTAGTTTAAGAATTATAACTTGTCAAACTTTCGCAATTTTGTCACTCACTGACTGACTGACCGATCATCAAAAGTCTAAGGCACTTCTAGCAGACATAGAACCTTCAAATTTAGAATATAATTAGTGTTTAGTGTCTAAAGTAAGGAAAAAATCAAACATTTCATAATTTCTGTCTAGTTTTCTAGATACACCAACTGCGTGAATAACTTTGTAATCTCATATAAATGTATAGGATTACAACGATACATTTGCAGTTAATGATTCGTTGTACCCGTATATAATGGAATAATAGTTGTAGATTGGTATCTATATATATTATATATGAGGCATAACCGGAGCGGGGTATAAAGAGGGAAAGGGTGTATTCAGCCCATTAAACTGTACAACATTCCTCTAGAAAAACATGACAAAGATAACCTTGCAAATAAATAGACTAAATAGCTCGAAAACAATCACCATGAAAGAAAGAACACTAATAATCAAATCCGCTATATTTGTGATAAATTGATACCTACAAAAATAAGAAAAAACCATAAGACAGAGGCTTTAAGAAAAATCAATATATATATTCTAGAAATAAAAAGTACCGAAAAGGAATAAAGTAGGACTCTACAAAAAGACGTGAGATCCCATCAAAAACATCCTGTAAAAAAATTCCAAGTCTCGCAGCTCAGTTTTTCTACCGCAAAAAGTTGTGAGATCCATGTAATACCAAGTCGATTAATTTATTTAGTCCTTGATTAAGGGACGTTCTGTATAAAGTTATAACGAAGTTATTATCATATCAATATTAAAAATTCTTTACGTTTTAAATAAATAGATCGACTTGGCCAGTAGCATTATGCATAAATTGTACGATACATTATGTTTTCATGCGATGGCCAAGTCGATCTATTTATTTTCAACGTAAAGAATTTTTAATATTGATATGATAATAACTTACGTTATAACTTTATACAGAACGTCCCTTAATCAAGGACTAAATAAATTAATCGACTTGGTATTACATGGATCTCACAACTTTTTGCGGTAGAAAAACTGAGCTGCGAGACTTGGAATTTTTTTACAGGATGTTTTTGATGGGATACGGATTACTGAACACAAGTTTCGTTATTTAGGCTTTAAATGGCAATTTAGAAGCTTAAGATATCCGAAACCACTAAATATAAGATGAAAATAAAAATATTATCAGACTAATAAGACCCTTATGGAGGGATTTTGCTGAGAAAAATAATCTTTTTGTGTTTAGTTCCTGAAAAATAAAAATTTAAACAATGCGAAATTATTCAGAAACTCTCGTCAAGAACATATTTTTTTTCACCAACTTATCGTACAATTTTTTTTATAGCAATTGCATATTACAATAGAAGAACATCTTATCAATAAATTACCATTTTTATATTTCAACAAAATTAGTTTTCATGTTTTCTACAAATATTTTAAAAACCACTATAAAACACGCTGTCCGACGTGGCTCAAATCAGACCGCCGCAAGGCCTTCTAGAGGGAGGATGTATCGCTCGTCGCTCCGGCCTGGCTGCAGTCGATTATGCCGCGCGTAGTAAAAATAGCCAAGCGCGGAATGCGATTACCACATCTTAGTACTTTGGTAGTAAAATATTTAATTATTTTTATTACCTACAATGATTTTGTAGTGAGTATAAATTATGTTTCAGGTAATATAATGGGATGTAATTCCGAGGCTAAATTATGTTATGTATTGTAATATAAAATTAAATATATTTCGTAATTGTAAGGGGTTGTAAGGCCCCTAACACTATTTATGTGTTCGAACACGAAATGATTAATAAAACGTCCGTAGTGTATACTGATTGAACACTGATTTGAATGCAACTTAACAATGTAATAATAACGAAAATATGATTAGTATCCAAAATTTGTATTATTCTTTGCTTGCACAGTAATATTTGTCTACTTATAATGCAAATAAAATATTTTTATGATATTATATTACAGTTACATTTCAATTGAATATTTGAAGCGCACGGATCAAAGTTGTTTGAGCCGATTGTATAGCGAGCCGACGCGGCAGCTCTACGCACACAGCTTTGGTCGCTTATGTGTGCGTGAAATTAACGAAGAAATACCTATAGTTGACTTTGCGCGCAAGGTGTATACGCTCTTAAAACAAAATGCCAGTCAAAAGCAAAAGTACTTATACTTAAACAAATTTTTAAATTTGGAGATCATTCGGGGAGGCCTATGTTCGGCAGTGGACTCCCCGAAGCTGAAGGAACCAACATGTTTTAAATTATAGGACTTTAATTTAGTTTTGTCTAGGACCCGTTTTTTTTCTTCAAGAAGTAGCAGTTCATGATGGCTACAATTTGTATAAGGCATCGAGTGAAATCATGACATCGATCGTCACACCACGCTTGCAGCATAGAAAATATTAAATTATCGTAGTACGTACTAACAAGGACAAGTCATAATTATTCATAAACAATTTAGCTGCTTAATGGCTGTGTGGCTTGGCTTATAGAATGTGACCAACAACATTGAAATAAAACCAACATATCAATCTGCTATACTGATTATTATTTATTAATTTAGATAATATGAACAATATTTATCTTATCATGCAGCAACGCATTTTTATTAACGTAAAGAAAGATCGTATTGTGCATACGATGTGAATAGATAAGTCATTATTATTTTATGGTTTTTAATTATCGTAGTATAATTATAAAATATTTTAATTACATTAAAAAGAAATCAAGAGAAACTAGTGTTTAAAACGCGATGTTTGCATGCAAGGAATAAAAAAAATGCAATTATAGTAGATAGTAAAACAACAATAAAATTTACGATAATAGATTAAGTATGAAAACGACTAATGTGTACAACGAGTGACTAAAACAATTCCGCGTAAGAAAAGTGACTCATACATAACGTAATTAAATATTTTTTATTCCTATCTGTAAATTATAATAATGAACCTTAAAAATATAATGTATCTTAATCGTTTCTTTGAACAAGGCTGCAAAATCAAAACCTAAATCTCTAAAAATCGAATTAATGTAAGCTTTTGTCAGGAGAGGCCGAAATCTCCTAACACAAGCAAATGTTTGCATAAAAGGAGATTCCAAACTCTGGACTGTCAACGTTTCCTATGTAGTAGAAATAAATAAATTTCATTATTAGTATTTAAAAAAAACTGGAATCGTTAAATTGCCAGGAGAAAACCAAATAATATATTGAATGTGGCAAGAATTGCAACGTACGACAATACGAAAAAAAATGGTATGCATTTATGATCAATAGGTAGTACATTATATTTACCTGACTTATAGCACTGATTTATTAGACACTCCAGTCAAGATGTCCATCGATTTGTCACAAAACCACTAAACTATGAACACTCTTATTCGTGCGAAAAAAAACTGCAGTGCGACATCTTTCGCAACACAATACGTAACTGTCGCGCGAAGACGCCGCAGCCGGATTAGACGATGTTAAACAGCCTTGTGGCCCACTGCGGCCGTGTTGCGATATCGTTCAAAATCAACGGCATTGCAAGCAGGTGCTAATGAGGCACAGTGTTATAAGGTCGCGTTTTGACAGGCGCAGCGCAGCACGTGCGACGCCGCGACCGCAACGCACTCTATGCAACCAGCCGAAACCGAGCCAACTGTATTCAAAATGTCAAACTAAGTCAAGAATAGCCAAATCTTTGAGACGCTTTCACTGTGCTAAACTGGTTTCGATCACTTGCAGCCTACACCTATCGCAAGTTTCGGGCAGTCCGCGTAATCGGAACAAAATAAGAAACAAACAATACACCGTTATAAAAATCAAACCAAAATACGTGCCGCGGCCACTGCTGAAGATATCTTCGACACCTCTGTTTATTGTACGATAATTGGTAAGGAAAGAAGAATATGATTAATACTACTGCGATAACAATGATAGATTATTTGAATGATAAATGTGTTATGAATGTTCAGGGCGTAGGTTAATTGAATAAAAAAATATACTGGAACGATTAAGTGCACACACTGCACCCGATGGTACGTGCAATTGAGATGGTTATCTTTCAGTTGTTGACACAATCATACCATCCTTGACAAAACCGGATATACAGAGGCTGAACCCGAAAAGCGACACAGTAGTTTGGAACACTATAATATAAGTACATACATATTTTCCATCACCGTATACGGTGGCCGCTATCCGTCTCTCCCAAAACAGAACACACCAGACTGTAATTTTACGTCAGTTTTATTACAGTTCCAAGAGCCGAGCTTCAGAAATTGTCATATTAACAGAGCTCGGTACCGGTCTCTACTGAAGGGCGACGCGACTTGTACCATGGTACGGGACGCAGGCTTGTGGGCACATATTGACTCGATGTTCATATTGTTTATAGCAATAACAATATGTAAAATATGTTATAACTGTGAAGACAAATAGCATAGCATTTAATGTCGCTCCTTAATTTGTAAATAGGATACAAATACAGCAGACTTATTGTAGCCAAAATCAATAACTTCCCGTTGCATATGCATTAATGAATCCTAATTCAGTAAATACGTTACTGACTCGTAACTGGAACGTTCTTGGATGATTCATAACTAACATTTATAGTTTTTATCGCCATCGCAACATTATTAGTTTTCCATATAATAAATGTTTTCCGTTAATAATGCATTTTCCGAAGCTTAATAAACTTATAAGACAAGATTATTATGTTATGTTACATTTTTTCATCTTGAAATCTCTTTCTTCTGCCTTAGAAAGTACACAAAGAAGTCGTCAAGTTATCTCACATGTTGCTATTGACGTATTAAAATATAATAAAGAACGTTTCAACGAGAATGCAAATGCACTTTCTCATTTCTTGTAAACTTCAATTCACATCACACATAAGAAAGTCATTAATGAACCACTTCATCTACAATATGAGATAAAAACGCAGACACGACTGGCAACTGATCAAAACAAGTTATTATATGAAATACCAGGAACATATTATATTATATCCTATTTGTATATCGAACATCGTCCCAATAATGTTGTAAGTATTATTTATCTTACGTTGAAACACTAGTTAAGCCCCCATCTGTCTTTGTCAATCCCACGTTTCCCATAATGTGTAAAGAGGATTAGAGGCCGATCCATCATGCTTAATGCTTACACAATGCTATTTTATTAAGTAACTAAACAAGGTAATTCTAATCTAGAATATTCGACAGGGTTCAACGACTGCTCTAATACCAAATGAAATCACCCGGCACGTATATTTAGTCATCAAGTTATTTGGCACCTAAGCCAAAACTAAACACCGGTTTATGAAAATTAGAGTTCTTTCCTTATAGAAGTTGTATTGCTATATAAGAAAGTCGTAGGTTTTACACTGGTGTGTGTCGGTAATAAAATGACAACTTGATGTCTTCGTGCTTTTCAAGTATTAGCAGACCATTAAACTGACTGCATGATGTTGTAGCAAGACTAGCAAGTAGGCAGACACATTTTGATAACATAAAATAACATACGTATATCCATACATACATACATAAACTCCAGCTTTTTTCTCAGAAGGGGTAGGCAGAGATGCAACAATGACAACCACGTTTCGCCATGTATTTTCCATGCCATGATTTGATTCCTGCCTAACGGCTGATAATGAATACAAACATCCAATATCACTTTGCCACGGCTTTGCAATGTTACTGCAGTTCAACTGCGCCACCGAGGCAGTTGAGTGTTTATAACATAATCACGCTACTGATATGGATTTTATGATGAATTCTAAGTAAATTCAAAGCCAAGAAATTCATATAATGTTATAAAAACTTTTACATGTTAACAATTAAATAACTTTAAACAACAGCCACATTTAAAAGCAAACTTTCAGTAGACAAAGTAACAAACAAAAGCGAACTTTGTCGCAACTTTCCACTTTCGTAAGCCGATGGTAAACACTCATGAAGTTTATTTTAAAAGTGCGCAAATAACCTGGGGCAAGAGCGCTGCAGTGGCCGTGGGATGCAAAATATATGAGTCATGTTACTTTTTAATTATTATGCACGGTGAACAACATTGTGGTCTATGTTAATATCATCTTGACGATACTCAGATAAATATTGAATGCTAGTTACACGTTGGTGTTAATTTAATTGCTTAATAATTACAATTTCCTTTTGCTGCTAGTAGCTTAATTATTTAAGCGATCAAACGAAAGCGAATGCAAAGTTTTCGTTTAAGTATCATCATTTCAACAAGTAAAAAGATTTCAATTTTAATAATTCCGCCTCATTGTAGACAGACACTTCTACAAACTGTACAAACCTGATGCGATTTAACCAGAGCTCTACTTCTCTATTTTATTTGATCAGTGCAGTGAATGTGCCGGAAACTGAGAATCTTTGCCTTAATCGCCCAACTCTCCTCATGAATCAAAGGTTTCAACAGAACTACTAATTCTCAAAGGTCTAAACTTTCCATTAAGTGAGGTAGCAGTTTAAACTGCCAAAAAGCACTTAGCCTAACAACCTGCTGCTTAATGTTTTCCACATGCGAAAGTTCCAAACGAAACACCGGTGTGAGAACAAACATTCGGAAACTGTTTCACCTTGAAGACAACTCAATCGACCCCTACTTACAGATTCTAATAATAAGCAACGCTACACACAGTGTACACTTATACACACAAACTTAACCGCAAACACTTCTACGCTGGGTATCTGTTACAGCCTTGCTATCGTAATTCGTTCTTTAGCGAAAAAGCCGGGTAATTAAATATTCATGGTACAAATCAACAGTTATTGTACTGCTTCTGTAATAGCCCATATACGTCCCACTGCAGGGCACGAGCCTCATCTATAATCCATAGAGTTATAATCCATAGAGGTTAGGCCATAAAGTTGTACGGCTTATCGTCATGTAAGTTACAACACAAAGGAAATCAGAATTAACAAAAAAACAGCCTTTAGAAAGTACATAAATTATTGTTTAATTTTGTATCGAATACTTATAATTATGCTAACTTTTTCATGCCTAGACCCTTTTGACATCGTACCACGCGGCCAATGTATTAGCCATATCATAAATGTGGATTTTCATAAAATTCGTTTAGATACTCACACTTCCTTATTTTTTAGTCAGGCTTTGCAATAGTACGATTAAAAATTCTACGGGGATGCAAAGCTTTTTGTTATTCACAACCAACCACTAAGTTATTCTCTAAAGTAGGATTTATCAGCTGTTCCATGAACAAGCTAATTGAGTAGTGGGCGAGAGTAACAAGAGGAATTCCCTCTGGTACCAAGCAAGCAAATTGTAAGGGCGATGAACCACGTCGCGTCGCTAGGTATTAGCGGTAACTAGGGCGGTGCCAGACCCGTGACACGAGACCGGGGACTCGAGGGGGCGCAGAAATAATTGGACTGGATTTATTTTTGTCTGTATTTTTCTTACCACAATAGAGACGTATTTTTCGAAAACCAAAACTGATTTGCATTTTTTTAGTTAAAAAATTCATTGTATGTGTTTGGTGATAAATGATTTAAAATCATCAAAATCTCGGCTGTGAGTTATCGATTCAATTGCTAGTACGTAATTTAATGACACTATTACGTTGGAATTTAATTCTTTGGCCGGGAGCGATTTCGTCTGGTACCAAAAATTGAGATCACGTTCATTGCCTGAAAAAGATCTGTAAGCCTTCACTAGTGTTTTGGTATTAATAATTAAGCTATGGTTACAATTGTGAATCCTACTAGAAATTCCTAAAATTAATGAAAATTGACTAACAAAATTAGACGCACATGATAGATTAACCCAATCTAGTTTTACCTAGCTGGCTGTATCAGCCCATATACGTCCCACTGCAGGGCACGGGCCTCCTCTACAATCGAGAGTACGATTGAGAGTGGTGAGGCCATATAGTCCACCACGCTGGCCTAGTGCGGGTTGGCGGACTTACATACCATAGAAATGTTATAAATCGCTATGGTATGCAGGTTTCCTCACGATGTTTTCCTTCACCGTTTTAGTGCGTGGTGATTGACTATCAATACACACATGACTCCGAAAAGTCAGAGGTGTGCCCTGGGATTCGAACCCGCGACCACCGTGAACATGTTGGCAGTCGCGTCTAGTCCGTTTACCAACAGGCCACCACGCACTACTACTACTACTAGTTTTACCTAGCAATTAAATATATTATGTAGTTGAAACAAATCCCTAACAATAGGCCTTATAAAGGATGATCTGAAATCTGGATTACATTAGGCGTTTATCAAAAAGTCGCAATTCGACGTGACCGCAACACATCCATTGTTAACCAACATGTGAGCGATTTATACAGACGGTGGATTCACGCTGCAGGTGTACGATAATTACATACATGTGTAGGCTATCCGGATGCGACGTGGGGCCAAGTCAATACAAAGGTTTTACATCGAACATTTTACTAAGAGAAGAACTGATAAAGCACGCTTCTCTTACCGTTTAGTTTATGCTTTTAGGGATTTCTAAATCAATGAGTTGTTTTTTTGTTCGATTTAATGGAATTTTACTATTTAACTCTGTTTCTTTTATCTCCTTTACGATTAACATGGATTTAATTTAACACACTGATCTCATGGGAGCAGACTTTATATCCAATCGAAGTTCTTGTACATTTTTCCTTACGACTTTTTCCATTGGCAAAAGCCAGCGGTAATAAACTATGAATACATGAATGAACTTATAAAAGTCAGAGGTATATGCCCTAAATATGATAACTCAGAAGGTCGTTCCTCCCACCCAACTTGACTTTTATACAACTTAATAAATTCCCTAACAATATCGCATGTCATATATCAAGTCGTAAATATTGTGTTGTACTGTGCGATTTTTTATATCCTCAGGCACGCGGATATTCCGACATCAATAGTTTAGATGACCACTCAACCATAACTCGGTGGAATTGGGCTTCGGGGACACATAGGTACTGTAAATGGACGCACGCGATACACTATTTAAGGTTATTACCCCATTCGGACAGATATTGGGTCGTATATATTGAATTTTATTTCACTGTAATTACATTGAAATCGAACAAAAGATTGTATCAAGTAAAACAGGTCAGTGACGTAAAATGGTGATGAGACGCACATAAAATATGTAGAATGAATAGTGTTCATACATTTACATTGGTAACAAGACAGACCAATAATAAAAATAATATATAATCTGCCTGTAAGCATTGATTTAAAAATGTATGTATGTCAATGCTTATAAGCCAATTATTAATGAATTGCGAATAGGGTGTATTATTTGCAAAGGATTTTATTGGTTTTTCTGAAGACACATCATCATATCGTTTTTTACATCGATGGCGCGGTGGCGGATTTAGAAAAAGTTTATTAATACAAGTAGGTACTATTTGTATTCGGAGTCATCTGTGTATTGATAGTCCAATCACCAAGTACTACAACGAAGAAGGAAAACATCTGAAGAAACTTGCACACCATAACGATTTGTAATAATTTATTTGGTAAGTAAAGTCCGCCAACCCGCAATAGGCCAGCGTGGTGGACTATAAGGTCTAAACTCTATCCACTCTGAAACTTAATCTCGATTGTAAAGGAGGCCTGTGCCCTGCAGTGGGGCGTGTATGGGCTGGTATAGGTTTGTTTTAACCTAATTCTCGGGGATTAGTAATAATACACAAGATAATGTCGAGAACCGCATGTTTAGATGTTAATCCCGATTGGTAATGCCAACATCTAAAACTAGGATGGATTAAAAACTAATCTGGCCACAAGCCAAATAATTTTTTAAATCGTTATCCCAAAACTTGTAATCCATAGAGCTTTTCTGGGTCAGTAATACGAACTCTTACAACGAAGATTCTTACGATTTATGTATAAATGTTTTTCTCAATATTTTTAATTCCCTTCCCTCACAATGTCTACGTTGCATATTGCATAGTATATCAGCCTTTTGGATCCTGGCATGCCAAGGAATATACAGTGAAACAGATAGCCAGAGTAATGTGATGCAAGTAGGGTATTCGCCGACAAAAGATGTTTATTATTCACTTGCCGAAATACATAATTAGGCCTCCACAGCGCAGTTAGTTACATGCCTGCTGTAAAACGGTAGACGCGGGTTCAATCCCCGCACCGGAACAAATGTTTATGTCGCTACAAATATTCGTTTCTACTTTGGGTGTTGTGAACTGTGACACAAAAGGGCCTTCGTATTTTCTGATAACCACGAGTCACGACACAAAACTTAGTAACATATTGGGGCTCAAAATGTAACTGTTAGTTGTATTTGTCTTTAGTTTACTTGGCCTGTTCAAAATCTTTAAAAATATCACAGAAATGAATCTATTTTTTTCATGGTTATACATAATGCGACTATCACGTCTTACATGATATAGTTAGACTGAATCGGTTTCGCGCAAACATATCATTTTATCATTAAACATAAATGATGATGCCACAGCAGATAACAAATAACTAACATAATATGTAGATTCATACTTTTAAAAGAACTCGCGACATCTATACTAGGGGGTTACTCTATAAAAACGATACGAACTTCGAATGTTCGGACGCCGTACGTTAAACTTCACTAATGTGCCTAGATACTCCGCAAAATGTTGGGTTCCTCTATCGTACGTCGCAACCATAGGCAAAGTTCGGAGAAAATGATAAATATAATGGAGAATAGTATCGATTTTTAGAGTGGAAATCTTATACATATCTTACTCCGGACGTCGAACATCCGAACATTCGAAGTTCGAGTAACCCCCCTGATTAATGTCTATGGAAAGTTATAGTACTGACCGTGGCGAGTATCTCGTGTCGTTTCCTGGCCTGCATCATGGTGATCTTCTGCACGTGGTCGAGCGCGGTGTGGCGGAAGCACGAGCGCGTCGCCAGCAGCAGGTTCACCACTTCCTCCACGTCGCCCATCTTGTGACGTGACACCTGCGTCGACAAAACCATACTGTATCTCTTACAGTATCTATAATATAGAGGGAGCGCTGGTACTTCAAAAACGCAGATAAAAATGGTGGTGCCGGGACACCTTTTTCTACCCTCCTATTGGATGATATTTGACAGGTTGTCAAATATCATCAACATACATGAATTATTTGGAAAAAAGAAGTAAATAAATAGTTTAGGGCTATTTAACTCCACTCAAACTTGTTTTAAAAGGATAATAGCTAAATATTATTTTGATTATCAAAGGAATTTATAGCAATTTCTGTATCAGCCCATATACGTCCCACTGCAGGGCACGGGCCTCCTCTGCACTCAATTACGAGTGGTTAGGCCAAGTCCACCACGCTAGCCTAGTGCGGGTTGGCGGACTTACATACCATAGAAATTCTTATAGATCGCTATGGTATTCAGGTTTCCTCGCGATGTTTTCCTTCGCCGTTTTAGTGCGTGGTGATTGACTATCAATACACACATGACTTCGAAAAGTCATAGGTGTGCCCTGGGTTTCGAACCCGCGACCACCATGAACATGTTGGCAGCCGCGTCATGTCCGTTTACCAACAGGCCACCACGCGCTTTTATAGCAATTTATTGCTAAATAATTAATTCAATTTTCACTAATATAGGAGCGTTACCAACATTACGAACAAGAAAATGTCTACGTTTTTCAAGACGCGAATGTATGACAGCGCTCCCTCTATATTATAAATACCCTAAGCTGTATCTGCATCAGCACATATACGTCCGTATACAGTAGGGCACGGACTTCCTCTACAACCGAAAGTACGATTGAGGGGTTAGGCCGTACAGTTCACCACGCTGGCCTGGTGTCGTTGGTTACTACACGGTATAAATTCATAACCGCCCACTGCTAAGTATTTCTCTACAATCAAGAGTTTCAATTGAACGCTTATGCTGACTTCGAATGCGTTTTGTAGCTTTTGTTCTATGGAATATTGGCAATAAAATGCCAGCATTTTTAATTAGAGGTATTAGAAACGCCAGTTTAAAATACCATTTTATCCCTAGTCTATATTATTATGATGTATTTGCTTAAACCGCCGGCTTTGAAATAAAAGATAAGGTGTTCCAACGATGCATAAGTATTCCTTTGGGTCTGGGTGTGTATTGTATCAGCCCATATACGTCCCACTGCAGGGCACGGGCCTACTCTACAATCGAGAATACGAATGAGAGTGGTTAGGCCATATAGTCCACCACGCTGGCCTAGTGCGGGTTGGCGGACTTACATACCATAGAAATTCTTATGAATCGCTATGGTAGGCAGGTTTCCTCACGATGTTTTCCTTCACCGTTTTAGTGCGTGGTGATTGACTATCAATACACACATGACTCCGAAAAGTCAGAGGTGTGCCCTGGGATTCGAACCCGCGACCACCGAGAACATGTTGGCAGCCGCGTCTAGTCCGTTTATTGAAAGTCCTTTAGTATAATACCTATGATAACACAATATTATAACACAAGAGTAGTATGTCAAGACTGTGTTTGAGACTGTTGTGTGTATTTATTTTAGCTGAAACATATCATACTGAATACTTAAATTATGTAAATTGTAACAATTTTTCAATCTTATTTAATATGACTGAATGGTAGTGTTGTTTTGGTGCATCAACAGAAATAATTGCTTGTAGTGTAGGTAAAAAATATAATTTAATTCGTTTCTGGTAAAGGTTATTAGTTAGAATTATGAAAGAACATTTGAAGGATATAATATAAAATGACCTCTTTACCTACTTCTATGTAAGTTCGACCTCTATCACACCTTCTGTGGGAAATAGGTTCGACGAACTGTAGATGATCCTAAAGTAAACCTACCCCTTCGGAAAGACGTCGAGTCGGTCGGTTTATCTATCCCTGTACCTACTTTTAAATCTGGCAGTTTTTAGTAGCATGAGCACACACATAAATACTTCACCGAATAAAAAAAGCCCAGATAACGGGGTGAGAAGGCAGTCTATCGCATGTCATGCGGTGACTTTTATGATCGTTGACCCAATTATACCTCTCCTCCCCATTTTCGCTCTTCAGTTTTGGGTCGAGATTGTTTACGGAACACGAGCAATGGTGATTACTTACTATGAAGTTGACTCGTTTTTAGGAGTATTTATATTACAAAAAATATGGTATCCTATTAAATTATTTTGGTATTTCAAATACTGCTTAAGTGCGTGGTGGCCTGTTGGTAAACGGACTAGACGCGACTGCCAAGATGTTCACGGTGGTCGCGGGTTCGAATCCCAGGGCACACCTCTGACTTTTCGGAGTCATGTGTGTATTGATAGTCAATCACCACGCACTAAAACGGTGAAGGAAAACATCGTGAGGAAACCTGCATACCATAGCGATTTAGAAAATTTCTATGGTATGTAAGTCTGCCAACCCGCACTAGGCCAGCGTGGTGGACTATATGGCCTAACCACTCTCAATCGTACTCTCGATTGTAGAGGAGGCCTGTGCCCTGCAGTGGGACGTATATGGGCTGATACAAATACTGCTTACTTAAATTTCAATTAATGAGGATATTGAGACTGTAAAAACTAAAAATAATATATTTGAATAATTGTAAAAACAATCCCATCAAAAACATCCTGTAAAAAAATTCCAAGTCTCGCAGCTCAGGTTTTCTACCGCAAAAAGTTGTGAGATGCATGTAATACCAAGTAGATTAATTTATTTAGTCCTTGCTTAAGGGACCTTCTGTATAAAGTTATTACGTAAGTTAGTATCATATCAATATTAAAAATTCTTTACGTTGTAAATAAATAGATCGACTTGGCCATCGCATGAAATCATAATGTATCGTACAATTTATACATAATGCTGCTGGCCAAGTCGATCTATTTATTTAAAACGTAAAGCATTTATAATATTGATATGATAATAACTTACGTAATAACTTTATACAGAAGGTCCCATAAGCAAGGACTAAATAAATTAATTTCAAACTAAATAAATTAATTTTAAATTCGTTTTTGTGCCGCACCGTCAAGCTGTGGAATTGTTTGCCGGCGTACGTGTTCCCTCCTTCCTACAATCCTGGGTCCTTCCGCCGCGGTGTGAAGAGGCACCTTAGCAGGCCGGCATAATTGTCTCCATTGGCATGGGACTGCCGTCCAATGCCAATGGATACTCTGCCTGGGCGGCATTGACACTTTCCATCAGGTGCAATGCCGCCACAATGCCAGGCCAGTATAAAAAAAAAAAAAAAAAAAAAAAAAAAAAAAAAAAAAATTAATCTACTTGGTATTACATGCATCTCACAACTTTTTGCGATAGAAAACCTGAGCTGCGAGACTTGGATTTTTTTTACAGGATGTTTTTGATGGGATCTCACGTCTTTTTGTAGAGTCCTACTTTTTTCCTTTTCGGTACTTCTTACTTCTAGAATATCACTAACGATTTTTCTTAAAGCCTCTGTCTTATGGATTTTTCTTATTTTTGTAGGCATCAATTTATCACAAATATAGCGGATTTGATTATTAATGTTCTTTCTTTCATTGTAATTGATATTTTCGAGCTATTTAGTCTATTTATGTGCAAGTTTTTCTTCGTCATATTTTTCTAGAGGAATGTCGTACAGTTTCATGGGCTAAATACACCCTTTCCCTCTGTATATCCCCCTCCTGTTATGCCTCATATATATAGATACTTATCTACAACTATTATTCCACTGTATACGGGTACAATGATTCATTAACTGTAAATGTAACTTTGTAATCCTATACATGTATATGGGATTACAAAGTTATTAACTCAGTTGGTGTATCTAGAAAACTAGACAGAAATTATGAAATGTTTAAATTTTCCCTTACTTTAGACACTAAACACTAATTATATTCTAAATTTGAAGGTTCTATGTCTGCTAGAAGTGTCTTAGACTTTTGATGATCGGTCAGTCAGTCAGTGAGTGACAAAATTAAGAAAGTTTGACAAGTTACAATTCTTAAACTACTGGTTCAAATTGAATGAAATTTTAAATATACCGTGTTTACACAATGCCTGCTTAGTAACTGAAAATTCAGGCTTCTTGCTTTAACCAGAACGAAATTATGGGAGGTTGAAAATGATCTGAATTGCTTCGAGAAAAGGATGGTACGACTGTGCCGCTTTTTAGCTCGACTTGGAGAGGGCACTGCCGTGCCCTCAGATAAAGAAAAATTTGCGGAAACAACTGCGATTATTATTAGTCAATACTAACTAATGAAGTATTGGTTTGATCCATTACTTTACTTTAAAGGAAGCGTAGCACTGTTTACGTAACGTGCTTCCATGAATCCGGCACGTATTTATATTTGTACCACGCGATGCAAGTACATTATTACTTCTTTCTACAATGCCAACCATATATTTAAAAGACTGTCACAAATTTCTGGGAATAGTCTGATTAATATGAACGTAATTGTCGGGGTATTCGACTTGTATCAGATTTGATATTAAGCTAACGATTAGTTGTGGATGTATTGACTGACAACCTTTTCGGGGATACAGGCCCGGGAGCGACGTTTTGAATTGATGTGGAACAAAATATTTATATTAATACCAAATAGGTATTGTGTAAATAAGAATTGTAAACAACGAAACATAGGTGATTCGCTCAAGGACGCGACTCATTATTTAGGTAGTTCGTAAGACGCCAATTATCAAATTACTTACTCACTTGTAGGTTATCTTAGATAAATTCATACATGAGATAACAAATTATAAAACAATACCTACACGTTCATTTTCGATGCAAAACAATCCTTATAAATGAATAACATAGCGACCGAATTAAAAACTTATTCAGAAAATAAAATTTGCATTTAAATGATTACCTGTGAATTCCTAATTAAAGCTATGTCCAGATCGTTTGAGATTTTATCAAAGTGATGTTTGCTCTCCTTGACGCCTTTAATGTCCCTGAAACAATAACAAAACGTGAGTGTGAAAGCGCAAGATATGGGGCGTCTGCTGTCTGCCACAATAATTTTATCCCTAATCAAAACGCGTGACTCACGGCTCGGCACTATTTACCGTTCCCGATAAACACTTTGTTTGCGAGCTGGACAGACCATCACTTCAAAGTCTGAGAGTGATTTCATTACGCATATGGGCTGGGTGGTTCACTTCAATATCAAATGAAAATTGACTATAATATGGTCTGCGCTGATGCACCGTGCACGCTTACCTTAGTGATGTCCCACTCATTCTAATGGAAGAGCCCTAGATTCGATAGCTTTGGATGTCCAATAATAATTAATATGATCCAACCTTTAGGCGAAAATTTTAACGAGTTCCAAAAATTATGTGAAACTAGCGGCCCGGCCCAGCTTCGCCCGGATGCATATAGATTTCTCTACAATAATATGCACGTATTATACACATAAACCTTCCTCTTGAAGCACTCTATCCATTAATTATATAATAGTTAAAAAAAACTAAAATACACGCTTTAATAAGATATACAACTAAAAAAGTAAAAATAATTGATACTGAATTTAAGATAAGAAAATGGAGTAAAATACATATATTTTATTGTTACAAAGCGTGGGGTGTTTACAACAATTACTTATCCTCCTGCACCCCACGCTTTGTAACAATAAAATATATGTATTTTACTCCATTTTCTTATCTTAAATTCAGTATCAATTATTTTTACTTTTTTAGTTGTATATCTTATTAAAGCGTGTATTTTAGTTTTTTTTAACTATTATATAATTGTTTTGACTAAAAAACATCCATCTACGGCTGTATTTCCAATCAATAACGCCATCTGTTGGTCAGTAGTAACATTTGACACTTGAAGAATACAAGAAGCTTATACCCAAATGGAGATTGCATTCCGTATATAAAAGTGAAGCACAAAAATTTTACCTTGAATGACGTCGCTGATGCCTGCTATCCTTTTCTTTAGCGTAACAATGAATGAACTTCACGTGAACTTCATTCATTGTCACTCTAAAGAAAAGGATAGCAGGCAACAGCGATTGCATTCAAGGTCAAATTTTTGTGCTTCAGTGTTTTATACGGAATGCAATCTCCATTTGGGTATAAGCTTCTTGGAAGAATACAATGTTAACGCCATCTAGCGATGAATGTAGCAATGGTCATCAATTATAAGAATAATTAATCCTGGCGAATCTAATCAGGATAATTATATATTTTAATCGAATTATTGTATTGTCATCGGTCTTTGACAGGTGTGCAAAATTTGAACGAAATCTGGCCGTTTAAAGTGGGTCAAAATCGCGCCCAAAGAAGTCGGTTACAAACAAACATACAAACATACAAACATACAAATATACAAACATACAAACATACAAACATACAAGTGAAGCTAATATAAAGCGTGTAAAAAAAACGCATCAAAATCCGTTGCGTAGTTTTAAAGATTTAAGCATACAAAGGGACATAGGGACATAGAAAGCGACTTTGTTTTATACTATGTAGTGATGACTACTTAAGAAAACATTATAGTAAAACCTTTAAAATTATATGTGACTAGCGGCCCGGCCCAGCTTCGCCCGGGTGCATAAAGATTTCTCTACAATAATATGCACGTATCACTCTATCTATAAAAAAAACCGCATCAAAATCCGTTGCGTAGTTTTAAACAGACAGAGAAAGACAGAGAAAGCGACTTTGTTTTATACTATGTATGTGATAAAGTAGTAATTTTTTGTAGATGTCTTCATTATTATAATTCAATTTTTATTTACAGGGAACATGATTATAATATATTTTAATCTGCAGGTGCATATCCGGGAGGCTTATTTTTACCTTCTTAGCGAATATTACGTGACTTATCTAAAAGAACACATCGCGGCATAATTTTATGTGTTATCAACTAAAACATCATAATGTCACAAATGGAGATAAAATAAAGATTATGTTACAATTTTTTTTCGTTTCGGTCGCGAATAACAAGCATACGATATATTTCATTTTACTATGCATCCATTTTAAGTGATTGACCAACAACAATTGACAAGACCAGTCATTTTTATAGATGAATATGCAAAAAAAATATATTAAAATATTCAACTACTATTATTGACTTAATCAATGTATGAGGTATTTCAATATCCTAGTCACTGTTTTCCATCTACCAAGTTACTTGAAATGTGACCTGTGGGTTCCAGTGATGTCAACAATAAGAATTAAAAACAAAACTTGCATTATATCTATGAAATAAAGATGTAACAGTAAAGAAATATAATTTCAGTTTATTTAAAATGGTATGTTATCCATTTACAAATTATATATCTGTATCTGTATCAGCCCATATACGTCCCACGGGCCTCCTCTACAATCGACTACCCATTGAGAGTGGTTAGGCCATATAGTCCGCCACGCTGGCCTAGTGCGGGTTGGTGGACTTACATACCATAGAATTTTATATATCGCTATGGTATGCAGGTTTCCTCACGATATTTTCCTTCACCGTTTTTAGTGCGTGGTGATTGAGTGTGGTGGTTGACAAATTACTAGTACAGTATGATAATTAATCTGTGAGTGTTATTTCAGGGACATAAATTTTTATGCATAGACTGAATTCAAAAGAAATGTGATTTAAGGGACATTAAATTCTTATTACCATAAATAATTCATGACACAGTTAGACAAGAAGTCCTCTATAAAACAAGGTGAATATACATATAGTGAAAATTGTTATAAGTCCCATAAATATGTTTTTCAGGTTGTTGGGACCTTAAAGAATATCATATTTCCAGATCCCCTCAAAATAAATTTTAATATCCTCTTTTGGAATGGGGGAACATGTGCATATATTTACATATTTGTTACTTGTCAAATGAATTCCTCCATAAACATATGCATATGGATGTAAAAACAACAATTATATCTCTGTAGAGTGTAGACAGTAACTTAACTGTTCTTCTGGCATTGTCAAATTCAGTAAACACCATTAGCAATGGATTCATGCCCACAATACCGCTGTGAAATAGATCAATGAACTATAACGTAAATATTTTCTCTCACACAATGTAAATGTAACCTAATTATAACTCAGTTTATTGATCCTGTCAGGGGAAAACTTCATTTTGTTTTTATACTTGAGATACAAAGAAATTAGTTCTATACATATTTTATATAATTATTTTATGCTGTGTGAATGGCAAAAAATAGCTTGATAGTTTATTTATAAAAAATAAATAAATAATTACCTCCCATCTACTATAAAAATAATAAGTATTATCTTACACTTTGATGAAAGCTGTGAGATTCTTGAGCACAGTCCTAGATGCCTGGTCCAGAAGTATGGTATGGAACTTGTTCATCTCTTGCAAAGCATGAATCATTCTGTTTAACATGGCCATCACAGTAGGGTCCTCAGAGAAGCTTCCGGATAAGTCCCATAGAGCATTTGCAAATGTGCTACAAAAAATCAGGACACAATATTTCATTTAAAATAAATTTCAAAATGTTCTTTAATTTATATTTATTTAATGTGATATGCACCAAATAAGTAGTCATTTTGCCAATAGTTGTATTATATATTAGAATTTGATGACCAAATGAATAATTAAATAATTAAACAAAATCTGTGATCCAAATATCTATGAAAGACATATTATATTAACTCCTTAACACTGTAATTTATTGTCAATAAGTAAATCAACATTATATAGATTTTTTTAACATGTGATACTCATTTATCTATTAAACAAACTTAAAAATCATAAATCATATTATCAATTGCCTGATACCATTTTTAAAAACAATTGTGTCACAAGTCTTATTACTATATAAAGCTTATAGCACACTTTTTACGCCAATCAGACTGTCTTAGTAGGGAAACCTTAGCTCATCTGTATTGATTTATCTAAAAATAGCTTTCTAAAACAAAACAATATCATATCCATTAAATATCAATAAATTCGGCAAATAACACATATAAAGTACAGCGCACGTTGAGAAAGTAAAAATAAAAGCAAAATCCTTACCCCCTGTGACTCATGTACGTTTTCCCTGTGTCTATCATGAGAGAACATGCTTTCAGCACCTTATCTAGCTTCTGTTCCAAGGCATCGATACTAGCCTCCTCGGTTTCAAGTTGCTCCCTACAAAAACAAACAGGATTACACTACAATTAACACGCACAGCACGTACCAAATTTCACTTTCTATGTATAAACTTTCATTGATTACTGTTTACACATTACCTAAACTTAGGCGAGTCCCTTAGGCACTCATCAAAATCTATCAGCGGCTTCATATTGGGCTAAACATCAATATGCTTAATATACACTTAATTCTAATATTTTACTTCTGTTGACGAATACAACAAAAAACTCTTGTCCTCTTTTTCCACTAAATGACATATGACTGACAGATGTCAGAAGGAATGTTTTTGTATATAAGTATACGTAACTTGTAATCAGACAGCCTATGTGCGTTTAGTTTACTTATTAATTTAAATAATAAATAGCACGATGATTTCAATAATGATTGTATAAAATATATCCATTACACTATGTATAAAATATGCTATTTAAATATTTTTCGTCTGGAAGACTGTATAGATAACAAACCCTTCGTCTACTCCATAGTTAGAAAAAAAACTATTTCCTTTAGTATGACCAGTTTCTGAAAGATCCCCTGATTTTCAGGTAATTTACAGTATTGTGTTCTTGAATCGATTTGTACAAACTAGGAGTAGCCATGGGCGTAGCCACGGTGGGGCAGAGTGGGGCACTTGCCCCACCCTGGATTTGATCTGTAAGGTACTTAACCAACTCTAAAAAAATAAATGATCTAGGTAAAGTACTAGGCAGGTGAGCAATAAGAAAGTATTTAGGATAATTCCAATAGGGTTATTGACAAATTTTCAAAAAGTATCCTAAATGAAAGAATATTTCTATGATAACATGTAAAAAATAAAACATTTTTTAAATACAGCAGTTTAAACTCATAATTTTTATTTTATAAATTTGATTTTAAACTTCGTGTCAAAACGTCTTCTCCATGACAGGAACAATGTGACGTCACTAAATAAGTATTCAGACGAATTCGCTGTGGTGAAAGTGTTGTTTCAATTTATTTAAATTATTTAGAAGTAAAATGGATCGTAAAACATATCGCTGGTGTGTAGTACCGCAATGTAAAAACAATTCAAAAAAAAACCCAGAGAAAATGTTTGTTGTTTTACCTTTTAAACTTAATATTCGAAGAAAGTGGTTGCAGCTTGCAAGAAGAAAAGACGCTAATCAAATATCAGCAAATTCACAAATTTACTTTTGTGAAGATCATTTTGATGTAGGTATTTATTTATTACTAGCCTGTGATATCCTTATTAAAACGTTTAAGTTACTATTTACATGGTCATACGTGCACTTAGTCCCAGTTGTTTTATTTATAACACATTGATATATTTTTAGTTACCAAACGACATGGAAAACTACATGGAATATCAAATCATGGGTTCAGTTAAGCGCATAAAAATGAGAAAGGGATGTATGCCTTCTAAATTTGAATGTCAACCAGACCGAAAAAGACGTTTGCCAACTTCGAATATACCTTCTCGGCTAGCTGCAATTAAGAGGCAAAGGAGAGAATTAGTTCAAGAAGCTGAGTGTTGTGATTATGTATTAACTCAAAAAGAAAGTGCCATTCAAAAATCAACAGATCAAACAATGCAATATCCAGCACCATCATCAAGTAAATCAGGTATGCTTTTGAAAAATCTTCTTGTCAAGGGCAGAAAATAATAATTTGTATTTGAGCAGTACATTACTATCAGGGATGTATTTGTATGGGTCAATAAAATATATAAGATTAAAAATGTTTAGCCAAATTGTAACTTTTCATCAATCATTTTGTTTCAGATTTACAAAACATTCAAAAAATAAGTATAGACCAGCCCAGCTCAGAAGACAAAGCTGTTCAGGCACATGTAAAATGTACCTATATAAGAAGCAAAAGTACACAAACAATAATTGCATTGAGAAGTACAAAAACATCTCCTATCAGACCATCAGTAGCATCTATTGCCCTTTCTCCGTTTAAAATTAATAAAGTGCCTAGAGGAAAGCCATCAAAATCAGGACTTACTATGATTCCTAAAAAAATATTTGTACAAGAAGAAAAATCTGACAGTGATATTTCAACTTACTCTTCAAACAAAACCCAAAGTGAACAATCATCATCTGTTGGTTCCCTTCAATATAAAACACCATCAAATAGTAGCAGTCTAGATGAAGAATTTGTTAATATACAGAAACAACATTATGCTGAATTGACTATCAAAGTTACCAACTGGAAAATTGATAAGAATCCTCGATTTTATATTGGCATACCTAAAGAATCCCTGTTTCTTATAGATCTATTATCAGAATGTACTAACAAATCTAAAGATAATATTATGTTATGTCTTAAGAAAATAAGACTTAATACAAAGTTCACAGAACTTGCAGATGATTATGGTATATCTACCTCATATGCAAGTAAAATATTTCTCAATAATATTCCAACAATAGCTTATTATCTAAAGCCATTCATTATAAAATCGAACAAAAAATTAATTAAGAAAAACCTACCTATTGCATTTAGGCATCATTATAATAATGTAACAAATATTATTGATTGCTTTGAGATAGAAATCGAAAAGCCAACCAAATCTGTGCACCAGGCACTGACATGGTCAGAGTATAAAAAGACCAATACAATTAAATATTTGATATCAAGCACACCAGATGGTCTTATCAACTATATATCACCAGGATATGGTGGTAGAATTAGTGACACCCTGTTAGTCGAAAAAAGTGCATTTTTAGAAACTCTAAGCCCAGGAAGTATGATTTTAGCAGATAGAGGCTTTAAAAATATTGAAAATCTATTTTCACAAAAACAGTGTCATTTGTTAAGACCACCGAGCATTTCCTATGGTACGAAATTTTCAAAACAAGATGCAAGGAAGTCAAAGGAAATAGCCAGTCTAAGGATACACATAGAAAGGGTCATAAGAAGACTACGAGAATTTTCAATGTTGCAACCTCATTCAGTTGTAAACCACAACTTAATTCGCGTATTAGACGAATGTGTAGTTATAGCATGTGCCCTTGTAAATCTGCAAGATAGTATTATTAAATAAAACAAAATAAAAAATAGTAATTGAAACATATGTTTGTTTTATTTTGTGCTTTTATATAATATTGGGTAAATATTTGTCTTCCAAAAGGATGTCAGCTGCTGAATCACACCTTTAGTGTACTCTTCATCATAATCTATCACAATCAAATGTACAATATGGCTCTTCTCAAAATCCCAGCTGGCCATACAAAAATAGCATTTCTTTAAATTTTTCACAAACATTTGCAACTGTACTTGAGTCATACATTTTTCTGTTAATTTATTATTTTTAATATAGTTTTGTTGATTCTTTTCTGTGGATGGGCATTTAACTTCTATAATTATAGTTCCATCACATATTCCATCTGGTGTAGCAGCAATATATGGGTACTTGCTTGATATAACCAAGCCACATGGTTCTATATTCTTTGCCAGGTTTTTTGACACCACTTTTTTAACTTCTTCCTCTAAATTGCGCCCCCTCTTCATAGCATTGGTATCAGGTATAACACCTCCCATAATAGTGGCTATTAAGGAGCCATCAAATGTTTGGCATCTTATGACATTATAGGCATTTGATGCCGTGATTCGTCCATACCTTAATTCATGCCACATAAAACTTTTATATTGGCCTTGTGTGTCTTTTTCAACTTTCTTCACATTGGCCTCAGAGAAAAGATAAGATATATTATTTAAAAATACATCACAATCTTTGTCAGCATGCTCTATTATTAAACTATGTAATGACAATTTTCTGCAATCATTAATTTCAAAATAACTATCATGTTTTAATAGCTGGCATGAATTTAATTTTCTATTCCTTGCTCCTTCCAAGTAATTAGATATTAAAAAATTTTGATTGTATGTAATAGTACCCTTGGCAACTGGCACTGCTTTTGTAAGTTCTTTTGAAGATATACATTTTAAAGTTGTTCCAACTTGAGCTAGTTTGGACTTTTTCCAATAACAAGTTGTTGATGTACTTGATTTTTCTTCGCTCCTTCTATGAGCCCACATCAGGAAAGCAACAGCATGTTTGCATCCTCCCTGAGATGCAGCGCAGTCGTGACATACCACACTTATTATTTGGCCTTGATTTTCATCGACAACCATAGTGGCTGCGTATGGTTTTGTTCGAACTTTATGTTCTGGACAAACTTTACTTTTGAGAATACATTTATTGGAGTCACGCCGCAGTTGTACGTGACCAATGGCATCATCACCGTAATAGGATCTCGATGATCTGAGGAAGACGAAAGTAAATTATAAAGTTAAATTTAATGCATAAAATAAGTACAAGAAAATGGCATTGACATGTTTTTTTAAGAAAGTTATTATTTATAATATATTAAATACAGAACATTATATTATGTTTTAGGTAAAGTACTTACGCAATTATCTTTACGTTTCGAAACTCAGATGCAATAAAATTTGAGTTTGATGCGAAATAATTGGCCACCATGAGAGTGTCTACTATAGGCAAGTTTGCACTATCAGCTTTCGTGAATCCCGCTTCCATGACTCAAAATTAAATGCTGATGTCCTGTTTCAGGTATATATCGTTAAATTTACTAAATAAATATGTAATTAAACAGGAATTTTAACTTTCACGCAGCTTATGGAGTTCTTTTCGTACTATATGATCGATGTTTACCAATGTTTAACTTATAATATGACGTCACAAGCAATGTAGCGGTAAGGCAGGACGTTTTGGATCACGTGACAGACAGATTAAAAAAATATTTTTTATTTATTTAATTAAAAATATTAATTCAATTTATTAAATATCATATATCATTTTAAAATAGTCTTTATTAGATGTTCTTTCGTTGTAAAGTAATTTGATATTTTATATTGATCATTGGCAAATACCCTATTATAAACACAGATACAGAGTGTAATAGAAGAATACCGTGGGTACAGTTTGCTAATTACATATGATTTAAGACTTCTGCCCCACCCTGATCCCACGGCTGGCTACGATCATGGGAGTAGCTATATTAATGTATTTTTTATAACGTTTACTTTTGTTATATATAATAAATGTAAATTATATATGGAACCAGTAAATGGTTACCTATATAAGTTGTATACATTTGAATTAGGAATATATGATTCCTTTGTCCTAAATGCTTTACTGGGTACAATATTCAGTGAGTTAAATCTATTTCAGTCTGATATTGGTGGGTGCTTTGCCTTTAAACAATAAAACGAGAAGTGATTGAAGTGTTTTACTTTAATGACTGTATTTTTTTGGTCAGGGTAATTAGAATTTAACAAGAAGCTTATACCCAAATGGAGATTGCATTCCGTATGTAAAAGTGAAGCACAAAAATTTGACCTTGATTGACGTCGCTGTTGCCTTCTATCCCTTTCTTTCGAGTGACAATGAATGAACAAAATGTCATTTTCATTCACTGTCACTCTAAAGAAAAGGATAGCAGGCAACAGCGATTGCATTCAAGGTCAATTTTTTGTGCTTCAGTGTTTTATACGGAATGCAATCTCCATTTGGGTATAAGCTTCTTGGAATTTAAAAGATTACAGCACGATAAATAATTTTATTTTCCAATAAATCCTTCCACTGTCCGCGTAAATGACAGGATGCGTATGACAACTTCAGTAAGTCAAGTGTCGCCATAGTAACCGGATAAACAAAACGCAATAGGTCAGACGCAAAGAGTAGAATAATACTATGTGAAAGTCAGACGTGACGTTTGAGTAGATTAATAAAATTTATAAAATGATTTAAAAGTAAATTACGAAGTTTAATAACTTACATAGTATCTTTACCTCGTCTTTATTACTGCAAATATTTTACTCACTCACAATGACTACGTCAGAAAACAGACTTATGGAGCAAAATCACATTATACCTGTGCTCCTGTGTGCTATAGCCATACCGTTATCGATGTCTATGTGGATTATCAATCTTGTTTATTCTAAGTACCTCGCAGAGAATCAAGGATTTGATGGTAATGTATCATTGTTAACATATAAGACAAAGCTAATAGTATTTGTTTATAGTGTGATTATCCTTTCCCAACAATTTTTATTATATTTAAGTAATACTTAGAGAACAAGTAGTTAAGTTCACACATATATAATTACATCTCCATAACATTCAAATTGAACACTAATTAGAATGACTATAAGAATAGGAGAATGCCCATTTTACTATGAAACTTAGTACTGCTATGGTGTTTTAGTCCCTCAATGAAACCTACTTGTTTGATTAAGTAAAAATATATATTTTCAATAAATATAAAAATAAATGCGATGCAGGTCCAGAGTTCTTAAAGAAATTAACTTGAAATTAAATAAAAAAAGATTTTTTTGTCTTCGGCTCTGTGAACAAAATATAAACTGTGATGATAATACTTTATTATATAAAAATCTGTGGCCCGAGATAAAATAGGAAAATGTTTAAGGACAAGCCATAAAAAATGCTATAATGAATTTTAAGCAGTATCGATATCGGGTTCAACAATATTTTTTACCAATATTATGAATGGGTATTCTCCTATATAATTTTGTTTTTATCAAGGCATAGAACATAAAAAAATACAATTCTGTTATTATATTTCATTATTACATTAAAATGCATTCTAAGTTCAAACTAATCCTAAGAATAAGTTAGCCTATTACATATATAGAAGAATTATATGAAAATTGCATAGAAATAGTATTTGAATAAATATCATAATACAGTTTAAGTTTTAGGCAGTGTTTAATTTTATTAGTTAGCTATTTTTATACACATTCATATAAATATTTATTTTCAGTTCACATTGTGATGTCTTCAATGGCACGTCATTGTGCTATTTACATGGGAATGACCTCTATGTAATTATTTTGTTATTGCATTTGATATTCAATCTGATAATTATTAAAAATCTCATAATATGTGGATATGAGCATACAGCAGAAATAATTATTTTATAATCATATTATTTTTGTTTCTAAATATTTTTTAAATTTGGTATTTTGATTTTCTAAAGTTTTTAAATTTAAGTAAAAAGTCAACACATTTAAAATTATACACCAATTTATTTATAAAGCTTAATGTTAATTAATTAATTTTCATCTTTGAGCTCATAATTATTTCTTATCATTTATTCTTGATTTTCTCACCTTTAATGCATTTATTTGTGTTAATTATCATCTCTATCAGTTCACAGCCTGCTGATGGCCATAAATGTATATAGTTATTCAGAAGGTTTAGGGTTTTATTGAGACAGTCTAGGTAGGATTAGGGTATTTCACCTCTGATTGAAATTATAGTGGAAAATATATGTTTTTCTCTACACAAGTAATCATAATAAGTAAAAACCTAAGTTAGAAAACAAGAGAGGTGTGAAGGCAACAGACTTTGTATTTTGTCTCATTTATCCAGTTTTACCTAACTAAGTATTTGTGATATCATATTAAGTGCATAATATTGTAAATCATTTCAGAACCGCTTGTCATAGCTCCAACAAGATGGATGGCGTCATGTTTCATACCTCTACTAATAGCTGTATATGGAGTAAGAAAGAAGAGTATAAACTTCAGTGGGGCCATTTTCGGGTTTTTCGTTGCATTTGTACTCACACTGAGTAATTATAGTTTTCTAGCGGCTATTTTTGCATTTTTTATAACATCTTCGAGAGCAACAAAGGTGCGGGCCCACTTGAAAAAAAAATTTGAAGCAGAATTTATAGAAGGTATGTAATAAATTGTCATCAAAGTTTCTTTGCACACAGTCTCTATTGTTCCATCTCATATTACTGGTGTTAGGTCTCTCATATATGAGAGGCCGCCTGGGTAGGTAGTAGGTACCACCGCAATGTCTATTTCTCCCGTCAAACAGCAGTGTAAATGCACTGTTGTGTTTCGGTTTGGAGGGTATTGTAGCCAGATGTCTCAAAATATGTCTTAAGATGGCGAGCGCAGTGGAGTGCCAAGCATTGCTTTGTAATTCAAGTTGATGTTTGGTTTTGCTACTGTTCATGAGCAGTCGTATCGCTTACCATCAGGCGAATGGCATGCTCGTCTCGCCATTCACAGCAATAAAAAACAACAACAAAAATAATGCTCAAAAAATGTATTCAAAGTAATTTTAATTAAGATATTTGTTGTTTAGTATGTTATTCAAGGGAATAAGATTTACGGCCTTAGTACAGATATAATAAACCTATTTTAATTATCAAATGCTTTGTCTCTTTCGAACAACTTTTGAATTCAGTTTGAGAGTAGAAGACAAAACATTTGATAATTAAAATCGTTTTGTCAACAGTCTATGAATAAGGCCATGTATAAGTAAACTAGGCCTCAAATCTATAAATAATAGGTATTAAGTACATAATATATTATCCGCTAGTTATTGTTTCACGGCCTTATTCATAGACCGTTTTAAAACCTACTTTAGTTATCAAACGTTTTGTCCCTTGCGAACCTTTTTGAAGTAAATTTTAGCGAAGAAGACGAAACATTTCATAACTAAAATAGGTTTTAAAACTCTATGAATAAGCCCGTAAGAGTATTACTTCTGCTTTTTCACTCTTGATGTAAATATGTTTTGCAAATGTAGTAAGTAACATGTTAAATGTAGTAAGTTAATTTACATTAACATTGTTTATCAAAATTATTAGTTGAATACATTGATGTATCACGAGTATACTAGAGCAGACATCGGGAACAACATCTATGCGTATTGTGCGTGAACATGGGAACCCTTACCATCAGGTGAACGGCATGCTCGTCTCACCATTCATTGCAACAACAAAAAAATCGTGCGCAGTGCCCCTTCTAGTATAATACCTATCTCAATGGTTGAATAGTATATTTTGTGTGCAATTTGCAAATAGCTTCGTGACATGCTGTTTCATATGATGCTGAAAAAGTAACTATCTTTCAGGTGGTCAGAGAAATTGGGTTCAAGTGTTGTGCAATGGCGGCATGGCAGCTCAGCTGTCCTTATTATACTTGTTGGATGTTGGTGCTTCTGAAAGACCCATAGACTTTACCAAAGATTACAGAGCGTCGTGGTTGTCTATAGGAGTTTTAGGTAAATATTTTGAGCTGATATGACTTTCATAATTTTAATTTTCATGATATTTTTAAATTCAGTAAATATTTAATATACAATATATCATATAATATCATAGTCCTTATATTAGTCCTATTAACTGCAATATCAGAATTTATATCTATACCGAATCCACTAGCAAATAAGACCATTCTATGGACATGACATACATCAAAGACGCTGCAAACTCACCATACAGTACAAAAAGGTCATTCACCTGGTGCATCACTCAGCTCATTTATCATAGCCCTAAAAAATTAAGTAGTATTCGCGTATTATGTAATATTAAGTACCTATTTATATTATTTCAACCGGTTTACGAATTTCGATGTGGTTTTTAAGGTCACTTGACACGAATTCGTTAAGTATTTAATTTAACCAATTTAAATTTTGTTCTGATTACATATCAACTTTTAGTATGCCAACACGGTTTTTTTTATTAAGTATTATATTTGAGAGAGTAAAAAATTGTACCTACAATTATTAATAGTCTCACTAAACAAATTGCTAAGTTTATCTGCGAGTATATAGTTGGTGTTTTACATACCTATATTGTGAGTTTTACACATTGACATAAATATATGGACAGGGCGGAAAACGCGTAAAGTGTTCCGACGTTAGTGGTGCGCGCGCTCCAGTAGTCGCTTGCAACTGTTTTGGAAATCTGTCTGTATCTGTATCAGCCCATATACGTCCCACTGCAAGGCATGGGCCTACTCTACAATCATGAGTACGATTGAGAGTGGTTAGGCCATATAGTCCACCACGCTGGCCTAGTGCGGGTTGGCGGACTTACATACCATAGAAATTTTTATAAATCGCTATGGTGTGCAGGTTTCCTCACAATGTTTTCCTTCACCGTTTTAGTGCGTGGAGATTGTCATTACACACATGGCTTCGAAAAGTCAGAGGTGTGCCCTGGGATTCGAACCCGCGACCACCAGTTTACCAACAGGCCACCACGCACTTGTGTTGATGACCCTATGCTTCGTTCTTCGTTTTGGAAATGCTTGTATTATTTTATCTGTATCAGTCCATATACGTCCCACTGCAGGGCACGGAACTCTAAAATCGAGAACACGATTGAGAGTGGTGGTTAGGCCATAGAGTCCACCACGCTGGCCTCGTATTATGTATTATGTCATGATAGAAGTTTAATAAAAATGAAGATAACATTTTATTTATCATCATTTAGACGACATTTATTAAATTAAGTTAGTTTGATATTTAGTTTAGCGCGATTTTTACGGTCACTTTAGGGAACTCCGAATGTAAAGAACGGTCTATCCTTCGGTTTCAAATCATTGGTTTTACATTAGGTATATACTTACTTACAATAATTATGTTTTTCATACATGTTTCTAATAATATTGTTAATAACAGATCATTTTTTATTTGAATAATAAATTGTTTTTATTAATCCAAGGAGCGATTTCGAAAGGAAGAGCGTTTACCAAGTACGCTAATCGCTTAACGTTTTATAACAGATCAACTATTAGACCAAATTTTTTACATACTCACCTTCTGTATACCTAGTGATTACAATAGCAAATAGGTTGCACAGTGTGCAACATCGACGTATTAACTAGCAACATTTTAATTGGGGCAATTATGTTTCTAAGAAATAAAATATGTAACTACGACAAGTATCAACTAATAGGTAAAAAGGCAGAAAGCAGAACTACTAAAATGCGAAAGTTAGGATATTAGATTCCTTCTGGGCGTCCATTAGTATAATTAATGGTGTGTATATTAACCTTTACCTCTACGAGTATACATGTGTACATATTTCACAAAGATCCCTTTTTTTTACAAAATAGGTGTTTTATATGAGTGGTTTATCAAGTGCATAAAAACAATATCTATTGAAATATTAAAGTATCTATAGCTCATATGAAATGCATAGTACAAAAAAGAATATACTTATTACCTATTTATTTAATCGGCGGTCAACACGCAGATTTAGCTAATGAGTGAACATTAAATGGTTCCTATTTTATATTTTGCAGGTGTGTTCGCATGTTGCAACGGCGACACTTGGGCGTCCGAGTTGGGAACAGTTTTTTCAGATTCCGATCCATTTTTGATATCGTCGTGGAAAAGAGTGCCAAAAGGGACGAATGGAGGAGTCAGCGTGATCGGAACACTGTTTAGTACCTTGGGTGGATTTGTTATCGGTCTAGCCCAGTATCTAACGGTGTGGTATTTCTCGGATAGAGCGCTATGGGCCTACGCACCACCTCAGTGGCCAATTATATTCATTGGCGCATTATCTGGACTAGTAGGCAGTCTTATAGATTCCCTGTTGGGAGCGACATTACAATATTCAGGTGAGTCTAGTTAAGCAAGTTACCTAATAAATTCTAGTATAAGAGCTGAAGAAATACACAAAAATCGTTTTCAGTCGACATAATACTTAGATACTTAGTATACTTAATCAATGTTCATAGGTTTGCAGTTTTCACAAGATACTATTCCGATATTTATATTTATCAATTGGTGAATATGAATACTACTTGTCGAAATAAAGAATGGGATTATAATTTGTAAATGGCAGCACTTATAGCGATCTCTCGTTCGAACACTATCGTTGTCTGTACTCGCACCTACGAGTAAATTTAACATAAAAACGAGTGGCGATTAGCACATTTTCACCTAAATTCCATTTTTAAATTGTTCATTCTTCGACGCGTCCGCCCCTTTGGTAATACCTCAATGATTTTACTCTATTTTCTAATCTTAAACTCATTATCAATTATTTTTTACTTTTTGTTGAATCTTTTATGAAAGCGTCATTTTTAGTTTTTTAAATTATAATTTTTAAATCCATTAAAAAGTTAGATTTCTAATTTTCTTGTAATGCGATAGCCAAATAGGAGGATTTATGAATTGCGAAGTTGCAGACCTTGGACTCGACTCTAAGGCACGCACGTATAAGCCAACTTAGATTACATAATGGTCTCTCATATGTGAGAGGCCGCGTGGATAGGTACCACCGCAATGTCTATTTCTCCCGTCAAACAGCAGTGTAAATGAATTGTTGTGTTTCGGATTGAAGAATATTGTAGTCAGAGTAACTGCTGGACATATTGAGACTTAACATCTTATGTCTCAGGATGGCGAGCGCAGTGGAATGCTAAGCATTGCTTTGTAATACAGTGTTGTTTGGTTCTGCTACTGTTTATGAGCGGTCGTTTCGGTTACCATCAGGCGAACGGCTTGCTCTTCTCGCCATTCATTGCAATGCGGCGGTACCTACCCAGGTGGCTTCTCACATATGAGGGTAGGTCCCACCTTTATTAGCCTGAAACGGACAGATGCCCTTCAGATCTCTGTCATTCCTGGAACGTTATCCCTTCTTGAAATATGTTATAAAATACTAACCTTTCTGTTCTGTAATAAAGTATATTTTACAATGTGTAATATTGTTTTGTGAGCATTCCAGTTAGAGTATAAGTTCCTTGGTTCGGATAGTACGAATTTAGTTTATAAAAAATAATCATTATTTTACACTGGCAACACAAATTCACTACACAATGCACAAGCACATGACAACATGAGTTTTCACTTTTCAGCCATTTTGTACAGTTTAGTCGTATCGCATAAATTACAGGAACTGTTTTTTTTTTTCAGGCTTGAATAAGGAAGGTAAAGTGGTGAATCATTCTAGTCAGTCGGTGAAACATATATCTGGGAGAAGCATATTGGACAATCACAGCGTGAATCTCATATCAACAGTTATTATGGGCCTTCTTATGCCTACGTTAAGTAAAACAATTTGGGGAATGTTCTAAATTACCTTATTTTATAATAAAATCAGTCCAACATGTTGATAAGTTATTAAATAGATGTTTTATATATTTTTATTAACGATGTTATAAAAGTACTAAATTCCGACCACTAATACATAACAATGGGCTTTACTTAATGGACGAAAAATTTAATTTAATAACACCCAAAAAGTGACAATTTGCATAATAATGAAGAGGCTTATTAATCTTGTTTTTTGGCTCTTAGTGGTACGGAACCGAAAAGTCTACACTATGTCAACAACTCATAAATTGTATTTCAATGTAGCCTTGATATTGCATATTTGGGTGTGTGTCATCAATAATACATTTAATTTAAAAGGAATTTAAAAGAGCTAAAATATTGTGTTTCTTATGAAGAAAATTATCTAAATTTTCTTTTTCTATTTTCGATCATGAATGTTTAATGAAAAAAGCGAAACTTTAACATTGTTTCTTTATTATTATAATTATTAAGAAAAAATTGTTTGTCGCCTATGGGTTCCTAATTCGTTTACCACGTAAACTTAAACGTCGCCATAGGAATTGATGAGTGGACTCATAGACTTACAGTTATATTTATAGGAAAGGTAGAGGGTTCATTATTATAGGTTTTTAGGATGTGTTCATGTGTGACAATTTTTTGGCCCGGGGCTTAAATAATCACAATGTCAGCTAATCGAGACAAATGTCCAAAGACAGCAGTTGGCTCTGAGTGGCATCTGTCGTTAATTCCTGAGACCATACCATTTTGTTGTGCTTTCAACTGCATTTAAATGCAATTCTGACTATGAAGCAACCGTTTCGCGCCTTCAGTCACTTGTCGCGATCGGTAAGAATTCTGAAAAAGAAGAGTTCTGCCTAAAAGAGAAAAATATTACATATTTTTATTTTATTTACTAATTACTAAATGTCGTTATACATGATCTAAAAATTTGTTTAGGCGTATAATATTTTGCGCGTATAATGTACAATTAAATATTACTTTGTTAAAGATGTTCCCAACTATGAACCTGTCGAATATTTTATTAACCATATTTTTACATATGTTGTACTTATATACGTTGTGTTAATAATTGTTTAAAAATAAATGGTTAAAATATATCTTATTTTTCATTATTATGAACTTTACAATGGTTTAATACATAATACACACATACATAAAAATCACGCCTTTTTCTCAGAACGGGCAGGCAGAGGTGCAATCAGTACACCTGTTTTTCGCCTTAAGTGTTCAGTTCCACGATGTGATGGGGCCTATCGCAATATTGGGCACATATTCCTGACTCCGGTGCTGATAATAACGTGACACCGATTCGGGACTAAGCCCAGAACTTGCGGTTAATTTCTTTTGTTGAAAGTGCTCAAGGGTGGATCCAGCTTGTACGCTATGGGGTAAGGGGGGGGGGGGGGGTGTCATATAGTTTTTGTCAGAACACTGGGTCCGACTTCAGTACTCGAGTTCGTAATAGTGTTTTTTTGTGAACAAAAACACACTTCTTTATTTACACACATAAAAAAAAACGTGTTTATAAATTTTATCAACAACATAATGAATAAATTCTGTCAATCTGGAGCCAGCCCACGTGACCTCCATGACCTCCCCTGTATCTCTTGAAAGTGCTTTCAACTATCGGCTATGGATCTTGATTAATGGCAATCAATGATTAAGTTATGTGAAGAGTTTCTAAAACTTCTATTTGAATATAAATTTATAACAATTATAAATAGGCTGATGTTATAGTTTAAAGTCCTAACTCAGTTATAGCAGATTTGAAAAAGATCAAAGTTACCCTAAGCTAACTAAGCTTCGTAAGCTCTTCATAGTTTAAGAGGTTTTTTTTATTTCATGAAGCAACACTTAAATTTAAATGGCATAAAAGTTACGTTCCAGAAATATCTCATTTCCAATTTAGCATAAGTATATTTACGTACATTTATTTTCACTCAATTAAAAAACATATTGAACTACTTGTGTCTTCAGTCTACATATATTGTGTACAATGTTGTTGATAGTATGTTATTTACTTTATTATTAATATATCTGATCCATTAAAAGACGCTGATAAAAGACAAAAATTGTCCCGTTTTAACATTTTTGATGTTAGATTAATGACAATGTCAAAGGTGACTCATGACATGTTCTGCTGTGAGTTGTCGCCTGTCGGTGTTGAAACGGAGTTTGTGCGGAAGGCACTTAAGTTTGGTTGCCTTTTTCTAATTGGTCTGTGGTTGCCTTTGTTTAGCAAAAAAACGAATATATCGTCGCCTAAAAAGCGGCTGTGAGTTGTGACTCATTCCATACAATATTACAATTCCATAGTTTAAGTGTAAAGAACTAAGAGCGTATCTGATTGGTTTGTTTATGATGTGCAGCTAATTGATCGAGTTTTGTTTTGAAGTTTTAATATATTGCGAATTTACGGTATGGTGTTATTGTTTTGAATCATCATGACATCACACGCAGAGGAGAGTCCAATAATTAATTCGGACATTGAGAACGATGTGACTAGCAGTCGTCGCAATCTGGTTGAGGAGGAATACGGTGAGTATTCCTAGACAATAGACATGACGTATGATTCTCATAGATTTTAAGTTGAAAATTTCCAGGCCGTGACCCGATAACACTGAACTAGTAAACCAGCCAGCATGTAGTCGCCTTATCATTTGTATAAACATACGTTCAATTTCATGTGGCGTGTTTTTATCATATCTCATGAGTATGCAAAACACATAGGCAAAATATAAACGAATAACAGTTACTTAATCATTAATATACAAGACCAATAAATATATGCACAGCTGGCAATGAGAGATTAAATTAAAATTAAAACAATTGAAATGTAATTTATACAAGCAGTTAAGCAACATATTTAGGTAGTCTATGACCTAATATTTAGAAGCAGCCTTAATAGATTATAAGACTAAGGTGTACAAACTTAAAATTTCATAATATGGAACAAAACACTTTTACTTTCTGTTTATTGTGTGCTAAGCTTTTATTTGTTTATATCAATTCAAACTAACCAAATGTTGTTAGACTGAATTCTGTAAAATATTATATCCTATTCAATTTTTTTTTAAATTGCCCATTGAGCAAGTTTCAAATATAAAAAATATATTTGAATACAATATTGTTTTCTTTCTGGAATTTTAGTGGAAGAAACAACAGGATGGATCAAATGTCGGACTGTACTTGGAATTATGGGCTTCCTGGGGTTTGCTGTAGTCTATGCCATGAGGGTGAATCTGTCAGTGGCAATAGTGGCTATGGTAAACTCAACAACCCCACAAACCAACACTTCATTAGATGTCTGTCCAGCTGCTCCACAAAGCAACTCATCTACACCAACAGTATGTGTATATTGATTTATTTAAATTCTGGTGATATGATTGCCTTACAATGTACATATGTATGTTTCCAAAATTATCATAATTATAATAAGAATCTCCAAAACAAGTATTAACAATGTGACTGCAATATCTAAATAATTTACTATCTAGCCATGAAGAAGTTGGGTATTATTTAGGCAACAAGTCCCGTGTCTCTTAGCAATTCAGATTCACCATCAAAACAAAGAATGTGCAAAATGTGTGTGTGAAAAAAATTTGATTAAAATATAAGTAGTAGAAAAATATCTAATTTTGATCTTTATCAACTAAACATGAATGCATTTTCAGAGGCCCGGTGAATTTAACTGGACTGTACAACAGCAGAGTATAGTACTAGGATCATTCTTCTATGGATATGTTTTAACACAGGTAAATAAGAAGTTCCATAAAAAATAAGATTGCCTTACAATACTCTGTATCTGTATCAGCCCATATATGTCCCACTGCAGGGCACGGGCCTACTCTACAATCGAGAATACGATTGAGAGTGGTTAGGCCATATAGTCCACCACGCTGGCCTAGTGCGGGTTGGCAGACTTACATACCATAGAAATTCTTATGAATCACTATGGTATACAGGTTTTCCTCACGATGTTTTCCTTCACCGTTTTAGTGTGTGGTGATTGACTATCAATACACATGACACCGAAAAGTCAGAGGTGTGCCCTGGGATTCGAACCCGCGACCACCGTGAACATGTTGGCAGCCGTGTCTAGTCCGTTTACCAACAGGCCACCACGCACTTCAACACTCAATATTTCACTATTTCAAACTGTCAAGTTATTTGTGGTTACACATACATATATTTTGAAATATTCTCACATAAATATTGTATAACTTGTCGCTCTACAGTTGTTTAATATCTTTGAATCAGTGAGTCATGACATACATAATATGCAAGCCTTTGTAAAAAGGCAATGATGCATTTTTTAAGTGTCACATTGCATGAATAGTGTTTATGTTACCAATTTTTTAATGTGTAGGATATTGTTCTAATTACATTGCTTATTAAAAAAATTTTATTCTGTAAGATTTATGTTTACAGAAACATCATTGTTGTGATTTACCTACAAAGCAAGTTTGTTTTAATTCATCACATTGCTTAGCTTATGTTGTAGCAATCTGCAATACTACTTGACCTAGTGTTACATATATAAGTTATTGTTTCAGGTCCCAGGTGGTAGAATAGCAGAAATATGTGGTGGAAAATTAGTTTATGGCCTGGGCATCTTTTTCACTGCTTTCTTCACAATTCTCAGCCCTATTGCAGCTTATACAAATTTTTCATTCTTCATTGCTGTCCGGGCTCTGGCTGGGCTATCAGAAGGTGTTACATATCCAGCAATGCATGCTATGTTAGCTAAATGGATCCCACCATTAGAAAGATCAAAGTTTGCAGCTTATGTTTATGCTGGTAAGTTTTGTATTTTAATTATTATACTTAAAAAAGAATTAAACAAGTTAATGATACCTAAAGGTTGTGCATCAATGATAGGCCTAATTTACAGGATTATGTTTTGTTTCCAGGATCAAATATTGGCACTGTAGTTACATTGCCAATATCAGGCTGGTTATGCACACTAGAATTTGCTGGAGGATGGCCTCTGTGCTTCTACATATTTGGAGGACTTGGAGTAGTGTGGTTTATTGGATGGCTATTTTTTGTCTATGACTCACCACAGAAACATCCAAGAATATGTCCTAAAGAAATTGAATATATTACAAGGAGCATCGGACCATCTCAAGTAAGACACATTTTGATATATCATTCTGTATGTTTAAAATTGTTAATTAATTCGGTTTCTGGAATTTTCATTGAAAAAATTATGCTTATGAATTGAGTGTATGTATTTTAGAAAGTAACTGGTATAATTTTGATTATGCATTAATCAGAATTACTCATATTCAGTCCATTCACCATTCTAAAGCATAATATAATTTTGATTTAATAAATTTATTTACTAATAAATATCCTAATTGCTAGAAAAAGTATTAATGACATGAACTTGCTAGAATTTCACCATTTTCTTACTGCAGAGTCTAAATTAAATGTATAAGGTTGGTGCACTTAGCACACAATAAGTCTTACTATACAAACTCGCATATCGCAATACATTAGTCAGCACTCAGTACTGTTTATACTTATTTATTGTGGTAACAGCGGTGCGTTTAATTGTAATGTATAATGAATGTGATTGAGCGCCGCGGTACAAAGTGTGAGCAGATTAGTTGAAATGCGGCTGCGAATTCTTATCAATAATGTGGCGCGAGTGATTCATGTTGACCTCACACATGTTTCGCGTAGTGTCAATATGTTGCTGACTAAAGGATATGGGTCTGACTAAATTTATGTAATGATGCGTTGTGTACATTGTCTTGGACTACATTCGTGATTTAACTTCGATAAATTTACATAATATTTATCAAGTTATCTGCTTGTTTATCTGTTTGTGTGATTGTAATTCGAAGCCATTTAATTGAATGAAACGATGTTTTTTATAGTTTTAGCAGTAATAATTTCATTTTATGTTGAACCAGCTATTGCCCACAAACTTCGTTTGCGTGATTTACTTTGGTTGTAAAATGTTTTACATATTTATATGTCCACGAGGATCTAGGCCGCTTTGGCAGGGCAGTGCTTCAATTGGATTGGGCAAAATATATTTGATGAGGTTTCCATATTTTAGAGCAAAATGTAGAGTATTAGCGAAGCCTGATAAAAATCAGTGCAAACACAAGCCACGCTGTTGGTTTATCTTCAAAATGGACGTCTGGTTAACGTTTTGCCAACTAATCAGATAATATATCTAAGAGATTGCTGGAGGGGGTTGTCAAAATGGCCACAGTAGAGACGACTCTCTGGCTACCCGCCTGAGCATTGCATGAGATGAGAGTTGCAGAGATATTAAAAGAAAGTGCGTGGTGGCCTGTTGGTAAACGGACTAGACGCGACTGCCAACATGTACACGGTGGTCGCAGGTTCGAATCCCAGGGCACACCTATGACTTTACGGAGTCATGTGTGTATTGATAGTCAATCACCACGCACTAAAACGGTGAAGGGAAGCATCGTGAGGAAACCTGCATACCATAGCGATTTATAAAAGAAAACGCTATACAAAAAATATGGCGTATATATGAGGATCTCTGCAGCCTGTAATATACTTATCAAGATAGAAAATCTATAGTCGTGATATAATATATAAAATACATTTTAATTATATTACTAATATCGCTAGATCTATTAACGATAAGTATATGAATGAGTTATATATATATTATGAATGCATTATAATTAAACGGAACCTGAATTGGAATTTTCATGAAAATAATAGTTTAGGGGAATACCTTATTCATATAAATAGTATAATTTATATTAATAGAAAGGTTTGGTCTTCCATGTACGGCTTATAATACAAAGATGCTAAACTTTAATCATCAAATTTAATTTAAGTAATATTTTAATATTATAATTTTAATTTTAATCTTATTACAAGTGTGAACATGGAATATACGAAAAATATTGTTTTGGTTTACGCATATCGTTGATCCAGATGATAATAGTTACAAGTGAACTCTGTGGGCTAAAGATTCCATTCTCGCACCTGTACGTATTTGTATGGCCTACAAATAAGGCTTACAATATTTTAATTATTGTACGGCAGCTGTACAACATTAACAAAGTTGGAAATAAAATAGAATGATTGATCTACGTAAAGAAAAACAACAATATATTCTGTAAATAGTGTGAATGCTTCTTATAGTTGCTTATATTTAGCTACACTACTTCCATTATAATTACTACTAAATGTACGAACAAAAAGTGTGAGGGCCAATAATAAAACTCCCCATTCAACTTTGTGCTGAAATAAAGCTACACTGTACTGCAGCAACTACCCTCTTGGTTATCGTATCTGTATCAGCCCATATACGTCACACAGTAGGGCACGAGTCGTCTCTACATTCGAGAGTACGATCGAGTGGGGTTATACCATATTACATATAGTCCACTACGCTCAAGTCTGGTTTTTGGTTATATCCATGTGATGTAAATTTTTTAAATTCCTTTTTATAATCAAGTGCAAAAGTTATTAAACTCCCCTTTCGATACCCCAGGGAGTCCTAAAAGGGTATGTCAGTGTCAGTATCTCTGGCGTTCCAGCCCGGTAGTAACACGGGTATAGGGTTGTGTCCAAGATTTTATTTGAGTAGTAAGTAATCATTCCTTAAAAGCATCGTATATAAAAACAAACGAATTTGAAAACAGCATCAAAATTGAATGTAAAATGACTGAGATATTAATACATTTAATACGGTGGGGACACTCGTTGTCTCTTTCGCACGCGTGCACCTTATGGAAGATGACGTCACGCCGTGCATGTTGCATCCTTTTCTATCACTCCTACCACCAACTTTCATATATGTGTAACTTGCTTATTACTTAACGGATTTTAAAAATTATTTCTGATTTTGATTATGCGTAACGTAACCTTCCGTTATAAACAAAATAAAAATTTATGAAACTAGCCTATTGTGGCCGAGCTGGGAATGTACATATTGTGCTAATTATTATTGATAATATTTTTCCAGGAAGAGAAGCCCGCGATGTCGATCCCATGGTGCAAGTTTGTAACGTGCGTGCCGCTGTGGGCCATCCTGATCGCGCAGTGCGGCCAGGCGTGGGTGTTCTACACGCAGTTCACGGAACTCAACACTTACATGAACAATATACTGCACTTCGACATCGTTTCGGTGAGTGCTCTTATGTATAAGGTGATTTGTTGTTGACAAAATTGACGAACGTTAATGTGATGAATCCCGAGATTAGATGTGACCATGAGATTAAGTGATTTTTACACGTATCCGTTTGTCTCCGCTACAGTGAAAATGCAGCCCTAAGGGACGATTCACTTAAAGGTGATTTATCTGATAACAATGAGTTGTTTTACCATTTCTGAGATAAAGAATTTTTTGATGTACCAAAGTTATTGTTGCTTTTTAGGCCATGTAAGGTATCATCTCATTTGTAGGTCGTTTTGTAAATTCGTAATATGTATTAATTTTAAGAATAATTTATTTGTTTTTTCTTAAATTGATTCGTGTTGTATTTGTCATCAGCATTGCAATTACTACTACATTTCTTCGATTTCTATTCTGTGAGCGTTAGCCAAATTATAATGTAATTTATTTCCTTGTAGAACGCGAGATTGAGTGCGCTTCCATACCTAACAGCGTGGATCGGCGGCATTCTGCTGTGCATAATCGCCGACTGGTTCCTAGCTAAAGGCTGGATATCGCGCCTCAATAGCATGAAACTGTGGAATACTGTTTGTGAGTATTATCAATATCGAGGTGTAAAAATTTAAAGCAAAATAATTTACAGGCAATAAACACAACTTATGTTAATTTTTCATTTATATCTCTATGTAATTTATTTGATATTTTATCATTTTTTTCTTAGTCCATTTAAAAAAAAAAACTTGTTTTCAGAAGTAAAAAAAAATGTGTGTGTTTTATAGTGTCTCAACGTAATAAATATTTTCAAAACAATTGTTTCACTTTAGTAAAGTATTCTACACTTCACTAATATAAGCAATGATATCCGCGTGAGTTGAATGGTTTGTATGTGTGTGTGTGCAGCGGCGTTCGTGCCTGCGTTCGGGTTGCTGGGCATCGCGTGGGCGGGCTGCGACAGGGTGGCTGTCATGTTGCTGCTCAGCATCACTTCAGCCTTCGGAGGAGCTGTCTATGCTGGTAAGGTACTTTTATTCATCCTTAAATTATATTATATTTCGTAATAAGAAAAATATAATGCAAGACTATATGTATTGGGTATGTGTAAAGATAATTTTGGCAAGGTTGGATAGTCTTATAAAATCCAGATAGATTTACAGCTGTTTTCTATAATCTATCTATTTTTAATAATTTTTCATTAGAAAATGTATAGACATTGTATAATATTCTACGATCACAATGGCATTTTAATAGTGTTGCAATAATTGTTTTTCTTTAATGCTCTTTTTTGCCGAGATATATGAACGTATTATTTGGCGAAATAGTGTACGGTTTACATCGGGCATTAAAAAAAAAAACTAATTAGCTACTGTAATTCAAGGTGTTTAGTTTTGCCACAATTCATGATCGGTCGTATATCTTACCATCAGGCGAACGACATATTTTTGCCATTAAATACAATGTATGTATGTATGTTTGTGTGCAGGTAACCAGATGAATCACATCGACCTGTCCCCTCAGTTCGCGGGCACCATGTACGGCATCACCAACGCCGCCAGCAATATCTGCGGATTCCTCGCGCCGTATGTCGTCGGACATATCATCAACGCCGAACAGGTATGTTGCGCCATCTCTTCCATTCATTTTATTAGCGTTAATTATTTGAAGTAGCTACACTCTAGTTTAATATTCATATCAATTAAATAAACAAGTACATGTGTTATCCCATCGTACCACTGTCATTTTTGAAAACTCATCACATATTGAACCATTGTCGTCGCCGTAGCATTTTTAAAGTTTCGAAAATTATCTTCATCCTTTTATACAGGTACATCCAAATAAATATACTGAATACTTTTATACTACTTGTTATACAACTTGCGGTGGTTGTTTAAGATGTGCCAGGTAATATACAAAATAAAATTTAATTCTTTGCACTTACTGCTGGTGTTCTAATCGACTTCAAAATAAAAGTTAAAAAAAGACTTCGTTGGAATCTTTTTTATGTATTTATACACTGTACTCGATGACGGCTGAACCGATTTGAAAAATTATTTGAATCAATGCTGTTTAAAAAAATATTGCAAAGTACCATTGGGATTTTTGGATATAGAATTTTTTAAAACAATTATATCATGTATACATTTAGGTTAATTTGAAGATGACTTTTTGATAATTAAAATAAGAATTCATAAAAATATATTTACATACTTAATGATTGGTTTCAGCAAACTCTGGGTCAATGGCGTGAAGTTTTCTACCTGGCTGCAGCCATCGACCTCGGCACTAACTTGTTCTACTTATTCTTCGCCAGTACTGAGGAACAGGTAATTATTTACTGACATAATACGTAATATTATGTGGGTACAGATAAGAAAATGCTGACAGGATGATTAATATTATTTACCTATATAAATATTGTGGCACGACATTGTAATATACTAGCAATTTAAAAGAGGAAATTAGATGATAGCTAGCCATAAAAAAAATCACTATCCTGAAGTTTTGTACATTTTACAAATTTATAAACAAAGGTATTTAAAACAATCTAGACTGTCATCTAGAATGTATTTTGTGGTGTAAGCAATTTTAAATAATTACAATTGAATTATCTACTTCAACCACAAACAGGACTTTCATAAGAATCCAACGCGGCTGGCCATTCAGCGCCGACTCCATTTTTTTTTATTCTTTTAAACTAGTTTTAATTGCCCACTATATTGTTTGGAGACTGTCCCACCCTCACACCCACCACTGTAACTCCTGTCTCGCAGGATCAACAGTGGCACGCAATGTAATGACACCGAGCATTGAAGCTCGGCGAGTCACCGGGAATGTCTAAATTGTCTTTAATCCGCAACGAAATTAATCAGAAAGTCAAATTAATAGGTGTTGCAAATAAATTAATGTCCCACTATATTGTTATTGTTTTGTTTTTCAGGACTGGTCTCGTCCCGACGACAACGACGACATGACGGCGTCGGCGCCGGTGGAGAGCATTTTGTTCCCGGAGTCATAGTGACGCTCGCACGCATGCGCACGCGCACGCACGCGGGACACAAGGCTCTAGCGCACACCACTCTACACTGCATGGTAACTACACTGTATACTACTACTACATCATCTTCTTCTTATTTATAAAGGAATAACCGAGTTCAGAGATATGTTGAAGATCTGCACCTCATAGTAGCTACAGTGTACGATAGATCATGTCATTTATACCTAAATAACTAAAGTCAAATATATATCGAAGAAGATCAGATTGCTTGAAACCGAATATACACAGAATGATCCGAAATTCAGCAACAATTATTTTTTTAATTTCTTCAGTGTGTATTACTTATATTCTTACCTTTTTTCATTCTGGAATTTATAATGATTTTTCTAAAACTCGTCTTCGTGAATGAAGGTATTTCTATTATTTTTTTCTAAATGTTACGTAATTTATTTTGAAATAGAACAGATTTCGATACTTCCTTTTTACAATAATTGTAGTTGTACATGATAGGAGGAAGGCATTAATGGGATACCAGTCATCACCACGACAATAATAATTTTTACATCATCATGTTATTGTGTGACAGTGCGTGTAGTGTTAAGCGCGACAAATGCAAAATGCTGAACGAAATAATGTTCACGTTATTAATATTTTATGTATTGTAAGACTATAGATTCGTAGCTAATTCATACTACAGCTATGGATTCATGCGGGTGACATCTCAGATATAATAAATCATTTATTATTTCATAATGTATAGTAAATAGTACTTTCGCTTATAGGAGATTAAAATAAATAAATAATATTGTCCGCATCACATGCATAAAATTGACACGGTCACGGAAAATTAATCAATTTTGGTTTATATTATGAACATTATTTTTATTATTTATCACTATTTTATCTATGAGAGTTCTACAAAAGTGAAGATTAAGTCTAACTTCAACACATTTCGCGTAGAACTCTCTTGAAAATCCGCATGTTCCATGGTATTGGTAGTTATGCATGCAATCAAGTCGTTTTTTCGTAATGTGTGTATTTATTCCTATAGAAATTATCTAAAAAATATTATATGATAAATGATTTAAAAAATAAATTTCTTGCAATTATTTTAACACATAAATGACATAGACTGAGTACGCACATTTCGTTAAAACATGACTCAGTAATTTGATTGCATGCGTTATTGTCAGTGATATTTTCATTAGGACTTACAAATAGTCTGTGATATGTACAAATACCAGTAACGTATCGAAAAGCATTTCATAGACAAATTCAAGTCGATTTAATCGGCTGAACAAACTGTGGCTCATTTACATTGGTCGATAGGGCCCGCATGTGGGGTGCGGGAGATTTATTTTTAAGCATGTCATACGCACGTTATAACCATTATTGCAATGGATGGTGAGACGAGCATGTATGCATGCATGTGTTCGCAAACAGTAGCAAAAGCAAACACCTTGCACTTACAAAGCAATTCTTGGCATTCAACTGCGCTCAATATTTCCAGTTGTTACTCTGGCTACAATATCCTTCAATCCGAAACACAACAATGCATTTACACTGCTGTTTCGCAGGAGAAATAGACATTGCGGTGGTACCTACCCAGGTGACCTCTTACATATGAGAGACCTACTATCAGTGAGTTATTATCACATTGAGCTAATATACTGGAGCGGATATTCTCACCATCGTTTCAGCCCATATTTACCCTCTGTTGGAAACAGGCCTCGTCTTTAATATACTGCTTTGCTCTATCTTTGCCTATAGGTTAATAATGTTGTAATTATTTCTAGTTGGTGGTTTGCCTTCTTTTCTTTTTGCCTATCTAGGTCACCATTCGTTTATCACGTTAGTCCATCGACTATTGCTTGATTGGGGTTCTACCCATCTGCACTTGAACTTGAATTTGTTCTTGTGGATATTGCGAACAAAATCTGTGCAAGCGTATGAGGCACGCGAGAACAAGAGTGAGAGACAAGATAGTGTGTTTGCTTAGGAGTAACAGAGACAGAAACTAAAATAGCAGGACTGGTAACACTCTTTATTGTTGCACCATTGAGATAGTATAATAGAGGGGGCACTGCAAACTAATTGTTTGCAACAAAATGCACCGTTCCTTCTATTTATGTCTCTGCCACGCCTACGCAGTAACATTATCTTCGCTCTCGCTTCACTGGGTACCCCTGTTCACGCAAAATACGCAGAGATTTTGTTCCCGATGTCCGCTCTAGTATGATATCTCAATGTTTTTAAAAAGTGTATGTAGTACGCATGCGGGTTGTGGGAATTGTTCAATTTCAATAAAGTTATATAATTCTTGCATCATGGTACCGAAAGAGTAATCGTACAAGTTATGTTATTGTTTTTACTTTCTGTATGTATCGACCAATGTGAATGAGCCAGTATTAACGCTAAATTAAAGCAAATGTGAATTTTAAAAATCTTGTATATTATGTGTGGTGAATGAAACTTTGAAGTGCGACTGGGTTAATATAGTAATGAAAAAAATAATTAATTAAATGTATAAAGTAAGATTCAAAAATGTCAAAATGTATAGTGAGCTCAAAAATTTTTATCTATAGGCTGTACATACATAGCAATATAAAACCGGCGCCAGACACGCGACCAAGATTTATGCAAACAAATTCCGAATACTTGAATATTTTTTGTATGCAAATACATTAGCCAGACTTGTTTGCAAATATTTGACCCAGTGTTTATACCGAAAATATATTTTGTAAATAGTGAGGCCGTACATCTAAATGCCTTTGTGCACAGAAAAATAGTAAAGTAACTTATCCATACTTGGCGTATTTGTTGGTATTCGAATATTAAAAGCTAAGTCGGACGCCGGCGTTCGATGTTTACGGCCTTATTTATATACATTTTATAAACCTATAGCTTTCGAAAGTTTTGTCCCTTTCGAACTGTTTTTGAATTAAATTTGAGTGATGAAGAAAAATCATTCGATAACTAAAATATATTTTAATATACTTCATTTCTCAAAATAACTACAAATTCACTTATGAGAAACTACACTTGTGGCACTGAGGTATTATACTAGAGCACGACAGCGGGAACCAAATCTTTGCGTATTGTAACACGGAATCTAATGAAGCGAGAGAGAAGATGTATTATTGCGTAGGTGCGCCAGAGATGGAAATAGAAGGAGCGGTACGGTACCGTTCATTTTGTTACAAACATTTTGTTTGCAGTGCCCCGTCTAGTATAATATCTCAATGACTTGTGGTCTTAAAGCTAAAATATGTAGACGTATAACAGGTTTATGAACTGTCTATGAATAAGTCCGTTAGTGTACAGACCGTATTTTTAGATTTTATACGTCGATGTTTAAAAATTTGTATTGTAACATGAGTTTTATGGTTTGCATAGAGGTTTGGTTATATTGTCGCTCTACTTTTATCAAAAAGTTTTAATAGTATATCGTATTTTTTTACTTGTAAAAATATATTATATAACGTTGCGAACATATAATTACAATAAACTACACGATCACCACGATTAAGTAAATATTTTAAAGATTTCAAATTACCTGTCACATTAACATAAAAAAATAATATTTTTGAATAAACCAAATGAGAAAATGTCTATAATTATTTTTCTAGTTAAAAAATACCGTTGTACATAATACAGGTGTACCTAAATACAAGATTTGTCGGCAAAATAAATTCGGTGTGGCAAACACGTCACTGGTTTTAAAATATAAATCAAACTTTTGTCTTCTTAAATGGACATTCTGTATTGTTTTTAATATTTTTTATAATTATAAAGGCCATAGGCCGATAAGGGTGCCAAAATTGCCCCCGAACGATATCTTGATGATCTTTTGACGGCATGTTGGTACTGATAAGATTCTTTAATTCTGAAAGTTTTAACTTCTTAACTAATTCAGTTTTCGAATAAATCGAAAAAACAAAACATTTTTTATCTGAATGGCTAAATCGATTTAAGTGAAATTTGGAAATCACATAGGTGTACCCAAACCCTATATTTAAAAAAAAAAGTCAATATTTAATATAACTATATTTAATACGCAATTTGTTGATATGTAAATAGGTACGCCATGGTTAAAAACACAGAGATCGTATTTTCCATTCCAAATAAAAATATAAATTAGTTGTACTTTATCAGTAAACAATAATATTAAAATTAAATAGTATGTACAAGCCACAACATTTTCATTTGCGAAACAATTTATTTGTTATTATTTATCAACATATTATGTTTAGATTAATAAAAACTATAATTAAAAAATATGTGTAACTATAAGTATAATTACATTATTCAAAATTAATTTCTCTCAAAGCGATAAGTAAAAAGCCAAAGGAAATACGAAATGATGACTTATAATTACCAAATGATTGTTGTTTTAAATATCAATAAAATTATGTGATACTGAAAAGAAATACCCATTTATTTGAATGTAACAAAGAATGCATATTAAAATAATGATGAACTTTAGTGTCGCTTTTTATTTAAAAATGTGAAAGAAAACTTATAGTCTAAGATCCCGCCATACATCGACCTTCACCGAGATGTTTATTTGATGAAACCTATTTTATATGCAATTTAATATGTCAATAAATATATTGTATATGGGTTGCCTTGCAAATTTCAGTCCAGAATACGATTAATTAATTATTAAAAAAAAAAAAATTTTTTACACATTTCACCTGTTTGATTATTAAAAAAATTCTATACCAATCGAAAGTATGAAACCCATAGAATATGTAAACGTTAGGTTGCCTATTTTTTTCCGGTCACAACCCTCAGATTGCCAGGTATAAACAGGTAAATCGCTACTAGCATTTTGCGCCGGTCTGATTATTGAATGGAAATTAAATGAAAATAAAGATCATTTTATTATGAACACGGTGGTATAGGGTTGCCTGCGAAAAATCAGTCCCGAATTGCGGTTGTCGAATTTAGAAAAGTGAAATATTGCTCCGAGTGACACAGCATAGCAGCTGTTCGAAGTCCGCTCATAAAGAAAGAGGGTGCGCATGCTATTTATTCTTGAGAATGAAAAGGACAGCGATAGACTCGTATATGCTGTGTTCTGTGTTACCTGGCAACCCGAGGGTTGTGACCGGAAAAAAATAGGCAACCTAACGTTTACATATTCTATGGGTTTCATACTTTCGATTGGTATAGAATTTGTTTAATAATCAAACAGGTGAAATGTGTAAAAAATATTTTTTTTTTAATAATTAATTAATCGTATTCTGGACTGAAATTTGCAAGGCAACCCATATACAATATATTTATTGACATATTAAATTGCATATAAAATAGGTTTCATCAAATAAACATCTCGGTGAAGGTCGATGTATGGCGGGATCCTATACTATTACACAAAAAAGTATTTTAATTGATCAAAATGTACTTATAAATATCCGTATACATGTAATATTTACAAATCATTGTTTTTTTTTCATTATATTTTTTATATCACGATTAAAATTGTAATTTGCTTTTTTGGTGCTGCTTAGTTTAGTATAAGATCGCAATTTTTTGTTTTAATGCTTATACCGTTAAACCGTATGTTAATAAAATGAATTTATTCTGTTAGCAACATTATCCAATTGATGTCAAAGTGACATAATTTATAAAATAGAGTAATAGAAAAATGAAAATGAATTAGCTTTCAATCATTCCAGTTAACTCATATTTAGTTAAGTATTAGCACAATATTAGTTCAAATGTAAGCAGTATTCACGTGTGATTTGTTAAATCATTTTATTTGCTTGTTACCTATGTTATATGCATTAACACATTAACTGCCACTAAATATTCGGGATTCGAAAATTATTTTGAACCATTGAGGTATTATTCTTTGTGCACGTATAGAGTACGCGGGAAATTAGATGAGCGAGATAAAGAAGTATATCAACGTGAGAGAGAGAGAGAGAGGCGGAATCACGAATTGCGTAGTGTCTGCAATCTCATTGCTAGTGGAGAGAGAGGGGAGATAGTGTTACATAATAGAAGAGAAAGAGATAAAAACTGAAATCGGGCTAAGGTACCGCAGTATTCAGTAACAAACATTTTGTACGCGGTGTCCGGTCTAGTATTATAACATCTCATTGACTAGAAGGTTTATTATAATCAGTACGTACGCGCGCGTATAATGCACGTGGGAATCAGTGAGATGCGATGCAAGATAACGTGAACGCTTGGGAGTGGTAGAGACAGCAGACACAGTATACTGAGGGGGTTAGTCTATGATACGAAAAAAAGATAGAATTTTCGAACGTCGTACATAAAACTACGAATGTGCCTAGGTACTCCTCACAATGTTCGAAGCATCTATCGTATGTTGTAAACATATGTACTCTTAATTCGGAGAGAATGATAAGTGTCAAAGATAGTATTGATTTGTAACAGTGCAAAACTTATAAGTTACCTACTTCAGACGTTGAACGTTCGAGCATTCGAACTTCGTTTCTGATCATAGAGTAACCTCCTGAAGTCTACAGTTTCCATTATAAATATTGTGTTCGCAGTAGTACTTTAGTGTTATATCTCAATGTTTTGGACACGTTAGCTAACAATCTGTTAGAAATTTGGGCATCCCCTGTCAGGCTTTAGTGATGCTTTCTCCATATCGCAGAACTCTTAAAAGTAATTTGTTTAGATTAATTAATGTCTGCTACGAAGATCCTAGCACTAATGCCTGATTTAACGGTTATAAATTAACAGTTTATGCAAAATAATTAATTATAAAGTAACCAAATAAAGCGATTTGAAGAAGAATATTTATGTGATATTTTTATTTCGAATCTCCAGTTTTAACAATATATTTCCAGTAAAAGTGTATTTGCGGTTATACCTACTAATATTGTAATACTAACAGTTGAATACTGTTATTTCAGTTTATAAAGATGTACATTAAATGGCTAAAATTATATGTAAATGACGTATTTTTGTAGCAAGGATAAATAAATTTTGAATTATAATTGTTTATTCATTTATTTCAAATATTCCACAATTTTTATTTATATGAAATTTAAGATTAAGAAGACCTTATAATACCATAACAGTTTCTGCACTAACGGAAACGAATTTTCTTGAATTAATATTGCATAGTTCATACACACGCAGTCTGAAAGGCTTTATGCCTGAAAGTTTAATGGCTCCTCTACACGATGGGCCAGCGCTTGACCAGCAAGTTGGCCATCAATGGCTATGTGAATGATGGAAACGCAACTACATGATGCCGACTTTCAGTAGTGATAACCCACTCCCTTTGATGTGCGCCGGAAAAACCAACAACGACGCCATTCCAAGACCATCCCACGCGCCATAAGCCAGTTTACGCCATTACTATATGGGGCAACGTAGTGGATCATAGTGATGGCCCATAGTATAGAGGGGACATTAAACCATAGATGTAGTATAGAACATAGATCGGCAATGTGTCATCTTGAGCGCGACCAAAACTGATTTACGATTGTGTGCGTGAAGTTTACATGTGTGCTTGACATATAGTGGTGTACCATGCACTTTCGATACTATCATATCGATATCGATATAACTGTTGGCCTGAAGTTTTGCAATAAAATGTTATGGATATATGCGACATTTTATTATATATTAACAGAAACTTATTGATGTGTTTATTTCAATACAGATTGATAAACACACAAATAAATAAAAATAAATTGTCATATTATTTGAAAACATTTTGTTTGAGATGTTTTGTATGGGTCTTTATGTTCACCTGAACAAAATTATTTTTTCATTGTGATATATACATAGTACATACACCTAATTAAACTGAGAACAAAAAACACTTTTATAAAATAAAACTATAATTTACAAAGTATTAACGTTTTCGGTTTATTTTTTTCATTTTTAATTTCCTGTCGCGAAGTTTCGATTACTTTACAGCTTTCGTAGTCACAGGGTGGACTCAGTCTGCAACAAAATCCGTGATTATTAGTTTTTTTCAATGAGTAACATTCGCGTAAGTCTAAGAAACACATTTTTACTATTTGTTTACTAGAGTTAAAATATGCTTATTTAAGTCAATTAATTAACTTGTAACACATTGGGAAGTGTTGTACGCCTGCTAAGCCGCGTTGGAGGTGTACGGAGGAGCTTGTAGGAAGTCGTTGGATGCAGGCAGCTTACAACAAACTGATGTAGACATTCTTGTGGAAGGCCTATGTTCATTAGTCGCATTCCTGTGGCTGAAGAAAGATACAGTTTAATAAATTATGAAGCTTTTTTTCGATCACGTCACCTAAATTAATGTTTTCCCTATGAGAATTATAAATTTTAAACCTATACCTAATGTTATGATAAATGAATAATGTTGCTTCAAGGTTTGGACGATGATACTGTGCATAGAAATATCGCATATTTTACAATAATATCTAATATGTTCTTGTTTTACTATTATAAATTGACAGCCTCTTGGCAGAGATTGAAACAGGTTCTTAATTCATAAATCACACACATGAAGTGTTATAATCATTATTCCACAATTACAAATAAATGAGTAAAAGATTATCGACAACCTTTTATTGATCGAACCTGTCAGTCAATCCCTAGCAACTTTTGGTTGAAATTATTGTAAATTCACGTATTTGATATTATTTTTTATACGCAATGGATGCTTTCAGCGTATTTATATAATGAAATACTATATTCTTTTCTACCGATATGTATACACGGATTTCCATTTAATTCTATAATATCGTCACAAAATAGTATTGTGCAAAAGTGGCCGGTACCTGTGAAAACTTTAATTATTTCGGATTTTTACGCCTGCATGAACCACACCTTGGCACTGCACAATGCACTATAATAAACTACGTTTAATAAATATAACCAAGTACTGTAAAATTAAATAAATTATGAAAATAAGCGAATTTTGTTGCTCGCTTAGTTTGACATATTTTGACTCTGGGTCACTGCAGGCTACTCCTGTGTAAACGTATGGTCGCATCATGCATCTCGTTTTAACATATGAGTTAAATTATTCTATCTCTTTCACATTGCCGATCTATGTTTTATACTAAATCTATGCATTAAACGGACATTCTACAGTACCATTCATATTCAACCGAGCTTATTTCTGTACAAAGGTGTGATAGGATGCCAAGCTTATCACGATGCCGGCGATAAATGTCAATCCCCACGATCCATAAGGGATTTCTAAACAACACGTAGTGCTCTACCTTGGAATTGAACCTCGGATCTCACGGTTCACAGCCTGTAGTCGTTGCCATTCAAGTAGACAATGAGGCGGACAAATATATAATTAAGTAAGAAATAATATACTTAAGTATATTCAAAATAGTCCAGACTCTACTGCATTCATTAATCATGGGGATTTTTATAACCAGGGTCCATATATGTGTCGTGACCCGGGGCAGATTCAGATAATATTGCTGTGGACCTGGAAAATCGTACAACATCTAAACCTGAAATAAACAACTATATATTTGTTAATAAAGAAAATATTATGTGTCTCGGTGTCAATACCTCGTTTTCTGGCTTCTTTCCACCAAAGAGTACAGTACAAACTTTCCACCTAAACCGTCACGAATCTATTAAAATTAACCCTGAAACCACTTAAATCCTTACTAATATTATAAAGGTGAAAGTTTGTATGTATGTTTGTTACTCTTTCATGAAAAAACGGCTCAACAGATTTTGATGAAATTTGGTATAGTGATAGCTGACACCCTGGATTAACACATAGGCTACTTTTTATCCCGAAAAATGTAGTGTTCCCGTGGGATGAGTCAGGAAACCAAATATACATATTTTCTACTCTTTCAAATTCAAATTGTTGGCACGGGATGTCCTCTCCTACGGAAGGGAAATATAGTCGACGGCACGCGGGAAATATAGTTAGTAGACACGCGAAATAATATGTTCTTGATGTGGATTGGACTCAAAAACTATCTGCACCCGGGCGAAGCCGGGCCCGACAGCTAGTATTGTTATAAATCACGTTTAAACTTTCAACACACTCTTGGAAGGACCCATGAATGTAGCACTAAAAAATATTGTAAAATATAAATCGCAATTTTTCTACCTGCAATAAACCGTATTTTTTGTGGGTCCTAATTACATTCGGTCCAACGCGACCGCGAGAAAATTATTACTTGCGGGCAAAGTAGAGGCGAAATTCAGAGGCAATCTTTTACACTATCAGCAACGCGTCTCAGCCGGGCTGCTCCGTAATTACGTCGTGCGCAGGACCTCACGTCAATACTAATATTTGTTTACGCCCCGGAGTGAGGTTTGTGTGCAGGATGGAAGCGTTTACCGCATAACAAGATTCTCGTGCCTTGCCACTATAATTATGACAGCCGTCAATTTTCAAGGGTTTGTTAGGCAGGTGCGACATTCCTGGATCCATGATTACACCACGGCCTCACATAAGTATTGGGTGATCATTAGTTTCAAACAATGCAATAAAATATTAGTACGTTTAGTTTTGACGCTACACTACAACTCGGATAATTTTACGTTGACATTACTGTTAGGGCCGTTAATTTTAAATTACGGGTCAATATTTTACAAGAACAAATGTTTTAACAGTTATTACAAAAAATCGTGAAACAATAGGCTGTTTAGCGATGTAAATGTTGAAGAAAAGAGTTTTTAACAATGTCGATGTTATTGGCAAACGGCAAACCCTTGCAATTAAACGTGAACAAAGTATTGACGAGTTGAGACCGTGCTTGCTAAACATTTCGGCTGTTATTGTCCCTTTGTTGATCATTTAAACCCGTCAATTTTACTGTGCAAAAGAGCCAAAGGGCCGGGGCCGTCAGATCTGCGATAAAAGTTAAGAAAAACTTTACGAGCCGCCAAAGGCAACGCGAATACAACTAACAATGCTTTACGACCAATGTGTTTATGGCGGTGGGTTGTTTAACAATATTTTTGTATCGTAAAACGTAGTTGCGTTTTGGGTTCTTTTAGAGCGCGAGGAAAAAGGAAATAACGGTCCCTTGTACCACATAAATAATGTTGTTTAGCGGCTGTGCTTTGTATGCTTGAACTGTAAAAAAGATGCTGAAGTCATCGATTCGATTCTTGATAAATGTCCCTATTATGCGTCTCTATCGTCACTATCATACCACCTGTGTCGAACAATATTTTTTTGTCATCATCATGGTTTTGATATTATGCCATAACATTTTGCATCTTTGATATAAGATCATAATGTACCCTAAAATAATATTGATTACTGAGGCGACTGAGAGGCAAACCAGATATCGGACTATACAAAATATATATGAGTCAGTAATTTGTACAAAATACATAGCCTACAACAGGCTATAAGAGAGATAAACCATACACCTGACAGGTTTACCTAAATAGCATACTAATTCTGAGATACTAATAGTCCCCACGTCTGGTTTTAATACTGGCTATACAATTTTATATTTCTTTTCAAAAAGAAACACCTAAATTTAAAATTGACTTTAAATTAACAACGTTCAATTGGAAACAACGCTGTGGTTAATATTATTATTCAGTAAGCCATTAAGTTGTCACAATTATAGATACGCTTGCTTTTCTTTAATCATGTTAGGTGTTATAGTTTGTACGAATTGTAATATCTACAAATCCAGTAGTTACCGGTTGATTCAACACCAGTCGCTATTTGATATATCTAAGGCATATTTTTGCAAAACTACAAATTTACAATTCGTCATGCCGGTAAATAATATGCGGTCGCAGGGAATTTCTTTAGAAAAGTTATTAAGATGTCTTCACAAACAGCTCTTTGGTTTCGGTAGCAATAAAACTTGTGTTGTCAACATTAGAAGGGTTTGTTTTCAAACCATAGAGTGAGTTCTTTGAAATGGGTTAAAATAGAATTACAACCGTATCGAACGTGCAAACAATTTCGGGTTTAACGGGTATAGAGACATTTGAATAGATAATATGTTTTAAAAATGGTCGATTTGCAACTCTGCGCCTATAGATTTGTGATTTGTACATAATATATTTTTTAAATGATTAATGTCAGAATAAAAAGGCAAATAAATAAATAAATCTCTTTTTAAACTCATGTTGTTAGGGAGCACTTTAGAGCGTAGAGCAATAATACATAATGTTCTATAAATTCTATTTATCTATGTATTCACCATTCATGTCATGTGCATCAGAAGTGTATGTAATGGCCACGTGTATTACAAATATGACGCCATTAATATAAAGTATTATAATATATTGTTCATTGGAATTATTGCTATTGTCCATTATCTGTGTACTGTGATACTTCTGCAAAAGACAATAAAGGTACTTATATCTACATTATATTTTGCATTTTATCACCTATTTTCTACTGCGGTGGTAACTGGTAAACTGATGCGCCTGATTATAATCATTACAGAATAACATGATACCTACTCGTATGCTATTTTTTCTTGACACGTTTTGAATTTTACCTATAGTCGTAGTCAGAAAATAGTAAATTGATTTACAATATGGCAGTCACAAACACGAACGTAACGGTTTTAAACAAGTAACACGAAATACGTCTGCAATAATCAAACAAAACCGTAGGTCACAAAATAAAACATTAAACAAAAAATATTTACAAAGCCTGCTCTCATTTCGGGTTGTAAAAATTAGTAAAATAGAGCAAGTCTTTTGTTAAGAGGTTTTATTTACGGAGGCGGAAGAACAGTTGATGTTTTTTGAAATAACCGTTAATTGTAACAGACTTTTTTCTTTTCAGAGAATAACTGTTTTCAAGTAAAATAGTTTTTGGTTCCAAAGAATGTCGTTGACGACTTGGATGTATTATTTAAGTTTCTGATTGGCTATTAAGATTTATGTCGTGTTGCTTGATAAGATTATATTTACTTAAATATATTTTCAGACAACTTTTCCATGTACCTATGTATATTTAATTTGAGTACTGAATTTTACATGCCTTAAAATTTCTCCTGATTAAAAATTATTTCCCAAGCATTTCCTTAATGAATCACTACATAGGAAGTTTACCCTGTTGCGTGTCATTTTAAAACAGAGATCTGGGAATAATATAATTATGCGTCCGCCAGGACAGTGATGATGATAGTACCATGCTAACGACCATACAGATAAGAGACAAGAAGGAATATTTTATCTTTATCGTGATTATTTCTTCTCTTACATTTATCATACAGGTGAAAGTCGGTGAGATCATAATTTTTTCGCGATAGCTCTCGGCCCAGTGTAAAGTAATTAACCGACTTCAAAAAAAGGAGGAGGTTCTCAATTCGACTGTATGTTGCTTTTTTTTTTTTTTTTTTATGTTTGTTACCTCGTTTCTCTGTACCGTGTGAACCGATTTCGACCATTCTTTCTTTAATTGAAAGCTGGTGCTTGTCGTTTGGTCCCATAAAAATATGGTGAAAATCTGATGAATATCTTCGGACCTGGAGAGGGGAACTCCTTAAAATTAAGTAGGATTCCAATGGTTCTTTTTGCATTAGGTTCATTATAAAAGTTAAGTTACAGTGAGAGACGGAAAAAGGGGTGGGGGTGAGGGGGGGTAGGTGATAAAATTAAAATACACGTAAATTCTAATATCTTCGGCAGCTTTTAACCGATTTTAGTGATTTCTTTTTCATTGGAAAGAATGTATTGACAGGTTGATCCCAGGAACACAACATGAAGATCTGATGATCATGTTCGGACCTGGAGTGTAGAACTCTTCAAAATTTAGTAGGATTCCAATGGTTCTTTTTGCATTGGGTTCAGTATAAAACCTAAGCTACAGTGGCGCAGGGAAAAGGGGGCAGGGACAAAGGAAGGGGGGGGGGGGGGGAGGAGAAAAAATAATAAACACGTGAATACTTTAATATCTTCGGCAGCTTTTAGCCGATTTTAGCGATTTCATTATCATCGGAAAGAACATATTCCTTGTGGGGACCAAATCTTCTTAATTTAAATTCCTATCAACACTAAAAAATTAAAAATAACTAAATTTTTTAATAAAAAAAAAAACCGACTTCAAAACAAAAAACCACTAAAAACCAAAAAATAACAAAATAATAAGTACCACTGCAAAGCAAAAACATTATATTTATTTCATGGAACTTGTGCTTGTTGATTAATTTGCTTAATGACTTGACTATAAAAATCAAAATATGTGCATAACATATTGAAGGCGGGTCGCCAAGTACCAAACATGTAGGACCTATGCCTAATATTAATTTAAATATCTATATATTTGGTACTGGGCGACCCGCCTTCAATATGTTATGCACATATTTTGATTTTTATAGTCAAGTCATTAAGCAAATTAATCAACAAGCACAAGTTCCATGAAATAAATATAATGTTTTTGCTTTGCAGTGGTACTTATTATTTTGTTATTTTTTGGTTTTTATTAAAGTGACTCGATATTTTAAGAATAATATTTTTACTAGCTTCATAATCAATAATACTTAGGATCAGTCGACAACGATTGAACGGGCATACGGTTTCGAGATTCGGCCAGGATTATTCTAGGTATTAGAATTATACAATGAACGATCAAAGAATGGTGGATCTTAGCCATCAGTACGAAGTAGAAAATATTGTATTCTAAACTTAAAGTCACAATGGAAAAAACCGTAGACACAGCTATATTTAAATTTATTTGTTTAGCATATAGTGCTAGAGGAATGTCCGATGCACATGCCGAATATACGCCGACAGGATATCCGAGCATGGTGCAAGACGGATTACTGGTATCCGGTCAAATCAATATTCGCTGCATGCCTAGTTCCCATACAAGTTGCAGTGATAGCCATTTTATATTGCATTTCATGTATGGTAGAGTCGATGCCTCGAATGTTTTTTTTATCTTACCCGCTGATAGAACCTAAATATCTTATCCAAGGGGACTATTTATATTTTGACAGCCTCCGTGGCGCAGTTGGTTAGACGCCGCCTGTGAAACGAGAGGCCGCGGGTTCGATCCCCGCACCGAGAGAAATGTTTGTGCGGCCCACAAATATTTCTTCCGGGTCTGGGTGTTTGTGAGACCGAAAAGTCTCTCGTAGTTCCTGATACCCACGACACAAGACTCGATCTTAGTGTGGGGTCAGGACTATGTATGTGACTGTTGGGTGTTATTTATTTATTTATATCTATTACCTACTATTCAGGAAAGGCATAAGCAGTAAGCCACATTTTAAGCCAGTTCTTTAGCAGTATACAAAACAATACAATATTGTTTATTGTTAACCAATATGTAAAAGAAAAAATACATAAACAAATACAACTCTATACGCACTATACGGAATCGAGTTACACATACTAATTACACCTAACAGTCACATGCATAGTGACACCATGGTGGGTATCAGAAGCTACGAGAGACGGTATCACAAACACCCAGGCCCGAAACAAATACCCATGGTTCAAACAAATATTTGTTTTGGTGCAGGGATCGAATCCGCGGCCTCTAGTTTCACTCCCAGCGTGTAACCAACTGCGCCATGAAGGCTGTCGAGTAGTGAGAGTATACACGAAGTTTTGTAAAAGGTGTTGTCATGCAACAGAGGTTGAGCGAATACAAGCTAAGGGTGTTGTTTGATGATAGAAGGAGGTTTGGTAGATTCATATGTTCAATGTTAATAACCAGGGTGGTAAGATTTGCACAGAAAGAAAAAAAATAGGTTACAAAACTGCTGTCAGGTTGCATTATACATTATTCAAAAAGAAACAAAAAATCCGACTGCGTCAATATTAAATTCATTGAAGAACTGAAAAGATAGAAACAATATTTTAATATGAATATTTTATTTAAATTTTGAATGATCCTAGTTGACAGTGTTCACAAACGCAGTCGGAGGCATAACACGCACACCAAATAAAGATACATACATACAATCGAAAAACATAACCCTCCTTTTTCGCAGTTGGGTAAAAACCGCAATTAAAAAGAAAGTATTCCATATTGAGCTGTAACAATAAATTACTTATATCTCCATCGTATTATTTATTTGAACTTATATCTAAAAGCACTAAAATACTGCTGCCGGTAATCTTATGTATTTTATACGCCGAAATCAGAGGGTTGGTGATCTTTTTCAAGTTTATGTAAGTAATTCACTTCGGTAAAACTCTACCGGTATAATTAATTTTCAAGATTAAGACATAATGTACGGTTATTTTGGTTGTGTATGTTTTATTTGATGCACGTGAAAAGAAAGGAAGGTATGGTCAACATTTGTATTACGTGGATGAGATCAACCGATCGAAAAGATTTCATTTACAGCCTTTACCATTATCAAAAGCTGATAAAGTAAATATCGTAAGGGTACGTTTAACTTGCTAGAGACGATATCACCATACTAGAGCCTTTTTTATTATGACTATAACAATATCCAACAAGGCTCTACCGGTTGTAAAATAATGTAAGTTTTTTATTGCAATTAGTGGCGAGACGACATGAACTATAGCAAAACCAACAAACACCTTGAATTTCCAAGCAATGCTTGACATTCCAATGCGCTCGCCATCCTAATTCCTAAGACCCAAGATTTTAAGTTTCAATATATCCAATAGTTCCTCTGGCTACAATATCCTTCAAACCGAAACGCAGCAGTGCATTTACGCTGCTGTATGGCGAGAGAAATAAACATTGCGGTGATACCTACTGAGGCGGTTTCTCACATATCGCTTGCCCGCAAGAATACTGTATTAACTCTGAAAACGTACTTTTTCAGGAGAAGCGTTTAAAGGTTTTAACTAAAAATATTGTGGTATATCCATAAGATAAACCGATTATTTATTATTTTGACATGATACTGTATTCTTCCGGACAAGCGATATATATATGAGAAACCCACCACTAGTAGACGCTTATAATTTTATGTGTGTTTTGCTTCGTAAATTCTGCAGCTAAAGATATCATATTTTTAACAATCTAAGTATATAAATGTACTAATAAAGATTTCGCTATCGTTAATTTAACCGGCTGCTATGCAATTAATTACAAAGTAAACTAATATAGGGCTCAAGAAATTCTTGTACGTACCATTGTGCAAGAACGCTTGTATTTTGCATTGCGCGTAGCTAATTAGTTCCCGTCATTTATTACCAAGGAATACAGACAATAGATAATTTGAATAAATGTCTGAAGCGTGTAGGAATAGGTCGGTATTCTGTACGCCTTAGCCGGCTTAGCATATGCAAAGTTGTGGTTGCGTGGAACGAAGGTCGGTGGCGTTTGATGTCGAGCGCCGAGCGCCGCGCGGCAAACGCGCACTGTCAATACATTAGAGAAGAGAGGCGACGCCCTGACGTCACCATCGGTAAGTGTTTGAACAAAATGAACCTTTATCCATTCTACCTACGTCAATTAGTCCATGATTATCGATTTATTACAGAGAGTTACCGTAGCCCTCATGAGCCGACTCTACCATTTCCAATTTGCAAAATATTAGTGACTAGTGGCTCGTCCCAGCTGCGCTCGAGTGCAGATGCACTTTTCTGAAAATATTCTATCGCCCATGTTCATCAGGGATAATGTAGGATTCTGATGGTGAAATAGTTTTTCAAATCAGTCAAGTAGTTTCAGAGCCAATTTGATGAAAACAAACAAATATTTTATCTTTATAATATTAGTATAGACAACTCACAACAATGATTACGGATATTTATTTCTTCGAGTTCCTTCTATAAAACCCATGACTTTAATTCAATCCATAGAATCAAGAAATTAATTAGGTAGGTACCTACTAAGTATTCCGGTTCAATCTGCTGAAAATTTTGTATAAATTCAAAGCACACTAATTTTTCCGTTAACTCTGTAGGGTGACGTAGCGTATTGTTTTGGCGTTGAATTTGTCGGATGTGGATGGAGCCGTGCTGTAATAATGAGGAGGCACGCAAGAGGCCGCCGCCGAGCCGCCGCCGCGCGCCGCTCGCGCTGCGTGCAGCGGTCGCGTGCCCGCGGTGCAGCGCTGCGTGCCACCACACCGCGCCGGCCTCGTGACAGTCGCGCGCCGGCTACCTACCGGGACGCACGTCCGTACTGCCGCGCACGCCGCACTTACGTATCATGAAGTGACTGTAATCGGAACTATAAGTGAAGTGTTTTGTATGACAATATGGTGACTGGTATCACGGGTAGCCCTCAGCACGCCGCCTCCAACCCTGTGAACGGCGCCATGAACCCTCAGGGCCAGCCTGAACAGAAGAAGGCGGGAGATAATAGAAGAGTAAGTGTTTTATTTTTTGAATAAATAGTGCTGATATTTTACTATTTAAATATATGATAATAATTAATAATTTTTTTAATAGTATATATCAATAATAAATATATATTTTTCAATTATTATATTTATTTTGGTTTCGTATACTACTATAAACTGGCTTTACCTGCACCTGCGCGGAAGTCCAAAAGATCTAATATTTTCCTGAAGGTACAATTTCAGCGCTTCATAACGAGCTATGCATTTCGCCTCGTCGCACTCTACCGAGAACTTGCGCTTTTAGCTGAAATCTATTTTAATTGCAGCTCTCTCAGGAAGCTTAAAATTGGTTCCAAAACGTATCTAATTAATTTTATTGTCTTATATTTTGCTAACATCAGTGCGTTTCGTTTTTAATACAGTCGCACGATTATTTTCAGTCGATTAGACCTTCTTTTTCTTACGTGCCAAAACGCGTTTGTCTGGCTGAAGGGAACAATTACCTAATACCAAGTTATAATACACGCGTTCTGCTCCCGGGCATGGACCATCCCTATGGTTAATACAATATTATGCTTTATTCAACCACACTGGTCTAGTAAGGCTATAAATAAAATTCTTAAGGATACCTTTTGGATATGCAGCTTTTTCAGTTAACCTGAATAATACTAACTTTATACAGGTAGAGCAACGAAAGGTCGAAAAATGTAGCAATAATTGAAATTAAATAACAACAGGCCTGCGAGGAAATTCAGTTTGCAAATAATAGTTTATCATATTGACGAAAAGCGTGACGGTAATCCCAGAGGCGTCGCGTCGGCCAGGTGACGTTTGAAGATAATTTAGTAAACGAACGGCGCGGCATGCCGACACTTATTAGCGCTCACTTGACAATCACGCAAACCGTCATGTCACGCGGCGCCGTGATCTTGTCATAAGAATCATAAGATGTATCGCTCAGCGGATCCAGTAATTAATTTGCTTGGACTTTGAAACATTTTTGTTAGGTTTCAAATAGTAGTCCAAACCTTGCAATATATTAGGCATTGAGCCTCTGAACTTTTAGTTTCAAACAACATCACTCCATGCTATAATTACTCGGTAGGAGGAGAATTGTCTTAAACAGATAAATAAAAACCTATGCCATGTTTTTCTACTACACAACACTTACTTGTTTGGCTCTACCTAAAGAGTTTGTAACTTCGTATGTTTGTTTTTTTGCATGTTCTATCTTTACAGTAACTTGGTATTTCTACCGCATCTTCGTCATTCGTGTCTTTCCCTCAATTTTGAGTATCTATACCACATGTACATTCGATAGGATCTTTGCTAATCGTGATTCGTGACTGCGTATAACAGTCGTCGGCTGGGGTATTCTCCTACGTATTATGAGTCCTTCACACGGAACGTGTCAAAGCATTTAGCAAAGCGGGCATCGTCATATGAATCACGAGAGGCACGTCTGATATCAAGGCATATTATCTTCAGGTTTCAGTGCCTACTTTTATCGTCAACTACGTAATAATCGTACTTTGTCAACCACATCACTCTTTCTGCCATTTGACACTGGATGTGTGAAGATTATGAGTTCGGGATTCATGTCGGTTTGAATGCCGGAATTTTATATTAATTTTAATAATATATTTAAATATAGTTTTATACGATTGATGTATGATTTATAGAGGTTAACCCGTAGTCCGCCACACTAGATTAGTGTTGTTTGATGGTTCTCATGTATACATGTGAATTTTTATTCCGACTTTCCGTATGGTGAACGAGATAATGAATTTGTACAGATACACATCTCCATGTCACTACATTATAGGGTATAGGAAATTATATTTATTTTCCACCGTAGGGAGAAATGTAATTTGTTACGAAAAAGGTTCCGGTCGGTTACGTTTGGAAAATTGTCAGTAAAAAAAAGTGTATCCTCTTTCCTATAATATAATTATTTCTATTTATTAACTACAGTTTTCATTGTTACATTTAAAGCTTAATGGATAGTATTGGCTATTGAGTATTTACTTCAATAATGGGTAGTGAATTGTATGGTAGAGTTCCAGTCGTATTTGCACCGAATTCCATTTTTAAATGCGCAGCAGTTCTCTGCACATTCCGGTAGAGGCGCTGCTCAAACATCTATTTTACGATATGTTACGTGTTGATGGAATATTGAAGCCTTAACTTTAGGTACAGTCAGCATGCTTGGTAATTGCGACATATTTTGGACGATTGTTTTGTTTGCAAAAATCTACATACATATGTCGGGGTGTTCTTGTGTAAAACCCATGTGATAAATAATTGTAAATTGGCCCTAAGGAATCTACGGGTAGTTGCAGAAGTAACTTTATTAAAGGAAACCCTGTTGTGGTTCTATTTCACTACCCACTGTCAGAGTAAGGGTGGGAGCATGACAGTTTGCAATATAAAGCGCGTCCGGATCGTAGACAAGATATTCGAGATCCAGCAGTCGGCTGTGAAGCATAGACATACGCGTGTTCACTATAAAAGTAACAAGTTGTCGCAGATATTCGGATAAACCGTTAATCCGTTAATTATAACGTGTGGTGATAATTATAATTAAATAATTAACACAATGGATTTTATTACCGTCAATCCTACATCAGAAGTGGGATCGTCCTACGTTATAGCCACAACCGCTTGGTTATCGACATCAGCTGGCGCAGATTCTGACGTGAGTACCAGAACTAATAACTTGAGGTAAATTGTAATGGCTGGTGACTGTTATGTGTAGCTGTCGTGTGTAACTCACGTGTGTGATTATCATATTTGGCCCACGTATTTGGCTGTTATGTGTGACTCACGTGTGTAGCTGTCGAGTGTGAGACTGCCATTTGTGGCCAGCACATGACTATCAACATTTAGATAAAATTACTTCGTATGGGAAGCTAGCCCATATAAATGTCTCGTTAGATCTTGGTAAAAGTTGAAATTAAATCGCTGCAGCGTAGAACAAATAATTAATCGTCTAACCAAACAGTATAACCATGCAGCGCTAGATCGCTTTCAGGATGTAGTTTTCTCGCGACCAAAAGTTCGCTTACGCGTTTTTGAAAGATTCGTGTACGGTACATGCACTGCACCTAGGTGGGACACATTTCTCACAAAGAACGTCTTATCTAGTGTAACATTGATATCGATGACTATTAAATTGTAACTACCTACATGTAGGAGTTATACGAAAAAAATAAACCTACTACTAGAATCAATCAAGAAAGATTGATGCACATCTGTTCAGCTGTGCCCTTGGTATTGAAATAGCCCATGTGCTGCGGTGACTGCTTAACATCAGGTGACACACCAACTCATCTGCCTGCCTAGGCCATTAATTGTTATCAGGAGCAGTGACATGGAGCTGTGACTGTGGGCCCTGGAAGTTCCAAGACACCTGCATCTTCACAGGAGTGTTTCAAATTGACAAACTTCGTGGACTCTATGATGAAAAGAAATACAGACGGCAGGTGCAGAGCACGCCCCGCAGCGCCGGTCCGAACTGCTGTATCGGCGCAGCAAAATCAAATCTTAATACATCAGACCTACTTAGTAGTTGGACCAAAAACAAGCCCACTGAGTTTGATTCGCTGGATCTACTCACAGCTGGGTCGTGTCGCGTTATTTCCAGTGGTAAAGTAAGCCCGCTGAGTTTGTTTCGCCGGGTCTTCTCAGGACTGGGCCGCGTTGGATCCGGTGGTAATTTTAAAACGTTTATACCTACGTCACGTTTCGTATATCCTCATGGTCCAAACAACGACAGGGTGCCCGTGCACTCTTATTACTCCCGAAACATAGAATCAAGCTAGGCTCGATGACAATAATCGACCCACGCATTTAAGCTACTATTGATACCAAGAGTTTTTTAGAAATAGCATTTAGTAAAAGATTTGTAAGGTGAACGTTTTCATAGACACAGTTCACAAGAAGTAATTTGATATTACTATTGAGGGGTTTCTTTGAGACCTGTGAAAAAAGAAGAGAAAATACAGTCTGATCTGCAGAGTTATGCAGAAAAAAAAAGGAAATTTGTGTAAGCTAAAGGGGAATTATCCCGGTCTAGCACAGTTCGGTCCAGTTTTAAAACTGAAGGAACAATCTGCGCACTTGAATGGTTGTCTGAAGGGAATGCTTTCCGGACTAGACTGTATAATTATTACCATTTTGCGAATTGTTATATTATGTGAACTGAGTCAGGATGAACGAACGAATGATTTCCTTAAATGATGTATAGACAGTAGACACACACACGAGGACGTGTGCTCGTCAGTATGGCCGTGTCGGGGTGTTCTTGTGTAAAACCCATGTGATAAATAATTGTAAATTGGCCCTAAGGAATCTACGGGTAGTTGCAGAAGTAACTTTATTAAAGGAAACCCTGTTGTGGTTCTATTTCACTACCCACTGTCAGAGTAAGGGTGGGAGCATGACAGTTTGCAATATAAAGCGCGTCCGGATCGTAGACAAGATATTCGAGATCCAGCAGTCGGCTGTGAAGCATAGACATACGCGTGTTCACTATAAAAGTAACAAGTTGTCGCAGATATTCGGATAAACCGTTAATCCGTTAATTATAACGTGTGGTGATAATTATAATTAAATAATTAACACAATGGATTTTATTACCGTCAATCCTACACATACATAAACTCACGCCTCTCAAAAATCTGTTCCAAGAAAATATAAAACTTATCATTACGTAGAAGTTAAAAGGGTATTAAGAGTCACACAAACCAATAGAGACGAACATACCTGCAGTACATAACTTCAAACGGTGTTTAGCCATCTGTACTAAAATTATGAAATACCGAGCATTTAATTACATACCACTTGCTTGATAAATACTCAGCACGCGATCATAGTTTTTGATTAGGATTTGCATACGGCTGCGTACTTTGATAGCGAATCTCCTTCAGAAATACTTTATAAATGACGACCTTTCTTCTCAGTGCCAAGATTGGCCTTCCTAATCATCCTTTTTTCGTCGTCTGATGATTGAAACCTTAAAAATTTCCTAAGTATTATGTAGGAAAATCTTCTGGAACCAATAATGGGTTGGGTCGCGTTATGGTCTTTCATAAACCACTACGACGATGCTAAAATATCTGAAAGTTTGGTTATAAATACCTTGGTTATACTCTGGTATAGTTCTATTAATCATTTGATACTACCCACAGGGAATTACGAGGCACAAACGCTTCATAAAACATTTCAGTGACGCCATTTTCAAGTACTCTACGGATTTGATAGAATTCGGCATGTGGCTATTGTTCTTTAATTAATTTGATGTAGTGATTATTTTAATTAGCCAAACATATTACATAATGACCTTCGGTGGCAATGAAAACTATTTATCGGCAGTATGCATGTAATACGGCAGTCACATTACACCTGAACTTATCATAATCTGTAGGTAGGGTATCGTCGGAGTTGGTCGCCATTTGGTACTATCATGTCGACTTTCTTAATTGCTAAATCACTTAACTAACATAAGTACATTGCATTTTTTGATCGGAATAATTAGACTCACCTTTATTGTAAAAACATACGTTTCCGGCAACTTGCATGCAAACCCTGGGTTACAGATAGCATTCTTATTTATGGTCTCAAACCTGTGGCATATTGGAGAGTTTTCACCGTCACTTTTAGTTGTTGAAATGTAGAGTTTTTTTGCATCGACAAATACTTGGTGGAATTCAGGGCCCGAGTCAGTGTAGTATTTGGGGCCCTTAATTGGTTCGAACGACTCACTTCTAATGTGTAATTTATTTAAATATTCAATCTCAATTTTAGAATACTTCGATTACTTGGACAAAACGTTTTCCCACGCGGCCGCCAGTACAATGGCTCACACACTCGACTCAAACCTACGTTGGCAAATTTACACCAAAAATGATGCAGACGAATAAAACCGCCACCCACGGCGCGGCGCGGCCCTCGCATCCTCCACGAGTATCTGCGAACGTGCGTCGCTGTCGACTCACCAAGCTAATTCATGGTTGCCAAACCTATTAACATTAAAGCAACTTTGTACCTTTGTAGTTTATTTCAATAGACTACATCTTGAGCTACATTTTGTCATTACTCTACACGTGTCAAAGCTGGACTTCGCCGCACATTTATGTTTAAGCAGACTGCAGAGTATACACAACTAAGCCGTCTAGCTGCTACATGGCTGTTCCAAACCGCATATTTATATTACATCACGAGGTATTCGCGACATACGCAATATATTCATTTAATCTTGTGTACGATAGATATTTCCGCAATGCAAAACATCAATAAATTGCCATTAGAATACGCGCCGCCGCGCCGCGCCGCGCCGCCGTGTCGTGTTAATAAAATCTAATTTTCACAAGTGAGCTGTGTTGGCGCCCTTCCCACACCTTCCAAGAATTGATTGTCAACCCTGGTGGTCGGGCCAGACGGGCGGCGGGCGGCGAGTGACGGTGAGTCAGCGGCGCGTGGGCAGAGCTCCCGCGTGGGCGCCCAGCTCCGGCCCGTGGGCTAATTGTCGTGGGAACGTGGCGCGCTCCCACCGCCGCACCGCCGCCGCCCGAGCCACCGGCGCGCTCGCCCACACCGACACTAGATAAACCATATCCCGACCTACATGCGCCTATGTTTACTGAGGACAACCGCCGCGCCGCGGCTTGCGACCATTCATGTTTATCTCTACGGAACTCTACCCTGTTTATCTCTACGCTATACAGAAAATAAATTGCTCTGATGCGCTCACTAAGAACTGAAAATGCATTTGATAAACGGTCTGTACCGTGAACTAAAGATTTAACGATGTGCACACATCGACTATTTACTATTTATTACAAACTTCATCAATCTACAACAAATCAATTAATCAAACACATACACTATCGGTTAAAATTATCGACACATATTGCTTGCGCGTTTTAATCGTGATAGATATGAGATAATGGTTCGTTGCACGTCTGCGTTGAAATATCCGCTCGGCTGTAGGAAGCCTTAATAGGTACAATCAATCATCTAAGGATAAACATCGCGAGATAAAGCGGCGGCGGCTCGTCGCATCGCGTGTGACCGTCGCGCGCCCCGCGTCACGCGTGCTGCCGCGCTCGGCACCCACGCGCTGCCCCCCGCCGCGCCCCGCCGCGCCCCGCACACCCATACCCGCCGCGAACAACACGCACGCGCCTACCACACATCATGCTACCAACATTTATTTCCACCACCATACATTATTACTATTCACCTACTAGTACACAACAAGCGCACCTATGATGCCTCCGCTTGTGGGTGTTTATGACCGGCGGCGATCATTTTATATCAACTGAGCCGCTCGCTATTATAGCGCCTGTGCTTTCACGTTTAATGTAGTTTAAAATGTTAGGCGGGAAAAAAATGGAAAGATCAGTTGAATGGAATAGCGATATAACGCTATGATTAAAATACAGACGAGTACGCATGATTTATGAAATACATTTATAATGAAGACGCGTCTAGACTAGTAATGCCGCATCCAAACAAACATGGTATTTAGTGAGGTAGTGTCGGAAGTTCGGCGTCCGCTCCCACGCGCGGGCAGTTGGCACACGACGGGCGCCCGCGCGCCGCCACGCGTGCCCCGTGCCAACTGCTGCCGCCGCCACCTCTGCCAGCGCCGTGCCACCTCATGCCAACTAACTGCCAAGCCGCTTGGCGGCCGGCCCACCTATATTCCAATATAAATAATGAGAATTCCACAAGTTCAATGCGTAATTTTATGGTAAACGTGATGTACCTTTGCTGAATTATATTTGCTATTGAATGTAATGAATATAAGGCTTGCGCATCGAGCGCTGTCATAATGTTTGTGAGTGATCAATGTCATTAGATATATTAGTACACTTTTACTAAATACTACATAGGTACTCAATTGATACAGTGGGAAGTGCCATTAGAAAATTTATTTTTCAGTATCTTAACTTGATAGTGTCAAGAGCTTTATAATGTAAAAAGGACATATTGGTAAAATGAAACAACGGATAAACAATGTATAATGGCCTACATTGTTGTCAGAGGGACAGCGAACGTGTTACGTCAGTTAGCTAATCGTTTGACTAGTTGCAGTTAATGAAAATAGACGGGGCGGCCGGATCGGTCGTTTGTTTCAATTTATCTTTTCAAACTCAGATTAATTTAGGTGCCTGTTGCTAATTTTGAGAGATTAATATGTCCTACTTCTAATGTTGCACTAGGGACGTAGGGAATTGCTATTTTTACTAACTGCAAGTTCAGTAAAACTTATCCTACGATTAATGTTACAAAATTTGTTCATAAAATACATAAATGTCACGTGTCATAAAGTATAGGTTGTCTTGATTTTAAAGGCTTACAAATTCGTATACAAAATGCAACCGCTAGAACTTAGTGTTCTAATGACAGTCTTATTTTCGTATCATTACATATTGTTCAGGTACAAATCCACTGAAAGCATCGGTCTTTCCAGTGCATTATCATCGACACAGATTGAATGTTTATACCGTCAGCTAAATTACAATACACCTGATTGATCCAGATCGATTGCAAGTATTCCGACTTCCGTGTAATACAAATAAATTAGATTCGCGAAGCACAGTAAAGGAACGCGTGTAACAGCGGGAGCTCGCAGCTAGACGGTTTTGGCACGTGTCGGGTGGAGCGACGGCCGCCCGGCGCCGCCTATATCCACCGCATGACTCGCCAAACGTTACGTAAACGTCGTCACGTTGATGGATTCTGTCTGGGACACATTCAATACTGGGTATTTGAATGTCCGTGCGCGTAATTATCCCGCCTGTCGCCGACACCCAACTGTTCCCAAGCAAAGGTAAACTTGACTGCCTCAGTTCAACACTATTTTGGTCTGAAATGATGAATGACTTCTGGAATTTGGATGTGAATACAATTTGCCTGCTCAGTTTGAAATAACAGTGTTATCTTTTATTGTGATCAGAAGATATTTAGATGTTAAAGAGCTGACATTTTTATATACAATATCAATAAACAAATACTGAAAGAAAGATATCATCAGACTGTCTTATCAGTTCAGGCGTTGGCTTCTACTATATACAGAGATAGCTTGGGTACAATCAAAAAGTCAATGCCACTTGTTTTCTTAGAAATTTGTTAGGTACATTCATCGGTATTTCCACCGAGACAATACCAATCAAGCGTCTGATCTATCGGACGTTATCGGTCATCAGATAAGCACTCTCTTTGTCAATAATATTTACTATCGTCTGCTACCTTCGAACAAATATTTTAGCATAGCGAGAGTTCTTGCGATATCAAAAGTCAAGGCCAGAAAAACCTGTTTGGATACACGCATAAATCACGTATCGAGTATAGTAAATCATTAATTTTAATGATGTTTTATCTAAACGTGCGCCTGTGAAACGCACTTTATAAACATAGCCGCATGTGGGATATTTCGCGCGATAAATAATACACATTACACACACTACACGTGCCGCCGTTAAGGACCGTTCACACGCGCACAAACGTGCCGTGCCAACTACGGAATAAAACTACACACACCTATTTTAACTAATATATTAATAGTATTCATATTATTGGAAAATGCAACTTGAATAATAGTGGATATTTAAATGTATTAACGTATCATTAATGTATTTTAATTTAATGTATTTTTCGATATTTACGCCTAGTGGCATGCCATAGGAGAGGTTTGTGTCCAGTAGTGGATGCGGATGGACTGATGATTATTACGAATTTACGATAATTTAAATGTACTTAAAAAATTCACTTACTTAGACACAATCGGAAGCATAAGCTGAAATTATATAATATAAATTTTAATTGTCAATATATAAATTATATTGTCAATTAAACTTTGATAATGGATCTCGGTGTCCAGCTGTAAGACGTATTCAGGATTATAAAGATCAGATCAGTAATAAATAATACTGTATACATATCGTATGTACGATCCATGCAAGTTATTTTAAGTCATATTATAATAAAAAATGCAAGGATTTAAGGTTGGAATATATTTCCATAACACAAAGTATTGTATGTGAAGCGCTTTTCATATCGGGCGGCAGTAAGCCGTTCGTTGACTGCGGTGGCCATATCAAGGCGGCATCGCGCGGTCAGGGCTGGCAATACTTCTAGTAATGACATTTTAACATTAGTATCCAATCACTTTGATTTGAATAGCTCTAGCGAACTGCGAAAAATCATTGCAAATTACAAAAATTCACTTCTATAAATCATTATTATACCAGAGCAACATGTTATGTACCTATATTATGTTACGTAGAAGTGTTCTCGCTTTATTATTTAATAGTCTTATTTCTTATGCCATTTAAATCATGTCACGCTTCTGGTATAAAGACATATTCAACTCTTTACATTGCACATTTCGGAAACAGATCGTCTTGCTTAAATATATAATTATTAAAATTTCAACGTAAACCTGTGTGCCTATATATTTCGGAACTCATGACATTTGTAAGGTATTAAACTTGTGTTAGTCGTAATCCGTGAATATCCCACATTCTACATATTTCCTTATTTCCTGTGGCTTCAAATGACGATAATTTTAACGTAAAATACGTTGTTAAATACGTTGAATACAATGTCACTTCGTAGAATAATTACAACGAGAGTTGAATACAGCGTCACACTGTACAATAAGATAAGACACAGCCCTACCGCATGCACGGCGCGGGTGCCACGTGCCGGCTCCTGCAGGAGTTATCACACGCGCGTGAGATAGCGACGCCACTCGCACACCATAACGCAATGCATACTAACTATTAATATAGCAAACTTCATTTTTTTTTATTGCAATGAATGGCGAGACCAGCATGCCGTTCGCCTGATGGTAAGCGATATGACCGCTCATGAACAGTAGTAAAACCAAACATCGCCTTGAATTACAAACCAATTGCTTGGCATTCCATTGCGCTAGCCATCCTGAGACATAAGATGTAAAGTCTCAGTATGTTCAGTAGTTACTTTGGCTACAATGTCCTACAATCCGAAACACAACAGTGCATTTAAACTGCTGTTTGGCGGGAGAAATAGACATTGCGGTGGTACCAACCTAAGCGGCTTCTCATATATGAGAGACATACCACCAGTGTTATAGAGAAAACAGTTTACTTGTTCTCCCATGCTTCTAAAGTCTTGCGTTCTTGAAAGGTCTTCACAAATATGGTTGTCAAATCAAAATGTATTTTTAATATGTGTCACACGAGAAATATACGTAAGTGCTCTGTTTAGAAAATTTATTAACTATTTATTAATTGTTAATGATTTTTCAACAATTATACCGTTGTAGGATGCAATCGAGTACGGTATTCTGTAACCTGACTCGTGAAGTATAATGTCAATGCAAAGAGGAAGAAATTAATGTCGGAACGCCTATATAGGCACGCTGTCTCGCAACATTTTCCACGTACTTTCGTAGTATTAATCGGCGAACATTCGCGCGGAAGCGAGGTTCACGTGCCGGAAGCCGTCACACACTTCCTGTCCTCACCATTGTACTCAAACCCATCGATGTGTGAAATTTACGCTATTATACTACCTATATTGTGAGTTGTATTTTATTATGGAAAATTTAAGTAAATATAAAATAAATTAAAAAATACCTATCAATGTGGTTGCTAGATCCAAGCAGACTCCTATGACACACGTCGCTATGGAAATAATAAAGGGAAAACCCATTTTAATACTTCTCGATTTTAATAGTAAATGTGAAGCTAGCGACTGCGTTAAGCAAACATGAACATAGAATTATAAAATACAGTCACACCAACATCGTCATGCCGGGGCTCAAAGGGCATATACGAGTAGTTAGACGAGTTCACTTCCTATGTAATCGACACGTGATTCACTTGACTAACGGTAGTAAAAAATGAAGACGTGTTAAATTCGCACGTAAATTAGCGTCGCGCAGCAGGTGTGACGGTGACGGTACCACACGCTCGGTGATTTATAACCATCATTAAATCCTTTGGAGAATGTAGTGCCGGCGGGAGTCGCGCCTCGTCGCCACTACCGGCGCATAGATTATAATAATAGCGTCACGTGGCGACTGACGTCTGACGTCATACTACATATACCGACATCTTGATTTTACAGATTGGGTTAAGCTTGTTGTAAATTCTACGAAGGTTGTAGTAATTTTATCTAGAGATTAATTTCTACCGGAAAATTCACAACGGATTTGATTGATTGGTGCAATTGAAAATTGGTTATTTGCACCAGATTGCGGGTTTGTTCCACGCACAGATAAATATTTGTGTGGCCTATCTTTCTAAATATTTATTTTGAGGGTTCGGGCCGTGACGTGTGTTATTTAAATTTGTAAAGTGTAAATCTAGCGCCACACACGATCCTAGTGTTGGGTCACCTTTGTTTTAATTGCTATTCTAATATCAATTCCCCGGGACAATTGCTATTAATTCCGAGCCAATCCCGGATTCCCCGAGCTCGTGACAGCCGGTGGCGCGGCGCGGTCACGACAAGCCTCGGCCTTCACCTTGAGCACTCGCACGCGCCGCCATCGACGTGTAACGAGAGATTAATGGCGGTTTTTGTCACGCGCCCCGCTTAGCGACACACGATAAAATGGACGCTGTTTATGCGCACATGTACCACGGACGCGTGTAGGCATTAACTATCGATTATTTGAATAGCTAACGTGTTACGCTTCTGTTTTATTCAATGCTTACCTACTCCTGGGAATTGGATTGCTCAGTCCGACGATTAGTTTGATTTCTAATTTATTAGTAGTCGGTGCATTAGAACATTAACTGTATGAGTTCATACATGTCCATTGGCACATGTATGAGCCCTATATTGATAGGGCCTAGTCTACAGTTGAGAATTCGATTGAGAGTAGTATAGAGGCCATATAGTGAACCACGCCGCCCTAGTGCGGCGGTTTGGCGGACTTTACACACTATAGAAATACAAATTGCTATGGTATGTTGGTTTCCTCACGAACATTTAAACATTTACAACAAAAATATCGCATAAGATTTTAGGATTGTTACACTATATTGTCGCGCTTGAAAGTAATCTCAAACGTCGAACAAAGATCTATTTTAATCATGGCGTACTAATTTATAAATGTAAAGAATTAAACTAAAAAAAGAGATTATGAAATGTTATCTGGCTATAATGTAGAGGATTGATGAGGCAAATTCTTGTCTAAGCTGTTTGATGGAACGTTGGCTCATAAATTAAGCTTAGACTGGCATGCACAGCTGGCATATTAAAGATTAATCAATGTGAGACCTTCATCTTGCACTTAACATTTAGTTCCTGCTCATGTTAATAGATGCAAATTTTACGCCCGCCACGCTACCGACGCGACGCCTGCGTTCCCATTATTTGTTTATTATAAAATTAGCATAAATTGTTTATAAATCTAAACGTTTGATATTCAGTATATTACTCAAAATATACAATTAATTCCATTTGCGTCACTACTAATTTGCGCAAAATTTGAATTTTGCCTAAACGCGTTATGAATATATCCTAAATTAATGTTGAAGCATCATTAATCTTAAAAATTGATGAAATTATAAAAATACAAATAAATATTTATGAAAATATATTCGCACCGTTGATTTAACTTGTGAATACAATGTATTGTATTTGTTTGACCGTATTGTATTTTGTTACAGAGCAACAAGCCGATCATGGAGAAGCGTCGCCGAGCGCGAATCAACAACTGCCTTAACGAGCTCAAGGCGCTCATACTCGACGCTATGAAAAAAGATGTAAGTAATATTATAAGGCCGTTTACGGACATTACGAGTGAATAATAAAAGAGTACATTGTTAATTATTATCAAATTAATATGCCATTAATGGCTGGCTAAAAATATAGTCACTAGGGTTCGTTCCAGTCTTTGCAACCTTTCACAAAGATTTTCTGGCACCCCATAATGTGTGCCACACCTTCTCGTATAATTCCAAAGACATGTGTCCATCATTGAGACTTAGAGTATTACCTAGATACATTAATTATATATAATCTTCTCATCATTAAGATAAATATAGCGTATCCACTTTCTACTTACAGATATGTGAATACTTTTGTTTTGATTTCAAATGTCTGCGCATCAAATATTTTTTGAATTAGGATCACTAAAAATTTCCAAGAGTCAAACAAAAAAATAACAGTTAGCTACATTTCCTGATCTCTTTACAGCCGGCAAGACATTCGAAACTTGAAAAAGCTGATATCCTAGAGATGACGGTGAAGCACTTAGAAGGACTGCGTTCGGAGAGTAACGGTTCCCCGGATAGATTCCACGCTGGGTACAGACAGTGCGTGTCTGAAGTGGCAAAGTTCCAGGGGCTAGAGACCGGGTTGAGAAAAAGACTGGTGCGACACTTGGAGTCGTGTGTGAACAGCCCTGGAGCGAGGCCGGCTGGCGCACCCACGCCGCCTTCAGATACTGAGGACGCATTGCCGCAGCACTCTACTATTTTCATATCAGGTAAATATATAAAGCAATTTAACTTTAACAGCTATTTGATATTTATTGGTAATACGTAGTATGTATTACATACATACGGTTGAGTAGCAGAACAATAGATAGGAAAAGCAGAATTAAATAAATTCAATAAATATAGAGACCTGTGTTCAAGAGCGAGAGGCGTATTTTTTGAAAAGTTTCACGATTTATTCAGTTTGTTAATAGAAATTATCAACGTTAAATAAAAACATATTAACTATTGTCATATCGGTATTAAATTAGTCCTCATTGTATGCGAAACGTTCTTTGATAATCATAAACGAATCTACAATGTTATTTCTATTTTCACCAGCCGGTCCAGGATCGGGAGTGCGGCTGGTACCAACACGGCTGTCCAACGGTGACATCGCCCTAGTGTTGCCAGCTGGAGTCACCGCCAACAACCTCGGGGCCATGCCCACACTAGTCCCCCTTTCACCGCGGGACGCCTCGTCATCAACCTCATCAGAACCCAGGTGCTACTCACCCGCCAGCTCGGGATGGAGCACGCCACCACCGTCCTCCGAAGAACCAGCGCCTCTAGCCCTCGTCACCAGAAGACAACCACCCGAAGACAAGCCCTGGAGACCCTGGTGACGTCACTCCTCCCATTCCCTTATCGGTGTCTGTGATATAGAATATTGTAAATAGAGTAATAAAGTTCCTAGCTGTAATGCCCGAACGGCATGTAAAGATTTTATCTAGTTGTCGGAAGTTACTTGAGTGGTCAGTTATTTTGAGTGTTGTATTTATTTTATATCTTTAATTGAACTGTGTTAGAGCACATATTTCAACGCTATATTTTAAAGTCAAAGTAATTAATATAAGATTAAGTATAAGTCGTAGAATATAACTTGTATATTTATGGATGACATCTGAGGCAGTATTTCATATATGGACGCAACAGTCCTTCATTAAATTATAATGATTTGTATAAGTGCCATTTATTCATTTAGTATTTATTAAGTTCGTTAGTAAATAATTAATTTAGTCAATATGTGCTGATTGATAATTAAGCTTCGATTACGTGTTTCGTTCAGGGGCCAGTGATGTAAACATATTATTTAGGCGTAATAAATTTTATTATATTTGAATGAGTTGTTTAATGGAAACAATTTGTTGCATTTTATGCTTTATGACATAAAGTAAACAGGCATTTATTGGACACAAATTATACTTAACTACCACTAAACAACCATTTGATTATTTAACTCCCTCTTCATATATAAAAAATATTCACTAGTTGAATAAATTTTAGTCAATCTGTAAATCAGCTCTATCTGATATTTCCATTTTAGATTACATTGCTTTAAATGCAAGGAATTGTAGAGAGAATTCTTGGTGCCTTATACAGCAAAATCATATAGTCTTCCACGACGTAGATGTAAGGATATTGCTATAAGTAATTATTTGCATAGAGCATGAAATCGCGGCGACTTTTGTAGATTGTGTGTAAATGTATGCATAATGCGTTGTGAGAATTGTCGACCGTGTACTTGTTCTACGTAATAAGGCTTTTAATATGTAAAACAGTTTGCTAGATGTACGTGTATTTTTATATTTGTTACCGAAATACAAATAAACCATTAGTTTAACGATTGTCTTCCTTCACTAGTTACCTTGTGTAGGGATACGTTTTATTTTTGGAATAAAACATTGAAATACAAATATTTTGCAATACTGTAAATATATATCCAAGTTCTAGATTTGAAACACTTTAATGTCATTTATTGATTGGAATGGAATTCCATGATTTATTCCATGGAAAATTCAAAATACAAATAACAGATATACATAATAAATAAATGTATTTTATTAATGTAAGTTTAAGAAAACAGATGTATTTATGACGTAGATGGTGAGATATGATATACTTATAGTAAGTTCTATGTTTATTTCTCTTATGTAAATTACATTAAGGAAAAGTGATATTATGTAACGATAAATATATTACTGTAAATATGAGAAGTGTACCTAAATATGCCATTAATCTGTAATAAAACCATAACATATATTTATGTTGTTTTTCGTGCTTTACCCTTCTATCCTTACCGATATGAACTAGTTATATGGACCAATATTTGCGGCGCCGTCTAACTCTATATTTCACTTTTATGTCTCAGAAAAAAAATCTTTAAGTGGCTAATGTAGAAACTAAACATAAAATATAAAATTTATGTGTTATGTGTAATTGTTGAAGAGGTAGGCGGACGGAAAACCAATGCCATTCACAATATTACAAACTTATTTCAATACCAAAGTTAGCGGAAAAAGTGTGATTTGATTCCCGTTAGTGGCGGCACTAGGGCAAATTTTACATTTTGGTTACTTCGTCAAGCTTTTCCAAATATAAAAACTCACCCGATCGCCCGACCTAGCTTAAAACCCAAAACCACAGGGTTCATAATCCATAAATGCTGCCAGTTGACTAAAGAGACGATAACGTCAGTATGACTATTTAATATTGAAATAAGTTTGCATTTAAACACGGGTAAAACAAGATAAGACGCCAGGATAAATGAAGTAACGATCTTTGCACATTGAGTGGCAGGGGACGGCTGAGTAAAGATGAGGATTGCGCCCTGTAGCATCCTCAGACAGTATCTGGGGCCCTACCATATAAATCCGAAACGAAGTTCGAAACTTCGGACGATCGAAATTTATATACAATATGAATTTATCTACTCTGTAAAAGTTCGTATTTGTGTAACGTACATCCTAACTATAAGTCTATGGTTACGACTATAAGTCAATAACGACCATAAGTATATGTAGGTACATTCGTATCGTATATGAACTTCGATCATCCGAAGTTTCGAACTTCGTTTCGTTGAATATAGTAGGGCCCCTGGTGATACCATTGTGTTTAGGCTTCAGAGTTGATTTTGCAAGAAAAAGACTCTACAAATATTTAGTTTTAGACATTAAATATCTAAAGGTAGTGTAATATCAACAGATGTATTGCTCATACATAAATACCTATTTAGTTATTAACGTATATTAAAATTTACAAGTATAGTTAAGGATTTTTGAATAGATTGTTGTAATTTTATGTATATCCCATGTCAGGCAAAGTGATATTGGATTTTTCTGTTCATTATCAGCCTGGAGTTAGGAATTTGTGCCCGATATGGCGATAGGCTCGCCCCCTATCACATCGTGGGACGGAACATACAAGGCGAAATGTGGGTATCCTGACCTCTGCCTACCCCTACTGGAAAGAGGCGTGAGTTTATGTTTGTATGTACTGTATAGAAACTTACATTTTGCATGTGGTGAGAAGATTAAATAAAAAACAAATGGTATCTAACTACACAATAAGAACGTACTTGACATTATCAGCTATCTATATACATTATGATTCTATAGCTTATTACAAGTCTACAATTTATATGCAGTCGAGTGGTTCACGACACCAGAATTTTATAAAAATATCAGCGAAATACCGCGATAAAATCGCAACTTCACGTCGTGTTTCATAGCCTTCAATTAAAAACAATTACGAAACCGTTCTCAATCTTTCAAAGAAGACATTTTAGTCAAAATAACACGGCGAGATCGCATGTGGCGCTCTCAGGGTGGTCGCACTAATTCGTCAACGCATTTGATGGCCGCAGTTTGTTTGCACTCCCGACACTAATGGCGGGTTATTGCTGAAATTATTGCACCGGCAACTGCAATTTGCCACAATCGATGCCCGGCGACGTTTCATTATTTCCAATTTTCATGTATACCTGCTTCGGCAGCGGCGAATTTATTTTGACCACCCGACTCGTTTTACATCGGTATTGCTCAAGCGATGTTAATTAGTTTCTCTTATATTGAATATTAGCTTGCATTTATTATGTACCTTGATGTATCAATTAAAAAGCTAATTACGCAGCGCACGTGAGCAATGGTCTCGGTAAACAAGACGTGGTTTACCTCTTAATATATGCACTGAAGTACACTTATGTTTATGAGTTCATTGAAATTCACGGCACGATGTGCGTGTACGTGTAATGTTCATAACATCGATCTCTAACCAATAATTGATTTGTGATTTTATTATCATTAACATCTGCCGAACCACCCAAGTTGGAGTGGGAAGATTGCCGCTCGGAGCACACGTTTTCCTTTACCACAAATTATTGTAAAATTATTGCTGTTTTCAATTTCATTTCGAATCGCTTATGATATCGTTAATGAGTCCGTCACATCAATAATACCCTTAACGAGAAACTTAATTAGTGATTATGTATAAAACTGAATGTATTTTGTGAATACGTCTCGTCGGCATGTTCGGCAATAATTTCGGTGGCGATCCGTACCATGACTTTATTACCTATCAGCCGGGGACGAGTGTAGGCATCGAGTTGCATATAAATTGAAGTTGTCGAGAGGATCGTTTGTCGGCCGCGGCCCACATGCCGCGGACGTCGCCCGTTTGAGTGACGGCTCCTCGTTACAGAAAAGGTCGTTGCTTGCCCGATGTCATTCCTCTTTTTATCTTCTTTGTACGTGCACCGGAGCGTCGGAGGCCAATTAATCGGTGCTTATGATGCATGACACCACCTAATGAGCGAGCAACGATCATGTTTGCGTGCAGATTACTACATGAACAATAACTGTGCCACAATAATTTAAAAAGTTTATTTTTAGGAAACATTGATGGGGATAGTTAATTTACACATTGCTCTAATTCTGTACATACTCGACGTAAGAATTTCGTCAATACCCTTAAAAGCGGTGGTCTAATATACCGGTGGTCCCGATTTTTGCTTTTTGCGCAAGACCTCCTTCGGCATCTAGTGAAAAGAGAAGCATTCTAGGTGGTCGAAGATGGTCAATGCGCAACGAATTTCGATCGGACGTGAGTTGTGGTCCACATTGATCGAAAAATCTTTGGTATGGGGCAGGTATTTGTTGATTGGAAATACATGAGTAAGCTTTCTTAGAAATAAAGATTGGCCCCACCGTTTTGGAGTGTCCTCTCGAAATTCAATAAGTGAAGAAACGTGATGACTTTATTTTTATCTGCACGCAAAGCATCGGACGACAACTTGGGCTGCATTGTTTAATTGAATCGAAAATAAAAAATGTACTGCTGAGTGCTGCAACCACCGGATTGAACAATGTGCCAAGTAATAAAACGGTTACTTGAGACCATTGTTGCTTTGTCAGAATCGATACTAATATAATTTTGTAACTGTGTATATTAAAATAAGAATAGGTGGCTATAAATTTATATTTTTGAGTAGTTTTTATCACTTTGTGGAATAATTGTACGTATGAGCAAATATAAGTTTCTATTACAGGATCTAAAATGGAAAATTTGACTGATATGATAGTCATTATACACATATTTTTCCCAAAAGGTTTATGTAATTACAAATAATAAAGTTTAAAAAATCTCTGTAATTAAGATTCAATCCTAAACTTATAATTTCAGAAATAAATTTAAAATTTGACCACCGCGTAAGATTTGAGTTATGACAAACATACCCTTCAATAATTACGGGTATAAGTAATGAAAATAACAAAATGAAGTCATCTAATGTACTAAAAAAGGAACAATTTACCAAAACACAGTATTAGGGAGTCAGGGTGGGCCGCATTTGGAAGCATTTAATAACAGCTATTTGTACTAAATCGAAGACCTCCGGCCCAAACTTGTAATTTTATGAAAACAAACTTGTGCAGTGTGCACGACAAGAAATACCTAAGTGAGTTTTAAAACGCATAACAATCAACTTGATTTTGTTTATGAACACATTTTTATTTTGTGAGGCATATGAAAATTCCCATAACTTTATTTACTATAGAAAATGAAGATGGGTAATTATATTATTTATGATTAGTCACTTACGAAGGGAAATAATAATCAATAATATATTAATTACTATTATTTATTACCGCATGGTTTTCACAAAACACAAGGTGAGTTAAGTTGTTATCAATCAACACAATTACTAGCAATTTACGATTAAAAACTTTCGCAATTTTTTTATAACATTTAAATTTCTCAAGGAGGCCACCAGGGGGCAGTGTGCCAGATAATCACGTGTTGAGTTAGACAAAAAAAATGCAAAACCCTTCGGCTACCACCCACGGTGGCAAGTACGCATGTGTGGACGTCGGACACGGCCTGACAACTAACACAGGGGGGTTACTCTAAAAAACGATACGAACTTCGAATGTTCGGACGACGTACGTAAAACTTCACTAATGTGCCTAGATACTCCACAAAATGTTGGTTTCCTCTACCGTACGTCGCAACCATAGACTAAGTTCGGAGAAAATAGTAGAAAATAATATAATAGAGAATATTATTGATTTTTAGAAGTGGAAATCTTATATCTTACTCCGACGTCGAACATCCGAACATTCGAAGTTCGCATCGTTTTTATAGAGTAACCCCCAGAATACACAGCGGTCATGTGCTATCCGATTTAAATCCTTTTTGAGTGACAGAAACATGTTCCTATAAAAAAAGGTTAGGAGCCAGCGCGGCTAAGACGATTCGCTTATATTCCTATGCTTTAAAACAATATTTGTGTAGTTAATGCATGGACCGAGTATCCAAAATTAACCGCATCTATGACTGTTTAAAATGTAGGACCTGCTAGGAATAGGTTTTATAAAATCTCTAGTAATATGATAATCACAAAAAAATCTTACCAAGTTTAGGCATTATATACCTACACGAATAGTTTCGATGTTAGAAAATCTTTTCGACGTTGGAAAAAGCGTAGAACGGAAGATTGACACTTGGTAATATAATTCCATTGTTATCATACTTTAAGAAAATTGGATAATTACTAATATATTAGTTTAAATCATCGATCCATATAATCATGGCAGCCAAATATTCATGCTACAATCAAATGTATTAATTACTCAATAAATATTTATAATTACTATTATTATAACAAGAACCTTGTGTTTTAATAAGTTCTACCGATGAGCAACCAAAGATAATTAAAGTTTCAAATTCAATAATAGACGCAATTAAAAATATTTTAGTGAGCGGACTATTTTATTTAGTATCGAGTTTCGATGTAGATTTTATCGGATATCACAAAGCGTTGTTCTTTCAGATCGATCGGAACTAATAGGTGGAACCTACCTGTGAATCTATAGAAGTTAATTATCTCGATCATGTCGCTGTAAAATTTATCAGTTAGGTTTTTTCACGTATGGATAACAGTGCGCCAAATACAAGGTTTTAAGATAGGTAAGTATATTAATGAATTATCACGATTTTAATGGCTACATTAGAAGATGTTAATATTGTAGGTAGGCCTGGCCAAAATAATACTAGGATTAAATTAAAATTACGTTTAGCTACTTTTTAACTTCAAAATAAGATAGAATCAGTATAATATCACAAAATGCTTTTTCTGGCTCTAATGTCGTTTGTATGTAGTTACTAACTTTTAATAATTAATTCGATTATGATTCGAAAGCAGAACAAGCATAAAATTGGTGGCATAAATTGCATTCCAAAATCAGTATGATGAAGCCATTGTACTTTAGGTAGGTCTACTAATTAAAGAATGTTTTACAAAACGTTTCAGGCATTTTGTAGTTAATTTAAAATAGCGCTCCACAGGCCACGTGTAAAGAAAGAAATGTTCTCTACATCGAACATTCATCGTTCCAATTACGGAGCTCCTTGTCGATCGGAAGGTAGCTATCCCTTCAAATTAATTGGTCTGATTAACCAATTGAATAACGCGCAATTCGGTTTTTGCGACAAACGATTACAGAGCGTGGAATACCGCGGCCACGAGATTATCCGCAGACGCCTGCGATGAAATAGTTTAATTATCGCTTCGATTTATGTGATCGCTTCTTTACGAACCAATTCGCTTTCACTCTACGCAGATAATCCTGCTTGTTTTTCGTCATTAAAATATGCATTGGCATATCAGCTGCCGTCAGTTAGAAATATATCTATGAATACTCTTAGAATTACTTTAATTCAAAGGATTAAATATTATATTGATGACTTTACACGAGTACTTATGCGGCATACGCTCTTTAACGTAGAGCCTATTGATTCCGTGTTTATAACTAAATTAATCTCAAACGCTATAAAGCTGTATGACTTCATGTAGATATATATGGCACTACAAATTCCGTTCCTATAATTAGTGTATGATAAAGTACAATCGTGGAGGCGGTTTTGCCCATCACAATAAGTTTACTACAGTCATTATTTAGTGCGACGCCTCCTCACAGCTCCGTGGCAGGGACATCTCGATGTTTAATTACCTGCTCTCTTAATGTCCTGCTTTGAGACAAAATAACGAGTTTTTATCGAGACCGTCGACTTCTCGCATTGTCCGAGTGGTCATTTAAAAAAAATGCTGCAACTTTTTTTACTTCTTCAAATTTGCTAAAGACCATGCACTTACTTATCTTTAAGCGAGTTTTAGAATGCTAATGTTTTACATTTGTGGAGGGTGATAAATAAATATGGAATACTCGTAATATAAATAATACGCATGTGAAAGTAGTAGGTCATTTTTCGTTTATCCAGTTTGTTTAAAACATTTATTATGGTAATTACAACTTGGTATTTTATTGTTGGTGTGGTATACTGTAGATAACACGTACTGCAGTTAAACATTAAAGTAATTGTATTGTGACAAGAGATTATCTACAAATTGATATGAAAACATCCACGTAAGCGGCTTTGACTTAATAAAACTTTTAAAATAGCCAAGATGTGCTGAATATCCCATTTAAGGTCTGTTCATATTTTGTTTTTAATGTCCGTTTTATAGCTTCATAAAATTTTAAAAATAATTATGTATTGGCAATTTATAGTATCGAACTATTAAATAAACACATAAAATGGTGAAAAGTTATGGGTACTTACAAAGTTATAAGGCGATGACCAGAATCGTTTATTGTAGATTAATGAAATTATAAAATGTCAACTATTAATAGACAAGTATGTAGAATATAAAAAAATATATTATTATCATACATACATACCTATGTCAATTAGAACACAATGAAGGATAAGTAAGATATGGCATAAATACATCCTAACTGTTCTCTACCTAAGTTGGCCTTAGTTTGGCAACAAGTAGAGATATAAATTACTTTCGCGAACTGTATAAAATTTTTCTACCTATTAGGCATTTAGAGTATATGATCGTGAGTTTATATATATAGATGTATAGAAAGTGCAGTGTATATGAGATCGTGGCTTGCACTGGAAGCTACAATGTTGACCTTATTCCGGGGACACGCGTGCGGCAGTCGCGAGGACGCGCGCGTCACGAGCCATGCTTAAAATAATTACTGCTGTTGTGTCCACTACGTTTCACTTGCCTTCTTTACGGCTTGATCAGTATAACATCTTTTTCTTCCTATTAACACGGTCCCTGCGGCAGTGATTTTTCTATTCTTTCCATTGTTGCGGTACAAGGTGTTGTATACCAGCCCCTCAGCCTTACAAGCGCTTCCAATATATTCTTTTTCGGCAATCGTTAAAGCTTTGACTTAGGCGATAACGTTTTGTTTTCGCTAATCAAATTGCATCTTCGATAGCTTTTGTATGGGACTTTAAGGAATTGTACAACGTACAAACGACATCGCCAAGTCAAAACGTTAATGATTGTAGAAAGAGAATAGATTGGAAGCGCTTGTAACCTGGCTAAGGGAGCTGGTTATAAAACTAGAATTGTGGCGGTACAGGGTTTATTAAACCCTGCAATTTTTAAGAAACTTAAATCCTTCGAACGACGGAGTAGTCTACGCTTTTGTTAGCCGCATGTAAAGCGAGATATACACGTATACATATATACCAAATCATTTGGATTGGTTTCGTACTCAACGTGTATCCCGATGGTTGCTAGGATGCGTAGTGTTACATAATCTACCGCTTTCCGACCAATCTTCGTCGTTTCGCCGCGAATAAGACTTCTTTGATTGTAAGACCATCTGCTCCCATATCTTATTGCTGTATTTGGATACAATCTCATATCAACTAATATTCATTTTAAAATATATTTAATAATGGTAAACAAATGCAAAAAATCGCACTATCTTCAAATCTGCCGTACATATTTATTCATGAGGTGCAAAACAGGAATACATTACGCAATCGTAAGTAAGAAAAGAAAATTAAATAGGTATACGTCGACAAGCCATAATAAATGTTACTGCATTTCTATTTTTATTATCAACCTGTACTTGTATATTGAACAATAACTACTTGTTTTGTTATCATACTGCTGGTTGGAAATTAAAATGTTTATTACCACAGATAACATAACATGTTAATATAAAGTATTATATTAATGCAGAATACTGCCATATGATATATAAAAGAGCATTAATAAATAAATATCTGAGAATTTTTTTTTATTTGGAAAAGAATATTTCAGATTATTGAAAATTGGCATTCTATTTTCGATTTCTACCAGCCTAGTATGATACCTAATACGTGGTCGTATATAAAAGAGTATATCCATCGAAGTAGGTCTATTTCAGTAGGCAGTAAATAAGCGCAGCGGTTACTGCGTAGGTGCTATTTAGCCCTCAAGGTGGTGCGGAGTGCGGGCCACTTCGTGACTTACCGCCGCGCGCCGCCATCGACGAGAAAAAAAAAACACGCCCGCCTTAAAAATGTTAAAATAAATAAAATGCACACGTCCCAGCTTATCTGCACTCGCACAAGCGAGGACAGTAAAGGGAGGCCGAGCGCAGCGCCACCGCGACATTTTTTCAATTATTTTGTATTTTGTAGCTGTCAGTGATGTATTCCACGATTAGATAAAGACCGGAACATCATACCGGTATAGTCCTAACTTCGAAACAAATGATTATATTTTTGTGGGATGTCTTTTTGATGTAATATTAGTTGTGTTTTTTTAATTATGATTTTTAGTAGATACCCTTTACGTAAGCAAATTCGATCGAGCTTTTTGGTTCCTTGGGCTTGGAAAAGGCGGTAGATACCTATATTTTCGATCTTTGATGCACGTTATTAGTTAATTTTGTCTTTTGTTAAGATTCACTATGTTATTCTCTGCTTGAATGTTTCGTGCAAAAAAATCAGACAGCAAATCCGTTTCACATGTTGTACCTATTTATATAATCTAAGTACTTTTATACCTGATTTTCAATAAATCCATGAAAGCCAAACCTAGATATTACAAATCACCATGACTAAACTCCAAACTAATTTTGCTTTATCATCTAAACTGCTCTGTAAAAAGCGAACGTTGAGCTTAGAAGGGTTAAGCACTAAGCAGTGTGTTATGAATTTATTCGCGAGTGGCAAGTGGTGTAGTATTACGTCTCAGGGCTGGCAGTGTGCGGTGCGCATGCGTGGCGTGTGCCCGCGGCAGGTGCGCTGCTCACGAACCGGTCCACACTCGCCGCGGTCCTAGGGCTGCCTGTACTGACATTCTTATTTATGTTTATTTGAGGATTATTCTTTTCACATCGTTACTGAGGTACATACAGCCTTGTCTTTAACACAATTTTCTCCTCTAGGCATCTGCGTGACCCCCTGAAAACAAATTCTAATGATCTACGCTAACTAGTTATTAGTACTAGCAAGTACTCGTAGTATTATAGTTAATGTCAAACACTAGTTTAATGTAAGAAAATATTAAATATACATTTTACCTGTGGCCTAGCAATTCCTCCTGTCTAAGGTCATTCATATTCCCTTTATTTTTTGGTTGCCTGGCAAAGCTAGTTTTCAAACTTTGTAGATACTCCTAGAAATCGGTAATCACTTAGGTACTCGATGGATGGATGATTGGCTTCGCCATAACCATTTGTATAATTTTGTTTTGATAAATAAATCCGAGCCATATGATATTGACAACCCTGCGCGTCGCTCTTGGGTACTCCGGCGCACAATACTGCATTACTCGGTGCATCTACCACGAGTTTTGCAATAAAACTTAACGTGACTATATTAAATGTGACTAATTAAATACTTTTAGTATCTGGATTATTTTATTGTACGCCTTAAGAGCACATAAAACCGAGTGCGACCATTAGCTAGAAACTATCGTTTTATTATCAAACTAAAAGCAAATCAGAATAGTTATTTATATGATCTTTACAGGGTATTTTAATAAATGGTAAATAAAACTGCAGCTAAATGTGTCTGCAGAGAAAACCCGTGCAAAGATTTCCCTTAGCATCATGAGATGTCATTGCAGAATTGTATAAAATGAAATGTATATGAACTATCAACAATTATCTGTGTGTGAGATCGTGACTTAAGTTTGACTGTTGGGTGTATTTATTTGTTTTTAATACATATTTTGATTGCTTTACACGACCAATTAATCAATAAAATATCTGATGATCTTTATGATTACACTGGAACTATGCTGTGAAACTCGATTATTGACAGAATTTTCACAAATCATTTCGATCAATCTACAATACCTACTATTTAATGATGTGAAATATTTTGTAAGTAGATTGTTTGCTTACGTAAGTAATTAGTATGTTGATATTTAGAGAAGATAGCAAATTGATAACTCGTTATTAATATGTCATATTCACGATGATTATGTAATTAATATTTTATGTATCTTTTTAATAATTAAAATGTTTAAATAAACGTTATGCTTCATTAATATTGTATAAAATTAATTATATCGGCCATTGAAGATTTTGTACAATTTTACATTCATTGCTAATTTAGTATAATTATTATTTAGAAATTCCATTATACCTTGTGAACCGGGTGGTAGAGAAAAAAAGTGCCTTAATCTAATTGATTTATAAAATTTTAAAGATTTCATAAAGTATTTTCAGTATCATTTAATACATTAACATATTAGTATTTTTACAAACTTACGAAGTTGTTACAAATTAAATCTTACATCTAAATAACAGCCAGGTGTACAGTCAAAGATACGTGTTTCGAAAGAATGCAATTTAAGGTAAAAGTCTATTTTAGAATTGCGTGAAGCTAGCGCGCCGACCGCGCTATCCCCGCGGTATCGCCGCATTTTACTTTATTTATTATTTCATAATAGGCAGTAGTGGGATTTTTTTCCCTTTTATTGCAACAGAATCTGATTTTGCAATAATAGTTTTGCATGTTTAACGAACAAAAACGGAATAAAAATATTTTTATCCAATTACAATAGAGTCGGCTAAGTTATTACTTGTTGGTAAATGTTCTTTGATAAAGAAACAAGAATATTCAGTTTGCAATCAAAACAGAGGTATGATTGTTTTTAGCAAGTTTTTCTTGTTTTTGTAACTTATATTAATGTGTTTTTATTTTATGAACGCAATATTGCAGTATACGTAGATACTGAAGAAGCTGCTCACTAAGGCAAGGGCCGAGACAATTGTAAACTTAAATAGAAAAGGAAAACTAAGATAAAATTAATGTGAAAAGCTGAAACAGTCCAAAATTATGAAATATAAATAAAAAAATACACCCAACAGTCACATACATAGTCCTGAACTTACATTAAGATCTCTTATGTCTTGGGTCGTGGGTATCAGATCCTACGAAAGACTTTTCAGTCTCACAAATACCCAGAACCGACACAAATATTTGTGGGTCCCACACACATTCGGCGTCTCACCAACTGCACCACGGAGGCTGTCACAAACATTTCTATTCGCACTTGCCCAAGAGTAAAAAAATAATTGAATAAGCAGAAAATAACATACAGTGGAATATTTTTCTTCTTACCACACGTTCTTACCTCCTCGTTTTTTTGAAGTCGGTTAAAAAACCTTTAAAACTCGCGATTGCAAAAAATTCTCCATTAACAAAGCACCGTTCACATAACCATTAAGGAACAGGGCGCTTTCAAGAACACTCAGCATCAAATATATCGCTAATAAAAGCAATTTAAATTATAACCCTTACATTACAAAACGCGAGTCTTTCATCGCTGTCTCGATTCAATTCGCGGCGAGTACGCTAATGTGGGGTTATACCGGTGACTTGCCATTATGAAAAGCTTTTTAAAAGGCTCGGTAAATGGAGTTGCTCTGACGATGCACTATTTATTGTGTGTCTCTTTCAGCGATATTAATTATTGGGTAATATAGCCGTTAACAATGTGTTGTGCGCTTTATCTGTGTTTTTTAATTGCCATCGGCATTGGTAAGCGATAGACTAGTTGGGTGAGGACTGGATTGCCAAGATAGAGATTGCAAGTTCAAACGCAAAACATATTCTGAATCCTAATCATTTTCCACGACAATTTTGAAAGGCCTTTTTAATTCACCAACCTGCCCTTTTGTCGTTTATTAAAACATAATAACTCTAAAAAAGTGGATAGATAAGATATTTACCACCTACAATTTAACGTATACGGTATAATATTGAGACACATGGGTTTTGTTCACTTTTCTTCTGGGTGTAAAAACGGGTCACCTGCAGATGTTTATGGTCTTGACAAAATAAGGGCCATAAAAAATGTCATGCCTATAGTTTGACGATCAAGCGCAAATAATGATAATGATAACTACGGGTACCAAAACCCCCATCAACATCATTATAATTTCGCAAGGTGATATTTGATAATGCAATTTATTTTATACACTTGTCGCCTATGTCTTGAAATGAGCAGATATACAACGATACACCTTTTAATCGGTATTTCGTCTCTTATTATGATGGCGACTGACTCTATCACAATATCAGGCTTTCAATTAAAAGTATTCACTAAAAAATAATTGAAACCAAAGATCTCGCATGTCGGTAGCCGCATACGTTGTCACAAGGGTTAATGAGCAGTAGTAATTACGAATGATTAAATTAATTTCAGTGGCTATTATTAGTGTCGCCGTAAAAACTCTCATTAAAATAAAATGTGACATAAAGTGTGGCCTAAGATGGTACCGACTAAGGGCGTGTTTAAATCATATCACTCGTATAACCTTAGAGAGCCGGCAGCGTCTGGATGCATAAAGCAGCAGATCGGCGCTGTGGCATATTTTGGGAGAGGCCTATGTCAGCAATGGATTGAAACGGGATGATTTTTTGTGTTAGGAAATATACAATACCAAAAGTCATCTCTCGTTTAATTTTTTCCAAGCACTAAGACCTAACTTTCTCACTAAAAGAGTGTTGTTCATAATATGGTTTGTACTACGCATTTCGTAATGACTTGGCTATGACATTGAATAAGTCAATAAGCAGTGGTAGCTACGTATGCAAGTCTGCCTACTGCATCAAATACTTGCATTGAAAAAGTCTTGATTGAGCTATCGCCGTCGGAAATTGTAATGTTGTTACTGTTCTTCTGTGAGACAGTCACATTATTACTATATAACTGGCACACAGCTCTAAAAGTAAATTAGTAACTAAATTTATAAATATCATAACAGCTGAGGTAATAAACCTTGAAAGCGTTGCTTTATCTCATTAATACCACATCATAAAGCCAGAGATTTGTCCGAGGACGTTCCAACCTTCAATTTAGATTACGTTTTACTAATTACTACTTTACCTGCCGCCTTTATCAAGTCGATGCTTTAGATGGTCGGAAGGGCGTGTCTTAGAAAATGCGTTGTCGATACGCTTTGATTGTTTAATTTACCGACAAAAAGAATAGGTACGATGATTTTAAATACAATATTTATATACTTTAGGTTACTATAAAATTACGTAGGTACAAGCGACCAATATAACTTCGTGTATGTTAAATTATGATATCTACGAAATGTATATATTGCAACTCGTGATAGCTCAGTTATTCCGTCAACATTATTTGATGTTTTTGATAGAATAGTAAAATTTCACGGCGATTAGTGCACTTCTTACTCAAATGAGTAGAGCTTACAAATAATTCCATGTGCAAATCTGCACGCAGCCTTAATCCCCAATCCGGTTTCGTCGAAACGCCGACCTTTACACGGGGCCCGTTGTTTTTTCATTCGCAAAACTGTCTTATTTACGTTAATTAAGTGAAGTATAAGTTCGTGACTAGTACTGTGGGAGAGATGAGGCCGAATCGAGCAGAAACGTGACAGCCAGCGCGCCCAACTCAACCCTTTATGACGTCAGCTCACTTTTCTGGTGCAGCGCTATTCAATTGTAACAGCATGAAGTTACATGTTGAAAAACTTTTAATTTACCATCATCCTGTAGTACGGTATAAAAATAGAACACGTTCGGTATCCAGTTTATCTTCCATTATTGACGCGCGTCATTAAATCTGACACAACTATTTGAGCGTCATGTTATTAGCGCAGATAGGGTTTTTTAATGTTTTTTCTTGCTTGCAAATATTTCTTTGGAGCGCACTATAGGTTAAGGCTCGTGCATCATAGCACTTTCATAAATGTATAAGGTGCAGTATACAGCAACTTCACCTTTGACATCGCGCTTCATTTAACATCAGCTTCTTTTTTTCTAAGTCTATTTAAGATTCCGTGGCGTTAGTACATACGAAAGAGCCAATTATCTATACATAGCTTAAAGTATATGAAGTGTTGAAGTAGGTACATTATCGTAATACCTGTGTGTACGGTCAAGTATTTTCGCCGGTAATGAGAGCGCTATTTTACGGAGAAGCGATGTGACTTATGGAGGCCGCGGCATGCCTTATTACTGTTATTATACGCTCGGGGCTCACACGAATTATAGAATAAGGCTTTATTCGCACGTGTGCCTTTGCAATATTCTATAATTTATCGATCAATTGGGTTGCACTAATCAATTTGTGAAACTTTAATTTTATCCACTTATCGTATATTTATTGCGGGATACAAAATATTAAATACACTTTTAAGGAAATAAGAATATGACATGAATGCCCACCAAATGAGATTTAATCCAAATTGTGAATAAATTGCAATTTTTTACAAAAAGTGTAATTAAATATGTTTATAGAGAATGTTTTTTTTTAGCAATTAAGACACTCAATGCAACGTCCACAATTTAACAAATAAATGAAATTATTTAAAAAGCTGCAATAGACCTAAGATCTCTGAATGAGATCCAATAAGAACACGGTTTAACAACGTGAAGAAACGAAGAGTCGATTTTTTATTGGCTCCGAAAATGCCCGAGGGGAGTTGGGTATGGGAATACACTCGATTGTTCGTGTACAACTGACTTCGAACTCGATATTAATGTGCCAATCATTCATTGCTACCTCTTTATGCATGCCTGAGTACATTTTTCATTTAATAAACAGTTTAACTTAACTGCGTGTAAGCGGCGCGGTGTAACACTTTTGTTACGTGAATTGGCAAATATTTGCTGAATATTTTAAAGCAATCACAACCACAATGTTGGTAGAGGACTTTATGGAGTTGGGTGGAAGTCACTGTACGCAGGTTGTTCCTAACAGTAGGCCGTAACAAATTCTTTGAGTAGCCTATATTGAGCGTACTGTAGCTTAGAATGATTTAAGGAATGATCATTTGCAAAATGTTGCCTTACAAAGATATTAATCCTGTGTTAAAGGTTTTTATATTGCATAGATCTGATTGTAAGTGATCACTGTTGCTTATGAAAATCCATGAAGCTTGAATAATGGATATATTACCGGCCAATCAAATCGGAAGGAGAACGGAATGGAAAAAGGATTGAGTGTGGAAAGTGGTATTGGGCAGGTGCATTTACCAACAATATTTACTTCTGTATCAGCCCATATACGTCCCACTGCAGGGCACGGGCCTACTCTACAATCGAGAATACGATTGAGAGTGGTTAGGCCATATAGTCCACCACGCTGGCCTAGTGCGGGTTGGCAGACTTACATACCATAGAAATTCTTATGAATCGCTATGGTATGCAGGTTTCCTCACGATGTTTTCCTTCACCGTTTTAGTGCGTGGTGATTGACTATCAATACACACATGACTCCGAAAAGTCAGATTTACTTATACGTGTTTTATCGTAACAAACCTTATCTTTAATCCCATTAATTTCCACAATGGGCACATGTTATGTTATAAATGCTTTGTTATTAGTTTCAGTAGAAAGAGGTCATTAATAAATTATACGTATAGTCTCTGTAATAAAGAACTCGCTCGAGTAACAGAAATCCGAGATTTAGGTGTTGTTATGGATACTAAACTCACTTTTACCCCCCATATTGACAAAATGTTGAATAAAGCTTTTAAACAGTTAGGTTTTATATTACGCGTAAGCAAACCTTTTCGGAACATACTCACTTATAAAATATTATACAACAGTTACGTTCGTAGTCACTTAGAATTTGCTAACTCTGTCTGGCATCCTTTTTATAAGAAACATATTGATAGAATCGAATCTGTTCAAAAGAAGTTTGTTAAAGCTCTGGACTACCGCTTAGGTTATAGTTTTTCTGATTATGAATCCTCTTTACAAAGATATAACATGTCCCGTCTGTCTCATCGTCGAGATTTAACCGATGCTACATACCTTTTTAAAATCATAAATAGCGGTGTGGATGCCCCTGGGTTGTTGCATGCTCTTAATTTTAGAATACCTCGCAGACGTGAACGAGATTGTCGTAAAAAACACTTATTTAATATTCCTCGCAGTAGAACTTGTTATGCCAATAATAGTTTTTTAAGAAGGTCTTGCAGATTGTACAATAACAAACTTCTCAATGTTGATGTTTTTAATGAAACGTTACGTAAGTTTAAGAAAAAAGCATTAAGTTTTATTACTGGTCTTGATACAGAATGATACATTTATTTCTTTTTAGCTGATTTTTTTTTTCTTTTTTACATACATAAATTATGTGCTTTTGTTTTTGTTTTTAAATGTTTATTATTTCAATACTTTTTTTTTTCCATTGTTCTTTGTACTCGTTGTAATCTTTTATTGTACTTGTGCAAAGTAACAGTATTGTGAATATGCAATTCACTACTTTCCTAAAGACTAAAATTGCTACCTACTTCGATTAGGATTTTGTTATTTCAATTTTGTGTAATAAACATAGGAAACTATAGGTCTAAAATTATATTTAATTTAATGTAATTACACTATTATTTATAAGACTGTTTGTTTCTTAATAAATAAAATAAAATAAAATGTTTATAAACATTCGTCGATACTCGATACACACGGTTTTTAACAATACCACTGTTTTTATACCTTGTATATAGCTCTATCTTTTAAATACCTACCTCTTTTATTACAAGTATACTTTTTCTTTGCGTGTTTTTATCTAATAGGATGCTGAACTTAATAACTTACCAATAAATTATTTTCCAAAATCACTTAAAACTCTACACACTTATAATTCGTATCGAAGTCATTATAAAGTATATGTATATAGTATAAACTCTAGTACTTATGTATAAACTCACGCATTTTTCCTAGATGGGATAGGCTGAGTTCGTGGTACCTACCAGTACACCCAGTACCCGTTACGTCATATTTATTCTGTGCACCGATGTCATAGGGGGTGAGCCTATCGCCATATCAGACATTAATTGCTGACTCCGGGCTGATAATTAATTGAAAAATCCACTATTGATTCGCTCAACTCGGGATTCGAACTCGACACCTCAGCTTTGCAATCTTACCTTAGTACAACTACGACATCGAGACAGTCAAGCATATGAACAACTATTAAATTGCCTTATACTTTCTAATTATTTTTATTTTTTTAATAATTAAACTTACAATACTTCATACTTGTACAGGCGATTCTACCAGTCAACCTTTGGGAGAAGCAGAAATTATCCAAAAAGTTTTTTGCTGCTAACCAACGAAATACTCGCAATGGTTCCAACGGGCGGGTTTCACGTGGCCCTATATTATCCGGTATCCTTGGTTTGACGTGTACCCTCTCACTTTATGTCGGTTTGGCAAGAGTTAATGTGACATCTTTCGACGTAAACAAATTTTAAACCGTCCGGTGTGTCGTATATCGGCTTTTAACCAATATTTGGGAAAATAAACCTCGAAACAGTTTGCATTGCTTTAAATGTTTTAACGATCGATTAATCGATTTTTTATGCAATTTAGTTAAAAGTAATGAGTATGTTTTTTGCTCTATTAGATGCTATTTGAAGTTACAATATTGATGTTAACATGTCATTATCATTATATTATTATCATTATATTATTTGAATAAAATAATTATTTTTTTGTTTTATTTCATTTCATTCTGGTATTCGTGCAAAAATAACAAACAACGAAATGCAATATAATATCTGAAAGATGTGAAGTACGAAAATACGTAAGTTGAACGGTTAGGCGAACATAGCTCTGATTGATGTAAAGTCGTGAAGCTAAACTAAAATATTTTTCATTGAGGTTTAAATAAATCTGTGTGGCCTTGTTAGACTATCTTGTAGCAGACCTCTTTATTGGAGTTATCCATATAACTCCTGAGATTACCGGACTTTCGATAAAACATAATGACGAATCGTCGTATGAGCTCTTCAAAATAATTAAGTTCACGGGCGGCGACAAATACTTCGTAGCCTATGTGCTTATATTTCCGCTCTGAAAGATAAAAAGTACATATTATTGTAATATAAACAAAATATGATCACATTATTGAACTTCCTAAATAAGTCAAGACATTTAATCCAAACAAAACATCGCAATTGTATCCACGGTATAATTGACGTACTTTTTGTATTACACACGATTTCCTCTATTAAGTAATTCTGTGGCACAACACGCTGTTTCCTTTCACTATGGCAAAAACAAGTAATTTTCGTATCATTCTTTGTCGGCGGGGTAAGGATTGGCGTGAAAATGCAGTGTTCAGTGTTCACGATGATCGCGAGCGTGACCAGCTAGCTGTCTCCCCATACGTCCATCTGTTACGCCCTTTCAACCTCCCCGGCTATTTGTGCGCAACAAATTATACGACAAAAAGGATTTTCCTCTCGCTTATTCCATAATAGCAACTTCACCATGGCCGGATCTACCTAAGGGCTTTTTGTGCTGCAGGCCAGGGCCCCGTGGATACAAAAGGCCTCAAGGCTAACTTTGGAATATGTTAATTTTAATAACATTATAAAAAAACGCTAAATTATTAGGAATAAATGAGTAAATTTTATTAAAGTAATAACATGTTTTATTGTCCTTTGTTTTCTTTACAGTTAACTTAGATAACTCTGCAAAACAGTTTTGTGACATAATAAAAATTAGTAGAATATTTAGTGAGCCTCTGAGTTGTATTAGCCCAGGGCCCCACAATTCCACGGTCCATCCCTGAACTCCACCATAACAATACACGACATTTATTACACGTAATTTCAGGTCTTCAAAGTTTAAAATGGTGGATTGTTTGTTTCAAAATGGTGAAATATTTTAGTACCTGTTTTAATTTTAATCTAAAACGTTGACGAATACTGCCTATAGCCCGTATTGGCTAATGGGTAACTGAACCTTGACCTCATGCATATTATAGCAGGCGATTTGAGTGACAGATAATTACGCATTGTTGCCAGATAGACATCATACGATAAAAGAAAAGTCGAGTATAATTTTCTATTATTCGAAATTATATACCATACCTTACCAATAAGTACCTACTTCTGCTCTAAGAAGTAAGGTCTTTTACCTTGAAATATAGTCAAACATACTTTTAATCGCAGACGAGCTTAACATATTTCTTACTAAAGTTAGTCGTATATTAAGACATTCGTCCTATTAACTGAGACGTGTAATGCGTCCTCGTCTCTTATTTATTGTGATTTGTTTAATGACACTGTTCTAATTGTCAGGTGTGTTGGAGCCTGCGGCCATCATCATCGCGACAACTCATTTGTATGTAATTACTCAATTTCATGTCTTACTTTTTAAATATACTCATCACTACAGCTTAGTTACGACTGCACATATTTTAGAAAAGCTTGGGAGGGCTTCATAATCTTTACATTTACGTATAATCCTTTTCTCATCCCTTTAAACTCTAAATTGGCAATAATATCTCCTAAATTTATTATGTAGAAAAATCGTAAAATTGGTAGGCCCATAGTACGATACTAACATTAAAAGCACATGTCTTAAAAATTTTATAATTCCAATTTATTCATACCAATTGAAATTACATTTAACAAATAATTCCTCGGTAACATGCGCAAAAAACGCATGAAGATATAAAGCCAAGTCACTGAGACTAACAAGTGGATTTGATCATTACGCCTCGCCGCGGATAATTCTCAAATATACATTTGTGTTCCGATGTGCATAATAATTTAGTTTAGTAATGAGTGGATGTGATTTTTTATTCTCTGTGCCCTTTATTTGTTTCCACAGGCGGATCCAAGGGATTATCCAAAAATTACCCAAGTATTGCTTTTTAGATATCATATATCATCAATTAGTTAATACGAAAATTTTGAATGTCAATTCTTTTGTCCACAAACTTATACACATGCTCATGCTTTTATATTTATTAAACCAACTCATTTGGTCAGCATTCTTGTAAATGTTTTGTATTTTAAACTGACAACGTAGGTCCTTAACATATTTGATGCCATACCAATTCTCTAGCGACAAGCAATTTTATTTTTATGTTAGTAATTTGAATACAATTTATAATGTAATTATTCAAAAAAATCTCAGTCATATTTTTGTTACATTTACCTAATACATAATCAATTTACGTCTTCGTTATCCCAGGTCCTAAAAAGACAATTCCAAATTCAATATATTTTCCCTGATTCCGTCCCGTCCGTCGGTCTTTGCCACTGGTATTACCAAGCAGTTCGTGATCTGAAAATCAACCTCTAATTCGATGGAAGCACGCTAATACTCCGTTTGAGACTGGAATCTCGATTGCGTTTACTCTCTCAGTGCATCTGCTTTTAATAAGATGCTTTCTCTTAGATCGTCCCGTAATCTAGTAGTAAACCTTAGTGGATACTGAATGGTTATCGGTGCCGTGCTTGTATTAACCGGAGAAATTTCTAAAAGCCTACTGAATATTCAAGTAAAGTGGTATCTCAGGAAAGTATCTTGGGTGCTTATGATTTTTAGATAAAAGAAGGTGCAGTATTTCGAGATAGTACAAACAACACTTGTTTGTAAAAGATCTACTGACGAATTTCCTAATGAAATATGTGTGAAATATGAAATTCCAATACCCGGGGAGCACACAAATATTTGTCTCAATTTTTTTTTTATAGTTATAATCCTTTTTAATATTTTTTTTGTCTTTATAATATGATTCCATAATATTATGTGGAAATCAAGATTAAGAATAGGCAAACAGCTAGGAAGTGGTATTATTAAGTCAAGTATCAGAATCTCAAAGCCACAACACAACAACCCGAGATATGGCTGAATGAATGCTGTCATTTCCAAATGGCAACAAACTGTTCCGACGCCTTAGCAAAGTTACTTGAGATATTGCAAAGTCATCGATCAATCACGCCAATATTAAAAAGATCAATGAACCCAGATTAAAAACCGCAAATTATTCTACCTTAAAGTAATCGAAGCAGCTGCATAGTAATCCACAGTATCCTCAACACAGCACATTCCACAAACAGTAGTTTTTTAACAAACATATCAATCAGTGGGTTGCGTATAACAGAAAGGCTGCGGTCTGAAGGAGCGTGACCAAACGCGACTCACGCGGCGGCCCCACATACGATCGTCTTTGTGACTCAAACGTCCAGTTTGTATAGACCTTCAATCCCTTTGCTGCATCTGCAAGTTTGATAGCTATTTACGTTCTGAATACATTGGTCATGTTTTGGTCTGTTTGTTGGGATGTGCTGGTTTTCATTGACATCCGTTAATGTCCTGGGTTTCGTAAGGCTTTGTCGTGTAATCAGCAACGTCAATTGTTTTGTAATTTGTTATTTTTACGTAACAGGTAATATACAACTACCTTGAATCTGTCAATAAATGTATTGTGACTTTTGCATAATTAAAATATGTTATTAGATACAACAGGGTTGGTGTGTCCATGTGGACAAAAACCCTGGTAAAATAATAATAAAAAAAAATGTTATAATAGTGCCAATTATTATGGCTTAGGTTTTCTTTCAATAATTAAAAATATTTCTTTGCTTTATTCATTTCTTACATTTCTCTACAATTGATTTTCAAATACTACTCAAAAACAGACTACTCTCGTATGCAGAAGTTACAACCATTCACGACATTCCACACAACAATCAAGTCACCTTTACATGATGAATACAGCGGATTAGCCTACAGTTGGTACAAAGGAGGCAGGCCAGCCTACCCTTGCAGAGCATCACGAGCGTCGCGCGCACGATGCCGCATAAATTATACCACAGCGCCCGCGCACAAATCCAATGAAGACAATATCTGATGCACGTGCCATGTGACGCAATTAACACTTATGTTTAAATGTCATAACAGTCACGCTAAAGTAGATAATAGATACTACTATAGATTTATTTTTTAAACTGGTCTGTTGATAAACTGACAAAACGTGGTTGCCAACATGTGCACGGTCGTCGCCGGATCGAATCCCAGGGCACACCTCTGACCTCTCGGTATCATAGTGTATTTATAATCAATCACCACCCAAAATAACGACGAAGAAAAAGCCTCGTAAGGAAGCCTGCATATCATAGCGATTTGTAAGGGTTTTTATGGTATATAAACTGCGCACACCTGTATAGGCCAGCGTGGTGGACTATATAGCCTAACCACTCTTAATCATATTCTTGATTGTAGAAGAGGCCCGTACCCTGCAGAAGGACTTATATGGGCTAATACAGTAGCAGCCTATATTTGACCAGTGCATTGGCTGCATAGGACTATACAATTAAGTTCGATTAAGTGACTTTATGTATCCTGGAAATACTTGCAAGATTCTTATGGCATGCACAACATTTAACTTCGCTGTTAAAGCGCCTTGTAATTGATTAACAATACATTAGGTTTCAAATAATAACATGCCACGAGAGCCTAATCAATTACACCAAGCAATAACGAACACGGCTCCAAGTAAATACACGAGCTAAAATAAAGCTATCTGCACACTGAACTGACGCAGCAGATCAGGCAAGCTCGTAGATAACCTCGGTGGTCGCGGCGCATTAATCACGCGATATAATTGAATATAGTATGGGTACGGCGTGAAGGCTGCGGCATGTGGCGTGCGCGTCTACCGCGAGTGGCGTGCGGCGAGCGACCGCGTCGACCTCGCCGCCTAGAGCGCTCGTCTCACACACACGCTGGGGAAATTGGAATTAGATGCTAGCTTTATTTAGATCAGGTATTAGGTCAGGATCATAAAAGAGTACTCAGTACATTTTTAATTATTATCAAATTAATCTATATAAGCTCGCCTCGTTGATGTTTAGTATTTATTTATTTTACAGTACGTATTTTACAGTCACATACAGTCCTGACGCCACACTAAGATTTAGTCTTGTGTCGTGGGTATCAGGAACTATAAGAGACTTATCGATATCACAAACACCCAGACCGAAACAAATACTTGTTGATACAAATATTATATATTCCGGCATACGCTGTTACGTAATATATTTAACCATCTTTACAAAACTTTGAAAACTCTCAGTCTGTATTAGTTCATATACGCCCCACTGCAGGACACAGGCCTACTCTACAATCGACAGTTCGATTGAGAGTGGTTAGATCATAAAGATTGATAGTATAGAATCTGTATACAAAGAGTAGAACTCATAACATATTGTTATCTCGTTGGAACCTTCTAAAAAGAAGACGAAACATATGCGACAAGAATTTGGATGCTTTTCGTTTGATTATTGTTCGTGATTTTGATAAATTATGTTTTTGTAATGTAAAATTCAGAAGGATAATCTCCGCGTGTTTTTGTTCTTAAGTAAAACCAATTCTGATAGCTTATAATATTATTATTTGTAAAGATAGATCCAATATTTCCGGTGTGTGTGCGCGAGGCGGTCGCGCGCTGGGCGCGGGCGGCGCGTGCCTGGGAACCGGCGGCGCGCGCGCGTTCTCACGGCCTCGCTGACCTGCGCCACCACTCCCACCTCCGTCCCACCACGGCTCACCACCACGCCACCATCATCTAGGGCTGCCATCACTGATAATCACTACTGCATATAATTACCTAGTACTGTTCCTAAGACACACATACAGCATAGTATACAGCATAGTACATCATGCTAGATAATTGGAAACATGTTGTAAAAAATCCTACGTGAACGACTAGTCTACCCTACACAGGATTTTATTTAGACCCTTTATTAAGTACCGCAATCAATAAAAGTAAAGTATAATCATATGGATTTGTGGCAAAATACAGTTTTCAATCCTAGTTCTAGATTTTAAATGAAATTTAGAGTAAGCCAGCAGAATATAATATAATATCCACGTAATTTATGTGTAATTTGATTCCTCGAGGGTAAATTGGCCATGCATTATGAGCAAATCAAGGGTTTTCAAAGAGAATTTTCTTCGACAAAGCCCGCAACATATGATTTCGAAAACAGAAGCTTCTAGATCGATAATTTTACGTAAATTGACGATTTCCGGTGTAAGATAGCAGCCCTAGCACGTCGTGCCGTATTAAAACTGCATCTCATTGTAGCGCACATTCGTGTGAGTGTTTGTGAAACCGCTTCCTAACGTCAATTACACACTCGCCCGTGTATTTTGATTGATGTTGTATAATTTCTTCAAATACACAAGTAAGCAACTCTTTATTTACTCCAACGTATCGGTTGATGACCAATAAAACATATCAAGATTGACCATGAAATAGTTTTAGTGACTGTGAAACAGGAATATGTTCCTACATTCATTATGAAATTACTTAAAATAACCCGCACTAGGCCAGCATGGTGGACTATATGGCCTAACCACTATCAATCGTACTCTCGATTGTAGAGTAGGCCCGTGCCCTGTAGTTGGACGTATATACGTCATATGAGCTGATACAGAAGAGTCAAAAATATTTGTATTAAGTTATGCGACTGTAGCTTTCAGTGATTGACGTGGTTCCAAAAGCTTAGTAGCTTTGAGATTTGTACTTTGGATTTGTTGTATGGATTTCATCACAAAACCATCTGATCATCTTATTTGTATTTTAAGAAGTGAATTGATATCGCAAAAAAAGCTAATTAATAGTATGCCTCAAGCAGACTAATGTCTGATTCTGTTTTCTACACAACACAATTTTCCGAAATAACATAAATATTGTCTCATTTACTTTACCTGTAAGAAAATAGTCAACTCCTAAACTTCGGTACTATACAATTTTCTTGGACTTAAAGTGCGCGGGGGTGATCACTTATATGAATTATGAACCACTAGTTCGATTACCTCTTTAGTCATAAAAATACAGCCTAACATTCCTCGGCGCATTGCATCAAATAAAAATATCCTTTCGTAATCAAGCGCTATCAACGTAACACGTCCAGACCTTGTAACTCAATATGAGTTATTTTTTACGGCAACAGAACTTTGAGGCCGAAAATAATGTTATGAAGATTCCCATGAGTGTCAGAAGCGTAATACCCCGGGTAATAGGTACAAGACATTGCCTTACAAGCTTCGTGCTTAAGTGTGCAGCGGCCGCCATTTTCTTGAACGTTACCATTAACTTTTTATGCAAATAGTGCTATGGGAAAATGTTTCGCGATTATTCGGGGTATAGGAGTTGTTTAATCAATTTTGTGTCAAACACGTAAGCTGGGAAGAAAAGTATAATATAATTTATTGGGCTTAGCGCCCCACTTGTGGTTGTGGCACTTTATCAACTTTATTGTGCTAATACAAATGTTACACAATATTTTTAATAACAAGTACCAACACAACGCCGTAGACGTCTCGATTGGGCAGTTCGTACTGGTATTGTCCTCTGTTCTTTTAAGAAATTGAGTAGGTATTAATACTTACTGGGCGATAATTTAATCCAAACTTTGTCAGTAGCTAGACTTCGTTAATTTAGTAATTAACTGCAAATATGAGTGTTTTAAAATTATTTTGTTACAACGGAATATGTAAATCAACCTAATCAATTTAATATAAGCCTCACATTACAAACTCAGATTTACTTATAATTTACAAATTTACATCCTAAGCTCATGCATTTGGATGCACTATTACACGTCGCGGGGTCTAGTAACATGGTATATTTATATACACACTAAAGCTGTCAAAAGCGGCTCGTTTTATGGATGTTTTAATAGTAAATTCTGTGCTTTATCAAAACGAAGTCGAGGCAAGGAGCGGGCGCGGCGGCGCGGCGGAGAGCATCCTTGCATCTTATTCAGCCGACACACGCCGCAGCACGTAGCAGAGATGCAATCTGTTTGCTTTATGCTCCGCTCTATCGGCCAGCTTTATATTATTTTATTACATTACACACTTTACGACTATGAAACATGAGGTAAGTAGGCGGATCGCAACGCGTCTTATAATGCCATTATTACTTTTGATAAGAGCACTCGTATCATAAAAACTATTGTATATTTATGAAAAACATTTTGTTTTGAATAAATAATTGAATTACAAAATACACCGACATTGTATGTAGAGGCTACCGCACGCGGCATCGATAATTTAAAAAGATCCTGTCGCGTATGGCCGCATAAATTCTGTCGGAAGATACAAAAAGAACATTTACGTCAAAGTAAGATTTACATAAACAATGTTCGTGACACCGTGTCTGAAGCAAAAAACAATAAGTTGGCATAAACATAACGTCTCCAGTCGATGCACGTACACCGTGTCTTCATTTTCATCCCAAGAAATAGCATTTTATAATCTTGAATTTGCTTTCTTACAAAAACTATTTATTGTGAAATAACTTTACCACTGCTTGGTTGGGATTACTATTTTTGTGTTTGTGTAAAGGCCACACAAAAAGGAACATGTATATTTATCATAGTCCGATGAGGCAAAAACTCCACTCTTTGGCAGACAGCAGGGATCGCAAAATGAAACGTTTCGGAATAAATTAGCGATTAATACGAGTAGATAATCTAAACTTTAGTAGACGCTTCAATTTTTGCGGGAATACCATTATACAATTAAACAGCTATTCTGAAATGGGCATGTGAAGATGAATTTTTTGCAACTTATATTTATTGGATGATTTAAAATACATTCCGAGTACACGAGCACAGCTAACTCTCAAATAGGCGCTCACGTGTCGTGCTCGTGCGAGGTCACGAAAACAAACAAACTAATAAAACTAAGTTCAAACTCGACGACCGAAGGCTGCAAAAACTAACTACCTGCATCGCACGTCATTTGGGAGCATATTATAAAAAGACACCGCCGCGTAACCAAAATGATGAAGCGTCAACAACCACAGAGGGAGACGAACTACGTCGGCATTTTGAGAGGGAAAGAAACGTACGATCTAAGCTTAAGGGTTATGTCAAAGGCGGTCGGTAGCCGAAACAAGTTATTTAAATTCGGGGCTCGTCTGGACCCCGCTACGCCTACGTCTGTCTGACTCTCGGGTAGAGGCTGCCTGCGCCCGCTACTCGGACTTTTGTTTGAAAAAATATCTCATTTGATTGTCACGAAGGCGCATTGAAATTAAAATGCCAGAGCTGCGGAGGCTCGGCACGAGCGACCAGTGGGTCGGAATCGACACTCGGCGCGCCCGCGCGGGTTATGCGTGTGTCCAATAAAGTAATCAACGGACGGCTCGACCAATTACGACGCTGCCGACTCATTCGTTGGCGATCGAAAATTAAAATTTAATTGATAGCGCAATGTCAGCAATAAGTCTTGTCGCGGCGCGCGCCCGCGGTCTCATCCACCATCCACGGTGGAGAGCCGCGCCGCTGCACGCCGCCGCATCTTCACTTTATGCAAAATGGATGTTAATTCAATTTGTGCCTCTGAAATGGAAGTCCATAAGTAATTAAGGCGCGATACACAATTGTTAGTTATACGTTTTTGCATCTGCATACGTTTGCGTTTATTTTCCAACAACAACACGCATAGATTCGCGCATGGTCACCTTGAGAAAATTACGTAAATACATCTTGCTCGGTTCTAAACGGATAAATGTACATCATTGCGAGGAATCCCAAAAGACAACGAGTGATTGAAGTTGTGTTTTCCTGGAAAGGAAATGTAAATCCAGCATGCAAACGAGGTGTTGCGACATTGATTGACTTTTAAATAGGTGTAAAGAGCGAGCAAATGGACGTATCGCGAGGAGCGGTTCCTATCGACACGCAGTAGGAGCGACGCAGGCGCGGGCGGTGCATTCCGTATGCATCCGACCCGTACTCAATTACTCATACGACCGAATCAAAAAACGTGCGACACGTCTGCTCTCTGCCGAAAAAGGATTGTCACGTTCCATTTCACAAAGAGTAGGCTCTGGTTAAAATAATTTGTTTTGGATTGTGTGGCGCGGATGAATGGTCCGGCGGCGGAGCACGCGCAACGCTCCGCGCATACTGATTAGCCTCTCCGCCCTTAAACCCTCTGAGATAGGTGGTCCAACTGATGTCGGCTTTCTCTCATCTACTCCGGATTTCACAAAGCTTATTCACGGCTTGAAACAAACGTATTATCAGCCATATTACTGCTATACAGATTGACAGATTCGTGCACAATGTTTCTTGTTAATTTTGTTCTGTAATTTAGTAGATTAGAAACTTTTCAATACCACTATTTCTTGTTTACCTGCCCAGTGCAGTATATAAATGCATAAAATATTGTGTTTATTTCTACGTTTATGTAGCGCGCGTACTCTCACTACAACTATAAAATGTTTTTTAATTAATCGTTAATAGCTTTTAAAGAACCACTGCAGCTCGGTTGATTTAAATTGTGTGCAATTTAGTCTCATTGAGCATCGAGATTATTTAATATGGCCGCTCGCTCGAGTGAAAAATAAGAAACGTGTGGGCATTTTCAAAAATCGATTAAGGGAGACATGATTAAGTATCGTGGTTTTTGTGCTCGGGCGTACCTTTCGGCTCGATTGTAGGTCACTGCCTTAAGTTAAAATGTTTGCATATGCGGCGATAAAGCAATCCGCCGGTAAATAATTGCATTACATCGAAGCTTTTTGTTGGCCGACGCATCGCCATAATTATATAGCTCATTGGAGCAGTGTAGTGCTCAGTGCTCAGGTACGAAGTGAGCCAGGCAAAGGCGCATGATGCAGCGAGCCCATCTCCACCGTAACGTCGTGTTGCGATACCCTATCTCAAGATTAATGCGTTCGGGATTGTTCAACAAGAGCACGAACGTTGCCACATTTTAAATATCGTTTACGCGTTTCTGTCACATATTCACAAGTATTTTTAGCATTTTTTAAAAAGCGTCCTAATTCGATCATTTGCATGTAGGTAATTAAATATTTCACATTCACAAAAATGATTTGCCATGGAGGCTTGACTATGGAAAAACCATTAAAACAAATTTATACAATTGCGTCACATCAATAATATTTTTGGTAAAGAAACAACAATGAAATGAAATGAAATGTATTTATTGGTCACGTAGGCAATTAAAGAGCTCTTATGACAAGTCAATACACATAGAACTTAATCTCTATAGGTATATAATATATTTTCTATACTTAGTATTACTTATTTTAATTTCTATCTTTTAATAATTTATTTTTAAATTAATTTTATTTTTATTTATAATTAGTTTTATTTATTTATTTAGTTTTTATTCATATTTTATTTAAAGTATTAGTTATAAGAAGTGCGTGGTGGCCTGTTGGTAAACGGACTAGACGCGACTGCCAACATGTTCACGGTGGTCGCGGGTTCGAATCCCAGGGCACACCTCTGACTTTTCGGAGTCATGTGTGTATTGATAGTCAATCACCACGCACTAAAACGGTGAAGGAAAACATCGTGAGGAAACCTGCATACCATAGCGATTTATAAAAATTCTATGGTATGTAAGTCCGCCAGCCCGCACTAGGCCAGCGTGGTGGACTATATGGCCTAACCACTCTCAATCGTACTCTCGATTGTAGAGTAGGCCCGTGCCCTGCAGTAAGACGTATATGAGCTGATACTGATACTGATTAGTATAATTATGGTAATTTATTTTTCAAAGAAATACAATATGTTAGTCAAATTAAATTAAATTATTTAAATTATTTGTGGACCATGAATATTATTACAACGGTGCGTAGCGGTTTATAGTTACCACCGGATCCAACGCGGCACTTCCTGAGAAGACCCGGCAAAACAAACTCAGTGGGCTTACACTACCACTGGAACTACGCAACGCAATATTAGTAATGACTAATTTGTAGGGAAATTTAAAAGTGCTCTACAAGTTTTTCAAAAGTGTATTCGTAAAAAAACTCAAGTTACGTTAGGCCAGCGTTTGAATAAGGTCTGTAAATGAGAAATTAGACGTATAGTATAATTAATGTGATAAAGTTTATATAGGCTAGTAACAAAATAGAATAAAATGTAGGTGTGAAGATATGCTCCGGTATTCGAGTTTGCATCTACTGTCTTTAACAGTTCCCATACGGTTCATCATCAATAGGCAACTACGTTTTTTTTATATGTGGTGACCTGTTTCTAAACAGACCAGACGCGGCTGCCACGGGTTCAAATTCCAGGGCATACCTTTGAATTTTCAGAGTCATGTTTGTATTTATAGTCACCACGCACTTTATCGGTGAAGAAAAACATCGTCAAGAATCGTAAGAATAGAAGTAAAGTCCACTAAACCGCACTAGACCAACGTGTTGGACTATATGGTCTAACCACTTTCAATCGTACTCTTAATTAGATAGAGGAGGCCCGTGTTTGTATGTGTATGTAATCCATTACACTTTCAATAAAATAACTCATTAACTAACACCGTTTCGAATGAGATGTCTTCATTTCGAATATACGACGCAATAAATATGCCTGTTCATAATGATTTAATTGAAATTGTCAATAAACACGAATAAAAATGGCGGTGCATATAATTCATGCGCAGTGTTCCGTACGCACGCCCACCGACGCGATTTAATTACAAAATCAATAATCGAATTGTGGAGGTACGTTAATTGATCGGCAGATAGTATGTTATCTGCGTACGCGCATCCAATTCGACGGATAATGCAACCAAATATCAGGATATAAAAGTGACTCCACTGTATATGGTATTCAACGAGTCGACAGATATCTTATAAGGTAGTAAAATAACTCTTTTTTAGAAATTCTATTAATATTAATGTCTGTAAAGATATTTGAAGTGCGAATAGCAGTAACACGATAACCATTGAATTACTTAGATAAAAGCAGAAAAGTTGATCGACTCTACTTTTAATTAAATATCCATCATCATACTGGTTTAATGATATAATTTTAATTATTTTTGCAGGCTTGAGCAACAATTTATTTAAAAAGTATTCCATTTAAAATTTGGTGCTTCAAATAGCTTTTCAAATTGTTAGATAAACACTACCAATTTCAATATATTTTCATACAATTTATCCTTAATAATAACTATATATAAAAATAGTATTATAAAATTACTTACATTTTTTATATAATATCACTGCAAAAAATATATAACTATCGCAAAAACAAGAACTGCCTGCACAAAAACGCTAAATGGCTCAAGCAAGGCCGAGTTTCTAATACACGCTCGCTGGAAAATATTGAAAGTTTCAATCTTATCCAGCCCTACTCTCTTGACCTCCCTCGCTCTAATAATTCTATTGTGATCAATACTCCCTGAAGATAGTATTTCGAGCATAATTAATGACTTTGACCTGTACATCAATCTATAATAGAGATATGTTGTTCGTTATGTCTTTAAGTTTGTTCAGCTAATTTGCTAAAGACAGAATTAGCCAAAAGCAATAAGTGACACACTTGTGTGGTTCGATCATGGTTTGTTTTATTGCGTAGGTGCGACAAACGAGCAAACACCTGATGGTAATTGATCGCCATCCATGAACATCCACAACGCTTGGATTATGGATGTGTTGGCTTCGCATCAAATCGGGAAGCAAGGTAAATAGATGGGAATAAGAGACGGGTATTGAGCATCCAGTAATCTCACTCACTGATAAACAGGCGACAGCTAAGCCGTTGCTTTACGTCGATTTCCTGTGAGACAGTCGTACCGCCCCGAGTCTACCTATTCATGCTGAATCATGACCAACAACAGCGTGGCTCCACCACTCCATAAAGGTACCTTCACGTGATATGTACAAAACATATTACAATTAACACTAGCCTAAGGAAAACGATAATACTATAAACGACCAAGGAACCCAGTACATTAACGATAATATCGCACTCAACATCAATTTAACTTGAACACAATCAAGGCACTAAATAATGTTTCTTTAAAGGTAGTTTGCAAGTTCCGTGTTCCCTCGGGCTCAATGCAGTTACATTAACAAAAAGACTGTTGTTCTTTACTGATTCGTCAGTGTGCCATTAAAAACACATCAACTCGCTATAAATTATTTTATTAAATGTCGATTCACACCTTTGGCCCTGGTGGAGCGTGTCTAATGAAGCTGGGCCTCTTATGTTTTATGACCACTATATTTTTACGTATGTCCTTCAGAATTCGTGGATTGTAAAAGAGAATGTAGATTTTAGTAATAAAAACATATAGTTTTTGGATCCAGTATTGTGTAATGAGTTAAATCATCATCATCATCAATTTGTTGCAGTCCATTGCTGGACATATGCCTCTCCCAAGGTACGCCACAGAGCCCGGTCTGCAGCTTTATGCATCCACTCGCTTCCGAGTTGAATTGTATATCACTATTGATGAGTGAGCTTGATGAAGGCCCAACACTAACATTATACAACTTAGGTGAAGTAATATGAAGCCTTATTCTCGCATTTAGTCGAGTTGGCAAAACAAAAACAAAAAAAGTTTAAGGTCCCATTATTTTCATATGCACTACGTAAAATATACCAGTTATTAGTCATTATATGTAGATTTTCTAATAAAAGCGACTTTACAATATGATATTATCTAAAGACATTAGAACTACAACAGATTATGAAATAATATTTTTATAAATTTGTGACATCAACAGCCTCTGAACATTAATATACACCCTAAAAGTAACCTTAAAGACCTACCATATATATTTAAATATACAATGGACACTATACTATTTACGAGTAAAAGTAAGTCCACGAAAGAAAAGCAAAAAATAACCCCTCAAAGGATCATCTTATAAATACCGTATTGTCATCGCGAATACAAGAACAGGACCATGTAAAAATTAATGAGCAGTAATTACACGACCATTATGATCGTGTTATCGTGGTTTTAATTAGTCCTCCGTGTAATAGGGAGATAAAGGGCCACGGACATGACTTGACTTAATATAAAAAACCGCTTAGCATCGAAATTATATGGTGCATTGAGATAAATATAGTTTTTCAGGTAATATATGTGCAATATTTTAAATGTATAAGGCTGTATGGACTAAATGACCTTTGCTTATTCTTGTGGTTAAAAATATATTGCAAGGCATTGATGCTTTTTCTTACGCCTTTGATTCTCCATTTTATAAGACCGCAAAAAGCACCTATGATTGTCCAAATTTTGTAAATATTCGTTATCATTATTATGCTACAGATATATTTAGTATTATTGCACAAATATTAAAAAATATTATTTATATGAAATATTTTTATTGCACGAGCCGCTTAGAGTTTTTAATCATTTTAATATTTATTTCAGAATGTAATTACTTACACACATGTAATGAGCATATGAAATGTGCTATCAGATTTGTAGGCGTATTACAGTGCAAAAATTGTTTTCATTCAGTCCAATTCGTACTTATAATAAAATAAGAAATATTTTCAATAATAATATGACGAAATATGTGGAATGTGTATATTGAAAGAGATTATTTTACGAAATGAAATAACTTCTTTACTGCCCTTACGTTATGCAAAAAAATAAACAATCACAAAATTGCATTTAAATGCGAAATACCTTGTGTAATATCAGATCTCTTTAAAGAGGAACTTAATTAATTGTTCGATATGATAATCAGCGTATAATTCGGCAGTAAAATCAAAAATTCAATTTCAACCAATCGTTGTCTCTTCCTTCTCGTATGGAAGGGTCGATTCAAAAGCACACGATATGCACATGACTTTGAGAAAAACATATTTTATTACGAACCGCTTTCAAATGGCCTACAAAAGACAACACCTATTCTTAGTTACTTATATCACGTGAATAATTTTAAAGATAAATCTTTAAGACTTTTATTACTTATTTATAACCATCATGTGTGAATATACATATCAAAAGAGATATATCAAGGCATGATTGTATCAAGAAAAAGTGGGATGTTTTAGAATTAAAGTTTTTTAAAAGGTAACTAGAATACTATTAAAATGAAATATTGGAAGGATTAAACTCATTATTGCCCTATATTTTATCAAATGATATTATACCGCAAGCAACATAAATTGTGTATAATTCAAAGTACAAATATGTTTGAACTATGATACTACCTATGATATTTATAAAAGTAACATGGTAGCCTTTATTTTGTCACGCGGAATAATATCGAACGCATTCAGAATACAACACGTGGTTACCACCGGGCGATTATCTCACCATGAGGTACGGCACATTCGATACCATCTCGAATTAAACACCACTCTAATTCACGCAAATTTCATCTTAGATTTCTATCTCGTTAATTGAATACAGCGTTTCATATATCGATTTTTATCTACAGTACTTAATATCTCTGGGCCGACTGGCGCGTAAATCGGTTCGCTCTGTTTTGTTTTATAAAAACAGATTAAAAGTGCTCCAGTATTTACTTACACAATCGACAATTACGTATGAAAATACGCCACGATAGCATCTCGGGTAAAGCAATAAAGAAAACTGTCTTTATTTATTACGCTGCCCCATAAATCTCTTCAATTTATATTTTTAATTCTGGACGATTAATGAAATCAGTTGCGTTGTGTGTATGAGGCTCTATAGCTACACATACATAGACTATCGGCCTTAGTTATGGTCAATTTATAAACCTATTTTAGTTATAGAATGTTTGTTCCTCGTACTAATAGTCCGTACGTAGTACGTAGTTTCCTCGTAATTGCTAGATTTTTCACTATTGCTTCCCCCCTACAGGTCATAACGCGATGATATACAGCCTATAGCATTTCTCGATAAATTACTTACCCAACACAAAAAAAATTTAATTCAAACCAGTAGTTCCAGTATCAGCTTTATTATCATCATCAGTATCAGCTTTATATTTGAATAGACTAAATTAATAATTAAACTCATTAAATTATTCTGCCTGTTGCTAAATATTGCTGATTTTGCAATTAAAGACCAAACTATTAAAATATAAACGAAATAAAACCAGATAAACATAAAAATAACAAGCAAAAAATTAAAAAGAAGACATATCTGCAATCATCGTCACAATTATTGTCCATAATAATATATTCAAAAACTGAGCTCATAAAAAAATATGGCATTTATTTATCTCACATAAATCGCGGAGATGTGCGAACTTCGAATATTCGCACTCGTTTATACCGTTCGAGGGGTCTTCGAGTATTTTCGCAATGAAAATGGGTTTTAACAATTACTTTATTGGTACGTTTTATGAAGGGAGTAAAATACAGCGTGTGGCGAACATCGGTGCAGTGGTGAGAATGCGCACGCGCGAACCACATTATAAAACGAGCCACAAGACGACTTTTTTTTCTTGATTTATTTTTCTCATGCGGCATTAGATCGATTGCTAGGTTGTATTAAATTAAAGATGTAGATAGTGTTCTTTGAATTTTACAAAGTAAACATTTTAGCCCACATTTGGAAGTGCATTTGCTCGTCAAATGACCGTATACAAATATTTCAATGATAAATATAATAGTAAAAGAATGTAAGGTAAGTAAGTTGCAAAACTTTTACTTATAATGAAAACAACGAAACTACAAAATAATGTTTACAGAGATTCCTTTCTCCAAATTCTCAACCGCAAAAACGTCGACTGAATAATTGTACCACCCGTAAGAAAACTAATAGAATCAGAAGCAATTTAAACAAATGCTATATTATTATCCGTAAATTCGAGTTGGCCTCATACGAACAGTTGTAACAAATGATCGTAATTATACATTACTTGCCTGTGAATAGATTGCTTAATCAACGGCGCAAATTAAGACTTAATGTCAGTTGTGCGGACTTCGATGCTTCGTACACTCGGTTAATTATACACGTAATTACTATTCGAAATGATATTATTAAGTTTAATGAACACGTGATTTCTTCGTGTGTCTGCTGTGTATATATAAATCAAGACTGCTTTTATATTAATCTGTTTTTTTTTCAACAGCCAGTGAATTAACTTCTAATTAATATTAAAACGTGTTATGTTATTTATAGCATACAACATATGGTGGGTTGGTACTCGAACGATTAATATCCTTCTTCGGTATTGAGAAAAACTGAAGCTCTCCTGCTCTTCATGCATCTCTGAATGAAATATACCTTTTCATTTCTGGCACATAAAGGTGTCTTTCTTAACCACGACGGCCAAATTTTTATATTTTTTGTATGCTAATAAGGTAAAAATAACATATACTATGTCTTATAATATGCAGCGTAGATATAAAATAATCAAAGCTAGGAAAAATTGACAGTTCTCGTGAATTAATACAATTATGATAACCTGCTGAATCTTTACACCACAACAAAGGTGACTCATACGCTTTTTTATACTTGAATACGCATTGCTGGTTGTTTAGTGTATACAAATATTCCCCTGCAAATAAATATGCCATTAGAAAGCCACCGAATAAAGTTTTACCATTCAAATGCAGAAACAATACAATTTTCTAACAAACGCTTCACTCATTAACGTGGTACTGCGAGACGGCACTGAAGCTTGGACCGCGTGCTCGGCACCCATGACTGATTCGATTTGTCCATTATCCGGCAGCGCTAACGATTCGTTACGTCGGCCCGGTGCCACCGCACTTCACTTTATCTACGTAAAAAATAATATTTTGCGAGCAATGTCTATACATTATCCACTTGACGCGACAACCGTGCGAGATCTAATAGATGCGTCTAAATAATAACCGATACACATATCAAACTTTTGTTGAGGCGGATAAATCTTCACTTGAGTATAGTCATGTTGTCAAGTGTTATAAAATAAATTCTATAATCTTTGCCTACCTTCACCAAAAATAAGATCATAGTAGGTGATTTGTTAAAACCACATAGGTTTCGTTAAAGTTAGCAGACACAAAATGCTACTGTTCAAAATATAACCTTTACTTCGGCATAACCACACATGATACCATGGTCCAAATGTATTAGACACAGTCTGAGAATTCTATATGAAACTAGGAGCGTCTAAGAAATTAATAGATCTCATATGAATCTACTTTAATGACGATTCAATATTCAGACATAACCCACGTAACATCAAGATTAAAAAAGAGTTTAACCACAAGTTACAGTACCGGCCATACAATTTATCAGTGGCATCGATTCAATTAGCGGTAGAACAATAGAATTGCGGTGGCCGGAACATATCTCAGTCGTACCGCGACCGACGCCCGGCTTCTCACCTGTGACCCGACGCTTTATTACATTTACATAATAACATAGCATTGTCTTCCCCCTTCATTACCAGCTTAATGATTGGAAGGAAATCATTATACAGCTGGCTTCACTCTAATGAAAATAGCCAAAGATTTGGATCAATGACAACATACATTTTCAAAATCGATCTCTTACGGTCATATTCATGTCGGAATACTTCCGTCTCGGCTCAAATCAACTAAAGATTGTTTAAATAATTTTCGTATTAAAACCATCTCCCAGATTCATCAGTTGTTCTCCACTTATTGAATCGTCTTCCAGACGTCTTCTCTTATTCCGTCCTTCCATCCTACAACATCTTAATCATTCATCTTCTAACTCCTTCCATCTTTAGTACTTTCATTCGTCATCTCTTTCACACAAACCACGTTTCTTACCAGTCATTCGTCTAACGTTTCGTTTCTACTCATTTTTCTTCATAAAATTAAAATCCTACAGTCACAGACAGTCTTAAAACCTATATTAGTTATAGAATTTTCTGCCCCTTTAGAATTCACCTTGAGCGAAGAAGACAAAATATTCGATAGCTAAAATAGGTTTAAAACAGTCTTTGAATACGGGCATTATAATTCACCCACAATATAACCCAGAAGACTAATAAGGCAATATTAAAACAAACATAATAAATACTCACTCACGCCCGGACCACACAATTTCAGTTTGTACTCCCGCTTTATAAATAAGTGTCAATTTAAATAGCATCTTAATAAGAAACAACTTACAAAGAAAAATGTTTATAAAATGGCACTCGTAAATAGTTTAAAATACGTCTTATTTCAGACGTCAGTAGCCGATGAACAGAGTCATCAATAAGTCTTCGCAGAATTTATCTCCGTCTGTTGGAGTCGAGAGCGTTTTAATGCTTTCAGATGTGCGCAGCCGGCGCGTGGGCGAAGCCTTCAAAGAGAGCCTTTATAGCCTCGCCAGTACCACTTCCCTATTTTAAACGACATATAAATCAGTCAAATTTTATGTTTTGAATATTTAATATTATATTGTATCAATATTTTACGTGCATAAACTATACGTAGCTATGGTATTTCTATTTAAAATACATGCTGTAATTGAAACTTACTAAACTGTACTGTACCAGCCCATACACATCTCAGTGAAGAGTCCGCCCTCCTCTAAAATCGAGAGTGGTTAGGCCATATTATAGACCGCCATGTTGGCGTAGTGCAGGTTTGAAGCTTACCTACTACCTATAAGAATTAGTAAATTATTAGTTGACTGTTTTGTCCAAGAAATTTATATCAAATATGATACATGTACATGTCTTCCGTCATAAATAACAGAAACTACGTTTACTTTCGATCCCATGACACTCAAATCCCGAACAAGTATTTATCAATTCCACAAAATATTTTCTTATCAAACATAGCCGCAGCTTTTCGCGTCACTTCACCTCGTACCGGGCTACAGACACTATCATTAATCTCCCCTAAGTGTATTTACACAGCTCCATATCCCGCTAAATTTCAATACCGAGCGATGTAATCTTCACATTAACGTGCATATGTTATCGTCGGCTTAACATTTCAATTAAAGCATGCGATTAAGAAATTAAAGGTAATGAGTGTCTCGAGGTGGCGATTACTGCTCCCCGTCGGGCTTACGACACTGCAGTAATTGCCAGAATTTCGAGCGACCGTCAATCATTAAATTAAATGCCATTTCGGTGGTTATTTAAGCCTTTTTACGCATCTTATGGCAAGTGCAGAGCGGACCACGTAAAGTGTTTTGGTGAAAGCCATCCTTTATCGGTTAACAGTATATTTATGGTCACGTGCTGCACCCAAAATTTTACACAGTTGCTTAGTTCAATGTGAGGAGTTTTCTACCTACACGGTAGTCCGTTTATAAACACATACAAATATCTTACTATCGTATATATTCCACCTTTACTTGTCTAATGAAATTGATTACAAGTGCAATGAGATATAATAATATAGTCTCCACTATATTCAATACCGATACAGCGACTATACAGAACCTAGTACTTATAACCTTCTGCATTGTTGTTGAGAAGTATTACCTGGCTCTCTTACCATTAGGGTCTTATGATACATATATACACATTTGCATAAATTTCACGCCTTTTTTCAGAAGAGATAGGCAGAGGTGCAATCAGTACACCAACTTTTCTTTTCTTGACTCCTGGCTGATAATTAACAGAAGTATCCAGTATCGATTTTCCTGACCTGGCATTCGAACCTTAGTCTTGTAATCCTACCGTAATACAACTACGCCACCGCGGCAAATGATGTATCTTCAAAAAATATTTTATTTGAGTTGAACTGCTGAATAGCCAAATATAGACGACCTTGACTAATATAAACATAACAGACAATAGAACAATACTTTAAATAACACTAAACTAAAAATACCCAACATTTGCATTATTTTACAGATATCTTAATTTATGTAATAATTCGGTGGCCTCCACTCGTACTAAGTTTAGCATTCTGGCCACTTATTGTTCAGTCAAAGAAAGAGCTAATTTATGCAAATGTGACAAACAATGACTGAGATCCCCTCAAGAGCTGTAGCTAATTGATCGCATAATTTGTGACTGTTTTGACATGTTTAAAATCACACACATACGATTTTTTTAGTTTTGCCTATTTATTGGTAAGTTTTAAGTCGGCCGTCGATTTTGATCGGTGTATAATATTTAAATGTTGAGAATCAAAAGCTCTTAAATACTATCCAGGGTCGTTCTCTCTCTTTTCCCCTCCCTGTTTCCATAGATAATGTTAGCACACATGGTTCTTAACCCTTAATTGTAAACTATGTGAAATCCGAAACTCCTTGGTCCACAACATCCAGATACAAATATTTTTAACCCAAACATTTTTTACCGTAAGGGATCAAATACGCGGTCTCTTTCCACAGCTGGCTTGTTAACCAATTGCGTCTTGTAGGCTGTCGCAGGATAAGCTGTTAAATAATATACGGAGGTTCTTGTCATCGAATGATGTATACTAGATACCTTTCCAAACAATAAACATTAATTCACAAAATCTACAATCATTTTTTTATTGCATTGACTGGCGAGACTAACATGCCGTTTCCCTGATGCCGAGCGATATTACGGCCCATGAACTGTAGTAAAAAAAACAACACTTTGAATTACAAAGCAATGCTTGGCATTCCCCTGCGCTCGCCATCCTGAGACATAAGATGTAAAGTCTCAATATGTCCAGTAGTTACTCTGGTTACAATTATCTTCAATCCGTGCATTTAAACTGATGTTTGGCGGGCGAAATAAACCTTGCGGTGGTACCTACCCAGTCGACATCACACATATGAGAGACCTACCATGTCATACCACCAGTAAAATCTCAAAAAACAGCCGGTCAGCCATTAAATTGCGTAAAAAACAATAGTTGGCAGAAGTGGGCACGTTTACGGCAATCGGTAACTGGCCGCTCTGTTATTCATTGTTCGACACCGCCGCCCTCCGCACACTCGGTAATTGGAAGACACTACGCAAACAGAACAAAAACGCATCGCTCCCCGCTTATACGTATCGATGTCGATTTTTCGTGGCTTTTTACCTTTTCAGCAATTTATCTTGCGATTGTAGACGATAGCTTGATGTGCAATTATTTTTACGTGGTAATTGGTTAGGTTTTATGTTTCAATGTGTGTATTTAGGGCACTTTAATAGGGCAGGGAATTATCGTAGTCAAATTTTTATATTTGAGAGTTTATAACAAGATTTCCAAAGGGGTATGAAGGACACAAACGATCACTAGGCCATCCTGGTAAATCCAATCATTCGATCGTACTTAATCGTACTAATTTGAATTGAATATAGATCTAAACCACTTATAGCTATTGGATCGCATATTACCAATCAGTTTTGGGATATTTAAATAAATCAGCTATAATTCCGATACTACGCAATTCTCTAAAATTAATAAAAAACATGTTTTATTGTTAATAGTATTTATGACCAAAAACAGCAGTCAATCCAGATGAAACCACGTTCACGACTAGTCTCACCTATCTACAAAACAAAGCAAAAACGAACCATCGTCTGTATAAGGATATTCGCCAAAAACGTTAACAAAAAAGGCTGCTCAACGCGCCTATGCGCGCCGTCTCCCATTTCAGCTGACAGCGCGCTCGCTCCGAACAAAGAATGATACAAGAAATAATTACGCCCATTGATCCGAGCTCATTAAAACCGACCAATCGCGAGGGAACCGACAACGCACAAAAGGAAAATGTCTGCTGCCCGCGCAATTTGCTTCCATACACTGCTTGCCTTTTCTTATTGAAATATTTCCAGATGCCACATACTAATTAGATGCGTGCCATTATTCTTGTTAATTTGTCAATTATAATCACTTTGTTTGCCTTTTTTGTCTCGTGTAGGGACACTGTTCAAAGGAATTAGTTATAATGTCTAAGTAGAGGCCTGGCATCCTTGTAAGGATGAAGTGTCTCATTAAAATACATTATTGTGGACTGGGATTATTAATGAAAATCGGTCAATGTCTTATTGTAATTCGGATTAATTTAGAATACGTTTGTGATTACATCTTTGTGTACTTTATAATGATTTAAATTCTAACCTAATGTTTCACGGGGAAATAGTTTGATGGATAATACCGTTTACTCTATTATTTTGACTCAAAATTATCTTCCGCAATAGGTCCAGCAAAATTTAGTACGTCATATTGATAAGTGTAACTTGCTGTCGGTGAAAAAAAATATTAACTATTACATAAAGGGGTCACGCGTTGATGTCTTTCATATGGATAGTTACAAAGCTATAAGGATTATCTTACATGCTTGTATCCTATTAAGAGTACAAAAATTGTCAACATCACCATTTAAAATTAGATACTCGTAAATATTATCTGTCGCCATTCAAAGCGGTTGTTGTTGAAGAAAATGGAATTACATTAATAATAATTGATCAAAATATAATAAATAAAAGTAGAAAATAAATTAAACCGTACGTTTTATCTAAATTGGATAAAAAGTTCAATAAGGCAGTTAAATAACAGAACATACATTTAAAAGCTAATCAATATAACAATATACGTAGATTTTCTAAAGGAAAATCACAAATGGGAAGTCCCATTCCGTGTTTTGTTGTTATAACAGGTGGACGTTAAAAGCGTATTTGATGACACAATGTGACGGCAAAATATTCAAAATGTGGTTAACAACATTGTTGTGTCTTGATTGCTGATTTTCTGGAAACCCCGATGATTACAACCGTCAGGGGTGTTCACTTGAAAACCAATATAATGTGGTATAATAAAAGTAATGTACTTTTACCATTTTTGAAAAAAAAAAAATGTTATGTGTTCATTTAAATATCTTAAAAGTAAGAAATTAAAATGTACAGGTCCTCCGAATCAAAAAATGTTTATATAGCAAGAGAATACTGTACCATAAGGCCGTTTACATGTGTTACAAATTGTAATATACTTAAGATTTGTAATAATCGTCGCGTTGGAGGAAAAGCCGCATTAGTAAGAAAAGCTGCTGCCAACTTCCTATTTTACTGCAGGCTAATTTACTTCCATCACAGCCTCAATATCAAATAATACATAAACATAACTAACGTCAAAATAAAGATATACACGCTATACCTTACAGCCAATTAACATGAAAAATTATTGCAGCTCCAATACCATATAATTTATACGAATATATTCATACGAAATTTATAGTTATTGTTATAATTAAGAAAAAGAGCAAACGCTCCCAACAATTAAACATCTGATATATTGTCATTAAGGCCGCTAACAAATTGTCTTGGTGTAATTTATTTTTTAATTTTGTCGGTTGTGAGGTTGGCAGCCCTGGAGCGCGCGTGCGACGTGTGTCACACATGCATGTTGCAAATTGACATTAAACAATATGACGGCGACCGGCGGAATAATAACGCGAGTTAATGAGACACGCCTGTAGGAGTAATGACCCTCCGCAACTTATGCCCAATTCTGCTATGGATATTTGTAAACTATCAAGTTTGTGCCTGGCTATAGACGCTCAAGATCGAGTCTTGTGTCGTGGGTATCAGGCACTACTAGATATTTCGGTCCCACGAACACTCAGAGCCGGAGAAATATTTGTGGCTGCACAAATATTTCTCTCGCTGCAGGTATCAAACCCGCGGCCTCTTGTTTCACCGACGGTGTTTAAGCAAAAGCGCCACGGAGGCTGTTTTAAATATCTTCATTATGATTCGGCTTATAAACTACTTGTACGCAAAATAATACGCCAATAAAACAATCTTGCTGCGTTAAAGAATAGCAAACGTAGACCGTTTGCTATTTTGATTAACATTGAAGTAAATCTTGTCAGATAGTTATTTAGGCAAAAAATATCGCACTACTCTATGATTCAAATCCTCTGCATCAAACCTGGCCAAATATCTGCAATTGATCCATCTGATATTGAAAGAAATTTTAATTTCTGCCACGTCATTCAATCGTCACTCGCCTTACTGTTATTAGAACATATGTATTAAAAAAAATTGAATTCTAAACATCCCGACCATTTACTTGAAGTATGCAATGTTTTTGCCAACACTCTTATTTTATAATGCGCATAAAACCCTAATTAGGACTACGCCTTAATAACTACGTTTATGAAATTGCAATGAACGTAAAATTATAAATATTTATAACCCGCGCGTAATATTACCAAGTGATATTTAACAAGACGCTTCGGGCAAAATATTTTTTCACTGTAAAATATTTATTGGTGGAACATTACTTTCTGTAATTACTTTATTCCCTTACCGAATGGAAAAGCGGTGAGGTATTTCATGTTAGATTTATCATATTAATATATTTTTTTCACAGATGTGTAAATAAAACAAAGCGATAGATTTAAGCAATATTAAAGAATTCACCATCACAAACATCACCACACACCATCACAAACATCATCACAAATATGACCATCTTCTATACCTGGAAGTACGGCACTTTTTTTTATTGCTATGAATGGTGAGACGAGCGTGCCGTTCGCCTGATGGTAAGCGGTAGTGGCAAAACCAAACAACACCTTGAATTACAAAGCAATGTTTAGCATTCCACTGCACTCGCCATCCTGAGACATAAGATGTTAAGTCTCAATATGTCCAGTAGTTACTCTGGCTACAACATCCTTCAAACCGAAACACAACAGTGCATTTACACTGTTTTTCGACGGGAGAAATACAAACCGTGGTACCTACCCAGGCGGCTTCTCACATATGAGAGACCTACCACCAGTAAAATGAGTATTAAGTATATTAATGAGTAGCACTGAAAATACTTTCCCCAAGGATTTCTATATTTACCTGTTGGAAACGGTCTGCATCCAGCGACGCCCTGCAATAATTATTACGTCGTCCGTCTACATTATGATTAAAGGTTCGACACTATACTCGCTGACATGTGACAATATTAAAGTGTTTTGGCATCCTATACCCAGTGTTATCTTAAAGCACGGTTGCTCTCCATTAAACGGTCTAGGAATGACTGACCTTCTTAAAGTTGTTTAGCTCAAAAACATAGTATTATATCTCTGAAACATCAACCATTTTGCAAAATTAAATTCGAAACAATTATATGCAGTTACATTTCAGTACAGTTTCTTATAAACCAATAACACAGGAAGTATTATAAACTACTTTTCTTTATGTCATTAAGCCTCATCTTCCGAACAAGTTTCATAATTCACGAAGACATGCCAATACGTCGCTCAAATTAGTATCGAATGAACATTCCGTCGTCGTCAGCCCAATTCGAGCTCTTTAAATATTCCCCTCACCTTACCAGAACAAAAAGCAATCACGTCCTTGTCGATATCGATAAAAAGCGGCAATGTTAGTTAGTTTGGAGTACAAGAGCGCCTGCTTGTTTTTGCGCGCTGGTATCAATGGAAAGCTGAATGGGCGAGGCGGCGTGACAAAAAGCGTCGCGCCGCGTGTCGCCATTAGTATGTGCGGTGGCGTTCGAATGTGAGCATTAATTTATTGATAATATTGTATTGAATAATGCACGCGGCGGCGGCGGGCGCGGGCTCGTCGGGAGCACGCGCGCTCTTCCTGTCTCGCCGCAGATTTCGGCAGCCCTGCAGGCATGCACTCGCGGCCGATTGTGTTGGCCACTGTTATATTTATATATGTATATATTATGTATTGTTTATAAAATTATAACTATCGTAACTTTTGTGTTAATTTATGCGCCTACTTTGTTTTTTCTCTGCATCATCCAAAGGTAGATTGGCAGAGAATGCCTCAGGCATTAAGTCCGCCTTTATACAATATTGTATATAAAACATAAATAAATATTTATACGTCAGTTAACTATAATTAGATTTTATTCGAAGAGCTCGCCGTAGGTACAATTACACCAGAGGTTATTGTGTAAATTCAGGGGTCGTAGCGCCACAGTTTCACATTATTTGTGTTCGTCTATTGCATGTTAGAAAATGTATAGCTGCTCGATTTTATTAATTATTTTACTTTTAATGTGTATAAATGGAAGACCAGTAAGCTGAAAAGTTCACTCTTAAAAACCAACTGACAGAAAATAGTTGCTAGACAGCGCGGAAAGTAACAGGTAATATAGGAAATATATTTTGAACCCCGCATAAATTAAACCCAATGTAATACGTACCTACTAACTACGAGTATATAATAAATTGACATGCGATTACTTATACACCTTTTAAAACATTTTTCCCATCAATAATGTCAAACAGCAGTATCTGTAATCAGTATCGATCGGCTCGATATGAGAGCGTTATTTTTTACTAAAATATTATTTAATGTTCATTTTTTACGCCAGCCACTGTACAATGAAGCGGAGAAAAATTCGTCGATAAGTAAGGTCCCAGAAAACTTTAATCAGTAAAAATGTTCTGAAAATTTATGTACCTGCGGTGTGGCATTAATTAAAATACTTGGAGTGGACTGTGAAAGCGCCTGCGCGGCACAATTCGTCCCACACACTTGCCCAGATAAAACACAATTCGGTTCTGATGGAATTAATAAAACATTCGATTTTTAAAATATGTTAAATAAATTCACACTCACATCGATATTTCCGAATCCATAATAAGAAATGAAATTATAAAAAAGATTCGACACCGCAGCGCCTAGACCCAAAAGAAAAAAATAATTGGCGGCAAAAATATCTACTCTATAAAAGTTGGTAAAACGTACCTGGAGTACAATATTAATCCCAATATAGAGCAAAGTTAATAATACAATATCATGAATCCCATGAAAATAAAATGGGCCAAAAAAAGCCTTTAAACCGAACGAAAGAATGGTTAATATTGAAAATAAGGTGTACAAGCGGCATAATATACGTCGAGGAGCACGCAGGTTTGCATACGGCGCGACGCGCTGACAGCACGTTGACAATGAACTCTCATTAACGTCCCTTCAATCGATCCTGTAGCCAATTGTATACTAAAGTCTTTATTTTGAATGCATTCAAATTATCTTGAAAAAGAAGGGTATAAAGTTAATGTAGTGTACGAGAAATGTAATTAAGAGCGAATATAATCCCTTGACTGATATTTCAGCTGTGAGGATAGACCAATCATTTTAAAATGTGAATTTTGGATGATTAGGTATGCCAATAAGAATGAAAACACTTATAATAGTTTACCAAATTGACATCCTTTGACAAAGACGACACAAGAGCTTAGTAAGAAAACCAAAAAACGGCAATTACATTAAAAAAAATATTGTGTTAAAATCTAAGAAATCTAAATTGTGTAATTTCTTGAAACAATTTCATGGTTTAATGTCAAAATTATAAACCTAATTTAACAAAGAGTAATAGGTTACTCAGGTCAGGAACATAACCCCAGTTAAATCTTGAATAATAACCGGAGAGTTTTAAGAAAGCTTTACCGTGAGCAACTGTATGAGCGCTGACGCACAATCCATCATCTCATAACACGAGCCTCGTGCAATTTATCAGCAAAATGAGCATGCACACATGGTATTGATCCAATGACATGAAAAATTACCCGACCTAGGATTCGAATACAGGACCTTTCTCATTAAACTATAGTTTTGATTATATTGTAATATAGCGGGATCGTCAGGAGCAAACAGTTCATCTGGTAGATAAAGATTACTTTTAAGATAGATAACATAGCTGGAATTATTAGATTTTGTATGTAAATATGAATTGAGATTGTGACACATAGAAGCTATTAATGCAACTTGGTTTCATTTTACGCGAATGTTAGACATTGAAATATAAACATTATTTACGGATTTTTATCACGGGGCCGACCACGAAAGCTGTAAAGTAATCGATTCGTCGCGTAGTTGGGAATTTAAAAAATGTAAAATTTAAACCAAAGCCGCGTCCCGCGATAAAATCTGTAAATAATAGTTTTATTTAAATATTAATGCAACTACTAAATCACTGAAATGAATTCATGAATTTATATTTTAAAATACTTAGCGTTAATTCACCGACTGCAATACAAGCAACAAAGTCGCGTCAATCGCGCAGAATCGCGTCCAACAAACTTGTATTTAAAAAACGCCATTTTCTTTAAACCTTTTAAAGTACATCGTCATAAATATCGCAAATGACAGGTGACACTAAGTATGGTATTAAGAAATCAGTAGAGGAGCTTAAGACGTTACAAATGGTATCGCTACCAAATACGTAAATCATCTTGATAACATTGATTACTCGAACATGACTGATGCACAATACACAGACGGACGCAATGCTGTGGCCAATTTATATTACTACAATAAAATTAAAACCCTTAAGTATATATTTATAATCGGAAAGAAGCTTCTGAAAATCAATTTCCTAGACCCGAATAGGTAATATTTCAAACATTTCGATGACTCATATATACATTTTAATTTAATGCGTTTTGATGATCAAGACTACGAGTTTGTTTATTAGAATAAATTTCGAATATATTTTTTCTAAAAATCAGCGTCACACTACTTTCCGATATAAGTCCCAGAAAATATTTCAAGAAAGATCTTGATTCAGCCGCGAAAGCCCTCAGACTAGTAATGTCATTTGTGTATAACTAGAGATATAATATTTTGTTTTATTTTATTTACTTTACTAACATTTTGTATTATCATGCCTATGCAAACGGTGCGATGTATGGATCTATATGGTACTGATAATTAATTCAAGACTAATAATTAAGTATATTACTGATGAACTTTATCCATTTTTGCAATCGTATTCTATTGTTAATTACTTGCAATATTTTACATATGATAGCGAATATAAAAACAACTAAAACAAAACACAAATTGATACACCACAAGAGATCAAATCGGTAAGTTATTCAATCTTAATTAAAGTATCTTGTAGTATTAATTTCAGATTAATTCCTTTGATATTGAATCTTGGACAACCTAAAAAGGCTACATGCAAAAAGTGAAGGCTTAAGGCGGAGGCCCTTGAATTCAACTTATACAAATATATGCGCAGACGTCAAAAACAAAGGATGTAAAGAAAATACGTTTTATTTTGGCGGCTTTAGCCTACACATCAACCAATGACGTATAAAGTTATTTGAATAAACAACAAATAATATTTGTAATTATACCTCATTGAGATTGCTTTTAATATTGAGTCCTAAAATATTCCACACTTACTCCTCATCTCTAAAAAATAGTTTTTTATTGTTGAAAAAAAATTGAAATGCAATATGAATGTATGAACTCTGAATGCAATGCCGAATAAACCGGCGGTAATTAAACAGATAATAATAAACATGAAACAAGCAGCATCCTTGCTACTTAATGTGCTTACCGGAGAGACAATTACAAAGAGTGACATACCGACAGCGTCTTCTTATGTTTATTCAAGCAATAAAGCGGACTCGGAATCTGATCTCGGTGGCTGGCCGGCGCACCCGCCATGCCCGACAAAAACCCGACTACACCCAATGCAGTTATTTGTCAAAAATAAAATTATGTTCTGATTATTATTTCAACAGAGGAGCACCGCATCCGTTCAGCGTAGGCCTCGATTCACGATGCAGGCGATAAAGCGACAATAAAATATTTATAAATAATTCATACGAGAGACGCGAGTATTGATTCGCAAGAACGTGTCTCAAATGTTTTATTGTCGGCGATATTAATAAATGGGGCAGATGTATCGGCCCTTGTTCTTGCGGCACATGATTGCTTCGCGTGGCACTTCAATTAATAAAAATCAAATTTGTTATTTTTACGGCGGTTATTCTTGTTGGCTAACGTTCTGACAAGTCAGCGGCGGTTTAAATAATGATAATTGTAATAAAACATTTGAATGAAATAAGGTCTTGGGGTGCTCTTATATGAACGGTGTAAATAAATTCTCCATCTCTATAATTATGTTCTGAGAAATGTTGTGCTTTTGTGTATTCATAAATTATGAGATCTAGACTATGAGATCATTCCAATCAGAATTCATATAAAAAAAAAATGGTTGCCTGTAAAGTCGGTTTTACGGGCGAAGATTTTACGTGACAACGTCTTTTTCTCGGTAGAATATTTATTGATATGAATATAATTAAATTGCACAATAGGAACAAGGAATTGAATATATTTTGTTTACTAAAACACTATCAACATTTATCAATAGTATGACATAACCTATAAACTCAGTTTCTCAACTTTTGTGTCAATCTAACAATTAATCAATCAATCATAGTTTACGATAATGAAATATCAGTGTACAATTATTTACCTTTATTGTTGTAGTTGTTGTAAATGATAAATGACGAATCTAAGCACTCCATATTTTCACTACAGACACAGCTGACGATACTTTAACCACACGTGTGAACTTGTATTGTGACGCTTTCTTGTTTTTCCAACGCCAAGAACGTTCGAGAAAGACAAAGACAGAGACACAAGCATGCGCCGATTCAATGCGCCTAATTCTCTAGTGCTGCGCGCGCGGCAGACCGATCATAGTTGAGTGGGAGAGAGACGCAAGGCATTCGGCGGGCCTCTCTCTCGTTCGGTGACTCATCGTAACGTTACCGGGCGTTACACTTTTTCATAAGTGACTCCCAGCCGCAACCTAATTTAAGACGTTGTCACGTCAAAAATATTATATAAATGATTACATAGAGGCCTATTCAATGTTTAACTTATCAGGTGCTATCAATTGTTAAGCGGCTAATCATAATGGGTCTTAATACGCGTAAGTAGCTAATAAATGGACAACAACACAACTTGTATTTCTTATGAAAATATAATAATTTCTCATACTATAATGCGAAACACGACTATAACACTCTCCAAGATCTTTAATTTAATTGAACGTGTAACATAATACACTTAATGATGCATTTTTTAAAGCTAAAATTAGACAAGTCTGAAGTTTTCTGCTCATTAATTTTAAATAAACAATTTATTTATATGAACGGGAATGTCAATATTTATTTTCACTTTATTCCTTCATTATGATAATCGATTCACTTTAATACAGATAATTACGAGCGATGTATCAACACTTATCATTGAGAGATAACAAAAAATGGACAATGAATTGTACATACAGGAGACAATATCACAAGAAAAATGTGAAAAATCAGCCAATAGGCGAAGCTCTTTGAGGTCAGCAAGGAGAGAAGGCGGTCCTCAAGGCAGCTGCATCTAGAGCTTCGTGTATGCAGCTATGTGAACAAACAGGCTTATGTATTTAAATAACAACAAACCAACGATATCAGCAAAAACATTAATACAATCAACTCGATCTTAATCACAAATCAATAACCAGTAATTTTATACCTCGCATTGGATGGTAAAGAGAGCTAAAGATAGCTAACTATAGCTAAGTAACAAACAAACAGGTATTTATCTATTTAAAACGTCACTGGAAAGAAATGTATAAAAGCCGTGACAAAAAATGGGCCAATTACGAAAGCTCTCATTATTTATAGAGCGTATGAGGCGTACATCAAAAATTAAATAATATTACAGTCCGCTTCAAAGAGGCCGCGGAATGAAGATTTGCTACACAAAATGTCAACAAGGTATGAGTGCGCCGACAAAGGCGCGGCGCAGGTAGCCACTCCAGTGACACCCCGGGGGGCCGGTGAACCCTGCCTAAACAAAAATTTCAAAGTCACATCTAATTTTAAAAACCTGATGTTAAGTCCATCTGATTGCTATTATAGTCTTCTCCTCATTTATTTTTCTAGTGGAATAAATAGCGATGCGAGCATACCCTTCGCCTGATGGTAAGCAAGAAGACAGCTCATGAACTGTAGTAAAATCAAACAACACTTTGAATTACAAAGCAATGCTTGGCATTCCACTGCGCTCGCCATCTTGAGACATAAGATGTTAGGCCTCAATATGTTGGCCTCAGCAGTTTCTCTGGCTACAGTGTCTTACAAACTGAAACACAACAATACATTTATCGGAATATACTTGTCTGTAGCTTTGTATCAGCGCATATTCGTTCCACTGCAGGGAACAAGCCTCTTCTACAATCATAAGTACGACTAAGAAAGGTTAGGCCACATAGTTCACCACGCAGGCAATGTGCGATTTGGCGGACTAACTAAAATTATATTATCCCCCATAAGTGATTATAACACACGTTCTTACAAAAACAGCAAGTTCTGTTCAACAATTTTATAACGTACAAAATCACTTTAATAACATTTAATGCCCACTGAAAAATACGTTAAGTGCAGCTCTGCGGATACATATATGGCGAAGGTCGGGAATCCGAGGTGCGCCACGCTTATTCCACAGTAATCAGTTAATTGTGCACCCTTAACGAGTTTACCGAGTATCGAGTATTTTCAATTCCTCCACTCCGAGACAAGATTTTATAAATACTTCAAATGTGTTTAGGGACGGAATGAAATGTACTGCGTTGTTATTCAGTGCATCTAGCTACTACTGATTTTGTAAAAAAAACCTACATAAGACGACAAAAATAACACTTTTTTTCCTGACTTATTTTCAACAATGTATGTATGGCAATTGAAAATACAAATATATAAACATATATACTAATAATGGAAGAAGTATGTTTCTTGTTATTCTTTTTTGGACAATTGTACGTACCTGTATGTATACTTTCATAAATAATACTTATTCCAATAATCATGTACGAAAGTAATTACGTAAAAGTACTGTGTGAGGTAATCTTCGTAGGAATTGTCTTAGCAGGATATTGTGAAACCTGCAAGATCCACGTAGGTACATTCTTCAACACACCAACGACTTGAAATTCAATTTCTTCTGTTGGATATATTTATTTATGTACATTTATAATGAAACTTGTAACGTTCATATTTACTCTTGATAATAATTCAGAGATTAAACGTCAGAAGCCCATGTTTTCCGGTAACTTAGCCAATAAGAAAGCAATTTTCTTCACTTCCTTGAAATACAAATAAACACACTGCACACCGCACGACGTTACAGCTATCAGGTAAATTGAATGTACCAAGCCAATAATCGTTTTGCATAACTGCGTATCTTCGTCGCAATGAGTTCACGTTTGTTGATAAATATTGAAATCAGCATTGATTTCCATTTGGGACCACACGCAGCGCGGCATGTTTGTTCTACTGTAACAGCGAGATGTTTTAACGGTCCGATGCGAGTATTAATAAAGATGACATGCGACGACGGCCGACGCAGTCACATTTATCTGCTCCACAAAGAATCCGATTAATCCTTGATTAAAATAATTAGCCATTCGCCACGGAACGGCCGCGCGCCGCCACGCCGCGTGTCAGGTGTGATCGCGCCACATCGTCACGTTTGAAGATTTAAACATTTAAGAAGAGATTATTTTGGAGGACGTATTTCATTTATATTGAGTGTACTTATTTTTTTGTTATACATTAGGTCTGACGAACGCGCAAGCAGACCTGGTAAGTGATCACTGCCGCCCATGAGCATCCATAACGTTTGGACCATAAATGTGTGGCCGGTCTATCAAATCGGGAGGGGAAAGAAACAAAAATTCACAAAAGTAGCATACAGTAATCAAACGAAGGAAAAGCGACACCACAGCTGCCACTTCACGTTGATTTCCTGTAAGACAGTAATACAACCAAGACGAACCTGCCTATTCATGCTTAGTTATGATTGACAACAGCGTGGCTCTATCACATAGTAGATCCGATTTTGCTACATTTCGCAAGGCGTCTAGTGTACAGCCAATAAACAAAATACCTTATAATATCTTTCATACCTGGCAGGAATTCATTTAAGAGTTCATTATGCGGTGTTAAATCAATCTAATTTGTTAATAGAACTTATTAAAGTTCAGGTAAAAATAAATTACATGATAGGCATTGTAAATGTGTTGTGAAACAACAATTTAAGTTTTATCCAGTTAAATGTTAGTTTTTATTTAAATAAGTGCTCTACAACAAGCAGTTAATGATAAAACGACAATCAATTAATTAAGTGTTAGTCGAACCTGTATTTAACACACATGCATATAAAAGTGTTTTGAAATAAAACTATTTTTTACGGATTGTTTTAATGGTACATTAGAAAGTACATACAAGCATCAATGAAGCATGAAATAAAATGTTATGAAATGCCTCATCTAACGAGTAACGGGTGTCGTCATTACAAAGTCATTGTGGACACCTTACATTAGCATTTAATATAAATTATACGTAGGCATTTAGGATTTCATTTGATTTTAATACACTGACCGTCCTTAATCTGAATCTTAATCTGTCATTCCGACATCACTAATTTACCTTTTATATGCGTACCATTAAGTACTTAGCACTTATCTGTCCTGTACACTGAGCAGGTAGCAATAGAATCAGATGATATACTGATATTGCCAATGTGTAAATGCTCGAAATTGTGATGATACGCAATCTCAAATGGACACGGAATATAATTAACGGCAATTAAATATACACCGATAAATGGAATGTCAATAAAATTATACAGCAGTTACCTGCGAAAAATAACAAAATATTAAATGTCAAAGCTAATAAAGGATGACAGGTATTGGTAACAAATATTTACCTAGACACATGTACCAAAGTAATAAATATATTTTTTCTTTTTACCTGTTCATTGCATATACCAATTTCAACTATCTCCTGTTAGAAAGTGTGTTTATTTCCTTACTCCATTTTAAATGATATATTTATGAAATTGTCTGAACATGGTATTAAGCAGTATGGTATTGTTATAGTATTGATTGAAAATTAAACTTCCGATATGTATTGTTGAAAACTCTTAACTTTTCAAAGAGGATGTAGAAAGGAAGAAAAATATTATTCATGTGTCTGATATTAATATAATTCTAAGACATATTTCTAATTATTTTGACCTTAAACAAGCAAAGCAAAATGCCCTAATCCCACCCAAAACTAAATAAGAATGCCAGTACGTATCGTACTTTAAATCTCAACTCAGATTCATTGCAAGGAAAGTCTTTTAAACCAGATTTATGTTCAAGACAAGTAAACGAGTAACACAACAAATAAACTCACAAAGCGTATCATGACATCGTGTCTGTGGGAGTGGATGAAAGCACCGCCGATACAGGTTGTCCTTTGTGCTGACTGAATGATGCGAACAACAGGATCATGCTGCCCCGATGACCGTGGGAGGTTCACGTAAGCCTTTTACCGTGGGAACCTTCACAACAATTGGGTTTCAATTATGACATCTAACCATTAAACCAGGTAGTTAGGTCGTTTATTGTGTCAAATGTGAGAAGTTTGAGTTACCGCAAATCACATGAAACCTTTTACCTACGAAAAATCGGGTATATGGAGTATTATTTTTTGTAATATTACTGGGATCTGAGTTAATAGAGCAAGTACAATATAATAAATTAGCGAATTAAAAAATTAAAAGTTGGTAACAAATGTTTACGTAAAAACAATCTAAGTGGATAAATTAATAATGTCGAGTAAATTGTGTATTTTTAGCGCTAAGGGCGAATGTGAAGTAAAGTTTTTCTCTAAAATTTTGTATAAAAACGTGCAAATTGAAAAGAAAGAGTGAAGATAAGCCAGTTCTCCGAAAATTCATAATCTCCAGCTGATAAAGCTGTTCAAATCCCAAGCGATCAAATTCAGTGGAGAGGAAGTAGCCAAATAACACTCATTTTCCTCATTCACAGTTAACAGCATTTTTATGCACGCTTTTATGACTTCAACACTTATATTACCGCACATTATTGATCTGAAAACATGGCAACTTTTATTGGCGTCTTCATTCCACCTCGGCTGATGAACGCAATCATAATTTAATTTAATGGCACCGACACTTTATTTTGGGAAAGTGAATAAGCACGGGGAATTATAATAATAACAGTTTTAAACTTCATTTTATATCGCCTCCATTTGCGCGCACTAATTGCCATGCCAGGAAATGGATAAATAATACGCAACTCCAATGGACGTCTGTAAAATGTAATAATAATAAATAACTTCACCAAAAAATGGAACTTCGTTATATATCATGTAAACTAATTAAAGGAACACAACAGGTTGCTGCAGAAATTAGGAGGAGGCATGTGATGAGAAGAGAACTTAGTGTGGCGGTAGAGATTAGAAAAAAGTTATCATAACAAATTAGAGTTTACTTTTACAAAATTCCTAAAATTTCACGTCAGAATATAACATTGGTATGTAAGTGTGGTCCATTTTTTATTCTGTTGTTACTTACCTGTACTTATTTAAAAAAAACAACTATTACTGCTTTCATACAAGTAAGATAAGAGTAACGCGCACGTGCGATCACTAAAGCTAATTTACCACCGTCATGAATATGCATAAACTGATAAAGCATCGTCCTTTTTACCATCGATATAATATTATAGAAAATTCTAATGATCTAAAAGTTACGTGCAAAACCTATTGTATCTTAACCCTTCAGTCAATTGGTTACAAAGAACAAAATACCTAGCGTTACTACTTCATCAATAACCCTATTTAATGGTTATGAATATGCAAAAGTAACAATTACGGTAATCAATATCATTGATAGCTATTTGTTGCCAAGTCATAGTGATATCATTAACATTTCTTCGACGGGATGTTATTTTTCTACAACCATTATGTTGTACGTCATTCTTTTATGCAGTTAGAGGGTTAAGTGCAGCGCACCTGGTCTTATTTTTATCAATATAATGAAAAAAGTTGTCAATAGTCGAGAGCGAAACCACTCATTGGTCTATGTAGGTAGAGTAAGATCCTCTGCCCATCCCTTCGAAATTACAATTTAAAAGTGTGAATTTAAACATGCGAATATATGTACAATTTGTACAAAAGTCATACAATATTATTACGTATCCGGCAAATAATTGATGTTTCCAGTTAAAGTTGTAATTTTAATGTAAAGTATTTCAACCCTTATGGAGAAATACAAGTATTAACGAATTTCAAACGTTTGTTGAGTATAGTGCGACACAAAAGAGTAGAAAATAAATGAGGGCGCCACCATCGTTTGTGTGGCAACACAGTTAGGGCGATACAATCCATCTTGATACTTTGTTTAAATTATTATACGGTAGACCGTATAAATAAGAAATAATAAAGGTTATTTTTCCTGAAAAAACATATGAAATCGCCATAAATATATTTAATTAGTTATAAGGGAATAAAAAATACTGTTTCGTTAAAAATATTTTATTTATTATGCAATAGTATGCAGTATCGCTCATCATAACCAATGTATTCCCTTTATTTGGCTTATATTTAACTAATTGTAGGCACTTCTTTTTGAACGATATAAAAGAAATAAATTTTCTGTCGAATCGCACATGTATCAAAATCATCTATTGCCTTTGCAGGACGACCCTTTCTTTTCTTTCGACAAAAACTTTCCACCTTTTTCAGCACCATGTTACGCTATCCGTGCGTAATGAACTCTCAGAAACACCTAAAACAATAACAAAAAATATTATTACATCGAGATGTACAATCAAGAAATAAATAATTTAGAAAAAAACACCAAATATATTTTACTTTTCCTGTTTCCGTTATACTATGTATTTTAGACTAATGTGGACAAACAAAGAATGTTATTTTAAAATAATGTTTCTTGAAATAGTTTACGTCTTATTGAATTATTTGTACTTGTGTATATTTTTTTTAATAATTGAAAGAATAAGTGACGATGCTCAAAATGTGGCAGTCGTGCTATAAATACTCCAGGTTATGTTTATGTTTGTATAACCTCAAAAATATGGTTAAATAAAGAATATTCATTGGTAATCACAAGAATATCCATTATATGCATATGTTAGTTCGTTCTTTTTAGTGTTTTGTACAATTTTCAACTATTACTTACCAATACAATCAGCCCTTCGTTTGTAAACATCGTCTTAATTTGTTAACAACTTCTCGGCTTTATATTCGTCCATACACCACATGAAAACTTTGTATATTATTTCACGGGCACCGCCTCGAATTACTTTGTTCATGATAACTTAGTTTTATTGTTCACGATTCGAAATTAACACACTATTCTAAAAAAACTCGTGAAAAATGTCGATTAATAGCAATGACTGACAGCTCGTGTACTTCATTCTGGTGTTGCTAGGAAATGTTTTGCTTTTAGTTCCCAATTAATTAATTTCTACTCTTTTATGTCGTGCTATATATTTTCCCGCGGCAATATGATTGGTAAATCACACAGACCAAAAAATATGACTGCAACTTTCACCCTAATTATTTTTAAATAATCTTTAACAAACGGTATATTAACGGGTATATCAAGAGTGCTAACGAAAACTAAACTAGGTGGTAGTTTTAGGGACTTCAGACACAATACAAATAAATTTAGTGCAAAAAGTTGTGACGACTTTTTTTGTTATTTTTATTAAACATATTTTTTGCTTAAATAATAGTGTACATCCTTTTGTTTTAAAGACGCTATGGTACGCAAGGCTTTAAATTATTATTTTATCAAAAACTATGGATTTACCACCTAAATTCAACGATATTTAAAAAATAATAAAAAAAAATGTCGCGTTTATTGTAAAATTTTTAGTAACATTGTGTTTGTAGTCACTAAAACTAACACCCGGCTTCGTTTTTCTACCCTACCCACCCATGGTAAATACTAAATAGGATATGGCTATAAAAGGCTTTATAAATACAGTTATTTGTCTAACAACTGATTTCCAAATCAGTTGAGGCCTACTCTACAATCGAGTGTAGGATTAAGACTAGTTAGACTATATAGTCCTCCACGCTAGCCGAGTGCGGATTGGCGAACATACCATACCATAGTATATACCATACCATAGGCGACATACCATAGTAATTCATACAAATCGCTATGGTATGCAGGATTTCTCACGATTTTTTCATACACCGTTTTAGTGGGTTATGTTACGACAGTTGGTTAGAAGCCGCCTGTGAAATTAGAGGCTGCGGGTTTGATCCTCGGATCGAGATAAATGTTTGTTTCCTCCGCAAGTATTGCGGCCTCACACAGTAGTGTGAGGCCGAAAAGTCTCTTGTAGTAAGTTCCTGATACCCACAACACAAGAGTCAGCCTTAGTTTGGGGTCAGGACTATGTATGTGACTTGGATGTATTATTATTATTTCTCAACATCACCCTGCAACATTGCCTTTTATTATCATAAGGCGCACAAACGAACGAGTTATTGAATGGTGCTTGATATGTTTCATTGCATTGGTCCAGCAAATGATCAAACAGGTCACCTGATGGCCATTTCCGCCCACGAACATTCATTACGATCATGGATGACTTACCAGCCCATAAAATCGGGAAGGGACCGGGAGAGAGGTATTGCGCATCGGGCAATCTCACTTACAGAACAAAACGCGACAGCTAAGCTGTCACTTCTTGTTGATTTTATGTGAAACAGTGGTACCACCCTGGACAAGTCTGCCCATTTATGCTGAGTCATGAATAATAACAGCGTGGTGGTGGTGACATAATTATGTATTTGCATAAGTATTTAAATCATTGCAAAAACTAACGCTTCGTTTACAAACGTATCAAATTGATAGTTAATAATAAAAAAATGACCTATTAGTCATTAATTAAATATGAAATAGACCCAACGGCCACATACATAGTACGCACACATGATCATGCCTCGTATCGTATCAGAAACTACCGGAGAGTTCAGTCTCACAATGTTCTACAAAATATCTACGGATCACAAATATTTGTTTCGGTGGGGGGATCGAACCCGCGGCCTCTCGTTGCACAGAGCGCGGCTTCTAGCTAACTGCACCAGCGAACCGTGCCGTAATCACCTACATACCGAAAGTCAAAGACCCATGCTCAATAGGATGTGCGGCGAGAACTATGGGCTGTGGACCGAGTATTGGAGAGCAAATTAATATGCATACAAATTTTGCCTGGAAATAATATTGTTAACACTTAAACAGCTACCAACTCTATATTCCCGATATAAAATAAAATAAAATAAAAATGTTGGAATCCTTTAGCGTCGTAGCCATAAGCGTTATTCGTCGTAGCCATAAACTGAGTTCGGAGTGTATAAGTTTCATAGAGAAAACTATTGGTTTTAAGAAGTAGGACATTTTTATCTTACTGTACGTCGAACATTCAAAGTTCGTATCGGACTATAGTAACCCACTAGGATCGACATTTTATTGACACATTTGGCATGGAAGCTCGCGGGGTCTCTGAAAACCTCTAATTTATATTTACTTCCGATTTTATGAAACCAGAGGAAACAATTGGGGCCCAGACCGATTAGAAAAGAATTGAATGGTACGGAAAGGCAAGTTTTAACAATAGGTAAAAATTTAATTTATTGCAATGAACGACGAGACGAGCATGCCGCTTGCCTGGGTAAGCGATAAGACCGCACAAGAACGGTAACAACACCAAACACCTTGAATTACAAAGCTATTATTGGCATTCCACTGCGGTCGCCATCCTGAGACATATGAGATGTTTTACATTTCTTATTTACGGGAAATAAGATGTTTCTGGTGCGGAATAAAGCTAAAAATATATGCGGCCGGACACAACTGGATCAGGTCGCTAGATGTAGTAATAAAATAAGTTTTTTTTTACAAAATATCAGTCATTTATTACTCGAGCAAATATTGACGTATCATATAAATGCATTCGTTTGACAATCAAACAAGTGAAGACATTTTCAATGTTTATCACAAATTACAAATGTTTATACAAAAATATACTTTATGGTATTTGAATAAAACATTACAAAGGATTATCGGGACATTACGCGATTAAACTGAAAATATTTTTAATACCAATATTGCAAGCAGAAGAATAGGACACAAGAAAACAGTAGTTGGTCTACCTGATTACACTAAAGCATTAAAATATAAATGATAATTTATATTCAAATAAAAAAATGCTGGATAATTACTGTAGATTTTGAGTTGAAAAAAAGCTTAAGTATAATAGGTTCCTACAATCAGGGACCAATTTCTCAAACTACCCTAAGATCTAAAGTTTTGAGATCCAATCTTGCAATGTTTTGATGTCAACTGGGCTGTCATCATCTCCAGTGTTAGCCGAGCACTCCGCGATGTCCACGCGAATGCTAATGTGAGAGAATTCAAAATCTTTTCCAATCTTCCCCAGGTATGTTGAGTTGTTGCTCTGAGAAGGGTCCACCGATTGGAGTTGGTTTGACTTTGTGACACGAACAAGGTTGCTGCAAAGGTTATAAAATAATATTAATATGTATAAAATAATATTTTTAATTTACATAGTGCGTGGTAACCCGCTCTAGGCCAGCATGGTGGACCTAACCACTCTCGATTATAGAACAAGCCTGTGTCCAGTGGGACAATTATGGTATGTTAAAGTACAGTAGAGTACTGTGCATGGTAGCCTGTTGGTAAGCGACTGTCGACACTGCTGTTTTGGTAGATACAAATTGGCTATGGTTGTATAAGTAGATATATTCCTGATGACATCATCATTACCTATGCGATTTCACAATTAAAAAGAAGCTATCTCAATTATTTAACCTTATTTTATTGTTAACCAGACAGACAGCCAGTTATATACTCGTAATCTAAATCAGTCTGGAATATGCCTTAAAAAATATTGTATAAAGTTTATAAAGCAAAGTCCAAAATCGATAAAAAAAATCTTCTTCTTTTAATATTGGTGGCTCCCCCGTTGTATCGGAGATATTGCCAATGTCAAGTATTTGTTATGGGGTTGTCGATTATATTTACAGGTAGAAGTTAAGCTAGTAAATTATGATGGACACCATACCTAAATCATTTTGGAAATTAAAAAAACCTGTGACCAAATAATTAGGAAATTAGTAAATTGTTAAATAAAGACAGGCAGCCACAATACGAAACTGTTATTTGATATCCAACAGCATGACATGTAAAATTTAGACAAAATAATAAACATATTGGTAGGAACCAAAAATGACAAGAAAATATACTGACATTTCCTTCTCCAACAAACTCTTGATAACTTGGCTACCCTTGGCTAAAGGTTGATCTTGCTTGTTACACAATATGAGAACGGGAGGACTGTTGCTCTGTATCACTGGGTCACACAACACCGTGTACAAGTACCTGCAAATCAAAATTATATTTATCTACATGAACTTATTTACCAATAACATAGCTTTAATAAAATAATATTTAGAATGATTGCATTAATTTCATTTATTATTCATAACATACTAGAAACATATTATTTAACCTCCTTATTATTATCTTTATAAGCGACAAACAATCTACGCCGACATCGAATTTTTACGCGGAAAAGAAGCGGGGATACTTTAGAGAACCTTGTATTAACTGCTACAGAGTTGGTTGATATAATATGTACTATTTTGAAGAGATTCAACACCTTATTCATAGTCAGTTGATAAACCTATTTTAGTTATCAAATGATTTGACACTTAACATATTTTGATTTTAGAATTTAAGAAGACCAAACATTCTACATCTAAAATAGATATCCAAATTTTTAAGCCAATATTAATAATGCCAATATTAATAAGGCCAATAGACTAATTTATTTCGAAAATATAATGAATAATCCGTCTGCACAAAGGAATTTAAAAACATTTGCTATTGTGTACAATGCAAGAATACATGTTTGTTTGAATAGCACTTTATTTACATTAGAGAGTGGTATGCTGTATGCACCATATCTAATCATTGCAAATAGCGCTACCACTTTAATCAGTGGTCTAGTAGAAGTATGCTCAGATAGTAACCAGAGTGGAACTTATCAAAATTTGGACCACACTGATATGAGGGTGGTTTGATAAGTAACATTTTGCGAAAACAAATATTTTTAATTTAAAAAATTGCTCTCTTTATTTTTCCTTTTACATGTAGTCCAGCATCATTCTTTTAAGGCCTTCAAAATGGACATTTGGGTGACGTCTTTATTTCAGCCAAATCCAAACTACAAGAAATGCCTGGGGGTCTTGCCCCCCTCCAGAAACATCAGTATGCAGTTTTTGCTATGGATATGACATGAATTAACACATACACCCATGCATTTTCTGGAAACTTTAGGTTTTTTTCATAGCCAATTTTAGTATTTTTGCATCACATCAATATAGAATTTATCCAAAAGCTCTGGATAATAGTTACTAATGATAGTTTTTTTTTTTTTGTAAATGTATCTTAGATTTAGGTTACATAATTCCTGGTTCTGTATCTTATTTTAATCAATATGTATTGTGTTTGGTACTTACTCAGCAACATCTCTGATCTCTTTTTGTATAGTAACAGAATCAATGACGTAGACAATAGCTTTAGCACTACTTTTGTACTGATCAAAGAATTTATTCCTCAGCCTCTCCTGACCAGGCAAGTCCACAATCCTTAGTGTTTTCTGCAAACAGTTTCACAAAAGAACTTGTTTAAATTAATTGTGATACAATTAGTTTCAATATAAAAAAGACTTGGGTGTGACTTTTAAATCTTGAATACAAAATATATATGATACATAAATAGTCATTATAAGTACAAACATGAATTCCAATACTTAGAAAAGAATGAATTTAAAAAAAGGTAACAATTCATGGTAATTATCAGTCTGTTGAGTATGAAAACCAATAGCTTCATAATAAAACAGCTCTTTTACATGTTGGTAAAGGGCAGGTGGTAATTAAATATTTAAACTACAACTTACACTAGACGTAATGTATTCTTCTACATTTTCCTTCATAGAAGTAAATGTTTGTCTGAATTGTGAGTAAGCCAGCCTAACAAAGAGCAGGGTTTTACCAGAGTCCGACAGGCCCATCAACAATACAGACTTGCGGAGTGTACGCCTTCGGGAGAAACACCACCAGAACACTACAATTGGAAACATTGTTATGGTTTGATGTTATACCTATGTTTGAACTATAATACTGCCAAGTATTATCCAAATCTATTTAACTGTTTTAAATGTGAAAGTGTAACGGCCATTCATCACCAACAATGTCATGTTGATAAAAAAAAAATTTGATACATAATGTACTGAGATGTTTTATTCAATTCAGAAATTTGCCGGAACATCAGAGTTATGTAGGAACTAGGCTAAGAAATATTCTACATCCAACTTAATCCATGTGGTAATTTAATATTAAAGAAAAAATATTGCATTAACCTATTATATTGCTCTGGGTATTTTTACTGTTAATTAATAAGATATTGACAATGCAATATGAAACTGCACATACTCGAAAATGAATATTAAATATTCATACAATAGATTTGCAAATGCAGTTATAAGTTACCAGATGTTAATTTTATGCTCTACTTTTTTTCTATTACATTGTTAATAGCATTTAATCATGACATAGCTATAGTAACTTAAGACGACAAAGAATATTATTTTTTCTGAAAAAACAAATTGATTAATAAGTAATTTATAAAATACGTACCCAATGTAAAAATAAGCACTATAAGGCTCAACAAGGTTATATATCGAGGATCGTTAAGCATGGGCTCTGTGTGAATCTTTTCTTTTACGACTTCGGATTCCATCGTGAAATCAAGTTTTATTAGCCTTTTCTATGTTTAATAAATTAAATCTCCAAACTCACTTTTGAGTTTTGAAATGTGACAAATTTGTGAAGTGGCACTTGTCACTTTAATGCTGAAAACAGACTGTAGGTTTTTGTCTTACGCATAGAGTAAAGAAGCGGCCATAAATACTAGAGCAACGCGTCTTACAGCGATCTGAACAATAGATTCTTTTGTTGTGTGCACACTGTCGGTCGAAATTCGAGGGCATGACCTTCAAAAACAAAAAACGTCTGAGACATACAGCGCAACTAACATAAATTGACAAGTGGTGAAATTAGGAACTAGAAATGAAAATAAAAAATATCTTCAACGCTTTCATTAAAATATTATTTCATAATTTATACAATGTACATTTATACTAGTAGTCCAATAGTAGTAATGATAATAATGTCCAATGTAATGAAATTTGAAGAGAGAAAAAAATAACAATTTCTCCCTGCACCTCAACGCTTTTGGGTGATTTGCGATTGTGGACAAACTTGAGTTTACACAAAAATAGGTTTTGTAAATATGGCTACCAGCTTTTTAAGCCAAACTAATATAACATTTCTTAAAACTTACAATTAAACTAGAATTTACAATACATACAAGGTATAATTTTCTTCATTCAATCTGCATACAAATTAAAATTGTTGAATACAATTTGGACATTTCTATTTATTTACATGAGGTGTTGCTGGGAATCTAACTTGAATTAATAGAAATAAACACCGCAGTTCTTTGACCAGTTGTTCGTAAATACTAGACTGGACGTAATTGACAGCCTCCGTGGCGCAGTTGGTTAGACGCCGCCTGTGAAACGAGAGGCCGCGGGTTCGATCCCCGCACCGAGACAAATGTTTGTGAGGCCCACAAGTATTTGTATCGGGACTGGGCTTTTGTGAGACCGGAAAGTCTCTCGTAGTTCCCGATACCCACGACATAACACTTAATTGATGTTAATGTGGGGTCAGGACTATAATTGACTGTTGAGTGTATTTATTTATTTAATTATCAGTAATTAGCCAAAACTTCGTCTGTGCGTTTATTTAAAAAATGGAAAAAAACGATTAGAGTATGTGCGTAATAGAGAAATTATTTATAATGTTAAATGTAAAGAATACAAATATGCTCACTTAAAGTAAGAAGTATGGGAACAAATAGTCAGTACCTATTTGTACTAAAGATAATAAAGTATCATACTAAAGATAACCGAGTAATTTTTTATACAATTAAATATTAAGTTATTGATGTTAAAATTTCAAAATACACGCGCTGTTTTAGGAATTATAATAGGAAAAAAGTTTATCTTGTTATTTGTCTTCAGGTAGTCTCTTTTTTGTTTTCTTTTAAACTGACACTGGTAGTAGTAATATACATAGCTCGAAACACGATCTTGCCTACTTTGGAATTCACACATTGTATACATAAGTATTTCTAATATGTGTACACGGCATTGTTGCTTAACATTTTTACACAGTAAATTTATTCTCAATGTGTAATCTATGTTTGCGTACAGAATTTATTCAATCATAGTATTATATAATTGATTGATGTGTGATTTAATGTTAATTGAATCATTGATTTTGACAATAAAACCGTTGCAAACTCGAATGTGATAGTACCACAGGTTATCACAGACTTAGAACTGTTTATAATAAGCACCAACTAGGATTAATTTCATTTAAAATATACATATTATTTATTTGTTTATATAGAGATGAGATAAAGAGTACATAAAATCGACTCTTCCATCCCTAAAAGCTTAGTCATTGGCAGACGATAAAACCGTCCTTTGTCAATGAAATTAAAAGAAATAAAAACGTACGTGGGCCCTCTGACGACCCGTACGAACCATGTAAGACGCGCTCTTTACCATAGTTTTGTACTCTTTACTCTATGCGTAAGACAAAAACCTACAATGTGTTTTCAGCTTTACATGGTTCGTACGGGTCGTCAGAGGGCCCACGTACGTTTTTATTTCTTTTAATTTCATTGACAAAGGACGGTTTTATCGTCTGCCAATGACTAAGCTTTTAGGGATGGAAGAGTCGATTTTATGTACTCTTTATCTCATCTCTATATAAACAAATAAATAATATGTATATTTTAAATGAAATTAATCCTAGTTGGCGCTTATTATAAACAGTTCTAAGTCTGTGATAACCTGTGGTACTATCACATTCGAGTTTGCAACGGTTTTATTGTCAAAATCAATGATTCAATTAACATTAAATCACACATCAATCAATTATATAATACTATGATTGAATAAATTCTGTACGCAAACATAGATTACACATTGAGAATAAATTTACTGTGTAAAAATGTTAAGCAACAATGCCGTGTACACATATTAGAAATACTTATGTATACAATGTGTGAATTCCAAAGTAGGCAAGATCGTGTTTCGAGCTATGTATATTACTACTACCAGTGTCAGTTTAAAAGAAAACAAAAAAGAGACTACCTGAAGACAAATAACAAGATAAACTTTTTTCCTATTATAATTCCTAAAACAGCGCGTGTATTTTGAAATTTTAACATCAATAACTTAATATTTAATTGTATAAAAAATTACTCGGTTATCTTTAGTATGATACTTTATTATCTTTAGTACAAATAGGTACTGACTATTTGTTCCCATACTTCTTACTTTAAGTGAGCATATTTGTATTCTTTACATTTAACATTATAAATAATTTCTCTATTACGCACATACTCTAATCGTTTTTTTCCATTTTTTAAATAAACGCACAGACGAAGTTTTGGCTAATTACTGATAATTAAATAAATAAATACACTCAACAGTCAATTATAGTCCTGACCCCACATTAACATCAATTAAGTGTTATGTCGTGGGTATCGGGAACTACGAGAGACTTTCCGGTCTCACAAAAGCCCAGTCCCGATACAAATACTTGTGGGCCTCACAAACATTTGTCTCGGTGCGGGGATCGAACCCGCGGCCTCTCGTTTCACAGGCGGCGTCTAACCAACTGCGCCACGGAGGCTGTCAATTACGTCCAGTCTAGTATTTACGAACAACTGGTCAAAGAACTGCGGTGTTTATTTCTATTAATTCAAGTTAGATTCCCAGCAACACCTCATGTAAATAAATAGAAATGTCCAAATTGTATTCAACAATTATAATATATATATAAAATTGTCGAATACGGAAATAGAAAAGTCACTCGAGTATCTTTCCAACCAAATTAAAGATTACGACACTAAAATTTCTAATCTAGAAAAGGAGCAAAAAATTACAAATATGAAGATAATAGATTTAGAGAACAGAAATGAAAATCTAGAACGTTGGAATAGGAAAACGTGTGTTGAAATTCGAGGTGTGGCAAGAAGGAGCAAGGAGAATAAAGAGGATATGCTGAACATGGTGACTACTCTGATGAAAACAATCAGCCTAGAGTTTTCTATATACGACATAAAAGATGTATACCGCCTCCCACCAAAGCAAAATCTCACTACATCAACACTGGTCATCGAATTCGCAAACATTTACATAAAAGATAACTTTCTAAAAAAAACTAGACAGTACAATAACCAAAATAAGAACACCCAACTGACTCAGTTAAATCTGGGTCTCGACGGCATAACTCCCATTTATGTCTCGGAATACCTCACGAGTAAAGCTAGGAGACTCCACTTTCTTGCACGTGATTTCGCCCTGGCCGAAAAGTATCGGTTCTGCTGGATTGCAAATGGGCAGATATTTCTCCGCAAAGAGGAAGGAGATAAATATATACTGGTCAAGAGTGAAAACACCCTACAACAGCTTCGCGGGACCCAAAGAAAAGAAGAAACCAAAACATAGATACTGCAACTTATTAAATATTGTATACTTTTTTAAATATTATATCATAAGGTCTACTATTATATACTCCTACACACTACAAATAATTATATATACTATGAAACTTTACACACTCATTACTACACAAATTACTCTTTTCACTACTTACTCCCAATGGACATCACACAATGGGCTGCTACACAAATCATATAACTACCAAACTACAGTATCGTTGATTGAATTAATAAACAAAAATTTAAGTCAGGAAATAATCCTAGCCAGATCCCCAATCAGGGTCCTATTTACGAATATCCAAAAAAATGGCTAATCAAAAAGAGGTAAATGATGATATCGATTCTACTGAAATCTACTTTAGTATCAAACATAATGTTCCTGAGCAATGTATAAAAGATCTTGGTGATCCCTATAGACAACTTACAATTATAAATCAAAATATACGTAGTATCCAGAAAAACTTTGATGATTTTAACATATTTTTATCAAGACTAAGTTTTTTACCCGATGTTATTATTTTGACAGAGTGTAGACTTAATGAAAACACCCCAAAAATGCAACTCAATGGCTATGAATGCCACTACTCCAATAATTATATGAACCAAAATGATGGTCTTGCAATTTTACACAAAACAGAACTAAAGGTGAAAATACAAGAACCGTCCTTTAATGATGCTAACTGCCTTATAATTAATATTGGCACAGATTTCACTATTTTTGCTTTGTATCGAACCCCATCGATATACAACACTAAACGTTTCTGCGACTCCTTGGAAAAGCTTATAAGCACCTGTAACACTCCTAACTGTGTCATAACTGGGGACATAAATATAGATATCAAACTAGAGTCGGTTGACAGAAGAGCATTGGAATATTTAGATATTACAGGTCACTATGGTTACTATCCTGGACACCAATACATCACACATAATAGAACGTGCCTTGATCATGTCTTAATTAAAACCAAAAGACACAGCAAGGTAGTTGTATGCCAGACAGGGCTAACAGATCATGACACGGTTCTAATTGGCATTGATAAAGATGCGACGTACCAACTATCTCCCCGTGATGACTTTAAATACAACTTGCGAATAGATAATCTGAACATAGTCAAAGATTTAGAGAATACAGACTGGAGGCCATTATTAGAAATAAATGATGTTACACAAGCACTTCAAGTATTTACTGACAAATTATCTTTTATAATACAAAATCATACAAAAAGGGAAATAAAGAGAAACTCAAAAAATATCAGGAAACCTTGGATGTCAGACAATCTATTGAAATGTATCCGGAAAAGAGACACATTACATAAGGAAGTTAAAAAAGAAGAAAATAAAAATAATCTATTTCTATTACAACGCTATAAATCCTATAGGAATTACTGCAACAATATTTTACAGAATCTAAAGAATGCCCACGAGAAGAAAATTATAGAAAGCTCCAAAGGGAATACCAAGAAACTGTGGTCAACAATTAAAAACATCTGTAATTTGAAAAACAAGCAATTAAGCAATAGCGACCTACTTAACGCAGACTCTGATCCCGTTGTGGCAATAAATATGGCAAACAACTATTTTGCGAATGTAGGCGAAGAACTAGCTGAAAAGTGTATGAGACGCATAGCCAAAACAGAGACTGAGTTGCTCAATATGACAACGAATACCCTAGAGATGAAAGCAAATTGCCCGGAGTCCTTTTTTATGTATCCTACTGATGAGAATGAAATCAGTTCAATTATTAAAAATCTCAAAACAGATTCTGCTCCTGGATGGGATGGAATACCTAATAGTACCTTAAAGAAAGCAAGAAACTATCTCTTACAACCAATTACTCATATATGTAACTTAAGTTTGGCATCTGGAAAGGTTCCTTCTCAAATGAAAATCGCAAATGTATGTCCGATATATAAATCAAATGAGACAACTTTGGCGTCTAATTATCGGCCCATTTCTCTTCTTACTTCTGTATCAAAAATCTTGGAGAAATTGGTAAACAATAGACTTCTGAAATTTCTGGAGAAAGGCGAATTATTATCATCCAATCAATACGGCTTTCGCAATAACAAATCAACTACAGATGCTGTTACTAGCTTAGTTGATTTTGTAGTAACTAAACTTGACCAAGGCGAGAAATGTTGCGGTATTTTCTTAGATCTTGCGAAAGCTTTCGATACCGTATCAAGACCAATTTTATTAAAGAAGATGGAACATCTTGGAATAAGAGGGATTGCATTGGACTGGTTCAGATCGTACCTCTCAGATCGCTTACAAAGGGTATGTTTAAAAGATATCAAGAGCAACTTTAAAAAAGTAGATTATGGAGTGCCCCAAGGTAGCGTCCTTGGCCCAACCTTATTCCTCATATATATAAATGGCCTGTGCTCACTGAAACTACATAAAGCACAAATATTTGCCTATGCCGACGATACTGCCATCATCTTTCATGCAAGAACCTGGAACGAAGCATATAATATCTCTGAATCTGGAATGAAGAAGGTTGGTCAATGGCTAGATCACAATCTACTTACCTTAAATGCAGAAAAATCTAAAATTGTTAATTTCAAAATCACGAAAAGAACAGCAGCTCCAAATGAATTGAAATTACTACACCACACCTGTAAAAGAAACCAAACTGGAACCTGTACTTGCAAAGCTTTTGAGCGAGTAAATACTATAAAATACCTTGGTGTCCATATCGATGATCAGCTGACTTGGCATAAGCATATCGAATCCATACACAGCCGGTTAAAAAAAATACTTTACGTATTTAAAAGGCTAAGACCAGTAACAGACGAGAAAATAACAAAAATGATATATATAACTCTATGTCAATCGGTACTGAACTACTGCATTATCTCATGGGGGTCGGCTCGGAAAAGCTATCTTATTAAAGCCGAACGAGCGCAACGAGCCGTTTTAAAAGTAGCTTATAGAAAAGAATTACGCTACTCTACAGCTGAGTTGTATAGAAAAACTGAGGTGTTAACAGTACGCAAGTTGTACATCATAGCAACTATCTTAAAATTTCACAAATGCTCGCTTGATAATAGAATCGTGACTAAACGCTCGCAGAGAATATATAGATGGAGCAAACCTCCTTGTAGAAGAAGTTTTGGCAAACAGTGCTACCTCCAGATGGGCCCGCATCTATATACTAAATTAAATTACCAATTGAATATATTATATCAGACTACCCATAACTGCAAAAAAACTGTAACCAAATGGCTAGCAGATCTGAGCTATTTGGATACTGAAAATTTAATTAAATCTTCTTGATAACCACCACAGTATCACCTCTCTCTACGTTACACACGCACGCACTCACACACACACACACACACACACATACACATACACCCCCCCCCCCCCCCACACACACACACACTCACACACAACAATTTGAATGTTCCTTAGTTTTATTTATTTTAGCTATGTAAACTTACATGTACCCAAACTGTATTGGACGAATGACTAGATCCCACAACACAGGGAATCCTAGTGTGGGGTCTAGTGCTTTTTATCTATATCCTTGTACCTTTTGTTGAAAACAAACAATAAACATTATTATTATTATAATTTTAATTTGTATGCAGATTGAATGAAGAAAATTATACCTTGTATGTATTGTAAATTCTAGTTTAATTGTAAGTTTTAAGAAATGTTATATTAGTTTGGCTTAAAAAGCTGGTAGCCATATTTACAAAACCTATTTTTGTGTAAACTCAAGTTTGTCCACAATCGCAAATCACCCAAAAGCGTTGAGGTGCAGGGAGAAATTGTTATTTTTTTCTCTCTTCAAATTTCATTACATTGGACATTATTATCATTACTACTATTGGACTACTAGTATAAATGTACATTGTATAAATTATGAAATAATATTTTAATGAAAGCGTTGAAGATATTTTTTATTTTCATTTCTAGTTCCTAATTTCACCACTTGTCAATTTATGTTAGTTGCGCTGTATGTCTCAGACGTTTTTTGTTTTTGAAGGTCATGCCCTCGAATTTCGACCGACAGTGTGCACACAACAAAAGAATCTATTGTTCAGATCGCTGTAAGACGCGTTGCTCTAGTATTTATGGCCGCTTCTTTACTCTATGCGTAAGACAAAAACCTACAGTCTGTTTTCAGCATAAGACGCGCTCTTTACCATAGTTTTGTACTCTTTACTCTATGCGTAAGACAAAAACCTACAATGTGTTTTCAGCTTTAGTATGTGACATTTAAATTTTAAACTATGGATATCGGTTGTTTTAGCCATACTAATATCTAATCAGTATCAAAAATCATAATTTCGTATCTTTATTGCATTAATATGTAAAAGTTCAAATTTTTAAGCAAAACTAATACTTTCAAAAGTATGAAATAAAAGAATATATTTTAATAAATACCCTTTTATCGCAAACGCTTTGACTTCGGCCGGGTATAAGCTTCTTGCTTCGGCCCATGCTTCGGCCTTCGTCTAATCTTGTTTTGACATGGTCATCACATGAAATATTTTATTCATTTTATTGTCAATTTGTCATAAAATGATAACTGTGATGATAACATTCTCTTGCTATGCTGTGTGTTAATGGTTAATGTGATTAAATAAATGTAATGATAAATATATTATATCATCAAAAAATTACATATTTAAAAAGATTATAATATAGGACATAATATTATCGTGACATACTGGTTTTGTTTTCAGTTTGGTTTTCAGTAATTACTGGTAATTACCAGTTTCAGTCTAGCAGTGAGTGATAGTCTTTTCATGACAAAGTTGAATTAATCGATAACGAAGTAATTGGCAAATCTTGTAAGGTCAATGCAATATCTTTAAAAACATAAAATTCCGTGGACATTTCACATCAATATAAGCGGCAACTTGATAAGATTTTAGTTAGTTCTTGGATGGGGCTGAAGGGTGTCGGTCGTGTAATAAATCGGTCCTTTCAAGGAATTTGTAATATAAATAATTATCGAAATATGAGTATTGACATTGGAGGTAAGTGCAAAAAGTGACTATAATTAGTGTTTTATGACTGTTTTATCTTAAAAATATTAAAAGAAAAAAAAAAGTGAGGGTATAATAATAAGTAATGACTTAGCACTTCTAATTGTTATTTTTTTTACAGGCATGAGATTAAAATACAAAGATAAAGATGACACATTTTTAGAAAAACATTTGGTGTCTAAGGAACCATTTGGACAATTTAAAAATTGGTTCGATGAAGCCTGTGGAAAGAAAGAGATTTTGGAGCCTAATGCCATGTGTCTGGCTACAGTATCTCAGTAAGTTAAATTCAATAATAAATAGAAATGGTGCATAAGAAAATCTACATTTATTTATTTTTATCACAGGGAGGGTCATCCATCAGCACGGTTTGTGTTGTGTAAAGGCTATGGAAAAGATGGATTTAAGTTTTTCACTAATTATGAAAGCAGGAAAGCCCGAGAAATGGTTTGTTTTATTTAAATGGCATACAATAACTGTATTTTTATCTCTTGTCAAATAATATATTAAATCATTTTAGGATGCAAATCCAAATGTAGCAGCCACATTCTACTGGGCATTTTTAAATAGATCAGTTAGAATTGAAGGTGCTGTGGATAAGTTGTCTGAAGAAGAGTCTACAACATATTTTCATACCAGACCAGTCCCCAGTCAGATTGCTGCATGTACCAGTAACCAAAGCACTCCAATTGAGTCTCGAGATATTTTGTGTGAACGTGAAGCAGTCTTGGAGGCAGAGTATTTGATTCCTGGCAAGGAAGTGCCGAAACCCAGCTTCTGGTAAATTATCAACCAATTTTATGCATACTATCATTTTTATTTTTTACTGGCAAAATGTTGCAATGCATTTGAAAATGGAGTGTACATTAAATAGGCAATTTATCAGTAAATATTTCCAGTTCCAATTTTGCAAAGTCTGAATCTGGAATGCAAGACACTTATACACTCTCTATGAATAAGTGAATGTATAGGTATTAATGTATAGGTTAATAGATTTTTCAAGACCATATGGTTTGTTGTTATCAAGATCAACATGTAATAACCTATCACCAATGCCAATATTCTTATCTTTTTTCTATTTGCCAGTGAATTACAAATTTATATGACTATGAACATTCAATTATGGGAACCTCTTTGTTGTGAAATGCATTACTTATAACTAAGTAAGTACTTTTATTGACCAAAGCAGTCTATTTTTCTATATTTTAGGGGTGGGTATATAATCCGTCCTAGAGCTGTGGAATTCTGGCAGGGACAACGAGATCGCCTGCACGACAGAATTAAATTCAGAAAGCCGAAAGATGGAGAAGTGATAGATGGCAAACTTCTGCATCAAGGTGAAGATGGATGGGTTTATGAAAGACTATCTCCTTAAGTTTGTTCTCAAAGAAATTTGAAATACAATGTCTTCCATTATGTATAAGTAAATTATGCACATATTATAAAATCATTGTTTATTAAACCTATATCACAAATTTCTTGTTACTTTCAATATTTCTCTCTGTATTCCATTAGTGTTCTTCCAACACACTTCACTGCTTAGACTGTTTGTTTCCTTAATATGCTGTTCAAATTGCCTGACGCCTCCTCCAACACCAAAATAGCATGTTTTTGCTGCCACTAATACAGTGCCATGTTCGCTTAGTCTATCAAGGAAAAGTGTTGTAAGCTTCTCATAGTTGGTTTCATTATAAATTGTTTCAGATGTAAGTATTACATTATATAATACACCTTCTGGAAGTTTCTTGTTAAAAGATCCCCAGTCACCAGAATAAAATTTACACTTTTTTATCTTACTTTCTCTATCTTCCTCATCAATATTCAGCAGCATGTTAGGTATTGTCACATATTCTAGGACTTCCTTATTCTGAAAATATAACACTGCATTATTTCATTTCACAGCTTTTGATGACAATGTTTTCCAAAGGTACGAAGGCCTTTAAATACCTATTCAAAATGCTAATTAAGTTTCATTTAATTAAGAGAAAATAATGTTTACAAGTATCACACATCATCACATTGATATATTGATAAACAAATGAGGTGGTGTCTGCCCCATGGTTTTGAAAGCTGTAAAGTAATCAAAACGTAAGGCAGTGAAAAAAAATGTTGTTGAAATAAATTAAGGTTTTACAATAATAATCAGTGAGGAATAACAAGTAGATGCTTACATAGTCTTGGAAAGTAACATCAGCTCCATTCATGAATGCATAAATTCCTAAAATTCCTGCTCCACACCCCAGGTCTAGCACATGTGAGTTTTCTAATGTTATTTTTTCATGATTTTCTATTAAATATTCAACCAAATCATAAGTACATTCCCAAATCTTGAGTCCACCTGCAACATAGATATGACTTCATTCAATATTAACACTGATACAAAAAATAATTTAACACCAAGACTGTGGACTAAGCCTGGTGTAGGTATCTTCATGGTTATACAAAGTGTCGGTGTTATAAATGCTTTAAACTGCAACATCATTAAATAACGTCAATTAAAACAAATTAAAATGATTAATTTTATATCGCAATAAAATTAAAACAATGATATTTTCAAAGAAAGTAAATAATAAAATAATTTAGTTAAAATACAACAGGCCTTATATTTTTAGCTACTGCCCTCAGTTGACCCAGACCAACGCCCGACTCCCGAGTCGCCACCCTCGCCCCCGCCCCTGACCCCCGTAGTGTTGCTGTGTTAGATTTAAAAAAATACGGGAAAAGTTTCGTAATAAATAGTAGATGGATGTCTATTGTCTATGAATCGCTGTATGTGTCACTATTCTATTTGTTCATAAAGTACTGGAGATATAATAAATAAATATTAAATACTCGCAACAGTTAAATACATAGTCATGACCCGACATTAAGATCGAGTTTATGTTTAGGTTGAAAATTTAAGGATGTCTCGGTGAAATAAAAACCCTATAAAATTATTTTATAGTGCTAATTTTGTTTTTGTGTTTGTAAGTTACAGAAATAGGTTTATTATTTATCTTATTAATCATATTGCAGTACGTTTTATACTTACTGAATACTATGTTTTGTTACTTGACAGTAAATGTAACAAATTGTTTTAGTTTAATTACGGCGCACCTTGCAACACTGCCCAGGAGTAACGGGTAATCCCAGATTTCAAACTGACAACGTCGCGTCGCGTCGCTGAGCTATTATGAGTTTTAATATCATGAATATGGGGTCTAAATTCAATTATTGATTTTATATCTATGCAACTAATAATAAAACCTTGTATTCTTTTGCGCTTGACTTTGTGTCAATGACCTAGCCAATTTGCTACAGCAGGTGGTTAAATATGAAAAACTAAAAACCTATCCTGTGGATAAACGAGTGATGATAAATTAATAATATTTGGTGTACGGGCTGCTGATGCGATATCCTATCAAACCGATAATTCAAATTATGCATGGTAATACCTAAATGTAAAACGTATCCTAATGGTTTTTATATTAAATGTCCATTGAGTACATAAATATTAGTGAATAAAGTATATAAAATAAGAAATATCCTGTCCCAACCTTCATACTTTCCAACAATAAGATCACTGTGTTCCTTTTCCGCTAATTCCACAACATTTTTAAATCCGATCTCTCCTATATTCGCTATCGCTTCCCTTACTAAAACATGCCCAATCTCAACATCGTGGCATGTAAATATTTTTGCATGGACTACTATAGAGTCCAAGTCTTTTAGTTGATTCGTTGGTACAATTTCTTCGCACTCTAACCATGCTACGTCTTCAGTTTCTAAAAAAAAAGGGTTTTTATAACATTTTTAATTCAATATACACTGCATATACCTATAGGCAAAATCTTTACCTGGCTTTTGGTTATCGTGGTCACCTATGCCGGAGAAGTTAAAACGAAAAGAAGTCATCTTTTAAAATAAAATGGATATTTAGTTCCGTGAGTGATTTGCAAAAAAATGTTTTTCTATACCACATTCATGAAATTAAATTACAGTATTTTTATAACCCAGCACGCTGTATGTCAAATGTCAATTGGTGTGAATGTAAACATTAGTGATGTTCCACAATATAGAAAGTAAAGTGATGTCTTTTGAGAGCGGATACCCGTAGGCCGTAGCCACTAGAAATTGTGGGCTTAACAATAGACGTATTGAAAACAAATAACGATATTTTGTGGTCCGCCGAGCCATTATTGATTTTCCATAAAACAAAATGTATATGCCATTTAAAAACATATCTAAAAACATGCCTCAATTAAATAGAGAGCCCCGGAAAATAGCACACTTGCTAAGTTGGATTTAAGGGCGTAATCTTATTGGTCTGTGGGCGTAATATTAATGTGATAATAAAAAATAAGATTAGGAAAATACTTATTACTTTTGGAGTTATGACCGTTTTAAGTTTTCAGTATTATCACCACTTTTTCGTAAATAATCCAATGGAATGGGTGAAGAACAATATTTTAACATGAAAGTATTTTTTAATTTTGTTAATAATTAAATAGTGAACGAAATATACCAGCAAAAAGACAGCAAAAAACTTTCATAAACTTTACCTTAACACTTAGGGTTCCATACCTCAAAAAGAAAAAACGGAATCCTTATAGAATCACTTTGTTGTCCGTTGGTGTCTGTCTGTCAAGACCTTTTTGCTCATGAACGCGTGAAGGTATTAAGCTGAAATGAATATCAAATACTCATGTCTATTGTCTATCCCTTGGAGCTGTAAAAAATCAAACTTCTAAGTCAACGCAATCAAAATACCTATAAATACAGCTGTTTACGGTGAAAATTTGGGATACTCGTTTCGAAACCTAGACCTACATTGTATTTCCCGTGAACTCAGAATCTTGAAATTTGGGATAAAGCAACATCTTATAGCCTAGATATAGGCAAAATTGCGAAAAGCATACATTTTTAGTTACATAATAAAATATATATTTTTTCATAATTTCAAATTCACTACCCCTTTCCTCTTAAACACGTGGAGATATTGAATTTTTAGTTACATCACATAGGTTTGTACCAACAATTAAGAAGATCGGAGTGCATGGACTTATTTAATACGTCTAAGTCGGATTGGCCGTGCTTAGATCATAGCGCTCTCTGACATAAAAAACATCCTGTATTTTAGTATCCCACGCGATTCTAGGGAGTAAAGATATAATTATGGCAAACGATTCCTCGAATTTTATCATATTTATATACAGAAACACTGATTTATCAAAAATCTAAGTATGCAGTTTTAGTTTTTATCAAAATCAGGCTCGTGACCGCTTTTTAGCATTTTTTGCTATTCCAAACTTATAATTTCGGAATCTAAGTTTCGGAATTATACATCCGCCCATTTGAAAAAATCCGATAAATATAACTGAATATAACAAACGAACTGTTAAAATAATATGAGAAAGTAACTAGTAAAATTGTTCACAACATAATTTAATTGTTAAAAAATATATATTTTAAAATTATTTGAGGGTGAGGAATTTGGGGCCTTGGGCTTTAAAGTATATAATTTAATAATTCTTAAAATGCATAAACCTCATTATATTCAAAAAAATTAAAAAGTCTTAAAAATATGTTGTCATCTCAAATTAATCAAAATATTCAATTAAATTGAAATGGAAGGTATTTCTAATGAAATTTTGTATGCTATGGTATGTTATTTTATTTTAGTAGTTACAATAAGTAAATATCGTTCAGTTTATTAGAACATAATTTGAACGCATCCTTATTTAGTACAAAACCTAAAATTCATTCATTCATGTGCACGAGTTATTAGCGTAAAAGTTGTGCGAAATTCAATTTAGTATATAAAATAAAGGGATTTGTTGAGCTATAATCCCTGCTAGACTATCTACAAAACAATGACAGACGTTGCGAAAAAGGTAAATAGTGGTTGTATCTTTTTGTTTTACACTGCTTTGTTTGACACGAGTAACGAACGTTGATTAGTGTGCGTGACCTTACAGTTTTCGGCCGATTTATTGTTATATTGTCAGTGTAGAATCTGTATCGTCGGGCTACTGAACAGTGTCGTTGTTGGCGTCGTTGCAATTTGATAATTTCTATAATGGAGTCTGTAAGTGCGAGCGCAGTGAATATAACCTCAACCGTATGCGGCCGCGGGGGTCTATATCTGTTAACGATGACTGTTACTAGGCAGTCGACATAATTGGCACACGTGTGATTCCAGGTGCAAGATTACAAAGATTCTCTGAAGCAGAAAGCGGAGCATTTAATAATCAAAGGTTTCCCTGAGAAAATAGTGAAGCTAAATGAACTTTTAGAAACATCAAACTTCCAGAATCGCGACTTGTCCGATGTGCATCAGGTAAACACATGCGTAGTTTATTGAAATCAATGTAATATTCATAAAGTATGCACATAATTGTCAATGTAAATTGTGTTCTCTGTATCCCTAAGAGGAGGATATCTTGAAATTATATAAAAGGTGTGCTGTGTAGTATGTATGTATCAGAGATATAGTTAGTTATACATTCATGCATTCTCATATACCAATAAATGCAGTTTTCTTTTGTCAATAGTACTGAAGTTTTGTATAGTGTTCAATTTCTCTTATTTAAAAACATGAAATATTTGCAATGTACATGTTTTACCAATATCGGAATGATTCATACATCTTGATGGCATAGGCATGATTCTATTAATTTTTTTTATAAATTTTTCCATATACATGTTGAGGAAACTTGTGTAGTTTAGGTATTTCATCAGCAAATTCACTATTTTCATATTTTTAATATCAGTGTGTCACTCTGATTTAACCTTATGGCTTCTTTCTTACTTTATTCTGTGCCCAACACATGATACCTTGCAGTTATATTATTGAGCATGACTATTGACATTTCCTTTTTTCTAATGCAAACCAAGATTCACTAGATATTAAATTTGTATTACTCTAATTTTAAATTTTAAAGCATTCAAACCATTTCTGATCAAGTTGTAGCCTTATAATCTAATTCTATATTTCTAATATAGTACTGTGACCAGTCAGAAGTATATTCATATTATTATTTATTTTATTCAAGACCATAATTATTGTCTATTTCTCAAATTTGATTATAAATAAATAAAATAATGTTATGTTGCATTGCTGGCTGAGTAAAATTTTATAGGAAAATTTTATAACCAAAAACAAAATACGTAAAACATGTGTTTATGTTTTTATATTTAATTATTTATTGGATATTATTATTACTTCATTTACGCCTTAGGCTGTCCTTTCTTTCTCTTAATTAAAAACCCATCCCATGGTTGGCTGTAAGAAATTACTTCGTGTGATAAGACCACTTGAGTGTTATTTTTATTGTGTAATTTCTAAATATGTATAAGTATCTCTGTAGAATGCAAAAAAGGATTAAATAAATAATATAAATAAATAAAATTCAAGGGTCAGTCAATGTGGAACATGTTTGTTATATTTAGAAATAATTAGTAAATTATACCCTTACCATATGTTTTGGTAGCATATTTTATGTGTTACACATAGTGGTTTTTGGCATTTTAAAATGCAAAGCATGTTTATATGAACAAATAGTAATTGGACAGAATGTTCCACAGCACAAGTTGCTGTTAGACTACATAATATTATTATAGTTTAGTAATGGGAATTACTGCTATCTCAAATTAATGTCACCACCTTGTTATTTTTGTAGCATTAGCATGCTCTATATTTCAGCTATTGCAAATTGCCCTCCACACAATTTGTAAACAAAAAACTGCCCATATATTTCTACCATATATTATACCAATATTTCACATCCAAAATAGATTGTTCTGTTTCTTCTTTAAATGGGTTCAATAAATAACCCACGCCTTCATAGATTACACAAAATCTTATAAAAATATTGGCAATTGGCTTTGTGAATCACAATCGCAAATCGCAATATTTAGCTTATATACAGGGTATTTCAAGACTGCTACCGAAAACGAAGCTAGGTGGTAGTTTTAGTGACTTTAGACACAATGCAACTAAATTTTGTGCAAAAATTTGTGACGATTTTCTTTTTATGACAAAATGCGATATTATGATAGGTAATGAGCAAGTAGAACAAGTGAATGAATTTGTATATTTGGGCTGTGTTTTCACCAGTGATGGAAAGCATGATAGCGATATTGAAAGGAGAGTGAATGCGGGAAATCGAGTGAATGGTGCGCTACACTCCTTTATGAATAGTCGGAAGGTCTCCAAAAAGGCACGACTGGCTGTCCATGGAGGAGTGTTAATTCCAACGCTTATGTATGGTAGTGAAAGTTGGGTATGGCAAAAGAAGCATGAAAGTAAAATTAGGGCAGTAGAGATGAGATCGTTAAGGGGAATGTGTGGTGTAAGTTTGTGTGACAGAGTGCGAAATAGCGTGGTGATGGAAACTTGTGGAGTGAAAGAGGATGTAGTGACGAGAATTGAGAAAGGAATGTTACGATGGTTTGGTCATGTAGAGAGGATGGATGAAAGGAAAATTACGAAAGAAATACATAATGCGAGTGTGGATGGAAGAGTCGGTAGGGGTCGACCTCACCGAACATACACCATCCAAATCGGTGATACCCTCAACAAGGGTCAGGTTAAAAGTACCCTGAACCGACGAGAATGCATGAAGACGTTGATGAAAGTGGATGAAGCGAAAGTAGTATGCCAGGATCGAGCAAAGTGGCGGTCTATAGTCTCTGCCTACCCCTATGGGATACAGGCGTGACGATTATGTATGTATGTATGTATGTATGATTTTCTTTTTGTTATTTTTTTTTTCTTTATTTTTTTTAGGATGGGAAATCCATAGTTTTTTCTTAAATAATAGTGTATACCCTTTTATTTTTAAAGACGCTATGGTATGCAAGGCTTTAAATTATTATTTTAGCAAAAACTATGGATTTACCACACAAAATCGACGATATTAAAAAAATAATAAAAAAAATTGTCACATTTCTTAGCGAAATTTTTAGTTCCATTGTGTTTGTAGTCACTAAAACTACCATCCGGCTTCGTTTTCGGTAGCAGTCTTGAGATACCCAGTATATATTACTTGTGAAATGTTATTATCAAATACACTTGCTACTTGTGAATGCTATTGCTATATATTCCAACACTATCAAAGGTTCATCTATAATTTAGACACTATTTCAACAATATGCCTTTAAGTGATTTAACTGTTTGAAAGCTATGCAATCATTGACAGACACACACAGTCATTTTTTTGTATAGATAAGTTAAATATGTTTTATTCTAGGACTTAAACATTCCAATACCTCCACCAGCGACAGTTAGCAATGAACCGAATGCGAAACGTCAACGAATTGATTCTTCTGAAGTGTCAAGCAATTCCACCGTAGATGGCACCCGTGTGTATGTACTACCCAATGGAACAGTACCATGCAATAAGCCTCTCAGTGACCTCATACATCTCGTCAAACCACACATAAGGGAACTTGTCGAGGACTCTAACTTGGTAAGTGTTAGCACCTTGTAATGTGCTAATTTATGTGATAAAATTAATAGTATTGGAAATTGTTGTGTCAACATTGAGTTGACAATCTTTTCGATATTTATTATCAAGCTTGCGTATTTCGTTTGGATAATGCAATGATTTTCAGGGTAATTGCTTTCATTTAATATTGATTTAAGTGATTTTTTTATGATTATAATTAGTCATGAATCTCACTTTACAGTTATAGTTTGCACTGTTTATTAGTAATAAATTAAGATTTTATTACACTAGAATGATATTTACGTATTTATAAATGTAATAAACATATTCCAGCTGAAAATGTGGATTTCGTTTATGATTCCCAAAATTGAAGATGGTAACAACTTTGGTGTATCAATACAAGAGGACACATTGGCCGAGATCCAGTCCGTGGAGTCAGAAGCAGCTGCGTTTTTCGATCAAATCTCACGATACTTCATCTCGAGGGCGAAGATTGTATCCAAAGTCGCCAAATACCCACACATTGATGACTACAGGAGAGCTGTAAGAGTAAGTACCTCTTACTAGACATATTACCAATGATGTACCTACTCGTATATTGAAGCGGAAATTGCGAATAAAATTTAACTGTTTTTTTTTTCTGGAACTGCTGGCTGAGCTCTACAGTTCATTCAGTTGTTTCTGAATTCTGACATTTTGAATGCTGATGTGTGCATTAGCACTCCATATTGGCACAAACTATTCCAGCACTAAGAAAAATGTTCTCACCAATACCCGTTTTGACAATGCCATGCGTGATGCAATATGCATTTCTTGTTCCCTTCGAGCCCGCGTGGCCAGTGCGCACATTCAGATTTTGTTTGTTACATCTGCTTTTATATACCTCTAGGACCGTGGTTCCTAACCTGGGGGTAATTACCCCCGCGAGGGTAAAAATTGTATTTTGCGGGGGTAACAATGAACTTATTTTTGTCTATGTGAAACAAAATTTAATATTACCAAACTTAAACTTGGGAGGAGTGGTAAAATCAGTCACCCTAGTTAGATCATAGGGGTAACGGACCTAAAAAGGTTAGGAACCACGGCTCTAGGATTATTACTAACACGTCACATCATTATTTGTAATATAATTTGTGGCTTATAATCAATTGCAATACATCACACATTTCACTTTATTACTGCCAGTATTTTATCATTCATTAATATTTGACTGGTCATATGTAATTTTGTTCGATTTATCATACCAATTACGAGTTAATAAGGTACCTATCAAACTGTCTTTCTAGGTTAATGTTGGATAAATGTTATTCGATTTACACTATACAGAGTGCTATTGGCATATGGTATTTAATTTAACCCACGAGAATAATCCACCCACGTAAAACAAATTGAGATGATTTTTTGTCAAAAGTCCTGATTTTAATTTTACGATTTTTGGCCACCCCGTAAAAAAAGTAAGACTCGTGCTTATTAGTATTTGAAATTTTGTTATTTCGAATTAACATCACTGCCTTGTTATTTTTTAAGCCTTAGCATGCTCTATATTATAACAATTTTTCACATTTAAAATTATACTCATATACACAAAATTTACTGTTCAGTTTCATCATTAAATGGGTTCGTAAAAAAAACTCACTCCTTCATAGATTACACGAGATCGTATAAAAATATTAGCCGATCGGCTTTGTGAATCACAATCCCAAATCGCAAAATTTAGCTTATTTATATAACTTGTGAAATGTGATTTTGTTTTCAAATTCGGTAAAATGTCACCTGGGGTGGTTAGGGTCATGAGGTTTGAATTAAATACCCTATGTCAATATCACATGTATGTATAATAATGCGAAATACAAATACGGTTCTAAAATTATAAAAACAACTAATTATTTCGTGATGGGATAGTTACCCTACATGGCGGAAAACCCGTAATAATGACTCTTGATGTATCGCGTTACGGGTACAAAATGCTCATATCCACTTACAAAAAGGTCACCATGATTGAATCCAAGGGCTAAAGATAGCTGGTGATTCTCGCCCGATATCTACTGAAGCGACTGCATTTATTTTCACGTGCATCATAGTCTTTGTCTAAAAATATTCATCAGACCATCAACATTGACAGCCCCCCCGCACCGAGGCTAATGTTTTGAGGCCCACAAGTATTTGTCTCGAGTCTGGGTGTTTGTGAGACCGAAAAGTCTCTCGTAGTTCCCGATACCCACGACACAAGACTTATTTGATCTTAATGTGGGGTCAGGACTATGCATGTGACTGTTGGGTGTATTTATTTATTTATTATTTATTTAACATTGTGTATATATTTGAAGTGCGTGGTGGCCTGTTGGTAAACGGACCAGACGCGGCTGCCAGCATGTTCACGGTGGTCGCGGGTTCAAATCCCAGGGCACACCTCTGACTTTTCGGAGTCATGTGTGTATTGATAGTCAATCACCACGCACTAAAACGGTGAAGGAAAACATCGTGAGGAAACCTGCATACCATAGCGATTCATAAGAATTTATATGGTATGTAAGTCCGCCAACCCGCACTAGGCCAGCGTGGTGGACTATATGGCCTAACCACTCTCAATCGTACTCTCGATTGTAGAGTAGGCCCGGGCCCTGCAGTGGGACGTATATGGGCTGATCCAGATCCAGATCCAGTATATATTTGCTGTATAAATAAATAGTGAAACTCAATATATTTCGTTTATGACATATTGGCCTGCAATGTAGCATAATATTTTCTGTAATAATAAAAAATGTAAAAATAGTATATTGAAATACGGATTTATTGTGGGATTGCTAACATTACTGGAACATAAAGTCCATGTTTGTTGTGATCTCGAACATTGTGAATTTCTTCAAAGAACAAAATTATATGAGTAACGTTATGAACGCTGGCGTGTTTGCAGGAATTGGACGAAAAAGAGTATCTCTCGCTGTGGCTGGTGATGTGCGAGATCCGCAACCGCTACTGTTCGCTCCATGACATCGTCATCAAGAACCTGGAGAAGATCAAGAAACCTCGCTCGTCCAACGCAGAGTCTCTATACTAGCCTCTTACATTATCTCAATTAGTAACTCTATAGTCGCGTGCGATAAGAATAATTCCTCGTGAATTTAAGGGTAATGTTGATGCAGTACGGAATCTTATTTTTTATTCACTAGACATTCTACACCCGGTTTCGCGTAGTACAGTATCAGGCGTTGTATCTTAATGGTTCTTAAAAATAGTTTAAACAGGTTTAATAAAAAAAGACGGAAATGTACTACGCGCAGCCGGCTGTGCTTTATCATCGTGTGAGAGCACAAAAGGTGCAAAGCCTCATGGCTTCGTAAATTTTTATACCTATGTATGAATGTATTGCTCTAGACATAAGTTAGGTGTATTAAATGCGTGCGGGTGCATGATTTTCAATAAATATTGTGCGTTTATTGTTCTGATAAATACATACAGTTCACTTCTAAAGTGACTTTCATATACTTTTCCTTTTAGACTCATTCATCATTATAGGTGCTAGTTTAATTTATCTAGTGAGTAAAAAATAATTAATGAATTCATTCCGAATCTCGTTGCGGTGTTGTAGCAAGATGAGTGTTAAACGTATTATACCATGAGACTGAGTATACTAGAATTTCTACTTTATTCCTAATAAAATAAGGTACTTTTGTTGGCGCGCATCAATAGTACTTGCCTCGCAGTTTACGAGAGAACATGGAATTGAAACGTAGAAAGGCACTTGCTATGACACTACAATTTGATTTGGCGCCGATCAGAGATCCAAAAGGTTTATAGATATAAATTAAGCGCAAAATACCGTGTTGTTCATACCCAAAAACATTGTTACTTAATTAACTTCATTAAGTTAAGAGTCATAGGTTCCTTAGTGAAATTTCAGTTCATGCCAGATAAGATACAACTATCCAAAAGAAGTGATATGATTGGCTTATAGTCAATAATTAATTTAATATGTACCCAATGTCGAAATAAATAAAAATACATTTCTATTAATGTAATGTGGATTTTTATTTTCCTCAAACAACTACCACCAGATTGAAAAGAAGTTACATAATTTTGAAATTTTTCAAGAAAAACATAAGCCCCGAAATCTCAAAGATGTGTTTTGATCGTAACTTCCCTGTTTTTCATCTTTCAATATTATTTAGACCATGGGTGCAATTTGATTTACAAGACACATTTTCAAAAAATATAATGTTGTTTATTACATTTTAATCTTGAAAGAGTTCAACATTATCTGCACATTAATAGCTTTCTATTTTTTTCCTGTATTCATAAAAATTCCCATTTCTGAAAAATATGCACGAATATTAAATAATGAATATTAATTAAATTGTGTTGTATTTGGAGATATCTTTACGAATAATTAAATAATTGCACACAATCTATACATGTAATAAAATTGGAGTGTCTGTTTGTAATATTGAAATAACCGTTTTTTACTACATGTATATGAATATATATACGGTACATACACCAAAATAACGTATTTTACAATTTTTGTCTGCCTGTCGTGTTTGTTCCGGCTAATCTCTAAAATGGCTGGACCGATTTTGACGGGACTTTTATTGTCAGGTAGCTGATATAATAAGGAGTAACTTAGGCTACATTTATTTTAGAAAAATTATTTTATTTTAGAAAAATAAAGTAATGTTGCAATGCCCAGGTACTGTCCAGTACCGCCATGGATGTAATATCTAAACAGGATTGCGCACGAAGAAAATGGTGTCATCCTGAAATAAGACATGTGCATGTAGCATAAGGTTTAATTTACTATGGTAAATGACATGGAGGAAGGCCGGTCCCAAATGAGACAGTATGAGAGGTTTCTATCCCTTTTTATTTGCTAGCGTGACCATAATAAAACCCGCCTTAGAACTTTTTTGATCGACAATTCAAAGTTCAGATGAATTATTGAATAACTTTTAATCTGCTTGAATATTAAAAGCAGTTCTTTTTTCGTTAAAATTTTATTATTAAAGTAATGTTTAATTTATACACATTAATTTGCATCTACTACATACTATGTTTTAAGTGAAAATAAACACGTTAAAAGTTTTTCTAATACAATTGATCATGAATTAAGTATAATTAAAAAATATTTATTTCTTGCGATAGTTTTTATTTACTGAGTGATGTAAAATTTCGGCACGGACGTATTACACTAACTGCTATATTTTCACGCCTAAGCCACTGAACCAATTTTGATAGAATTTGATACAGAGATAAATTAGACCTTGGGTAAGGGCAAAAGGTTCCCGCTTGTTATGTAGACAACGCTTGAAGGTGTTGAACAAGGGGATACGCAGTACGCATGGAAAATCTAAACTGTTGAAGTTACAGATGTCAAACTTTTTTACTTATTTTGTAACAAAAATAACTGCACACTTCGTTTTCTTAAAGTTAAACCATAAAGGGGTTATAATAAGGGTTGAAAGGTAGTGGAAATAATGGCGTGAATAATATTAGAAAAATAGAATTATGGGATTTCATTTCATTTCTTTATTGATCCGGTGGTATAAAAATTGATATCTGAACGGGTGGTTCACACATTTACACGAAAAATTGAAATTTAGTGTCAGAATTGATAATTATCGCCGCAATTTTGAACTTTATTGTTAATGATTCGATTAAAATAGGGATATTCGTTAGGGATGAGATAGACGGTACGTTGATTTTAGTTATTACAAGAGTTGGTATGAATAATAACATGTATCTGGTACGAAGTAGGCCAGGGAAGCTCCTATCTAGTGGTCATTGCGGGGTATGCGATCTCGGCCCCCTGAGCTACTGCTATTACTACCAACTTTCCCCTTCGTGGCTGTAGTATCCATCTCTACATTCCATACTTTCCTATCCAATAACATCTTCTAGCCGCAAACTTTCCCCGGTTGAAGACGGACAGCAGCGTCAACAACGCGAGTACCCTCCTGCGCTCTCGAATCCGTCTGCCAAGCGTGGTGAGTATTGGCATAAAAAATAAAAAAGCCTAATAGTTGCTAAAACCAGGATCAGGACTCCAGTCCCCAGCAGCCCCGCTATTCCTGGTTATGGTAGCGGCCACGGTAATGGCGGGACAGATAGTGGTAAGAATCTCTGTGTTGACCCCGGCTACCACACCCTGACGAATGGCACTGATAATACACAACATACGCACTTTGTGAACAGACGAGAAGATTGTTAACTGTATTTTGCTGTTAATAAAGGCTTATTATTTTCATTTTTCATTTCACCTATAAAAAGTATACATATAAAACTATGATTTTGAACTTTTTTGCTAGGTCCTAATGGTGGACCATATTTTGGTGGTCAAATATTTTTTAAACGGTTAGACAATATCACGTTTGTTACCTCAAAAACAAAATACTTCATTCGACGTATTACAACTGAAATATTTACCATATTAGCCAATTTGATTAAAATTCCTGTATTTCCCAAAACATGTACATAGTCACCCTATAGGAACGGGACACAACCCTACCGTCCTACACCTCTCGCTCGGCTCGTTTTTCCGATGACAGTGCGCAGTCCTGTTTATATACTACGTCCATGAGTACCGCACGCAGCTCACGCGCATGCCACCACTGGGCCGTCACATCGGGCGCCTCCCACCACTTCTCACACCAACGAATCAATATCACAAAGGTTGCCTACAGGTGTGGAGTGGAGTGAAATAATATCTCCACACAGGCGAAGCTGGGCCGGGCCGCTAGTAACAAATATGATAGTAACTCGTGAAGTGCTGACCCCAAAGTTATGTTAGGTTCAGGTGAACAATCTTGTACCGTGCGGATGATAGTTACGCGAGACAACGCGCGGTCATTTGAACCTAGCATTGAGGTTCATCCACACCGCAGTTACTTTTTAATCGACTTCAAAAAAAGGAGGAGGTTCTCAATTCTATTGTATGCTGTTTTTTGTGTAGCATCGTTACCAAGCGTTACTCGTCAACATCTGACGGTAAAATGTTATTTATTGTTAGTAAATGTCTCCGAGTTAGTATATGCTAAGTAATGTATCCTAAAATGTTAATATCCGATAATATTAGTATGTTTTATATTATTTTGTCAATTTATGTTACCAGTAACACAGTTTGGATGCGATAACTAACATTCACAAACAAATAGTAACAAGTCGCCTCAAAAGTTACAGATTACCTAATGTTACCGAGTTGCAAAATGTGCTCCAAAAAAGTTATTTCCGGTGTAGATGCACCATAAGATACACAATTTTGAGACCGTGGATATCAGAAATGGGAAACTACGAGAGGTATATTTGTGGGTCACACAAACAAGTCTCGGCGCGGTGATCGAACTCACTACCTATCGTTTCACGGCTTTGGAGACGCAATGACATATGGACCCTTTCTTATTTCCTGCATATTTAAAAGGTTCAATTCACAGTCATGACTGGCTATGCAATATATCAACTGACATTACATTTAAAAAATATTTACACTGACAACGTTCTTTTGGGTAAGGCATTCATCGGATTCGATAGATTTTATTTATTTTGCTAAAGTTTAATTTTACACGCGTAGCTATTAAATTAGGTATGATAATCAATTTTTAAACATGCCGAACAACATGAGCAGAGGTCACTTTGGCGACAGTATTGGAAACAACAACACCGGATTAGACTTGAAGTTTAAAAATTCAAATCATATATTCGATGGGGCAGGCGAGAATATACAATACCACAGCGATTCAGAGTCGATAGCTTCTCGTAAAAGCAAAACACGTTACATAAACCCTGCCATTTACGTAGAAACGGTCGAATCATCACACTCTGTGACGTCGTTGCAAACTGACTCATGCATAGATGATGTCACTCCCCACCCACATAGTACTTATAGGAGCAACTCCACTCCCTTCCTGAGTGGCCGAGAGTCAAGTGGTTCCTCGGGCAGCGTGAAGAGGAAGTCTTGTAGACTACTTGGTACCGATCAAGACCGACAAGATGATGTGGATGAAGAGACTCCCCGATACGACCGCACTTATCGAGAAGATGGACCAGATACGTTCCGGCTGTCAGTGGCATCGCTATCAACTACCACCACTGCGAAAGAGGAACGGGAGCGGAATGAGAAGAAGAAGCAAGAGGCTTTCAAACAGTGGATGGCTCGGAAAGAACAAGAGGTAAGACAACAATTTGTCTTAAGATAGTTATGAATATATATTGTTTGTTTGACGCCCGTGACATCACATCACGGCCACACGGAAGACCAGCGCTGGTAACACCAGCACATGCTGAGTGTGGTCCGTTTTTGTAACGAGCACTATTTGTATTACTTATACTATAATATTTTGATTTTGTTACTGCTACTTGTTACAAATAAATAATTTTCTTTCTTTTCTTTCTTTCTTTCAATCACTACATTGTAAACTGGTTTTGAAAAGAGCAACACTAGAGTTTCTTGCCCGTTCTTCTCTAGTGAAAACCGCTTTCCGAACCGGGTGGTAGATAAAAAAATTACTGAATCTAAATGATGTTCAACATTTTAATGGATTCAATAAATTATTTTCATTTCAGTAGAAAATCTCTGATAAAAAAAAGTATTAAAGTTACACCTCAAAATAATCATGATTTCCACGTTTTAAAAAGTAGGAAACCTTTTCTTATGATTTTTACGTGCAGTAAGTATAAAGGTATAATTTTATATAGAAACGCGAAAAGGCTCGGCTTGAAAAGATGAAGCAGCAAGCAGCACCTTCAACCACGCCGCAGCAACGCGAGGAGTCGTACCGGCGGTGGCTCGAACGCAAGAGGATCCAGATGGAACGGCGCAGAGCTGAAGAGATCATGAAACAGTATCGGATGAGTGAGAAAGCTGAAGAGGAACGACTCAAGCGTGGCCGAGAAAAAGAAGACAAACTCAGCGTGTGGGCAAAAAAGAAGGAAGAAGAATTAAAAGGTACCGATGAAGTACGATATCTAACTGCAATGTGGCACAAGTTTTTTCGATGGCTTTGTAATAGCTGCGTCAAGAGTCTGGCTAAAAGTATCTTTAATCCACACAAACATTTTTCCAGTGTTTTCGTTAATTTCTTATTGACACTGTTCTAAAGAATTCACTCATGCATATATATTTTTGTGACAGCAATTAAACTTCGCGAGGAACGGAAAGCAGCTCGCCTGGCCATGGAAGAGGAAAGGAAACGCGCCAACGGGGAGAAAGCATACCGGGACTGGCTGCGCACCAGCAAGAACAAGCCTCTGCCGGTGCCGCTCAACCAGGGAGAACTAAGTATGTTTAGTTTAGTTTATTTGATTATTCAATATTAAAATTTGAAGGTATTGAGTGAGATGGCTTTTGTTGAAGGATACATGTGGTATTGATCTGGGCTATGGTTTTTTTTATTTCTTAGGACTAGCAAACAGGTCACCTGATGGTAAGTGATTATTGCCACCCATGAACATCAACAACGTTTGGATCGTACATGTCTTGCCGGCCCATATAATCGGGGTGGAAACATGATGGAAGATGAAAGGGATATTAGGCATCTGGCAATCTCACTCACCGAACGAAACGCAAAACCGAAGCTGTCGCTTCCCGTCAATTTTCTGTGGTACCATGGTACGGCCCCGGACGAGCTTGCTCATTCATAATGAGTCATTGAACCTACCCCAGGCCCTTGGTTTCAAGATGTCGGTTTAAGTAGAGGGTATGTTAAATTAGCACTAAGACTTCGCTCTGGGCACTATCCAACAGTAAAGTTCGCTTTCTTAATGAAAAAGGCTGCATCACCCGATTGTGAAACATGCAACAAAACTGAAGATGTGCAACATCTTTTGCTGGAGTGTGTTAAGAACAAAAAAGAAAGGGACCCCTTGTTCAAAAAATTTGACATGAACATTCTAAACGTTGGACGTTCAAAATATTTTAGCATACCCTAAATCCGACATTAGTTAACCTGTGTAATTAAATACTTTATCTACTTATATTTTCATCTATCTTTACTTATATTTATTTTTATTATTATTGTATACCTTAATATTATTTAGCTCTTAAGACAATTATGTAGTGTATAGTTGATAAGATACAATGGGGTTGGCGTATCCGTGTGGATAAAAACCCCTCATCAATAAAGAGAAAAAAAAGAGTCATGACTGACAGCAGATAAATATAAGAAATATATTTCTAAATAATAGTCACTGGACTGTCATGATTGTTTATGAAAACGCTAGACAGTCAAGCGAGCAATCCCAAAAACTTAGCTATCTAAGTAAATTTGCAAAAATGTATAAAATTTGGTAAGGGCATGTGATAGGTCTCCCACGACTTATACCTCCAATATTTTTTCTTATCCCTGATCTATTATTTTTCCTTTCAGGTATGCGCGGCTCTGTGTCAGAAATGTATATAAATCCTGTTCCCTGGCAATCTCTTTCATGATAGGAACCAGACAAAACAATTAGGGTTAAAGTTTTTGAGCAGTTCACAACAAAATCGCAGTTTGGCTGTCTTTTATCAAGTATATTAGTATTATATAGCTTTATGTACTTCGTTTTAGATTAAATTTTCAATTTTTAGATTAGATTTTGTTGTAGTGTGTTTATTTCTAGATTATTGTGGCATTCCGACGCTAATTATAATGTGGACGGTCATTAAATAAAACGCTTGTTTATTTTTAAAATTCTGATTTTTATTTAAGTATAATCGGGGTCCCGGCAAGTATAAATTACATCTAGGAAAAACGTTACATCTACGTTTTCGGCACGCAATCTAATTACGACAATTAAAATTAAAGGTTGCGAATTGCAAAACGTGCATTGTAAAAAGCATCAAATTCTACACTTTGCGTTCCAAGTGCCTTTTTATAAACATTTCGTATACATGCCACAGCCATATTTGCCTATTTTAACATTCTGTATTTCTTGCCAATAACGTGTTTGTAAGATCAATACACTTCTTCTTCCTCTTTGAGTCTCAATATGTCCGATTTGTTCATAAAATAATATGACGGTTGTCGACCCTTAAGATCCTTCAGTACTCTTTTTGCACCGGCGCGTATTAAAATTCTGCTAAGAGATTCTATCTTCTCAACTCCTAATGCGTAATGTAAAGGTGTGCGTTCCAGCTGAAAAAAAAAACTGCTAAATTACAGTTCCAATTTCGATATTTGTAACTCTGAATAGTGAAGTCGTATAACGTGTTCATGGGAGTCGCAAGTTCAAGTCCCAGGACTCACCTCTGACTTTTCGGAGTCATGTGTATAGTGATACTCAATTACCATTGTAACGGTGAAGGCAAACATCATGAGGAAAGCTTCATACCATAGCGATTTGCATGCATTTCTATGGTGTTTGAAGCCCGCCAACCTGCAATAGGCCAGCTTGGTAGACGATATGGCCTTGCCCCTTTCAATCGTACTCTTGATTGTAGAGGAGGCTTGTGCTTTTTTTAATCTTAGTAATCATGATTGACATTTGAACTCACATTATCACCAATACGTAGTAATTCCGGGCAGGTTTGCGCCAAGTAAGCTACGATGTCTTCATGCTGCACCAGCACTGCGATGTGCAATGCTGTCCTGCCGAAAGAGTTCTGACTCCGCGCCAACGTGCGTCCGCCTTCAGCCAACACTAGGTCGCGGACCGCTGATAAATCGCCCCGTCTTACTGCGCCGTGGAGATTATCACGTGATTCCTGGAAAATAAGTTTTTACAATTAATGTTTGTTAGAATTACTAAAGTTTGTGTCTGCCTCGGTGACAGTTATACTACGGTACGGTTACAACGCCGCAGTATCGAGTTTAAATTCCGGGTCAAGCAAAGTGATATTGGATTTTTCTATGCTTACTCATGATTTTGCAAATATTTAGAACTAAATTCTGTCTCAGCAAGCTTTTAGTTTAGTTATTTGAGAATGGAAAGGCAGATAGTTACATTGCCATTTGAATTTGATATTGTTGGTTGATCTGGTTGGATGACAAAAATCATGCAAGCCAAGTTCCATTAAGTTAGGTGTACACCACACGATTACAACATTTATTATTAGAAAAAAAAAACACGCATCCTGTGAGAAAATTGACAACAGAACAATAAAAATAGACAAAGCCACTACCTCAAAAGTAGAAATGGACTCGAGCAGTTTGCTCATCTCAGTGTCGCCGCGCTGCGTGACAACATCTACAATAGGAACGCCTTCCTCATCAACCACATCTAGTATATGATCGTAGCCTTCTAATAGTAAACCCATCATTTTCTCCGTGTTTCCTGAAAATAAAGTTTTAAGGCTAATTGAAAGTCTTACCAACAAAATTCCCTCAATCAAATAAAAAATGTATAAAATTCTTCTTAAATTTTGTGGGTGGTCCGTTTGCTATACTGGGTATATACGAGTACTAATTTAAATTAAATGAGAGTTATCAAACTTTCATGAACAAGATTACCGGTCCCAGGTTTGACCCAGGTCCATCAGATAGTCTATACATGAGCAATATGTAGATATATATATAAGACCATAGAAGTCTTAGAATCAACCAGGATTAAACATTTAAAAAAATATATATGATAAACATACGACATCACCGTTTCTCAATAATTCGTGGTAACAATTAAACAAAAAATTGTTGATGCTGTAAAAAAATGGTGATTAATTTCAAAATCAAAACAAACCTTTTGCAGCTAAATGTAGCACCCATTTGTCGATTTCGGCAGTGTTTTCGGGCACATTGGCTTGTATGGAGACGTCGCGTGCGGTTCTGTACAATTCGTCTCGATACGCAAGGCTGATCTCGGATTCTTGAAGTAATTGGAACAGGGCGTTGCGAGCATGTGTTCTGGCTGCAGCGAAGTGCAACATCGATTGACCGTGTTCGTCCTGCAAGTTCAAGAGAATTAGGTTAGATATGAATATTTAATTTATTTGCTACTATTGGACAACAGTGAAGAAAAAAGTCTATAAAATCCTTAAGACCTATGTAGATTATTTGTTCTCCTCGCAGTCACCCAATAGTTAAACACTTATTCTTAATCTCATATACCTAAAATGAATAAGATACCAAGATTAGTGTTGTGGGTATTAGAAAAACTTTTCGATTTCACTAGGTGACTAGACAGATCCGAAACAAAAATTTATCTTTCGCACAAACATTTCTCATTCTCGCCACGAGACTTAAAACCCGTTGTCTCGTTTCATAGCGCCTCTTAACCAACTGCGTTTCAAAAGTTATCAAAATGTTTAGATGCATACATTGCTTTTAAGTGATCAACATTTACAAATTACCCTGTTAGCACTGCTGAATGCTGTCTCCGGTGCGTCAGGGCTGACTACTGTTTGCGGGTCGACGGTAACTACATCAATAGGCCGGTGTGATCTTGTTGTGGTACGAGCTCCGCTTCTAGACCCGTTCATAACAACGGTTTCTGCTGTTGATTCCTGTGATACCTCCTCATTTTCCACTTCAGCCACTTCTTCGGTAAGAACCATGTTCGTTTCCTGTCAAAAAATGTAGAATTGTCTTAACATCGGGTTTGAATTTCTCGTGGTTCGTTAGATTGAAATTGAAATAGTGATTTCAAGTTTTTCTATATTTAATATAAGAGATATTTCAGTATTTTATGGATTTATTATTCGCAACAGAAATGTTAAAGTAAAAAAGTAATATTATTTACTTGCCTGCGTGTCTATAGTAGGCTTCTCGCTTTCAGGAAAATTTTGAAGAAAACTCGCGAGGAACGCGACTGGATCCTTGGGTTTAACGTTAGCCACCTCGGTCAGACCTTTGATCAAAGGATCGCCGAGAGCTGTGAACACAGTGTCCGTATAAACATCTTCATCTTTCCTTTGTTCCATTTTAATAATAATATTTTTATTTAGCTTACACTGAGCCAGATATCTGCCCTCTTCGGTTTTAAAGATGGGAATGTCCATATGACCGTTAGCGGCGATGCTAGTACCTAAAACCGATCAATTATTCATAGTGGTGGCCTTCACTGGTGGATTTTAACATATGTGTATATGACCCGTTCAATGGCAGGTATGAGGGTGGCTTCGATGAGCGTTTAAAAATGACGCCTGTGGTGGAAACAAACGTTAAGGCTTTATTAGAACACGGCGCTTATAATTAATAACTCGGTTTATTGCCATCGATTGCTTGCTGTTCAGCGTGACTTGCAATATACATATTTACCTTGATAGACATGTTTATAAACAGAGACATTTCGTAGCTTAGTGTTATAGTTTTTAGCGTTAATATTATGAGTTTAATTTGTATTTTTTATGTTTTCTAAACTTATAGGTACCTAGCCGTTAATATACATAAAAGCAATGAAAAAAGTGAAAAACAAAACACATTTATGTGTTTGGACACCTCACACATATGTATCTAATGTTGGAAAGACATGTAGCCGGTGGTGAGCGTGCAATACACAATGTGACGTGGTACTAGTTCAAAACGTGCCGTTTGGTTATTGATTCAATTTGTTTATATGCTGAGTGAAGTAAGCTGTGCGGTATTTAATATTTTTCTCGTGTAAATCACACGAAAACATCACGTCACATCTTATAGAAAAACTATCAAGTACTGACCTAAAATTATTAACATTTCAATAGAAATATATATACAGCCATAAGAAGATGTAGTCCCGCATCTAAAATCTTTCCAACATTCGATAAAATGGTTGTAGAATAAGATTTCTAATGTGAAGTTGCTAATACGAGTACTTGCTTAAACTAATTAATACTAAATTACTTTGCGGTGTTTATTTATTGCTTGTCTTGTTTTTCAAAGTTGTCTATGTCAGCTAAACTGCTTCTTTTCCTTCGAAAAATGTTTGTGAGCATCGTAGCAATGTGTGCAGAGTTCTGCATTGACAAATCTCTTTCTAAATGGAGAAGATTGGATGATGCAGTTGCAAAATCATTAAAGCAGTTTGTTTCAGTTACGCTTAGACATTGATAGTTACTGATCCTTGCTATATCAGGACTTAATGTTTCACGGTATTGCAGTCCTCTCATTGCACATAAATGTTTCATATTATCAGTATCTTTTGAAAGACCTTGAAAATTGACAATGAGACTGAACCGAAGGCCAGTTCCTAGAAAGGTGGGTCTGCTAGACAAATGGCCAAGTTTTTCATGCCATACGAAATCCAATTTTTCATGTAAATATGTCATTATATACGAGAGCTTACTGAACGGGAGTCCAATTTCGCCAGGCGAGTCCATAGGCGCAGAAACAAGAACTCTGATGTGATCGTGAACATTAATCCAAATAGCTATCGTTTTATCATCACTAACAAACACGCCGCGACCGTACGGCCAATGTTTCCCGTGCAACCTTGTACTATCGTCAATCTCGTCTCTGTCGCATAGTGCAATTAGTAAACCATTTGATGCTAAAGTCGCACATATCTCTGACGGCTTTTCTAAAACTTCATTTAACGTGTAGTATGTGCCACCTTTCTGGTCTGATTCAGGATTAGAGTGCTCACTGAATTTTGCAAAGTCTTGTTGCATCAATATCGTTGTTACAATTCTTTCAATAGTTTCTAATTTCCCAACCTTCAGATTTAATGGCAATTCGAAACCATCTAAATTCCTAGAACATTCTATTGTTCCTGAAAGTACGAACTCATTGCTTGGATCAATATTTAACTCGACAAGTGGTTCAGAAGAAAGCTTTGCTGAGGTCGTTTTTATGAAATCTGATTGTGGATGTTTGGGCAAATCGGCGTGAACATTAATATTATGAATATCTTTTATGAGTGGTGTTAAAAATTCATGAAAAACATCGTACACATAATAATCGGGTGCAGTTATTCCTCCGGGAAAATCTTCTTCTACAGTTTGAACGATGTTCCTGTTATCCGGTAGTTTTTTTACAGCTGGCCATATAACGTCGAATAAATCGTGGTCCAATTTTGTTACTCTCCTTTTGATTGCTTCGAATATTGGTCGTTTTAAGAATCTTCCCAATACAAGCGGCGGTGTAGCTCTATTAGATGATGCAGATAGCGGGGTTCGCGAAGGTCTGGCAGATGCTAACAGACGGTAACAACGTTCTAAAGTATCCAATGCTTCTTCTACATTTAACGATCGACGAGATGACACGTGGTCCTCGGGAACTATATGTTTATACCAAAGTTAAATTCATGCTATAATTTTACTTGCAAATAATTGTTTAAGCATAACCGTAGGCTTGTTATTTTACATATTATATATTTTATTTTTCATACATACCTTTATCGGAGAACATACTTTTTACTTCTTCTTCACTTAATCCAAAATCTGATAACAAATGTTCGAACGGTAGCAAATACGGATTCTTGAAGTAATCTTCAGCCGATCTACCATTCTGTGAATAAAATATAAAATTCATAAATATTACTTTGCTAAATATTCTCACAGTTGATTGTACAGATAGTACAAAATACATGGACAAAAATAAAAGAAAACTTTATTTTGAGTCTTACGTCATCTAAATCTTTTGAATTGGCTCCAAGTTGTTGAAGTAGTGTATAGTAGTGTCCATTGTCTGGCAATACAGCAGCGTAGTGTAAAGCAGTTCTTCCTTCAAAATCCACCGAAGACAACGTTTCGGGAAATCTAAAATACCGTTAAACTGACTATTTATCTACATGAAAACCTAACAAATGTTTACAGATTAGAATATATCGGTACCTTCCCCCTAAATATTTGATAATATTTGTTTTGCCAAATACAGTTGCTACATGTAATGGAGTTGCACCATTTGCTGAAATTGGATCTCGGGCTATTGCGAATTTTCGCCTATCGAGCGCAGACTGTAGATCTCTGATGTTGCCTTCTTTCGCCGCGATGTGAACTTTATTGATTTTTTGCTAAAACGTTTGGTAATTTTAATTTACAGATGGTTCTATTTTACAATTTTGTATCAAGTTTTCGTATTATATTGAATTGCTTACCATGTATGTCGGTACGTTATCGAGAAATGCTTGTAATTCCAAATTTTCGGAATGCCTTCCCATTAACCTTGCGCCTTCGCCATTTAATACTAATGTTGCTAGCATTTCCATGTTTGCATTATTAATTAAATCCGTAACTTCTGGATCTATCTCGTTATCCTGCCGAAATTTAAAACACCGAAATAAATATCATGAACAAACATTACTTACTAGCTAAACGTGAAAGGCTATCGCGGACTAATTGTTGGGTTGTAACAAATATCTAAGAAGCTAGCAAATCAATTCATGACGGTGGTGTTACGAGGTGCCTGTGAGGATTACACAGTGCAACAATGATGCTTCTATACTAGTGAACACCACAATCAACTAATTAATTTACGTATTACCTTTAAAGATCGGTTGGAATATAGGTACTTCATGGGACAATTTATGCGTATACTTACAACAACAAGTACTTCTCGTTGGATTGATCCTTTGCCTTGCGTAATACTTGCGTCTTGCGAGTCCTGTTCAGCTTCACCACTTATAATGCCTTCAATGAGACTTTCTTGTGTATTGCGGCCGTTGATCACGTGTCCTTAATTAGCAAAATAATCAAAAATATTGAACTTGTCAGGAACCCCCGTATAAATTACTAATAATTATTATAGTATAATGGTTGAAGTGTATCACGTAGGGTGCCAGAAGAGATATCACGTTTACCTCTCTTGGCACTTCCCAAATCACGTACTTCAGCGGTACTTTTATTATTAGAATCACTATACTCGGAGTGACTATCTCCTTGCACTTGTACATCATCGTCGTCTTCATTGTGTTCAACATTATTGTTACCTTCATTTAAAATAGTACTAGAAACATCACCACCTGGTGTTTTTGATCGACTTTTCGCACTTAAGCTTTTGTTATCTTTAACGTCTTCCGTCATAATATTATCTTTATGTTCACCATTTCTTTTAACTGGACTTGTAAAAATTTGGTACACATTTTCATCCTCAATTTTCGAGGTTTCCTCCATTTTTGAGTCTTCCTCAATTTTTGAGGTTTCCTCAATTTTAGTTCCAGATTTGTGAATGCTTTCAGCATCATTCTGTGATTCATTATTTTTTTGCATTTCTAAAGAATGTGAAATTTCATCTTTTCCTACTTTAGGATCAACATCATTTTTTGCCATGTCGTTTATAACTTTATCTTCTGAGGAAGATATGTGATTAATTTCGTTAAATTTACCTGATTTATTGCCATCGTCTTCATGGGTATTATTATTTCCACTGGACACTTCTGTCGCTGCTGGTACTTTAGTAGCAGTTTTAGGTCTTACTAAGGTACTCTCTGACAGTGCGTTATCTTTTGTATTCTCGTTTCCTCCACTTTTTTTTATTGTATCTTCATTTGTTTGCAAATTTTCAGTTTTTTCTTTGAGTTCATCGGTTTTATCTGCAATATATTCAATATTGTCTGTATTATGAGTATTTTCAGTTTTATCTGTACCTTGCACAGTATTTTCTTTACCAACATCACTAATTTCTGTAATTTGTACTGTACTTTCTGTATTTTCGTTAATATTAGTTGTATTATGTTCAATAGTTTCTGTATGACGTTCAGTATTTTCAGTGTTTTGCTCAGTATTTGCCATATTACCTTCAGTGTTATCAGAAGTTTGCTCACTGTTGGCTTCTTTGGGTTCAATATTTTCTTCGTTTGATCCTTTTTTTTCAGTGTCATGTGCAGAACTTTCAGGAGGTTTTGCTTTTTCACTTTCTTTTTCAGTTAAATCTTCGCCAGAGTTTTGGATTACTTCGGCATTCTCAGTACTTTCTGTCTTTTCTTCAATTGATTGTTTTTTAATATCGTTCTCATTTTGTTCTGTATCTTGATTTTTCGCTGCGTCTTTAGATTCTTCAGGATTATGATTTTCGACACCATCGTTGATATTTTCAATAGTGTGATTTTCTTCCGCAACCTCAGTTTCTTCATTTTCCCGTTTTTCTTCATTGTCATTATTTTCGTTAACGTGGTCTTCTGCACTATTTACTTCGTTATCATCAGATTCCTAAAATGAATAAAACAAATGTTCATGCAAATGTTTATTGAGAAGCACTGCAAACTAATCAAACTATCAGTTCGTGGCCCAACACCATGCAATGCTCACCTTTTTAATTCCTTCTTCTTCATTAGATTCTTCAGTTTCGTCTTTATTTTCCTTATTAGTATCATCTAAATCTGGTAAATCTTTTATGAATTCATGAGTGCTGCTAGGTTTAATGACATCGTTGCGGTTGTCTGTGCTTTCAGATATGGTATTGGAATAATTTTTACTCAGTAAATTTTCAGTGGAAGCTTTTAAATTCCTTCTCCTAGACTTTTTGTTTAGATCGGCAATGACATCATTGTCCAGTAATTTCCAATCCCAATTAGATGGATATGCGCTTGAGGCTGTCCGTGGAGCATCAGGTACGTTTTTAAATAGACTTTTATCTATTTCCTGAGGCCTATTGATATAATATGCCGGAGTTTTATTTTTCTAAAATCGAAATATTTTATTATAACTGTTACTGTTTTAGATCCAAATACAAATTATTCCACATTACTAAAATGCATTGTATATAATATGATTTAATAATTATATGAAATGTGGTTTGTTGATTGATGTTTAATGTGATATTTAGATGTATCAAGTGTTTTTCTATAAAAACCATTGCATTGTGTATCAAATATTAGTTGATTGGTTTCATACTTACGTTGTCGACGACGCTCTCATCAGCTCCTAGTTCTACAAGTAAATTATATGTATGTTGTTCATCTCTCATACACGCAGCGTAGTGTAGAGGCGTTCTCCCATCGTTGTCAATGTCATTTATACCTTGAGGGTAGCGTTCGACTAGGTATTTGAGAATGCTGCTGTGGCCTAAGCCGGCGGCCTAAAAAAGATATTCATTTTAGGTACAACTATATTTAAGTTAATATATACATTGTTTGGTGTAGCATTAGGGACAGATATGGGCAAACGGTTTATTTATATGGAAATTGTAAGAGGAAAATGTTTAGAAGGTTTTAAATATTTTTCTGTAATAAGTGCTTCTTTCATTAGGTTTTCCCGCGCCCGTCCACTCTTGTACTATTGTGGGACTTACCTTGTGCATAACGGTCATATTGTTAGAGTCTCGGCTGGATAGTATTTGCGGTGGCACAGGGTCACTAGAGTTTTTCATAACACTCTCCAGGTCATTCTGTACCACCGCCTGATGGATGTCTCGAACGGTATTCTAAAAAGTAACAATGAAATAAATCTTTATTCGAATATAACTGCACTCGAACAGTAGTAGACGTAGCAAAAGTATCAGAAAATAGGATACTAATTTCGGTGTTACAATATTCACACAAAAACAAATGTTCACTCTAAACATTTTTTACAGTGCGCGAATCGAATCTGCAGCTTCAGGTTTCAGGGAAAGCTTTGTAACCCACTACGAGAAGGAGCCCGCTAAATTGTATCACTTATGTAATTCGTGAAAATAATTATAAAAATCAATAATCACGTAGTCTAAAGTCTATATTAAGATACGCTTAATCACATTTTATTGCGAACAGGAAAAATTCTATCTTACAACATCCAGCACAAAGTTTTCCCGAATCTATTCGGTAAATTCACAGTATTCCTTTTCTGTTACGCTATATAACCGTAAAAGCTGACGTACCATGATATAAGGAACTGCCTCCAAGAATCTCTTGACAATGGGCTGGTTGGACACCTCGCTGAGGAGCCGCGACCCGTGGCCTTCCCACACGACGCGCTGCAGCCGCGCCATGTCGCAGTCGTGGCACCATATCCGAATATTGTGGCGCTTTATCACCAGACCTGACATTATCAGAGGTTGCCTTGAATATTTTTACAAAATTAACGTGTATAGAGATTGGTTAAGGTACTATTATAATATTTGAAATTATTTTTGGAGTAAACAATATATTTTGCAGGAGTATTTTTTGGTTAAAGGTACGTCTAATGTTAACGCTGCGCATATTAAACAGATATATTTGTATGCCATCTACTTTTGTACTGCTTTTATTGAATGATAGTTGATAAATTAAGCAATTATATCGAAACGACGATTTTGAGCTAAATATGAACAACAATTTTAATTCCAATGCTAGAATGACGCACATCGAATGCATTTACCAGATGAATAGTCATTACGAATAATATAGTCTTGGAATAGAAATCGGTAAAGTTCAAGGTAAGGGAAAAAAGAAGCACATTCTATACGTCGACAGTAATCACCTATAGATTATCTGGAAACTTTGCCAATGGAATTAAAAGGACTGTTGCAATTTAATAATTTAAAGTTTGTGCTTTTGATGGCTCTTTTTTATGTTGTGTACGTTAGTTGCATACAGCGTGATCAAGTGAAATAAATGCAAATTAATCGTAGCAATTGGGAGATTTCATAATTTTCTGATTTATATTTCTTCTGTGACAATGTCCAGTAGTTTCTTTGGGTACAATGTCCTTCTATCCGAAACACAACAGTGTATTTACACTGCTGTTTGACGGGAGAAATAGGCATTACGGTGGTACCAGGCGGCCTCTTACATATGAGGGATTTATCACCTTCCTGTCCTCTACCCTGGGGCTTGAAAGATGGGAGCCATAATTACTTTTCTGTATCTATGTCAACTTATAAACGTCATACTGCTTGGCTTCCTGAGTGAAAGTACTATTGAGAGGGAATTAGTTTTTAAACAGTTATAAAAAGCTCCTTCCATTACTAACTATGGATAGGTATTAAATTGAATTTTATATATGCTTCTTTCATTAATAGCTAGCTAATAAAATAAATAGACGGAAATACATGCTTGATATATAGAGAATAGCCTAATTCATAAAAGCTATTCTAAAACGTGTTAAGTTTTTCTATTCCAGTTCACGCCGACGCACTTCCGAACTTTCAATTAATGGAAATCAATATGTCTGATTGGCGCACGCTTTGACAGCAATCTGCGTGTATTTATAGCGGTTTCAAACTTCACAAATCCATTATCATTAAAGACTACAAAACTGCTTGAAAATACCGATAGGTTTGGAAAAGTTGGTTTTAAACAAGTTTAGTTATTTTTGAAGTCTTATAAAAACTTACAATAATTTGTTCGTATGTCTATTAAAAATATCGAATAAAGAGTACATAAATTATGTCGATAGAATAGAGAAATAAAAGGGAAAAATATTGACGCTGAATAGAATCTTGGACCTTATGTTTCACACCTATCACTACATCACTAAAATTATCACAGTTGCAGACAATTTATAATTTCCCTAAAAATCTAACTGAACAAGACGTCTAAAGGAGCAAATGAAATGATAATATGGCATAATTTTGGTCGCGTTGTCAATTGCCATTTGATACTCAATAGCATTGCGTTGCATTACAAGCCGCATCAAACATTGCTATAAAAAAAAAAAACTCAACATGAAAAAGAAGAGCCTACATTAATACATCATTCCTTAACTATTTCCTTAAGTGAAGTGTCAAGGACAAACACAATCGGTCAGTTTCAGACAGACACATTTTAATGTTTAATGAGTCGGGTATCGATCGGAAGCACACACCTGCCGCATTGCCTTACAAAACCCACATGTCTTTTGAACTAGGACAATCATTAGGCGCCAACGGTTCGTATTTGTTTATGCCTCGTATCCAGGGAATGTGATAATACTTAGAGGTCGCTGTGACTGTCAGTTTTTATTTTGTTTGAAAATCGATTGACTGGCCAGCTATAGCCAAGATAATGGCTAATTTATAGGTGGATAGCTCGGGTGAGATACCACAGGCAGGAACTTCATCAACTTTATAGTAACTGAATACCTATTTTCTGCATTTCTTGTACGCATCGACTAATATAACTGGTTTCCCAGGCAGTCTGTATGGCATGCAAACAGCACTGTCCGGCGTATGGCATGCGGGCCATATCGACCAATAGAAATGTGCCATAAATCATTTCACTTGAAATATTATTCGAAACAATCAGTTAAATTTCACTAAGCAATCATAAATATTATTTTTTAGATTCAGTTTGTTTACTTGTAAAGATTTCTCAAAAAAAGGAAATTTAATTGATGTTCTATTAAATAATTTCGCTTAATTGTTGATGAAGAAAGCTACGCAATCTGTTGTCCTTCACTTTGACACTAATCGCCGGTTTGCCTCGTCATCAAATTAAAAGTGGAAAATAATTATTTATTTCTAATTAGTCATATGACGTATCATTTAAGTTTTTATATCTATATATTTCTTATAACTTTGCATTTTCTGAGAAGATTTACTATAGTAACATATATATATTTTTTCACCATCGGAAAGAAGAGATTTCAACGAACAGAAAACATACCAATTTTTTGAAAAAAGCTGATATTTTGACAGGTGATTTTTCGATTGAAAACTATAGTCCGTGAGCCAGCAACAGATTTTCATGACCAATTTCCTCTCAAGCGGTAATTAGTAAAATGCATCAGAGTATAGTATTATGAAGCCTTGTGAACGTCAGCTGGCACTCGGTTGGGGGGATGAGCGGGTGTAGCCTCCCACGCATGAAAAAAAAAATAATACATTCACTGATTTCCTCTCAGCTGAAATTTTGTCAAATTGTAGCTCATCTAATATCTCAACGAAAAAAAATAATCAGCTGGTTACAACGTGGTGTATTGTACGTCAGCTGGTGTCTCGAACATGAAAAAAATAATTTTATTTTCAGTGATTTCCTCTCAAACAAAAATTTACCTGATGATAGCTTATATGTAACTGTGGATAAATATATAGGTCAGCTGGCTGTATCTTGGTGGAAAAACCGTCAGCTGATACTTTGAAAGTTATTACATAGGAGTTAGGCAGGAGCATCTACTGTCAATTTAAATGCATCAGCTGACTAGATTTCCTCGACTTATTGCTAGCTGATTTTTTTTATTTATCGCATCAGTATATTAACAATCAACTCACAAATTTTCATCTGGGAGGAAATGACGTATCTTTGATTATTCGACATAGCGCTGCTTCAATATGAGAGTTGAGTTGAAATAAATATTCTGTATCAATGTTTTTGAAACGAATAAGTATGTTATCAAATGATATTAGATATATTTAAATAATTAAATAAACAATTAGCTTAGTATAAATTAACTAGTTACTCGATAAATAATATTTATTATACAGGGTATATCAAGACTGCTACCGAAAACGAAGCCAGGTGGTAGTTTAAGCGACTTCAGACACAATGCAAAAAAAAGCGACAATTATTTTTTTGTTATTTTTTTCCTATGACCATATTTGGGTGGTAAATACATTTTTCCTAAAATAATAGTGTATACCCTTTTATTTATAAATATTCTAAGGTATAAAAGTATTTAAATTATTACTTTAGCAAAAACTATGGATTTACCACCCATAAATGACGATATTTAAAAAATCATAAAAAAGAATTGTTGTGTTTCTTTGCGAAATTTTTAGTTGCAATGTGCTTGTAGTCACTTAAACTACCACCCGACTTCGTTTTCGGTAGCAGTCTTGAGATACCCGGTATAAACGTGATGAAAAATGACAATGAGAATAACAATGTGATTTATTCATTTTCGTTTTCGCTCTGGCTTGAGTCACTTTCCTCTCTTTCCGATTCATCGTCAGAGTCGCTGTCAGAGCTGTCTGTACAAAAATTTAAAAAAAGATTAGGATGCGTATTTTAACATAATATAATCAAAATTATAAAAAAATGTTACCTTTTTCAGGCTGAATAGTGATTTCATTAATCGATGATGGTAACTGACTTCCAGAAAACCAGGTGAATTCATACTTGTTGTCGATTTCTGCCCAACCATAATCTACAGGATCATGAGAAGTTAGAACCTTCAGGTGTGCATGTGACCAAATTTGAGCAATGTAACATGCTCTTAAAAATTGCTGATATAGCTCAGATCTGCATGGTGGTAAAGAAGAGCCATCAATACCTATTTTTGGTAACTTGAAAGTTTCAGTATCCAAAAATTTATATGTTTCTTCAAACGACGCTACTCTTGCCTCATTGATCTTTTTTAGACGATTAAATCCATACATATGGCAAACAAACTCTTCTATCTTCTCAAAAATATTTCCTTTTATTTAAAAATTTTATTTCGTTAGAATTCTTTGTGTATATTTAAACTTCGATAGTATTTTTATCTTTTTTAATTGGCACTAATTAATTTAATATTATATCTATTTTGTAGAGAATTTTTTGAGCTTTAATTTAAAAAAAAAATTCTCTAACTTTATTAGGGATCAAGATATTTGAAAATGAAATATGTTGGGTACTTTTCACCCTCAATGCCTAAAGAGGTATACGGTTTAGATGTGTGCTTGTCAGGGGTTAAAGATACGTCATTTCCTCCCAGATGAAAATTTGTGAGTTGATTGTTAATTTACTGATGCGATAAATAAAAAATATCAGCTAGCAATAAGTCGAGGAAAAGCTAGTCAGCTGATGCATTTAAATTGACAGTAGATGCTCCTGCCTAACTCCTATGTAATAACTTTCAAAGTATCAGCTGACGGTTTTTCCACCAAGATACAGCCAGCTGACCTATATATTTATCCACAGTTACATATAAGCTATCATCAGGTAAATTTTTGTTTGAGAGGAAATCACTGAAAATAAAATTATTTTTTTCATGTTCGAGACACCAGCTGACGTACAATACACCACGTTGTAACCAGCTGATTATTTTTTTTCGTTGAGATATTAGATGAGCTACAATTTGACAAAATTTCAGCTGAGAGGAAATCAGTGAATGTATTATTTTTTTTTTCATGCGTGGGAGGCTACACCCGCTCATCCCCCCAACCGGGCACCAGCTGACTTTCACGACGCTTTATAAGACTATACTCTGATGCGTCTCACGAATTATCTCTTGAGAGGAAATAATTAACCAAATTTGCACCTGGCTCACGGACTACTAGGGTGCTTTTTCGATATTAATTCAAAATAAGGCGAAAAAATAAATATTTTTAATCAAATAAATTACAGCGTATTTGGGACATAAAAAGGTAAGTTTTCACCAAATTTCGTTAAAAAAATATTTTTTTTGTAAAAGATAAAAATAAAAAACCATTAACTTGGTTTTTTGAATTTTTCACATAAACTTTGAGGTTTTGTGAAAAAAGTGTAAATACAAAAGTTTTAGATCTTTTTATTACCTACAACTTTGCCATTTGACTTTTTTCGATAGGACTTTTAGTTTTGCCGGAAATCGAGAAAAACCGTTTTTTACCCTTAAAAACCCACCCCCATCCCCTTCTCGATCTCAGATCGCCCGTAAATTATTTTTCCTTTCATTTTTATACTATCCCCCTCCTTTTCTAATGGGTTTCATCCTACTATAATTTTTTTTCACTTTTTATTATTTTTAAAGGCTTCTACCCTGGTCTAAAATCGGTTTTATGACGTCAAAACAAATGCATTATTTCTAGAAAACAAATATACATATTACCTACATATTATCTACTCATACATATTTGGAGTCCTAACTAAACCCTTTGGAAAGTTATCGGTAAGTAATAAAGATTCTGAGCCGTTAATGTGTCGGAGCAACAAGTTCGCGTGTCTAGTAGTCGGCAAAGCACCGAGATTAGCATAATGGCAACTTACGAAACACTCCTAAACAAAGCCGATTCTCGATAAGCATCATTAAAGAATTTCTACGGCGCGAACTGTTGAGTTGTGCTAATCGAAGTTATGAAGCCTACTTGTAATAAGCTGCTTTTCAATTTATGATTAACACCTATTTTGTTAAAAGAGTTTTTAATTTATTTGAACTGATGTTCTGAAATATAAAGATTTTACATATTATTAATTAAAAAGCTAGACTATTCTGAGTTTTCTTCAAAAACGCAGATTTTTCTTATTCCTAATCCTGGTATTACTTCTATAGTAGTGGAAATTGAAATAATTATAATTTAACAACAAATAGCTATTAATTCATTTTATAACCGAAAGTATATTTTAGTCATTATCCTTTTAAAACGAGTGTGAGTGTAACTAAATAGCCTCAAACTATTTATGGTTCTTTTCAAGTAATTCGTGCATGTTGGACAACCATTTTCATCTATGTTTTTGAAGTACCGGTACTCCCTCTATATTATAAAGAGTATTTGTTATATGTGTTATAGTTATGTGTAGTTGATAAGTAAAACTTATATGAAATTGCATGGGCTATGTAGTTATTTTATTCGCTGATATGATATTTATTTACTACTTATGGTTTCGTTTTTAAAATCAAACTAGAAATCATATCCACAATTATTTTACTTTGGCCATAATTATAACCTACGCGGAAAAATAAAACAGATAAGTATTATAAATATACCGGCCCATAGATTATAATTAAAGTTATAAAACCATAGAGCAATTGTATAGAGTGGGTTTAAAATTGGAATAGTGGCTCGCACGTAGGTCCAGAACATAAAAGCCTCCATGAAAATAAATATTCATGACCACGCAACACTAAGCCTGGAGCCAAGCCTTTATCACGCTAATGAAGTTAATGTGCGCGTAATAGCACCCGACAACCCTATGTCACATTCAGGGCTGTGATCATCCAGAAATACACGCAATTACAATAATGAGTTCCGACACAATTTATAAAACCTTTTTAGTGAATGTTACCGAATGTGACGAAACAACTTTTACGTGGTGGATTGAATTCGATGTGTGGGACATAAAGAGATATTATCAATTATATTAAATGAATGTTGTTAATACATAGTTACGTGAAATTACGTCCCAAAGGAAATCCAAATGTTAAATGGTCGAGTCATATTTCCGGTTCAGTTTATTTAATTTTTATCTTTTTTTCATGAAATATATTACTGCCCTTGAATTTTTGAAAGGATATTTAAGTTATTATTTATTTTGATGTTATGACATTTAATTTGTCTTCTGGATGGTACTTGTGGCACCTCTGCCACCCCTTTGGGGATACAGGCGTCACTGTTTAATGTTTATGTAAATGATAAATATTACACATATTATATAGGTACGTAAATATGTAGACGGGTATTAGACGTTGCCTGAAGTTTTTGCTTTGAGTAATTTTATAATCAGTTGCCTGGGTCTGGTATTTTTGCATGGCATAGCATAGCTATGTGGAGCCCAAGTTCCCCCCTATTATATCGTTAGAAGGCAATAAGGTCGGCAAAGTCTGTCGACTTCTAGCGTCATATGATCTGTCTACCCTCTTGGGGAAAAAGACTTGCGCGTATGAATATTAAACAAAATGAGAAAAAACAAAAGTTTTGAAAATAATTATTCATTTCAGATAAAGTAATAGCCTCCAGGGCAAAGTAGTAAATATCCTCCTCCAATCCGGCCAAGCGAGCTTATACATCCACCGCACGTAAGTAATAAGGTGGGTAATAAGGTGCTAATGAATTTGACCCACTTCTAACGTCACATAAGTGCACCGGGTCAAATAAAAAATGAAAAGGAAACAAACAACCGTGCGACTTACAAACCGTGTTACCTCTGCACTTCAAAATGTATGGTATAATTGGAAAAACACTCGGAAATAATCCACGTTTTCATGGGAATGTCTGCATTTAAAAGCACCCGAATAAAATATTCAAATCCTAGGGCACACCACTGACTTTTTGGAGTCATGAATGTGCATATTGAAAGTTTATCGCCACGCAATTTAACGGTGAAGGTAAACATCGCGAGGAAATCTGCATAGCGCATACTATAGCGATTCGGAAGAACAACAAAAAAAAAAACGAACTATGGGCTATACGGCCTAATCCCTTTCAGTCGTACTCTCGATTATAGAGGAGGCCCGTGTCCTGCAGTGAGACGTATATGAGCTGACACAAATACAGCTAGACAGCATAAAATATAGCCTAACCGATAATTTAATATAATATGTGAACTTATAAAAAGTTATCTGAAAACCAGTATCCAGTGCGCTATTCTCTGAATTAAGGCTTTATTTGTCTATGAATTAAAATTTTATTTATACGAATAATTATATACTTGGTAAATGGTGACAGTTTGTACTCATATAATTATTCAGAATAGTGTTGAAAAAGAAATGAACATTAGTACCGACTTTATGTTCGTTGGGTGTTTATACATAATATGTCAAATTCATGTTAGAAAATGCTTGTGTTTTTATCGCAAAAAAATATAATTAATTATGATTTTCATGTGCTAGTATAAACTAATCTAAATGCGCTTAATTGGAATCTTTCCGTGGGTCCGTTTGGGTTTTCCGTGCTTTAACAGACGGTCTCTGTATCCTATATAATATCATTAACAATAGGTAAGAAAAACTACCATTACTATGTCGATACAATTCTATGATACTACAAAGATAGACATATAAATTTATGTTGCCTAGGTATCTATAAATAAATGCACCATTGCTATATATCTCTATCTTTGTTAGCTGAAATATAAAATGCATCGAAATATCGAATGAAATCTCTAGTTAAAGATAGATAGATTATAGAAACCGGCCCTAACCGTAGAATAACTGAGATAGCTTACTGCACATAGTTGCATATATCCTACGTCCAACGCGTTATTGTTCTATATGGCTACGAGTATACATGTGATAGTGTGCAGGCTTCGATGCCAGATCAATATTCCTGACCGCTCGCTTACAAATTTAATTTTGGACATCGCGCGCTGCTGTATAGGTATGTGAGAAAATTCACTTTTTTACAACCTTTAGAGTCAAATTATGTATATTAATAAGCATCGATTCCCTTGTCCATTCGTATGCATTTCCATACAAGATCAGTATTTTTTATACTCGTAGGTAAAATACGAATGCTTAATAGTATTTGTTAGGCATTTTTTTTTTGTATCAGCCCCTATACGTCCCACTGCAGGGCACGGGCCTACTCTACAATCGGAAGTAAGATTGAGAGTGGTTAGGCCATATAGTCCACCACGCTGGCCTAGTGCGGGTTGGCGGACTTACATACCATAGAAATTCTTATGAATCGCTATGGTATGCAGGTTTCCTCACGATGTTTTCCTTCACCGTTTTAGTGCAAGGTGATTGACTGTCAATATACATATGACTCCGAAAAGTCAGAGGTGTGCCCTGGGATTTGAACTCGCGACCACCATGAACACGTTGGCAGCTGCGTCAAGCCCGTTTACCAACAGGCCACCATGCACTTTAACGTTATGTTAGGCATTACTGTCATAGAAAGCTGTTAAAAAGCGAGGGCTGCTTACAAAAACTATCATCCGGCTATAAGTGTAAACAAAAAATGTAATTGACTCCATTTTTAATCATAACTCAATAGCAATTACTTATTTATTACTATTTAGTTAAGTTTATCAAAACATATTTCATAGTTTTTGAAATTATATATGTTTTAGTTATTTAGTATTTTTAGTAGTAAAGTGCACAGCATTTTAAGAACTAAGGAAAAATCAATCAAAAAACCTTTGCATTTTAAACATACTCCCCCCATGGCGCATTTGGTTAGGCGCCGCGCCGGCTGTGCAACGAGTGGGCGTGGTTCGATCCCTGCGTCGCGTCGAGACGAACGTTTGTGTAGCCCACAAATATTTATTTCCCGTTTTTCGTAGTTTCTGATACTCGCGGCACAAGGCTCGATCCTAGTGCCAAAGGGCAAGATTATGTTTATACTTGTTGGGTTTTTTTATTTAGATATTATTTTATTATACATCAACAGTGTAAACACACGTTGAAATTATTATTTTTATTTTTATTTATTTATTTATTTATTTTTCCCGTTTATCACCAGTTTTTTAAATTTTGACATGATAAAAAAATCTTATCTTAATATATATAATTCACGTGTCACGTTGTTTGTCCTCGATGGGCTCCTAAACCACTCAACTGATTATAATGAAATTTTGTAGATATGGGTTATTTGTTCCAACTTAAAGGGTGGGATAGTTTTTATCTCGATTAAACTGACGAAAGTATAAACTAAAGGAAAAAAGATTTTGCCATACAAAATGTTCATGGGTTTGTAACTGTCAAACATTTAATTTTCATACCGTCGATACGGTAAAATCTTCCCTCAAATTAAAAAACGTATTTAAATAAAGGTTTCGAATCGACAACATATATCCACAGTATTCGATTAATGGCGTATTTTAGATTTTAATTAATTATAATAATGACAGTAATGAAAAGTGGTTGACATTTAAATTGGTTGTCAAATATTTATGCATGCGTTCAGAAATTTATTTTATGTAAACTAAAGAGAATATATTATGAAGCTACAAAAATATAGCACAATTAAATAAATAATATTCAAACGTAAGAAGTTATACTTCTTTTCAAGATAGAATGTTGCTTGAAAATGAAAAATCTTTAATAAAATAACACATAAAAATAAACTGAACTGAACTGAATAAATAACAATTTTATATAATTATGGAGAATATTGCATGGATTCTCAATTTAGGCTTTGCCTGTGTCTTGAGAATAATTTGAGTGTGAGTGTAATATTTTTGAAACACAGGGGTGAAATATTGCATGGATAATCAAAATCGCTAAAGTGTTTAATGTCAAAAATTTATAAGGCACACTATTTGGATATGGAGAAACGGGATATTATAGAGTGGGAGGTAGGGGTGAGGACTGCTGACAGATTTGATAGGATGAAATGTAAATGCACGGTATAAGACGGGATGGTTAATGAAGAGAAAGGACGGGACGTATCGGGAAGTGACTGAACAGACGGGATGGGACGGAATTGAGCAGGATAGTAGGATAGCAAATTCATGTTTAGGTATACAAGAGCTTATACGAAAAATAACATATATTTGGTGTGGAGTAAAATAAAAAAATATCTGCATCCAGGCAAAGGTTGGTCGGGCTTTTTTGCTGTGCTAAATAATTGAATATAAAATTAATCATATAATAACTAAGCCATAGCGAACGTGGTCGGGTCGGCTATGGTATCTATTAATTGATTTCAATGAATGTCGTCGGAGTAGTAACAGTGTTATAATATCTCCGTAGCAAAATAATGATTTGAATCTGGAAAGATGGGATAGAATAGAATATAAGGTGGATAAAATGGGACACAAGAATAGGTACAGGATGAGAATGGAATTGGATAAGCAGTTTAGAGAAAGGCTGTCATATTGATTTTAAATAAAATATGGACTGGAATCTGTATTTGCACCCAGGCGAAGCCGGGCCGGGCCGCTAGTTTGATTATAAAGAAGAATTGGTACTATTATTTCTGAACAAGAATTTAACCTGCACCCTATCGATGTTCATAAACAAGCAAATTGTTTCCGTGACCACCTTATTTTACATTTACAGCTATTTTTGTCCTTATCTAAGTATTTTTTATTTAAATGAATTTACTTAAGTTGTTAGCAATAGGGGCTTAGTAATTACTATTATCAGAATATTCTGAACATGTTTTAGGCGTTCCTCTATTGTTGACATCCTAAAAACACCACTAATGTAATAAAATATGAAAATTACTTTCTGAAATAATTGCGAAAATTCGTTTTTATGGTTGTGCTTTGTCCAAAAATTGGAGTAAACGGTTTGTGGTTCTAGCTTGTATTAATTACTGAGATTGAAAAAAAAAATGCCTTCGGCTATTAATTATAAAAGACAATTTCATATACATATTTAATGTGTAATTTATTCATATTTTTAATAGTAAACCATTTAATCATCCAAATTGAAGCAAACAACCCTATGATGTCCTTTCTTGACCCCATTACACATTAGTTTATATTCTCTTTGTCGAAATGAGTAGCGTGGTGAGGACAAACAATATAATTGTAGGTACACTGCAGGCTTTTACAAAGCACCGACGCGACGCGAAAGGATATAATCACGTGTAATCGATAGATAGTATCGAAACGTATACTATACGTATATTTCCAGAATTGTACGTTTTGTTGACTCATTTTGTTATATTTTTTAGTTTGAAAAACACGACATGCATTGTTCGTTAAGTCTGCATAGGACTCATTATAAATACCCGCATGGAAATGGCGTATTAGTTAGTTAAAGATAGTAAAAGGTAAACGTTAATTATGACTAAATTAAAGTTTTAGTACGAAAAAATAAAAGAGATCATATTAATAGAAAAGGAATCAAGCACGATATTATCTAGGGGAAATATATCGATGATAAAATTACTGCCTTGGTGCCGTAGTTGTACTTAGGGTCAAGTTTACAAAGTTAAGGTCTCAGTTTCGAATGCCGGGTCGGGCAAAGTGATATTGGATTTTTCTATTCATTATCAGCCTGGAGAAAGAAATTTGTGTCCGATATGGCGGTAGGGTCGCCCCTATCAAATCGTGGGACGAAACATACAAGGTGAAATGTGGATGTCCTGGCACTTCTGCCTACCCTTTCTTGGAAAAAGGCGTGAATTTATGTATTATAGTATGAAAATAGTAGTAATCCAGTCACACTGTAGTAGTACACGGGCGTCCTCTATGCTTAAAAGGAGTAATGCTATAGTGTTTTACGCTGGCCTGGTGCGTGTTAGTGGACTGCACATACTATAGTAATTATTAAAATTTCTATAAAGAGCAGGTTTCCTAACGATGTTTTTCTTCACCGTAAATAAGGATTATCCATGAATATGTTGATAATGTTGACACATATAACACGGAATAGTCAGATGTGTGCCACAAGATCCGAACCCTCGACCACCGTTCCAAGAGTTTCGCTCGGTCAGTTAAAAACAAGCCATTGTGCACTTTTATTAGGAATTAACAAAATCAACAAACAAGTTTGTGTAAACATATTATTGTTAACAATATATTGGGAAAATAGAGAAAAAATTTACTGCGGACGACTATGGATTGATGATCATGGTGAAAATATAAATAAATAGACCGGTTAATTTACGTGGAAAATCGAGTGACATAATATAAGTTGTGATGCTGATCGGGTCGACAATATAAGCATTTGACGCTATAAACAAGTTTTATTTAATTAGCAAGCATTTTAATGTTGGTGCAATTATGCAATGCCGAACTTATATGAACTAAAATTGTATTTAAACTTCAAAGAGAGATGTCAAAAAATTGAGTAGTCTACACTAATATTATAAAGAGGAAAACTTTGTTTGTTTGTTTGGTTGTAATGAATAGGCTCAAAAACTACTGGACCGATTTTAAAAATTCTTTCACCATTCGAAAGCTACATTATCCACGAGTAACATCGACTATATTTTATTTTGGAAAAAAAATAGGGTTCCGTAAGATATTTGGATTTTTCGGACACAAACTGAAAAAAATCAACCAAAGAAGTTACTTATTTTGCGTACGTTGCCTAAACTACAAAAGATAGAACCATAAAATGTTATAATTAATTGTAGATCTTATAAATATCTACAAAAAAGTCCGCGACACACTATACCTATCTATGTCGAGTGAGGCACAACAACCACATTTTTATTTAAAAATCTTGATTTTTTTTTGGACTACATTTAAACGCGTTATGTTGATAATATTTGGTCTTTGAATGATTAAAATTGGACGTTTGGTTTTGAAGTTGTGGTGAAATTAAAATATTACGTTTTTTGCTGCACAAAAATTTCATAAGGCAATCTTTATATGTACATGTATATGGAGAGACGGGATATAATAGAGTGGAAGGTACGGGAGAAGGCTGGGATAGCTGACAGATTTGATAGGACGAAATATAAATGCACGTTATAAGACGGGATGGATAATAAAGAGAAAGGACGGGATGGATTGGGAAGAGACTGAACAGACGGATGAGACGGGATTGAGCCGGACAGTAGGACAGCTACGTCAAGTTTAGGTATACAAGAGTTTATACGAAAAATAACATGTATTTGGTGTGGAGTGGAATCAAAAAATATATGCACCCAGACGAAGCTGGGCCGGGCTGCTAGTTGTTAATATGAGTATAATATGTATTCCGCAATAGATATAAATCTCAGGAACGTAATAATTGTAGTCAATGAGCGTATTTACTTTTCCTTGGGATATTTGTAAACAATGTTCAGTTTGTTTATAAAATAAGTGTATATAGAAAAAATAATATACACATTTGGTATAAGTAATGGTTTACGTGAGTATATAAAAGATTAGATTAAAGTTCGGAACGGAAATAGAAAATATTAAAAAAAGAATCCTCTAGAGTTTTATGACTGTTGGAATAATTAATAAACATTCTTTTATAATAAAACCATTTCAACTCGAATCTTTTTCTTTTTCATGATATAATTTCACATATATTTATCCAAATATAAAATTATTATAAAGAGCGAGATATCTGAACCTAAATTTTATATTGTAGAAATAAAACGGTAATATTATAGGTCTATATTTTTTCATAATAAATAAAAAATCTATAAAATTTAAAGTAAATATTTTCAAATTGCCGTAACATAACTTAGTCGAATATATTAAGTTTTGTAGTTACCTGGTGTGTTTTTGGCGGGATCCCTCGCCATGTCAGCGGCGGCGGTGGCGGCTGGCGCTACTGGCAACGCGAGTAGAGTGCGGGCGACGCCGCGGTAGTATGCGGGCGAGTGTCCGGCCGCGTCCCGCGCGCCCCGCGCCGCCCCCGCGCGCTCCAGCAGCGCCGCCGCGCCGGCCGGGTCCGCGCACAGAGCCGTGTAGTGCAGGGCTGTGCGACCTTCCTGCATGCAGAACACACTGTAACTTATACATCACCTAGTAACTTTTTTAGGGAAAATACTGATACATTTCTGGTAACCCTAGAGACGGCAGACAATTATGCCGAAACTAAAGGGATGCTAGCAGGCACAGGGCACAGATCTATGCGAGGCGTAGTTATAGAAGCTTGTAGGTGGTAGGCCTGTACTAGTTGACAGAGTATGACGGACTTCTACCGGCTGAATGGTTAGCCTCAGCACATACAGGTACCAAAAATCTCCCTAGGAACACACCAAAACAGTACCTTACTACTTCACATAGTCATGAACCTTCTTAAGTCTTATAATTTGAGGACGTAGTCGTCCTCAAGATATAAGACTGTGCTCTAACATATCACAAGCTACCAAATGTGTCCTATCATAAACCTATAAGGTCCTCATGACATGTGCCTCTTAGTGACTGATGTACCTCAGATCCTACTCTATGCTATATCTACTTATATAGTCCAGGTTATATACGACACACGCATAAACCTCACTTAAAATCCTAAGGTCAATGAGGAAGGGTTAGGCCATAGTCCAGCATAGTAGCTTAGTGTGGGTTGGCGGACTTCATATGTTACATAAAATTCTTGCAAAATCTGTTTAGGAGGCAAACGATGTTTGTCTTCACCGTTATGTAATTTTCTGACAACTCAACATTGAAACCAATCTGAGTTTAGTCACTTCATTTTGATATAACCATTGAGATATATTACTACGTATGGATTAGCTATTCCATACAAATTCGATTTTGGTAAAAGTTGAGATGAAATCGCTGCAGCGTGGAACAAATTAGCGCTAGACCGCTTTCAGGGTGTAGTTTTCTCGTGATCAAAGCGCCGTGAATTTCATGGCGCTTACGTGTTTTTGACTGATTCGTGTGCAGTGCCTGCACCGCACCTTGGGGGACACATTTTTCACAAAGAACGTCTTAACCAGTATAACATTGATATCGATGGATTTAACCCACTAAAGTCAAGTATCACTTAGTTACCGGTGTATTAAACTATTTTACCTCAAAGTATTATTTTTCACGACTGAATTAAATTGAAAAAAAAACCAAAGCTCTAAGTTATTATAAGGCAAGTATTTGATATGTTTAATTGAAATGCTTAAAATGCAATACTGTGTGACACTTTGGTGTTATTTCTTTCAGTTTTCGGTATTTGTTTACGGTTAGAGAAGACTTAGACCAATTTCTAATTTTATGATAATGGTTTACATAGAAGTTTACGTCATGCATTATTAGTTATGACAGCCTCCGTGGCGCAGTTGGTTAGACGCTGCCTGTGAAACGAGAGGCCGCTGGTTCGATCCCCGCACCGAGAGAAATGTTTGTGCGGCCCACAAATATTTCTTTCGGGTCTGGGTGTTTGTGAGACCGAAAAGTCTCTCGTAGTTCCTGATACCCACGACACAAGATTCGATCTTAGTGTAGGGTCAGGACTATGTATGTGACTGTTGGGGGTTATTTATTTATTTATTAGTTGATAGACGTAACTGATATCACGCTTTCCATCAAGGTATTTATTGATTGTCGTAGCGCATGACTGTGCATTTTCAGGACAATAAAGGACGTATTTTCTGACCCTTTGATACACTAACTGTAAGGTTTATTGCATACAAGCGGCACGCCCTGGCTTCGCACGTGGGCATATAGGTTTATTTATTTATTTGTTAATTCTTTATTGAATACTCCATCCAATAAAGAGACAAAAATTAAGACGACTTTTTATATAAAGGTTATAATTGTCGGTTTTCTTGCCTACCGCGATTTGTCCAGACAACCATTAGATAGACTGGAATGATAAAAACCTAGAGAGAAGAGGGTGGACACAACAATGGGAAAAAAATGAATATTCGCAATCATAATATCAGTACCTAAGCATTTTCTTTGCTTATTTTACTGTACTTATTTTCCATCCGACTAGATACAATGGCAGAAACTATGTAACTTACAAACAAACTAATGAAAACATGTAGCTTGTAAACAGACTAATAAGGAGATGATCGAATAATTCATCGAAATGGATGAGCAGCATAAATAATTATGTGAAACACCTAAACATACATAATGTTACCCTTTCTTTTGGATTATAATCACGGTTGAGAAAAGTTTTTGTATTCATCATTCATATTCAACCATAAGACGTCAATTGCTATTCAAAGCCATCTCTCTGAGACTTATATTGCATATCCATAGTCAGAAAATATTTCATAATCTGCACCGCACTATAATATATTCAGTATGCACTCAGGCGAACAAGTTACGTTACAGTGAAGCCATCAGGTTTCTCTTATGGATTCATGAAGTTTGCACTGTCGTTGGAGCCTGCGCTGCCGGATCAACTGCGCATGATATTGATTTTCTAGTGCATTCTTCAATTAATAATTGAATACTGACAAACTAATTGATTAAAATATGTCCTTGTTCCATGGATTTTAAAGAACCCGAAGAATTACTTCACAAACAATGAAAGAAAAAGCTCTTACAAAAGTCAGGAGATGAAAATCCAACTTGAACTACTGGTATCTTGCCAAAATTATATCTATCAGAAATACATATTTGTTTCTTCAAAATCAAGATAATAACAAGTTGAATATTATACGCTTATATTTTGTATCTGTTCTATACAAATATATAGTTAAATTGTTCTATGATACACAGACTTGCAGAATCAAATGATATAGTCTCATTATACGACCTTAAGTCTCTTACCAAGTACTCTTACCTACAGGGGCTTAGCGAAAAATCATCATTATCATTTCACTATAGACCGTAATTTTGATATCAATTCATATAATGGTACTGTACCATATACGTTCCACTGCAGGGTATGAGCCTCCTTTACAATAAAGAATACGATTGATATGGCCATATAGGCTTAACCACTATCAATTTCATTCCATATTGAGCATCCAAAATCGCCAATTTGTGTTTCTATTCGAGCCAATGATCAGAATAATTAATTAAAACCGTTTGATCTGGTAATTAAAACCACCCTGCGCCAAAGTCTACATAGCAGCAGATCGAAATCAAATGAATGAATAAACCAATAAAATGATTAGACATAAATTATTCTGTTAAAATCTAGTCCACAAATATTGCAAACCATCAAGAGCTTATTCTTATAATTATTTTTTAATATTCTTGGTCATCATCAATCGATAATAACAAAATGTCTAAACATACACCTAAACCAAAAAAATTAGAGTGATCTATTAGCAATCTGTATCAAATGAATTTCTGATTACTGAAAGTACTGGTAGCTGGCGGCTGCACTTATCTATTAATAATTCCACTCGTGAACTTTCCTTCCCAAATCATTCTCTTATGAATTGAATTCGAAGCTTTTTTACTATTAAAATGTAAATCTAACACAGCTGTAAGAACATACTCGTATTATGCGTGCCATAAAATCTCAACTCAATTTGCATTTTGTATCGCACTGACCGCGTGACATTGGAACCGTTTCAAGACTTTCAAGTGAATACATTATGCTGAGTAACGACTTTGAGTCATTCGATTGATTCGATAACAGTTGAATAAATTTAATTGGTAAGTGGAAAATTAAGCGCGTGGTTTTAGTTCGCATGCAAATAGTAGAAAAGAGTAAATCAATTTGTGTTATGGTTGGGTATTATGGTTATAATAATTGTAGTAAACATAAATGCAATGTATAACAATATATGTATCTATTATCATATATACAGGGTATCTCAAGACTGCTACCGAAAACGAAGCCGGGTGGTAGTATTAGTGACTACAAACACAATGCAAAAAAAAAATTAAGAATTACGCAAAGAAACGCGACAATTATTTTTTATGTTTTTTTAAATATCGTCATTTTTGGGTGGTAAATCCATAGTTTTTGCTAAAATAATAATTTAAGCTCTTTATACCTTAGATTATTTATAAATAAAAGGGTATACACTATTATTTTAGGAAAAAATGTATTTACCACCCAAATATGGTCATAGGAAAAAAATAACAAAAAAAGTCGCTTTTTTTTGCAACTTTTTCTATTGCATTGTGTCTGAAGTTACTTAAACTACCACCCGGCTTCGTTTTCGGTAGCAGTCTTGATATACCCTGTATATAATATGTAGTTAGCGAACCATCTGCGACCTGTATCTGTATTTATAATTCGAATTATCCAAAACCCTTTCTTATTGTGTCTCTTATAAAATGTGTCTCTATCTTCAGCCGTTTGGGCTCCGACCGTGTGCCAGTTTGTTTATCAGTCAATTTACAGGTTTATATCTACCTATAATACACAAAATAACTATATATAATAACTAACAGTCACATACATACATAGTCCTAACCCCATATTAAGATCAATTTAGTCTTGTGTCGCGGGTATCAGAAGTTACTCTCGTAATCTTTGCGGTCAGCCAGACACCCAAACCTGACACAAATATTTTTGGGCCACACAAACATTTGTCGGTACGGGGATCGAACCCGCGACCTCTTGTTTCATAGTCGGCGTCTTACCACCTGCGCCATGGAGGCTGTCAACAAATGTATTCTGTATCAGCCCATATACGTCCTACTGCAGGGCACGGGCCTCCTCTACAATTGAGAGTAGTTATGCCATATAGTCTACCACACTGTCATAGTGCGGCTTGGCGGACTTACATACCATAGAAATTCTTATAAATCGCTATGGTATGCAGGTCTCCTCACGATGTTTTCACCGTTTTAGTGTGTGTTGATTGACTATCATACACACACGACTCCGAAAAGTCAGAGGTGTGTCCTTTGATTCAAACCAGCGACCACTGTGAACATGATGGCAGTCGCGGCTAGTAAGTTTACCAACAGGCCACCACGCACTTTGTTTGGTTAGGTATCTTACAGGAGTCAGATCAGAGGTAAGAGGTTCTCACCGAGTCCTTCTGGTGCACTGTGTGCGGGTAGTTGTCGACGAGGTATTGCGCGATGTCCATGAAGTCATAGTACACCGCCTTGTGCAGCAGCCCCACGCCGGCCTCGTCGCAGCACGACACGTACTTGCGACGGTTGTATTCGCGATCTAGAAGCTCCTACAAGTATAGTGTAGATAATGTAGAAGTACATTTGGTAAGCGAAATGTCCGATGCCAACAAGGTGGACGGACGACCTGGCTAAAGCTGCAGGAAGTCGCTGGATGCAGTCCGCTTCCAACAAGCCAATGTGGAGATCTTTGGGGGAGGCCTATGTTCAGCAGTGGACTCCCTGTGGCTGAGATGATGATGATGACATATGGTAAGGTACGAGTACCTATAGGTTATATAATATGAGTTAACTGCTTATCTGATAGCATGATAAAAAGGCGTACTAATAATAGTTAATATTGAAGAGTTTCATGGGCAAGTGTGTTTATAGTTTTTATAAAAGATGGAAAGAGATAAGGGATAATACAAAGAAAAGATAAGCATTGGTCAGACTTCAGCAATCTTATCAAAAGAAATATCATAATGTTACGTATGTGGAGTTTTCACTTTAGGAATAAGGATCTTTAAAATATTACATTCTGTTTGTCTTTTGGCAAGATAAATTATTAATATTAAAAAGTAACACGATTTATCATCACCATATCCATTAGTTTCATAAAATATTGCGTAACAATGTTCCAAGTTACCCAACAAAGTAATACGCAGCATTTTATTGGTCAAAATCATAATTACGTCGCAGAAACACTAGCAAAATGCGCATTTATATTACGCCTACGAATGCTGCGTAGAGCATTATTGAGCGCTACGTGCAGCTGTGCCGTTCTACGAAATCCGTAGCACAGATATGCGTAGCAACGTTTGTATGGAGATACGAACGAATTCTCTATAATCTCGTTTTCTATATTTTGAATTTCGTTGTTTAATTGTTTGTCTTTGAAGTTCACAAATGATTGTAGTGTTTGTTTTCATGAAAGGATATATGTAAAGTGCTAATGCAATTGCAAGAAATTAATTTGAACACATTTTGAACATAATGCCTTTTAAATCGTTATACAATTGCATTTTAAACTCACTCAGTCTTTAATATCTGCATTACATCTGCGAGTATGTAGATTAGCTATTAAAAATATTAATGCGGAGTTATTGAAACTACTTGCGAAATGAAACGATAGGAATATTTTCGGCATTTGTATAATGGAGCAGAAAGAAAGTTTCAGACTTTGAATTGAAAAGACAAGTAAATAGTAATTATATCGGCAAAGTTATTTTTAGAAGAAGAAGTAGTTATTTTTAACTATCTAGATAATAGTAAATTATTTTAAATTACACTTTCTAAAATTTATTTAGCACGGCGTTGTGACCTGATGGTAAGTGCAAATGCTGTCCAAGCAGGTATCGAATGGCATCAGACATATTAGAATACAAATACATGGAGAATAACTACAATAAACTTGATAATTGTATTTACTGAAGCTCTAACACATACTAATTCATACAAAAGCTACTCAATGTAGTACATTTGCTCTCATTTTGTTCCCTTTTTTATTGAAATGAATGGCGAGACGATCATCACGTTCGCCTGATGGTAAGCTATATGATAGCTCATGAACAGTAGCAAAACCAAACAACACCTTGAACTATCTCGCCATCCTGAGACATAATACGTTAAGTTAACATGTCTGATGTACAGTAGTCATTCTGGCTACAATTTCCTTCAATCTAAAGCACAACAGTGCATTTAAACTACTGATTGGCGGGAGAAATAGACATTACTCATACCCAGGCGGATTCTCACACATGAGACCTACCACCAGTAAACTCATCTGGCAGTATAATCGTTTTATCATCAAATTTAAACAGTCAACAACTTTGTAAAGAGGCTCTGACTTTGATAACCTTAATAAATCTATACCTGCAGTTCAAGCAAGGAGCCTCGTTCCACCGCCTTGTGCAGGGCATCGCACTTGGCGACGAGTGCGGGCAGGTGGTGGGACAGCTGCAGAGAGTCAGCCTCTGCCAGGAGTCTCCGGCCATGGCCAGCTAGCACCGCGCGCTCCAGCTTGCCTTCGTCTCCCCCGCGGGCCCACGTGCGCAGCTGAGCGCCGGATATTGCTCCAATTACTTAGTACAGATGTATATTTGGAATTTGTTGATGGTATTTTCAATAAATGTAGAAATAAACAAGCAACGTGTGTGTACATAAATAATTATATGTATGTATACCAATAGATGTAAATATATTATGTACTTATATTATAATTATAATTATGGATATGTTTATTTAGATATGTATATACATATTTTTATCCATACATATTCTTATTAGTTTTTGTTTAAGCAGCTACCTTGATTCCTCTACACCACCCAAAGATTGACTGGGAGAAAATGCCTCAGGCATTAACTCAGCCTGTATACTTTGCAAATGAAACGTTAATAAATGAAATAATAAATAAATAAACTATTCATATTCACTTTATTTCAACACCTTGGCTACCTTTTAGTTCCAACAATCGCTGTATGAAATACTTCAATTCAATTTGCACTGCACAAAAAATATCTCTAGTTACAAAAATATGCACAAAATATTTTATTATTTGAAAATAAAAGAATAACTGTTTTATTTTTAACTCCTGTGGTGATAAAATATGCTATTATACCGAATAAAGTAAGAGTTGCAGCTCGAAATGTAATATTATGAAGAGCGGAGAGAAAATGTAATTTTAAAGCACAGTTATGTTTCGCTTCAGACAGAAAGTGATATGAGACTGGCGTAATACAATTCATTGTCGCTCGCCATTATGAGATTGCACGATCGACTGATAAGCTGTAGACAGGGTGCTTTGTAAGTCTTGACCTTAAACACAATGACCGTTTGTGAAAAAAGAAAGTTAAAAAATATTACGTCGCAGACTTTTCACTTATAAGTTTAGCTCTCTTCGACATTTCTTATGCATTATTCATAATAATTTCAAGATTATTTTAACAAGATATACATATTTCAACACAGCTCCTTCTACGTTCTAAAGTCAAATACGATTTAGCACCATTTCTGTAAAGTATTTTTGGATATGATATATTATTTATTTGTACGTAGATACATTCGTAAAATATATTGGTAAGATGTCTGGTAGGGGTTGGAGACGATGGGCTCAAGATCGAGCCCAGTAGTGTGCCATAGGAAAGGCCTATGTCCAGCATTGATCGCGGAAGGGCTGATAATGATGAGGTGATGAGGAGGATTCACAAATAGGATAAATTAAAATAATATTACATTTTTTTACTGCAATGAATGGCGAGACGAGCACGCCTTTCGCCTGATGTTAAGCGATACGACCGCGCATAAACAGTAGCAAAACCAAACAACACCTTAAATTACAAAGCAATGGCATTGGCTTGGCATTCCATTGAGCTCGCTATTGTGAGCCATAAGATGTTAAGTCTCAATATGTCCAGTAGTTACTCTGGCTACAATGTCCTTTAATCCGAAACACAACAGTGCATTTCCTGTTTGTCGGGAGAAATAGACGATGCGATGGTACCTACTCACTACCTATCAGTAATGTATTGGTTACATTATTAGTTTGTTATAATAAACTACACATATACTCGTAAAACAAGTGAGTTGTATTAAACAATGTGAGAAAAACCGTCCTGTTTATGCAGTCTGTAAAGTCACATCGGGTGAAAGATTTATGTGCTAACAACCGCGGTCGCTATCGGTACATCTCCTGACCTTTCTATTGCTTGAACTCGCATTACTGTTTGCTATATACTTGGGTGTATTTCTTAGTAATGTTAGGATTATTGCTAATTTTATGCAATTCCATATATGTTTAATAAGCGTGCCAATTACATTAGTTACTCATAATAAATGAGGTTTACTTTACATTCATGAAATGCATTACTGTAGTCGCCTGTTGTTTATGCCAACTTTTCGAATTTACGTAATATTATTGTTCATAATAGTGATGTAAATATCGTTAAGAAACTTGTATGCTTTAGAGTTCTGGATAAGATTTGAAAAGTATACAGTATAAGGTCTAATGATGTGCAATACACTAATTGGCAAATTTACAATAATCTTATATCTTTAAACGAGAAATTCTTGTATATATATATATATATATACAAGAATTCCGTTCCGTTCCGAAGCCGTTTCCGAGATTCAGAGAATATATATATATATATATATATATATATATATATATATATATATATATATATATATATTCTCTGAATCTCGGAAACGGCTCCAACGATTTTCATGAAATTTTGTATACAGGGGGTTTCGGGGGCAATAAATCGATCTAGCTAGGATTCATTTTTAGAAAATGTAATAAAAAAATAAAAATATAAACTGATAATATTACTCTTCCTGACATCTATTGGCGAATATAATACTATTTGTCTTATTGTGTGCAACTAACTGCATAACCATACAATAACACTAAAGATATTCCAGCAGATGGCGTTGTTAAACAACGCTAAGCCAATGACTGGTATTAGCTATTAGGTTTTATTGGGATATACAGGGCCGGCGTTAGGGTAGGGCACGCACGGGCGACCGCCCAGGGGCGCAAGACCAAGAGGGGCGCCGCAGGCGCCCCTTATATTTGTTTGTTTATTGGGCAAGTCTCACTTATTTGGAATCCCTAAATCTAGATACAAAATCCGTCAGAATGAAATCCTTTTTTCGGTTTCGGTTTCCTAAATAATAGCATATACTACAAATCAAGTTACATATTTTTGAGTATAAAGAAGATGGCCGTGAAAAGCACTTTAAAATAAAAATGCTGATTTCAGCATAATATTAATTTTAATATTATAGATTTTTTTCTTAACGATGGTAAGAACGAAAAATTTTGATTCAAGTAATTTTTTTGTCATAATACAATCAAGCATTTTCAAATTCGTTGTGAGCGACTACTAATTTCAGTAACGCTCATACACTGCAGCGCCGTCCGCACAACTTACGTCGGAACATTTGCATGTCGCGTTTCTCCATGAATCGCGCTGGAATAGTGGCAAGTCTCGGGATATCAGGCAGGGCTACAAGCTGATTTACAATGGATCTTCTACTGGCCGGAACGGGATTGCCGTAGTGTTGTCGTCTAGCGTCCGGGAGAATATTCTTTAAGTCGACATACGGAGCGACCGGCTTGTGCGGGTTATAGTTATGATTGAGAAGGTTGTTGCCAAGTTGATCAGCGCTTACGCCCCGCAGGTGAGTTGCTCGGAGGCGGAGAGGAAGCCTTTTGGACCCTTGTTGATGACACTATGTGCCCTATTTTTTAATCTGCCCTATTTTTTTAACGAAATTATAGTTCCTTAAGCCTTTCTTCCGGTACCGCCGGCGACAATCGGAACAGGCGTGTCGGAGTCTCCGGCCTTTTAGCATGGCGCACGTGGATGTTACAGCCAGGCTGGGTCTCCACTGAGACCTAAAAAGTTCTTATGCCGGCATACCGCCTAAAATCCTCTCGGTGGCCATCGCGCGCATTACGGACCGCAGGCGATGTGATTGAGCGAGTAGCGCCTAGATGATTCGCCGTGTCATCCGGCGCATTGGCTCCTCACAACTTGGAAGGGCGCAGATGTCCCCACTTTCCCTACTTCAGACGTATGTGGTCGGTGATCCGCGACAGATATGAGACCACGCGTTCTGCTGCCCATCTCAAAGTTGCTCCTAATATTAGCGCACGTACGTACACACTCCTTTGTGTGCCCAGTGACTCCGATGACTCCTATTAGTCGCCTCTTACAACAAGCAGGGGATATTGTGGTAGAATGCTGACACCCCTTAAACACTGAGCGGGGACACCAAGTAAGCCGTTGTCATTTACCCGGCGTCTCCTTTTCGGTTGGCGGCAGCAGACGGGATCGTTCCGCTCATGATCCCGCTCCCTGCTCTCCTTCTGCGGCAATCATGGCCTGCCATGACCTCGTACTCTCAACCATGGAAAGAATTACGGCTGAGAACGAGAGGTCCACTCCGGTGGCTGCGTGAACAGCTGCATACTCCTCTTCCAAGACACTCCGAGTAAGTGTGCTGGGCTGTGTCCTCAGAATAGTTATCCCGATGGTAACACATAGCGGATTCTTCGCTTTTCGCCACTCTCCACAGGTATCTGCCGAAACAACCATGCCACGATAGTTCCTGCATCAGGCGGAACGTCATCACACCGTGGCGCCTGCTCAGCCATTGGTTGAGGACAGGACGCACTGCCGCGATGGTCCAAGCACCAGCACTGCGAGTGTCTAGCCACGTGCGGCACGCCTCCACAGCGGCCGCGCGGAGTAAGGGCCGTACCGGCTCGACCTCTTTAAAGGCCGGTCGTTCCCCGTGACGAGACCTCTTCTCCCGCCAGTTTTAGGTTCGGCGGTAGAGGCGAGAGGGGTTCGGCGTCAATGTCCCAGAGAAGGAAACCGGCCAATACAATACACTGATTATTTGCTGCACTATCGCTCGTTGCGGCGAACTCAGGAGGAAAACACAAAACCAAACGGTGACCCAAACGGGAAAACCGTAAAGAGTTATAGATCGGACGACTCCCACGTACAAGCTTCGGGAAGGGATGCTGGGACTTTCGAGATTTAACATTCGTAATGCATAGGAGGATTCAGTGCTCAGAGCCTGATTCTTGTCAGATCTGGCTGTTGTGAATACGTTCTTCCAAAAGATTCCCGAACATCTCATCAAGGTAACACCGTAACCCAAAGTGGCCGAGCACCGAGCACTAAGCACAAAGTTGTGGTTGCTGGATGGACCTACTGGGCGGGGTGTCCGCGATACTTTGGTCCCCCTACTGGAAAACAGTATGGAGATGATGAGAGTATGGAGATCAAGGAAGTGGAGAAATGTGGGGTGGGATTCAGTCAGCAATCTACAACTTTACGAAGTCTAAGCTCTGAACCACTAAATGCGGTCTCATCCTTATGCATTTCTCAGGAAGAGGACAAAAAGTGTCACATTCTTCTGTATGAGAAGTTGGTGACTGCGGAAGACACCGAAGTCTATAGTTAAATCTATCGGCTCGGTATGGAAAAGGCAACACTCAATATTACCAAATGTCGCAACTGTCAAGGATTCCCGAGGCGCCTTGTGTGGTATGTGAGTTGGCGCGGTGAAGGAATGGTGATTGGTGGCGCTCGTACTTCCACGATTTATTTAGCATCGTATATTTGAGTATGTCCTGTCCAGAATTGCCCCCGAATCAGGGTTATGTGGCAAGAACTGGAGAGCGGCAGGTAGGGCATTATCTCAATCAAGGCGTGAAAGTCGCTGGTACTTAATGGTGTGGACTTTTTACTGCGCTGTTTAGCCTCATCCTGGATACTAACAACCAGAACCTTGGCGGTTCAGTGCTATAACTTCCGTAAACAAGGGCAAAGGCTATGTTCAGGAGTGCGGTAATTTTCGTGGCATAAAAGTGCCATACCATGGAAGTTGAACATTTTCCGAAAATAAAATTCCGAAATTACTAAACAATATGATACAATCTATTATAATTGTTCAATCTATTAAACATAAAAAAATATATTTGTTTTTGATGAATTTCAATGGGAGCCAAGGGGCGTCGTATAAATCTCGCCCAGGGCGCTGGTACTGCTAAAACCGGCCCTGGGGATATATGTCAAAACTTTAAAAATAGTAAGTGAAATTGGTAATTTGGCGTTTAATTTTGGATATGGCTATTTATTTGAATCGTGGATTATTAAAGATATACTGCCGGATTGAGCGAGTATTGAATCGAGAGAGAATATATTATATAAAGTACGGTATATTCGAGCAAAGCTCGGTCATCCAGGTACTTTCTATTAAACGTAAATAAAGCCGAGTCGTAATAATAAAGAAAACTATTGATAGAATGCACAATAAATTGATTGAAACAATAAATTGAATGCACTTTGGCCTCGCCTTTCATGCTACTCCTTTTATAAAGTTATTTTATATGAATAAAAATAAAACTAGGACGCCGTCGAGGCCAATAAGAAGCGCAACGAATTTAATCTCCGGACAACTTTAATCCCCAGTTATGAAAATAAAATGAAATAGTATGGAAATGGCATTAGCTATAGTGTTTTTTGTATATAGTTTTTATATTTATATTCAATTAGTATTAATTCCAGGCTGAAGTCATATAGTTCTGCTCGAGTAAAATCTATGTTATGATATTTGTGAAACTTTAATAATATCCAGTAGCTACTCTGGCTACAATGTCCGTCTATCCGAAACACAACAGTTGCTGCAACACTGCTGTTTGGCGGGAGTACTTGACATTGCCGTGGTTCCTACCCGGCGGCCTCTCACATATGAGAGACTGACCACCAGTAAAATAATGTCAAAAATAATCCCTGTAATTATTTATCTGAAACAGTTTCAACGGGAAGGGCGTGTTTGTGTGTCGCGGGGTGAACAGCCCGATGGTCGACGAACTGGCATCAATATTCACGTGTCCACTCGCTCCATTACATCGCTGTTGATTCGTCGGATAATTCCCGGTTTATGGACACAACATACGGAATATGCCATAGCATTTGACTCGTTAAATTATGGTTGAAAAACACGACACAATCAGTTTTTACATCGTAAAAAATTGTTTTAATATTGGTTTGAATGTACTGTTCTGTTAAGCCAATATATGTACGTTCTACTGCAGGGCAAGGACCTCTTCTATAAACGAGAGTACGATTGAGAGTGGTTAGACCACGACTGGCCTAATACGGGTCGGTGGATTTGAAATAGCATAGAAATTAAATCACTGCCATATGCAGGTTTCCTCACCATGTTTTTCTTCACTGTTTTAATGCATGGTGGTTGACTATCAATACACACATTACTCCCAAAAGTCAGTGGTGTGCACTAGAATTCAAACATGCGACTACCGTGAACATGTTGGCAGCCGCGTTTGGTCCGTTTGCCAACAGGCCAATATAATGATATTCATATTAATATAGTGTAAGAGAGGGCACGATGGAAGGACTGAACGACGAAGAACTGACGGAAACTTTCTATATTTCCTAAACCGTGAGACCAGCAGCTCTGGGTTTGTGAGACTAAAAAGTCTCTCGTAGTTTTTTGATACCCTCGACACAAAATTGATCTTAATGTGGGGTCAGGACTTTGTATGTGACCGTTGGGTATAAACCCAAATTTGTTCAAAAGGGGCCTTTGTTACGATTACCATGAGGACATAAAGTTTTGCAGGATGAATAGTTTGAATTTCGTATCCAGATACAAAATTCCAACATAGTATATAAGACATGAACCTTACTATAAGGGTTGTAGTATGTGTGACTGCTGCGTATTTATTAGTTTCAGTTTAAGTGTAGGTCATAATAAAATGCAGGTTTGATATTAATTTACCTCGTCATCACGCTAAGGTCATTTTCACAGTGACTCCATCACAACGGGTAGTAGGCTTTAATCTGGTACTTAATATTAATTGCCGTGGCATATGCGTCATTATGTGCTTGTTTATTAGATTAAATCGATACGTGAATTAAAAATAAGGTATAAATAGATTTCATGCTTATCGAGTGAAAGCTGGGTATTTATGTTTTATTCTGTAAATGAATTGATTAACTTATTCATAAATTCTTTAATGACAATCACATACTCAATAATAACACAAGAAATCGAATAAATAAATGTGACAACTGGCGGTCTTATCACGATTTCTAGCAACCATTAGATGTATTGGTTAAATAATAAAGGACAATGGGCACAAATGTATGGAACCTGGTACCAGCTCCAATCGGGATGAGTGATACCTCGTTAGAAAGGTATTTTAGTGTAGATTAATGATATCAAGAGCGCTTGACCTGATTCGCTGTCCAATCGAAGAAATCTTACTTTATAATTAAACATTTTCTGTTACATCATATTGTGTACACATACTATTATTGTTTTTTTTTTCAATTTGACATGGTATTATTATAATCCTAGGACACTCCTGTTTTCTCAAAGCCATGTGTATAGTGATAGTCAGTTATCCTGCACTATAACGGTGATGGAAACATCATGAAGGAAACCTGAATATCATAGAGATATTCTAGAATTTCTGTCTAGTTAAAGTTCGCCAACTCGCACTTGGCCATCGTGGACTATAGCCTGATACGTCGGTATTTCGATTGCTAAGGCATGCCTTGCAGAGGGACGTTTAATGGGCTGGTATTGTTAAAGTATAATATTACTTTCATATGTCGGTACTGTAAACGTGCACGCAAAAGTCACCGTTCCGTAGTCAGTTATGACCTCCATAGCAGCTTCTCAATAAGTTTCGATGAGATATAAACTGTAACTTAGGTGGTCGTTTTAACTGGTACGTCCCCAATGATAGCAATATCACGTCTTGTTCACTTAATCTTGGAAAATCGGTCATATCATTGGCTTCCAATCTCTGAAAAGCAGCTCTTCTGTTATTTGATATTTTTTCTTTTTCATCTGTATCTGCGTATCATATACATACGTCCCCTTGCAGAGCAGAGGCCTCCTCTATAATCGAGAGTACGATTGAGAGTGGTTAAGCAATATAGTCCACTACGCTGGCCTAGAACGGGTTGGCGGACTATATGGAAACTGTAGATTGTGTTATAAATCGCTATGGTATGCAGGTTCCCTCACGATATTTTCCTTCACCGTTTTAGTGCGTAGTGATTGACTATGTCAATACACACATAACACCGAAAAGTCAGAGGTGTGCCCTGGGCTTGGAAACCGCAACCACCGTGAACATGTTAGCAATCGCGTCTAGTCCGTTTACCAACAGGGCACCACGCACATAATTCTTCTACATTTCATATCACCAGATTTCATTAAATTTCTTCTACATAATTGTACAATACGTTTGAGATTTACATCTTTTCAGTTATTTTTTGTAGAAAAGCTTCTGCGTTTTGGCCATCTGCAATTGAATAGTGGAAGTGATTTATTATTGCTATTGCAATCGAAAAGTCCGCAAACATATTATGAATTGTATTAATTAAAATATATTAGGCACAATAGCTTAAAATATCTATTGATTCGACCGTTAACACACCTCGGTATATTGTAACCAGTCGGGAATTATTTTCATGAAGAAAAAGTTGTGTATGTCTGTGTATGTCCCAGGTTTTTTGTCGGAAAAAACATAGTATCCGTATCCATATTCTTTGATATTGCCTAAACTGTTTCTTAGCCCACGGTCTAAAATAAATACATCATTGGGATGAAGCAATATGTGCAAGCGGTTTTCGAATAGTGTTTTAGGAATTCTGAATTTTCTATCAAGGGCATTGTCCTTAGGTACGTGATCGAAACCCCTGTCAGGCACAATGTAGTTCATTCTAGAACTCTCTCGTGCAAGGGCCAACTGACGTTCGACTTTTCTTCCTGACGTATTAAACAATACTTCATCTCTTTCATTGTATTCTCGAGTAAGTAGCCTTGTCAAAAAATACCCAAAGTGGTTCTGGGATCCGAACTTGCATTTCGTAGCGAAGTTTTTTGGTAAATTGTATTAAACTGTTCTGTAGTACATCCGTCATCCAGTCTAAACATATCAACAATGCATTTAATGACTGATTCTTTGTTCGTTCGACTTTGCTTCACTCAGCTATATTAAATATAATGTAAACATGTTCGTATTTAAAATGTTAAGACAAATTATGAATGAACCGTTGTGATTTAAACCAATTGTAAAAGAACAACACTGCAGAATTTCTTGCCCGTTCTTCTCTAGTGAAAACTGCTTTCCAAACCAGGTGATGCATATTAAAAATGATTGAATCTAAATGATGTAGATCATCTTAAATGGATTTAATAAATAATTTTCATTTAATGGAATTTTATTCATGGCCAGCCTGGAATCAAAACCTGGAAACATGATTGACCTGGTAGCACCCTAGCACAGCATAGCTACTAGCATCTGCCTACCCATTCTGGAATACGGAGTGAGTTTATACGCATCCATACAAAAAAGGGGAAAAAAGCTAAAAAGTTAATTGACAATTAACCTATAATGTAGTATTTCCTCGAATTAATTCAGCTATATCTGCATGTATTCTAAGTTAGTTTTCCGATTAAATACGCACTTGATATCAGCCTCGATATAGCCCTCTTTAGCACATTACAAAGTTACGGAATTAGTCGGTTATTACATATGTATATCCAATATCTTCCGACGACTATATTTCAAAACGGACAATACATACAGGTTTTTCGCCATAATATTATTTTCTTCTCTTGAAAAAAGCTATCCAACGAGGGTAAATTCATTTTGATTGGACATGGGTACCAAAACGCCCATCATCAGTATATTTTTTTTTTCATTTATTTAAAATGCTAAAGAAAGATATGTAATATTTGTTATGTGAAAACATTGAGAAAATACTAAGGTAATATATAAAACATGTTATATTTAGTTTAATGCAAATATCTATTTTATTTTATATTATAAATAGTTGTTGTATATTATATTATACTTGCACCTTTTTTTGTTAAATACTTTGTCTTCAAGATTTATGTAAAGCCTCACCAGTTTGAATTGGGTATATACCTATATGTTATGAGTTGAGTTTAAAGTTCTTTTGCGTTCAACTATCACGTAAATCTGGGTGGAGTCGGCTAATTAAACGCGGTACAATGTAGGAGGCGTAAGTGTTAGTAGGGGTTGCTAATTATTTAATGGTGCAATAAAGTGATTAAATAGATAGTGGTTGAATACCAATATCCTACCATCAGCTAATATGTATGTATGTATATTGGTGACCTTACAAATACAGCGTTTTGTCTAGCGACTGATTTCATAATCATTTGATTCAAGACGAATGTGTGTTATTGTATTGTACTGTATTGTATTAGCTCATATACGCCCCACCGCAGGACATGGGCTTCATCTACACTCGAAAGTACGAATTAGAAGGGTTAAGCAATGTAATCCACCACGCTGGCCTAGTGCGGGTTGGCGAACTTTTACATACCATAGAAATTCATATAAATCGCTATGGTATGCAGGTTTCTTCACGATGTTTTCGTTCACCATTTTAATGCGTTATGTGTGTGACGACAGCTTCCGTGGCACAGTTGGTTAGACGCCGCTTGTGAAATGAGAGGCCGCGGGTTCGATTCCCGCACCGAGAGAAATGTTTGTGCAACCTACAAATATTTATTTCGGGTTTAGGTGTTTGTGAGACCGAAAAGTCTCTCGTAGTTCCTGATACCCACTGGCCACGACATGTATGTGACTGTATTTATTTATTTAATGTGTGTTAACTGAACTCTAAAAACCACATGCGCGGTTGAACAAAACATATTGAGAGAGCGTGTCTCTACTTTTTTGCTATTGTTTTTTTTTTCACTAAAACAGCTATAATTTGCGGAGTATTTAAAATATTTCGTATAAAATGCTATCGGATGGTCAGACAATGTAGAGGGAGTGTTATGCGGCGCGGCACGCGATCCTGTCCGTGTATTTTCCAGACAGCTCGTTTCATCGCCTCTGCTGTTTGCACAATGTTTTCATCCAGCAAGTTCGTTTGTTGACATATACTTTTTTACCATTTTGCAGTCTGTATCGGTGGGTAAGCTATTAAGTGCCTGGTTATGTATATGTTCATTCGTTCGTATATGTTCGTATGGACGTTAATTTTTGTATGTAGGATTGCAATTGGTATTTTGCATGGTTATTATGTAGACAATAAATTAAAATATGTGAGATTGGCCATTAGGTACTAATTGTATGAACCACAAATGTATTTGTTTCAGGTCTGGGTGTTTGTGAAACCGAAAAGTCTTTCATAGTTCCTGATGCCCACGACACAAGACTCGATCGTAGTGTGGGGACAGGACTATGTATGTGGCTGTTGGGTGTATATATATATGTATTTTGTACAGTAATTTAATCTGTGACCAAATGCCAGCTCCAGAATGAAGCAAGAACTATAGTATTGAATTGAATAGTTTACTGGGTAGTATTAAATCATAAAGACGTAAAAATACTTACAATTTGGTGGACTGTAGTGCACGTAGAGACCGTTTTTCTTAGAATTCCTTTCGTTCAGCCATTTCTTTGTGCTCTCCATTATATTTTTCGTGGACAGTAAAATGACAATCATTCAGTTTTCGTTGGATAAATAGAAGACAACTGCGGTATATCGTAGTTTCGCCTTTATGTATGAAACAGTGTTTGATTACAAGGATATTATAAAATAAATTTACGCGTTATTTTCCTACAAACCCTATTTTCAGAAAAAATAATATAATTTAATTTCGCATTGTAAGTGACAGTACGTACACTTACCATTCGGAAACTATATTCCCATCATGCAAAACAATTTTGCGTTTATAATATCAATTGTATATCTACCTCGTATAATATTTACCGCCAATAACCGGTATAAAAGTTGAGCATCAATCGATTTGTTCAGTGCCGTGGCGCGATCGAAAATTCTCTTATCAAATATTTACGGGCGCGTCCAGCTGACATGGTTCTACTTATTGCCCTAGTGAATTGCCTTAAGTTTGACCTAAATTATTTACAATAATACTAAACTACTAACTTATGTATTTTCAAGTGATTTAGACTCTTCCTAGAATGCATGAAGCGAGATCTAAATAAATATTGCTATGAAGGGTTAGATTTTTATATTTACATTTTGTTATTTTATTTTAAAAGTTTTTGATCATTTTTTCGCGGAGAAATTTTATTCGGAGATTGTACAATAACAGGAATATGAAGATGTAGATTGTAAACCTTTTAACTATTCCATTAATTTTAATTCTACAATAAAAGTAATAAGATGACGTATACTCGTAGATGTCGAAGGACGACGATTAAAGTTCTAAAATATTAATTATTGAGATTTTGAACAATCGATTTGTTTTCTGTCAGTTAGATATACGTGTTCCTTATTGTGTGAGTTAGAAGCTGCTAATAATTTGATAATCTACTTAAAAACCTCCAAATTGATTGACAAAGGACGCAAATGATAAAACATGAAGTTTAGGCACAGTAACAATTCTGCAAATAGAGTAAAATACGATCAAGAAAGGATTTTTCGAAAATGAACCCCTTAAGCATAAATTTAAGGCAAAAGTTTATTTATAAAAAAAATAAAGAACACAGTAAGTTGTTGTAAGATCTCCTAGTTTTTGAGATGGTGCTAATTTAAAATAATTTGTATAGTCGAAAGTGGAAACCGCATAGGGTATGTGGCTAGTTTGTAAATATTTTAATCTAAAGTTGCCTAATAACCTTGCACACACTTATTATGATCGTTACGCCATATTGGCACTTGTTTATGATATATAATATCTCTGTTTCAGCCACAGGAAGTTTACTACTGCACAAAGGCCACTATAGGAGTATACCACTTTTACACAACAGTCTTGATATTTTATAGATTTCACACACTTGCTATACGGAAGATTTTGTAAGTAATATACTCGAAGTATAGCTGGAAAGGAGGTTGATAATGTACTGAAAATATCACCAGAATTTGGTTTGAGACAAGCCGACAGTATTCCTCTATGCAGTACAATAGATACAGTCGCCAACTAAAGTTTCTTCATATTGGTGGTGTTTTTACCGAGATGTGTTATTCGATAAAATTTTGTAATACTAGTAAGATGTAACATATCCTGTCGTCTTTATTTAGCACATATCTGTATCAGCTCATATACGTCCCACTGCAGAGCACGGGCATCCTAAAAGACCAAAGGTGCAAATGAGAGAAGTTAGCCTATATCGCTGGTGTATTTTTTCAAATTTCTAGCATCTCTACAATAGAATGTTCGAATGAGACAACTTAGGCCATACTTAACAATGCATGTAAAGTCACGTGGAGTTATTTGTGATGATCTCTAGGAATAAAACATGGAATAAATTTGAAGCCATGAAGAATGAATATGAAGCCACCATTGAAAATTATTTTGGATTAGGTATTAGGTTTATTGTTTTGTTTTTTTAAGATTGGAATGTTAGATTTTAATTTTTACATGTATATTATATTATTTAACACTTTCGCGATGTTTTTTTCACGGCAAAACTTGACAGGGCCAGTGTTACTGATTCAGCAATATACTAAATAGCAACGTGTTCTCACAAAAGACGATTCGACACCGTAATTAATGGAGTGCGTTGCGGCGTCAACGTTCACCACTACACCGTTTTTACCTCTACCGTTTTATTGGGGAACATATCGACGGCGGAATGCAATCTTGTGGTAACTCGAAAAATGCCATTTTACAACAAAATAAAAAGAAAAAGGTTTAATAAACCCTCTAAACTAGAAGACTTAGGAATACCATTTTTTTGTTAATAAAGTTTTAAAATAAAACCTTACATTTTCACGATGAAATTTAATGCGTTTTTTTCTGAATTGAACAATGTATAAAACGCATATACGCATTTTTTGAGATACGACAAAATCGCTTTCCTGCATCGATATCACAATTTGGAATACTAAGTTTAGCTTCATTCGCGCATTAAAGATATCTTGAGGACACAGTTTTTGTACAGAATAGAGATTTCTTTTTATTTATGAAAAATAGATTGGTACTCTTCTTTATCATTGTCCAAAAATTTCATGATGTTTGGGTTACCGAGGCTCGAAAGGCTCTTTTCAGATTTATATTAGAAAAAAGTAAGTACTTCGGTTACGTACAACACGGTTGTGCTCCTGACTTCATAAAACTTACAGATTGAAACCGTCGTAATGTTGCAAAGAAAACTCTAATGAAATTCATGCTTACTATAATTCAATAAAGCTACATAATTAGAATTTAATATAAAGGAACCACTTTTCTCACACAGGATTGTTTTCTTCATTTATTCAGTTCTTCTGCACTATTTGAAAGGTTAATGCTAATGTTTAAGCCAATTTCTTTTGTATTCGGATTTGCGTTGTTACATTGGTCGACTCCCTGTGTTAATACTGGAAAGTTTTGAGCTGCAGTAAAAATAAATTGGGAAGTTATCGATTTCGTTCAAAATGTAAAATTTATTTTTAATGGTATTTACATGTACCACTACTTTTTATAAAGAGCGTTTTATACGTACCATTATTCAATATACGATGATAAAGTTCATTAAATTTCTTTTGTCTTTTCATATTAGATGGAGTGCGAACGACTAAAGTCGGCAATATTATGTAATTCTCTAAATTCGGCTCTTCACGGGGAATTTGTTTACGACGTGATATTTCTTTTTTTACGACCAATCTAGGACTCCTCGAGGATTTACAATTGGATACGGTGCTGGCGCTCGTCAGCTCCTGGTTGCCACTACATTGAGGTCTTGATTGCTCCGCCGGTAGACTGATCTCCGGCTTAGTAGTGTTAGATGTTTGATAACAACAAGTCTGCTCTCTTGTCCCTGGTGATCGAATAGCGCAACTCGGCCCCGGGCAGCAGTCATCCTGTCGAATTCGATGCCTTTTCCGACCTTCAGTAGCGGCCATTCGATCATAGCTTCTCGGGTTCCTGCGAGGACTTGATTCGCCGCGCCGCCTGTCTATACTTATCATGGCATCTGTGTTTTGGTCACTGACGACCAGGTCGTCACTAGTCTGCCTGTTTTTATGACTCGCCACGATGATGTCCCCCGTCTTACCCAATGGCCTGCAACTTTCGTGGCGATGGTTTAACTTTACTATTCTGTAGTGACGACGCCTTCTACGTTCAACATGTGCTACCCTTTCTCGTAAAAGACTGTCGATCAAGCGCTGAAGTTCCCCCCTTGTAGTGCATCTGTCATTACAGCGGTCGGGATGTCCCCGACGACCCAGTCGGGCATTCGGCCAATGTGTACGACACACGTCTTCCCATATTATGTCGCTGAGAACTGCTTCCCTTGATGGAGTCAGCTTTATGCCATCATCTCGCGGAGCAAATTCTCCTTGAGCTAAATAATGAACTGTGTCCATTAAACGATAATCACGAACAGGATTTAGCTTGTGCCTTATTTTATGAACTCTTTCAGCCGCCAGTTTGGGAACATCGTCTCGTTTACACGGCACCGAGGCACACTGGCGCCTGCCTCGAGCCGTGATTCCGTCATAAGTTGTGAAATCACGTCCATATTGCTCTGAGTTGTGTTCTTTCTCCAGTGTGGTAGCTTTACTTGGCGAGAGAGGCGGTGCTTGCTGGACGTACCGTTGGAAAGCAGATGTTTCGGGAACGTGGCTGTAATGTTCTATGTAGCTACAACCGGGTCTGCCAGACGCTGATGTGCTTCTCATGATATTCCCTTTGGATTCCTCATCTGACGAAGACAGAGGTATATTAGGATCGATTGAACGGAATACCATTTCTTGTCTCTGAATTTTTCGCTCCAAATGATCTATTCGTTTATTTAACCTGATTAGAGTGTTAGCCGTAGGCGGGTTGATATCTTCGGATGATGTGTTCGTAACAATTAATGTTGCGATATCTACTTTATTTGGACTTGTATTTCTCCTGTTTGTATTTACTTTATAAGGGCCCATATTTATTTGTCTTTGAGCAAAAATATAGCATTTTTCAGTTTGTCTTTTTGAACTGAATGTGTCTACATTGCGTGAAGTGCGGTTAATTTGAGAACATTTTGATGCAAATGCAGTGTTTTCTACCTGAACATTGATTGACGACACACTTTCTTTTATGGTTTTGCTTTGCGAGTCTTCGTATTTTGGTCCACATTCGTATGGATATGTTATAATATTAGAATCATTTTCACTGCAATCTAACCAAAATATTTGAATGGTTTTGTATATATTTAATTACTTATTGTTAAATGTGTTCTTACGAGTTGTGAAGGACGAATGGTCGCCAATAGCAAGTCTTGAGCGTGATTTTTCTGTGCACTGTAAAATAAGTAAGAATTTAATAAATTATCTAGATATGTAAAATAAGAAACGAAAATATATGTAACGCACCTTCTTTGAGTGAAATCGGGATTTCTCTGCGACGTATATAGTCTTAATGGCGGGTACTCTGGGCTTTATAGAAAGGAGGACTCTTTGTGAAGATTGACGATGAGTTTGGGTTTTTTTGAGTATTTCTAGGTCTGAAGAGAAAATAAAGTTATTTGGTTAAGTAATATTAAATGTACTGTGTATTTTGATTGCGTTACCAAGAAAAAGTTCCTTTTTTGGCAGACGTGTCGAACCGGCTATGGAATCGTAATCAACTTTTCGAATCAACTTCTCTTCGTGGATGGATATTAATTTCGCCTTCGATGGAGATTGTTTATTTTCCATCACATCTTATTTTCCTCCTGCCCTGCATATTTATTCAAAGTAACCCGTCTGGACTATAAAATAAAGTGTGGTTAAAACAATAATTTGGCGACAAAAAAGAAAAATAATTACATTATCCTGACGTGTGTGGTGACGTGGGTGTTTTTCTTCTGTTAGTGGTTTATGGCACTACGGTATTCATCCTTCTTTATGTTTTGTAGACGTACATGAAGATGTATACAAGTTCTAATGTTATAGGCATTATTTTCGTTAGTAAATTATAGGATTTTATATCAGTTGAATGTGTGAATTAGGTTAATTACGCTACTGCTCACAAAAATGTGTTCCGAAATATCTCAGTGAGCTCGATAAACTGTTGTTTCGCACCAACAAGAAATAGGATAGTGGAACGTATAGAAGTTAGTATGGATGCAGCTAAATAAGACAAAACGATGCAATTCGAAGGATATTTGAAGGATTCGAAAATATTATAGGTGAATATTCGGGATTAGTAATTCGATTTTACTAAAGGGTGTGTATGAGCTATTATGAGCATAAAATACGATGCAGTTACAAAATTCTCATGATAAATTCACAATAAACCACACCCATTAATGGTTGGTGGGTTGTGGCTATAAACATAATTATTTCAAGTGAATATGTATATTCCGTTACATAATTAACTAATTGCAGTCAAACCTTTCGCAATCCAACCTAAATCGCGAAGCGATTTCAAAAATGGAAGAGATTGAAAAACAAGAAAGTTAGCTGTCAAAATTTACACAGCGTGACGTTTCGCCCGTTTGGTGCTTTTCAAAAAATTGTAAGCTTGATATTCTGGTGACAAATTAGTGAGGTTTTTTGTTATAGACAACGTATGGATGTTTGAGTGAAGGATGTCGGAGCAAGAGAAGACGACGGGCGGGGCGGGTGCCGGCGGCTCGTCGGTGGTGATGGTGGAGTCAGGAGCGCGCCACAAACAGGCCTACCGCCCCACCGACCTGCAGGACGAAACCCTGTCCGACATGCACCACAAGCGCTCCCGAGCACCCGCAGTGCCTTGTATGACATCACATTTGTCTTACGATTTCATTGTCATTGACAATCACATCTAATAGGATTACAGATGTGATAACTGGACTTTGTCTTTAAATCCCAAACTACTGAAACAATACAGCTACTTATTTTCTTTGTTTTAATATAAACTATCAATTTATTTTATTACCTTGTAGCCGTGACTGAAGAGTTAAAAGCTGCCACCGGGGCTTCCGAAACTAAAGAGAGAAGAGAATCTGAGCGCGGTGAGCCAATATACCTTTGATTTTAATGTAAATGCCTAAATTCGATTACTAAGTTTTGAAGAATCCTTAAAAATATATATTGCTGCCTTGCATGCATAAACTATACGGTATACAGATACTTTAGATTTTATGTGCAATCCACTCCATCATATGATGGTCTGGAAGACTTTAAACGATAAAACCACCTTCAATCTACATTTCACTTTTTCTTTTATTTAACCCCTAAATGAGAGCTATAATTATTAATATTTATAGATTACTCTTATTTCGATGCTCTCAAATGTATCGACTGTAGTCTAACAGAACAGGCGTTAGCGATTTTTGGGTCTATAACAAGCTAATTTGGTATTGCCTTTGTAGGTACTCAGCGGATCAATTTCTATTGACATCTATTGACGTCTGTTCGTTAACCCCTGGCCTGTCGTAAGCGCCATATTGTGTCCTTGAACTAAAATAGCCCCTATTTCAATAACGTTAGGTTGCTTTATTGCTTGAAGTCCGACGAGCCTGAGCGCGGTTCATTTGACGGTTGAGGGGTTAACTGAACCGTTATATTTTCTGGTGTTAATTTTTTTTTATTTCGCTTTCATAACATGTGAGGCCAATTTAGCTATGACCATTAAGAGTGAATTTATTTCTTTACTTTCAGCGATGTCTTCAGAAAAGTATAAGCCTAATGTTGCCAAGAAACTATCATCAAATACGAAGAGACGAAGCTCCTCACCCGAGGCGATCACACTGGCGCCCCTGGAGGTGGAAGCCAAGGTGCGGTGAATCATGCCATAACAAATTACATTGTCATGTTAGTCGATATATACACGCAGTAAATCTGTTCAATCACGCCACCTGTACGCCAGCTCATGGAACTTAAAAGTGCATGTACCTATTTAAAATAAGCGGTATGGTGGATGAATATGAAAGCAGATAAAAAATATTGAAGAGTTTAAAGTGCAACTAGTGGTTGAGAGAAATATAATATTTCAAAATAACCTGTCTGTGTTTAAACAAATTATTATTTTTAGCTGATCCGGGCGCTAATTTACATAGTATATTATGTGTACATTTTGCCTTTACTGTTTTGTATACTAGTGTTTTTTTTTACAAAATGTGCAATATTTGTCTTATTACCTATATATTTTTGTTTTGTATGTTGTTGTGCAATATTTTTTTTAAAATTGATATTGGACGACTTTAAATTTCGAGGAAGTTCGGATTATCATTACAAATGCTTGTGATCTGAGTCAGTAATATTTAGCGCGTTATTTTTCACAGAGAGGGTCACTAGCATCCCAGCCCATGCCAATCCCAGCGCGTGTGGAGTCGCTTACGACAGCGTCTGATGACACTATTAACAAAATTGGCGAAGATCAGAAAGAAGACGACGACAGCATCACGGAGGAGATCGCAGAGTTGCGGACCACTGTTATGTCTAAACCGTCTTCAGAATGGGTAAGATTTACATTTTGTTCAACTACTTGTTATATTGTAAGGGATATACCTACTTCATCCGAGCACATCGTTCACGTAAGCAGGCATGCAGGAAATCAGTGGAGTTGGTGAGAAAATAATATGACGGTAGAAGAGACAAAGACGGATACAACATTTTAAATAAGTTTTCTTTCATTCTATACTTACAAAACACAAGTTATAAATTATTAGGAAATACAACGATATGTATCAATCTACATAAATATGAATTGGTAGGGGACTCAAAATTAGTAGACAGCGCGGCAGCCCGCACACTAAATCGAAATACCATTTTACAGTAGATTTGCTAATTTGCTACTTAATTGATGCTACTTTTAATTGTTAGTAGTAAACGAGGGTATAATGTCTGTTTGTGGTTGTTGTAGTGTGACGATGAGGAGGCGGGCGGGCTGCCGCGCAGCGACTCTCGCAGCTCGCGCGTGTCCCGCGTGGTGCGCCAGCTGTTCTGCTGCGGCACCGCCCTCGAGGCGCCCTCGGAGCACGACATCTCGCCCCGCGGATACGGCTCCGGCATATAAACCCCTCGCATGCCTCACACCAGCGATGTGTTCGCGCGCCACTATGTCATGCTGGCTGGCCATTTCCAGTCGTTGGGTTTGAATGATCGACAGGCTAGTCACGGATTATTTACACAGTACTTTTACTAACACCATACTGCATGCGTGCAGTACACTACACGCCAAAGCCGCCGGCCCGGCGACATAACCGTTTGTGACAACCCGGAAGTAATAAGAAAATAATCATGCTGGCGACAAGAGCCTACACGTTGTACCATGTGCTCAGTTGCCTGGCGACACTCAACAAGGTTATAAAAATGTTCATGTCACGTCGAGCGGTCACACATCGCCAAGATAGTTTTTGGTCTTCCAATGAGTGAAGTTGCCGGCTAGGCCAACAAAAAGTTGTCGTCATGTGTCGAGTGGCGGCGGCTCCGGTGTGTAGTGCACTTAAGAAGTCGTCCCAAGCATCAAGCAATAAGATATTGGAATGCCCGCGTGCCGCTGCCATGTTCTCTTCGGCGACTGGGGATGGCCAGCTAAAGACAATGTAATAATTGCTTCATACGAATGTTGCGTGTGCATTTTGCTGTGTATATAAAATTACTAATAAAATTATTAACTATTTTATTCCTATTGAACCTACACTGGATACGCAAGTGCATTTTGTAAGGATGGCATTAATGAAAATGTGTAAGGATTTTTCTCTATTGTCTAAAATAATGTTTTGATTTTTGATTGATTAAGTATATTTCAACATAGTTATTTTATTATTGTATGCACAAGTGATGGCAGATTTCTGTATATTGAATGAAAATTAAAGCTTGAAAATGTAAGTAGTAAGTTCTTTGTAATTTATTATTGTTTATACAAAATCAATCGCTCTAAATACTACACTACTCCAAATTTAACATTGACCACCTCTGTGACTACTCTGTCACAATCTACACCAATTCTAAGCATATTTTCTGCCTCGTGTCCACGTCTTCTCATCTGTACCTACTCTCCTCACCACAAGATTAAAAAATAGTAAAACCGGGTACATTCGTTTTCAGAGAGTGGTTCTAGTCATAGAAAATAGAATAATTTTATTTGACTGAACACGAGTTGCAACACGTTTCCGCCTTAATACAGCCAATATACAACCTACAATAGCGCACAGGCCTCCTCTACGATTGAGAAAGGTTATGCCATACTCCATTACTCTGGCCTAATTATCGGCTAGATCATCTATTGTTTTATAAATCTCTATAGTGGTTAGAGGTGTGCCCTCATATTTAAACCAGCGACCACGATAAACATGTTAGCAGCACCATTGAGTCCTCTGTCAACAGGCCTCCACCGCACTGTATCTGTATCAGCCCATATACGTCCCACTGCAGGGCACGGGCCTCCTCTATAATCGACAGTACGATTGAGAGTGGTTAGGCCATATAGTCCACCACGCTGGCCTAGTGCGGGTTGGCGGACTTACATACCATAGAATTTTTTATAAATCGCTATGGTATGCAGGTTTTCTCACGATGTTTTCCTTCACCGTTTTAGTGCGTGGTGATTGACTATCAATACATACATGACTCCGAAAAGTCAGAGGTGTGTGCTGGGATTCGAACCCGCGACCACCGTGAACATGATGGCAGTCGCGTCTAGTCCGTTTACCAACAGGCCACCACGCACTTATTTAATATAAACATATTATAAACGTAACGGACCAGCCGCGACCGTCAACATGTTTGCAGTGGTCGTGAGTTCAAATACCATGGCACACTTCTGACATTTTGGAGTTGTATGTATTGATAATCGTAGTGTACTACGGTATGATTACAACGCTGAGGTTCTTAGGTTCGAATCCCGGGTCAAAGTGATATTGGGTTTTCTATTCATTATCAGCCCGGAGTCAGAAATTTTTGCCCGATATAGCGATGGGCTCTCGCCCCTATCACATCGTGGGCTGACCATACAAGGTGAAACCTGGGTGTCCTGGAAGCACCTCTGCCTACCCCTTCTGAGAAACAGGCTTGAGTTTATGTATTTATTTATGTATTATTCCTACAACAGCCTTCGAACTACTACTAGCTAAATAAGGATTTTTATAGCTCGATAAAACTGAAGAAGATGACGCCGGGAGTAAAACTGAACTAACCAATGCGAAAGTTGAAGAAACGAATGCGGTTGAAGATACGAATTCGGTTCAAGAACCTGTAGTAGAAGAAGCAAAGGACAATACAACAGAGGTACGTCGAAGTCAAAATTTAACGGTGTATATTAAAGCCACAGAACTAGCTTCAGAATCTCGCTCCAGTTAAAAACAGGGGCATTGTTAACGCTTTTAGTCCGATTTTAGGACCGTTCTCTTATTGAAATTCTACATTATTATTATTAAAATCATCCAAATCCTTAGCATTTTAAAGAGTTATCTCTTGAAGGGCGCCTAAACTCAACAAAAATCACCTCGTGGCTTCTAGCGTGCAGTCGTCTGTCAACATAATGTGATGAGTTAAATTATGGGTCAAATATTCCTTGATCCTTGAAAATGACTTGATAATATTTCCAAATACAGAAATGGCATAAAGTAATAGTTAGTACTTCAGTCATGCATCCAAACCTTGATTTTTCAACATGTAAATTTTAAAGAACACACAAATATATACATGCCAAAGTGAATATACATAATTATATTGGAAGCCCCATTATTGAAATTAATCAGTCAGTACAACCCATGGTACAACCGGTGCTTATAGAAAACGAAGGTCATTTCTTTGATCAAATGTTTTTGGTGTTTGTTGACATTCTCTAATAAATTGAACGTTAAGATATTTGAATAAATATAATTGGAAGCCTGAAATGTCTAATGTTGAATTTATCATTAATTATTCACAGCCCCCTTTATGATAATGCTTTTTTTTATTTCAGAATGATGTGTGCATTAAGAAGAAAGAAATATCGTGGAACGACAAGGAATATCTTCAGACAGTTAATTTGAAGGCATGTAACATTGTATTCGTTCTTAGGTCCAGCCTTAAATTATATAGTACGTTACCAACAACCAACTATAACATATTTCCACTAATCAAAGGTAGAAATAATGATCGTATATTAGCAGTACTTAACCATTTTTTTAAATTATTCTTGTTTCTAATTTTAGGATGTAGATGTACGAAGCCGAACTTGGGTAGTGGAACGTAAAGCTTCCATCGGACCTTGTCTACAATCAACAACATCTTTGGGAGGTCCATCGGGAATTACTATATGCATCCCAAAGGTTTGATGTACTTTCTATGTATTAATATTTTATGTTATTAGTGCATGTACAATTGTACATATAGTATGACAAAAACATGAAAACTTTGCGACGTAATCACGAAGATTACATAATATTACCTTTTAGTCTTTTACTTAGTCACCAATGCTAAAAAGTTGCCTGATGAAAAGTCATCAACGCCATTTTCTGTTGTCAGGAAAGCTTAGCTAAGCTCCCTTTCGGTATTCTGGGGAAGCTAAATGGGGCCATCACAGATCAGCACACCACGTGATTATATGATCACATGCATTGAAGCAATTAATAATAATCTAGAATAGTTGTTCGATCTGACTTAATATAATTATATTTACATTTTTAGAAAAATCGGAAGGGAATTAACGAAGAGTTACCAAATATGCCATCAGTTATAAATATAACAGTTTCTAAGGTGAATACTTACATATATACCAATAATAATTTGCTTTATGATAAAATAACTTATCACATATAAATAAATGAATCGAAAGTATCAGTAATTTTTTCTCCATCCTTTTTAGATTTCATAAATATTTATATCAGTGCGATTATTATATTCATTCTTCAGCAATTCTTCATGTGCATTTTTCTATTTCCAGAAAAGCATTGGGAACAGATCTTCATCTCGGATCAATAATGAACATGCAAACGATAAATTAAAGGTTATTAATGCTATTAAACCTTCCACTTGAACCAGTCACTTACCCAACCTGAATCATTTATGACAAATACCCTGGCCCCAAATTAACAACATCTTTCGCTTGCAAAAGCATACCAACATCATGCCCAGAATTGTGACACCGATACGCATTGCTATTAGACTAATGAAGAAACCAAGTGTTGATAAATGAATCTATATATTAATACGTGATGCAAAAACTTTGGATCCCTTTTTACGAAAATTGCGCGGACGGAGGAGCATAAAATTTGGCACACTTATAGTTTATGTGTAGGAGAAGTGGAGAATGCTAATATTTTTCAATAATAATGCTTATAAAGTACATTAAATCAAAAAATAAAACATTACACACACTGCCATGCATTTCACACACACATCCATACACAAGTATTTGTACACGCATACATACTCTGGTGTCAAATTGTATCTTTTCTTTTTCATTTTGTTCTTCTGACATATCAAAAAAAAAGGTTTTATTTGCCTAATGAGGTAATAATATAAATATTAAAAGAGAATATTAATTTTGAATGAGGCAATAATATTAATATTAGGCCTAATATTAAATTGAATATATAAAAAAAGATTTTAATAATAATGCATAAAAAGTACATTAAATCAATAAATAAACCAGCATGCATTTGACACACGCATACACAAGTATTTGTACACGTATACATACTCTTTGGTCAAATTGTTTCTTTGCTTTATTATAGACATATGTAGTTGAATGTCAATCAGAAAAAAATGTTTACTGTGGATTTGTTGAATATCAAACAGAAAAGATTTATTTGACGAATACTACGTGAAATACTGAGCGCTATCATTAATTATATGTATAAAGAAAGTTCTGTAGCAGCAATCTGCAATAACAACATTCAGGTACAGAAAAATATATATTTTGCTGTTGCTGGTTTAAAGCAATTAATGTAGTTTACGATTTTAGTAATTGCATATACTTCAGGATATATAACTAATTTTGAGAGATACGTACATTTAAATGTGCACGAATTATCAGAATAACAACATCATCATACAGGTAAAAACTTTTTCTCTTCTTGATTTGGTCGAATTTCGACCGCTAGGCGACCACTAGTACATTTAATTATGCAACTTTCAGATCGGGGATGCTCCGAATGCTACATTTTTTGGCAGTCTCCGTATTAGAATGAACGACATGCGAGCGAAAATACGAAATACGTTAAACATTTAATTGTCTTGTTGAATTCAATATTAAATTATATATGGTCTATAAATATCTGCGTCTTCAAGAAATAAAAATGACGTCAATACAAATTGTTTATTTTTCTTAATTATAACCCAATTACTAAGGAATTTTACATGATAATCTAACGACCACTGCAAGTCAGTATTACAAAATTTCATTTGGTGCTTTTTCAAAGCCGTTTTTAGACGATTGGAGGTATTATCAATTACTGACTATTTCACTCCCATTCAACCACTGCAACATTATTTTTCTTATCTGCTGGATTTATTTTGCAACGCGATTTGTTAAGATCTAAAACTTGTCACTTTGATACAGTTGCGCACGATTTGACTCTATTCTATTTGATCGCGGCATTTCGTGGAACTAATTGAAATCAAGTTCCAAAAGTAGCAGTGTGAATTGAAATGATGCTCCTTTTGATAGCTAGTGTATCAAGAGAAGTTTTGGCATATTTTCCTTTAGCTAGTATAGCAAGGATCTTTCCCCCTCTCTCTAATCTCCTGTTCGATGCGCACACTCCTGGGCACCCGACAGGTGGAGCACGAGGGTCCCTTCAGCGGCATCTGGTGGGTGAGGTTGGAGGCGCGCGCGGCGTCGTAGTCCGACTCCCGAGGTCGCCAGCACAGCGCCGTGCTGCCACACTTGCACGTCATCTCGCGACATATCTGAAGAGGGATGCGCTTTAATTAACTGTGGGCAAGGTTGCTTAACAGTCTATGGTTTTGGATATGCGTGAAGGCGTATTGTTTAGCAGTCCGTGATTACTGTATTAGTTTATATACGCCCCACTACAGGGCACTAGCCTCCTCTACAATCGAGTGTATGATTGAGAGTGGTTAGGCCATATAGCTGGTCCACCACGCTGGTCTAGTGTGGGTTAGCGAACTTTACATACCATAGAAATTCTTACTAATTGGCTATGGTATGTAGGTTTCCTCATGAACTTTTCCTTCACCGTGCGTAGTGATTGAGTATCAATACACACGTGACTCCAAAAAGTCAGGGGTGTACCCTGGGATTTAAACCTGTGATTACTGCATGCTGGCAGCAGCATCTGGTCCGCTTACCAACAAGTCACTACGCACTTCGTCACGCAGTCCATGATTATTTGAGATGAATGCGTATTGAAAAATGTATCAACAGTAATTGATCTTCAACTGTCAACTTCGATGCCATGATCATCATTCTACAGGAAATACTCAGCTAAACATATGTCTAGGTATGATGAAATCAAATCAAAAATATTTTTATTGCACTCTGGAAACCTTTCTTATACAAAATGCACAAAGCTACCATATTCTTATGAACCTTCCCAAATCATGCCACTAAAGCGCACTACACATCGGCCCGATGACTCAGTACGCCGTCGCAACCCGGCGTCCTATAAGAAAAGTATCATGTCGATGACAAGCGCCACACGTGTTGCCCGCCAACATTTTAGCGGCATTTGATCTGCTCATTTTCTCGGCGACACTCAACAACGTCATAAAAATCTTCATGTCATGTCGAACCTTTTCTTCAAGTTTCTTGATTTGCAATGAGTGACGCCGCCGGCTAGCCAAGCAGAAGATGAAGTCTTCGGTGTGTAGTGCGCTTAAGTGACAAGTAATTACTCACCGAAGCAAGGTACTCGTCCCGGCAGTCGTCTGGACAGTCGCACGTCCAGTTGGTGGGCGGCACGCACGGCTCCACGGGCGGCGTGTAGCACGTGCTCGGGTGCACGTAGCACGACGAACAGCAGCACTGCTGGCACATCGAGTACACCTGCAACAAAAGCATTGGTTATAAGGATTGCTGGGGCATTTTACTGGTGGTAGGTATGAGGATGTGACAAATTGAACAGTCGAACTGAAAATTGATAGCAGACTAAACAGTTATTACAGCTTTTGTGGACTATTATGATTTATAATATTAATTCAATTAACACGGTAACATACCATTACAATAATTGAATATTCTAATATTTACATGATATATGACAGCCTTCGTGGCGCAGTCAGTTAGACGCCGACTGTGAAACGAGAGGCCGCGGGTATGATCCACACCGAGAGAAATGTTTTGTTGTTTGTATGGCCCACGTATATTTCTTTCTGGTCTGGATTTGTGAGACCGAAAAGTCTCTCGTAGTTTCTGATACCCATGACACAAGACTCGATCTTAGTGTGTGGCCAGGACTATGTATGTGACTGTTGGGTGTTATTTATTTCTGAATCAGTCCATATACGTCCTACTGCAGGGCACGGGTCTCCTCCACAATCGAGAGTACGATTGAGAGTGGTTAGGCCATATAGTCCACCACGCTGGCCTAGTGCGGGTTGGCAGACTTACATACCATAGAAATTCTTATGAATCGCTATGGTATGCAGGTTTCCTCACGCTGTTTTCCTTCACCGTTTTAGTGCGTGGTGATTAATTATCAATACACACATGACTCCGAAAAGTCAGAGGTGTTCCCTGGGATTCGGATTACATTACTGGTGGTCGGTCTCTAACACAGGCTGCCTGGGTACCACCGCAATGTGCACTGTTCCGGTTTGATGGACATTCTAGCCAGAGTAACTACTGGATACAATGAGACATTACATTACATGTCTTAGGAAGGCGCGCGCAGTGGAGTACCAAGCATTATATGCAGAAACCAGATATACGCAAGCTAAACTCTAAATGCGCCACTCTTACCAGAATAACTAAGACAGGTTTTCCGCCATCGCGTCCACAATTACACTATTCGGGAGAGTAGGAATATCCCACCACCAATCGGCATTCATTGACGGCTTTTGCTAAAAGTAGTACCAAACTAAAAAATAAGTATTTTTATTGGCTTTCGTAGTGAAACAAGGCCAGTACATGACAATAATTACTGCAGATACAATGTTTGTGTAAAAAAATACTCAATGGCGATGAAATCACTGTGCTAACACTTTTTTTGTTATCAAAACCGTAATCTACATAAGTATATTTCGCACATTCATTGTTCAATATCTAAATCCATGGCATGGTATTCGTGTTTTCAAAGACAACGTTGGAAGTAATTGGGTTAAAAAACTAAAATTAAACATTTGCTCTGGATCGCGTGTGTTCTAGACATTTTTGCGCATAATTTATGAAGAGCCGGTGATCAGACTAACGTGTGATACCTACATACTCATAATGCATGCTAGAATTTAATTTGATAGAAGTACACACCCATTTATAAAAAATATTATTAAAATAAATATCTAATATTTTTTTATTGCCATGTATGGCGAGACGAACATGCCATTTGCCTGATGGTAAGCGGTACGACCGCTTATAACCAGTAGCAATGCTTGGTATTACCACAACAGTGCGTTTACACTAATGTTTGGCGGGAGAAATAGACATTACGGTGGTGCCTATACCTCAAATATGAGAGACACCACCAATAATATACATACACTAATAATATTACCACCATATTGTTTGTAATATTCGTTGTGTACACAAGCTGTAATAACTGTTTAGTCTTAGGGGTCGATTTTCAGTTCGACTGTTTGTCTAATGGTTTAAAAAGTATTGTGTTATTCCTATTAGAGGTTAATACGAGTATCATGACGTCCATTAATTAATGTTTAGTAATAAATGAAATATTTCTGCAAAATTATAAAATTAAAGCCACGCAGATCTCATGTAAACACGTCAACTTGTAAAAGATTTAGTAGGACCACCTGCAAAATATAAATTTGTTTAATTATTATCTTCTTTACGGCAAATATTTATTTATTTATGCTTTTTATACATAGTATAATGGCAGACTTAATGGTGTAGAGAGAAGAAAAATTAGGCGCATAAACTGAAGTGTGTGATGCTACAGAAGTTATTTATTTATGCATATAAATACACACACATACATACATACAATAAACATAAGTAAATATACATATATTTCACTAGCGGCCCGGCGCGGCCCGTCACCGCCCGGGCAGATACACTTTTAAAAATGCCGGCCAAAATGTTTAATTCCAACTTGGTAAAAAATATTTATTTTTGATAAAAAAATATTCTATGTTACTCCTAATACCTCCAAGAATACATGTACTTAGTTTCATGATTATCAGTTAAGTAATTTTCGCATGAAAGTGTAGCAAACAAACTTACATTCACATTTTTAATATTAGTGGGGAAGTCCCTAACATTCAGGCAAGCTAGCAAATTTCTATATTCATTTTAGACTTTAATATTTAAACTTACCAGCCAAATGGCTCGTGCGATCTCATTCCTCACGTACGGCAGACAGTTGCACAGGAGACAATTCTCGAATTTCGTCAGCTCCGGTATGCCTAAATTCCTCTCAACACCTGATGGTCCGAGGACAACCTGCAAAGCGATAACAGTAGGTACTTATTATCATTATAAGTCTATTATCTGCATAATGCCGGGGAATGTGTTTATACATAATGATGTTGCAGATTTTATTCCTAGGTGTATTCATTTAATTCAGGTGGTATTTATTTTTAATCAATAAACTTGTGCTTCTATTATTAACGAGAACGGTAGTGGGATTGACTAGCCGCATGTATAATTATAGGAGAAGTAAAAATACCTAATATTTATATTTGCTCGGCATGACTATGACAAAGTTTATATTGTGTTTTGAATCAGCTACGCAATGTCTATTGACTCCAACAGTGAGATAAGGTTATCTGTCGTTAGATTGATTAAATGATAACATAATTTACCATCAGAAGCGGTAATCCTCGGTGTGTTCATAAAATAGTAGTTTTATCTCAGCTGCATTTACCAGTGGATATATTACATCTACTGCCGCATCAGCAAAAATAGAATTAAACATCTTAACAACATCTCATCACATTTTGTGGGTATTGTTGTTGGGTATATAATTAGTAATCGTTTTAAATTACAATAACTTTATTTTCATTATATAGCTTTTTATTGCCGTTAATAAATTAAAAAAGAAAACATGTTACATCTCAGGATGGTGTACGCAGAGGAATGCCAAACATTGCATTGTACATCAACAGCCTAGTCCAGTGATTCTCAACCTTTTTTTTGTTGCGGCACATATTTAACGATTTCAAAATTTGGCGGCACACATTTAACGATTTCAAAATTTTGCGGCACACAAAGAAAAAGATAAAAGTTATTTACTTACTACAACACACTGCATAAATAGTTTATGCCAAAATATTTAAATATACGAAATAAACTAATATATACTACAATAATAACTAAACGTTTATTAAGGGATTAATTACAAGCAAATAATAAAAATATTTTTAATGCGAAATTTGAGCTTGATTTTTTTTTGATATTTTGAAATGTAAAAATGACAATGCTACTCTATCGTATAGAAAAGGTGCAGTAACTACTATGCAACACCTTGTGAATCCCAACTATCACTAAAACAACACGTTTTGTACGCAGAAGTGGCAAGTGTGCGCCGACTTGAGACATATTCCTATTGCTATTCACGCCGCTTCATCATAATTTGGCACTAAGAAAAAACGCGTTGCAAAGCAAATTTTAAAATAATTAACTTTTATGTGGATTTAAATATATATTCATGTTAAAAATATTTTTCTTTTTAAATGATATAATTTAATAATATTAACATTATTATATATTTGCAAAATTTGGCGGCACACTTTTGAAATTTGGCGGCACACAAAAGTGCCGCGGCACAGTGGTTGAGAATCACTGGCCTAGTCACTTACTTTCACGCGAATGGCATGGCCGTCTGTGACGAGGCCGTCATTCATAGCAAGAAAACACTGACCTCGCTGGAAAAGAACTGACAATCAGGCGCGCAGCTCCCCAGGCTGTCGACATAGGCGCACTGCACCACGTTCTTGGCTCCTTGCAGCGCCTTCACCACGTTGATGGTGTTCCGCGCTATGGCATAAGCACCGGCCAAGCAAGGCGTCTCCGCACCACAGCCCTTGGCCGCGCATACTGCCTCCGTGCCGCTCATTATGCTTGATGTTACGCACTCTATCTGAATAAATAATAAACGAATATACCTATGCATGTTATGTCGTGGGCGTTAGAAATCATGAGAGACTTTTGTTCTGATAAACACACAAATCGGAAATAATAATAATTTTTAAGGCGCACAAACATTTGTTTCTGTGTGGGAATTCAACTTGCGGCCCATGTTGCACAACTGTCACTTAAAGGCCAGCGTAGACCGGGACGAAATGGCAACGGATTAATTTTTTTTAAAATGATATCCAAAATTGTCTGGTGGGAATAAAAACAAAAAATCTAATATTTTGTCCCGGTCTGCGCTGGCCCTAAGGCTGTCATCTATACATACATACATATAAATAAAATTGAAGTGTCTGTTTGTAAAGAGAAAATAAAAAAAAATGTCCAACTACATATCGTTATATACACGATACCTATGCTGAAAATTATCTTTAAAAATTTTTTGTCTGTCTGTCTGTTTGTTTCGGCTAATCTCTGAAATGGCTGGACCGATTTTGACGGGACTTTTTTTGTCAGGTAGCTGATATAATAAGGAGTAACTTAGGCTACATTTATTTTAGAAACATAAAGTAATGTTGCAATGCCAGCGCGCAGCTCACGCGCATGCCACCACTGGGTCGTCACGTCGGGCGCGTCCCACCACTTCTCCCACCAACGAATCAATATCACATTTACAAAATATTGTATATAAAGAATTTTTCAATAAAGCTAATACAAAAAACTGAAAATAAATATGTAACGGGAGTTTACCGCCGCTCGCTAAGAGATGGCGCCACCGTAGAATTAGATCGCGGTATGGTTTCGTTACAAAGGTTGATAATAAAAATAAAAATGCAAAAACCAAAAAAAACTCAGAATCAGAATCAGTATCAGCCCATATACGTCCCACTGCAGGGCACGGCCCTACTCCACAATCGAGAGTACGATTGAGAGTGGTTAGGCCATATAGTCCACCACGCTGGCCTAGTGCGTGTTGGCGGACTTACATACCATAGATTTTTTTATAAATCGCTATGGTATGCAGGTTTCCTCACGATGTTTTCCTTCACCGTTTTAGTGCGTAGTGATTGACTATCAATACACACATGACTCCGAAAAGTCAGAGGTGTGCCCTGGGATTCGAACCCGCGACCACCGTGAACATGTTGGCAGCCGCGTCTAGTCCATTTACCAACAGGCCACCACGCACTTCACACACACAAAAAAAAACTAAATAAACTAATTAACTTTTTTGTTAAATTCCACGCAGACGAAGTCGCGGGCACAGCTAGTATCAAATAATGATATGAAATAAGAGATTCTTAAAAATGCGTAAATAAATGAACGTAATTATCAAAGACTGCAACGTATAGCTGAAAAAACTTTCGCAGATATACACTGCACTCTGCAGTAGATATCGTGTAGTTAATGACGATGAAGCTTTTATAAAAATAAATCTATATGAATTCATCACCTCCGAAGTGTCATGAGTAAAGAGTGAATAAATCTTGTCAAACTAGCAAATGGTCTTCCGAACTTTATGACAATTCAATAGTGTTAATAAACAATATTAATTTACCTGTTCCTGCGTCATAACACACGGGTGTACAGCAGCGGAGAGCACCGGCACCATGGTGCTAGGCGTGGTTCCTCCTATAACCGGCACTCGCACAGACTCCGGCGGCACGCGCAGGAAGTCCGCCAGGCACGTGTTGGCTCGCACGCAGTTGAGCTCCACGCAGCCCAGCAGAGCGCGCGGATTGTACATGCCGCGCAGACGCTGTATCTCCGCTATTAACGGCACCATGCTCTCCACTGGTTCCGTTGCTACTATTGTGAAGGCCTGGTTTGGTGAAATTGACCAATGAAAACATAAAAGGGATATTATCTTAAACATTCTTCATGTGGCTTAAACTTGAATGCGTCTGCTGGTGGTGCTACTGTTTCATAACAATTAAATCGCAGGAAGTAACAGTTTCATTGTTACTCTTCATTCTGACAATATGAGTTAAACAAATAATCGTAGTAATCTGCTTATATTCTTATTTTCTCTTCATCAAAACGTGAAAACGGTTCTTCAGCAGTTGTAGATTTATGAGTGGCTTGCATTGGGTTTCAACATTTGATCATTCGTAGATTTGATCATTCAAATCATGTTAGCCGTTTGTTAATAGGCTATTCCGGGTGTCATACAGTAATACTGACTACTGACCGCATTTCTCAAGATAATCGTCTGGCATTTGGACTGTACTATACTTAACATGATTTGCGCTGTACGAAATGGAACCGTGTGGCAGCCCTACGATAAGTTTTATAGAACAATGTTCTGGATATCGTCATATCGCATCCATACAAAATATAGATGAAAGCTAGAACTTACACTTGGACAAGTGTTACATATTTGCAGCGCTATTTCGGTTATGGTGGGCGCGCTGCACTCGAAAGTGTCACATTGGTTCCTTGCAACTATCACCACTACCTTTGCACCCTGAAATATATTTAACATACATAAGATATTGAAATAATAATTAGATTATTATATAACATCTAGGTACTTCTGCATGATTACTGTATAAAATCCAGTTAATCGGAAAATAATAAAAGACGTTTTCATTTAGTGTGCAATGTAATAATAATTATTTATGCCGAAAATCTATTTGAGTATTTCTACTCATATATTATAGTCCCAGAGATGACGACCAAAACCATGTATCATAGCAATACGGTCGAAACTGTATAAAATCGTTAGATTATGTAATTCTAAACCCGACTAGGTAGGTAGTAACGGTCAAAAGTGTAACAATTGCATGTGAGGCTATTTCTGCTGAGTCAAAAAAAAAGGCAGTCGGTATCATAGCAATACGTCTGATATTGGAAATGTACATAGATTTTATAATTTTATGACGAATAAGTTGGTTTTCAGACATTTTGTGCGTAGTATATAGCTGAAGCGAATTTTTGAAAATGTCAACAAATTTAGCCGACCTGTATCATAGCAATCCGAATGAAAAATTTTTCTACCGTTCGTAAATAAGGCAAGATTGCAAAAAAAATGTTTTCAGACATTTTAGATGTCGCATATACTCCCAAAAGAGAAAAGAACGTTTTGGAGTCGCTTGGCCGATGGCTGAGCGCTTCTTACGTTTCTGCTGCGGTGGGAATGGTTTTTTCGCATATTATACTCCTGCCACTCTCTTACTATACATAGTCACTCACCAGCTGTCCTAACCGTTGAAATAACGCTCACTTAAAGTGACAACAAACTATAAGTAGCTCAGGCGGACGTGGGTGTGTTGCTGGCTGCCCGAGGGCTCGCGGACGTTTTTTTTCTTCTATTCCCAATGATAAGGCATAGTTTGCTCATCTCCCATTAACGAAGTTTTCGGGGATGGAAGAGTAGTATTTTAAGAATTCAAAATTATCAATTATAATAGACGTTTTTATAGCATAGATACGTTGTCCGCGCACTATTTTGGCAAGACAAAAGCGAGGTGATTGCCCAACTTGCAATCAGTCACGCTTCAATACGGTCGATATCGAAAAGTTGTCTGATAAGGGAGGTGCTACACTGAATTCTTCTGATATAATTTTTTTTTACATCTGGTTAATTCATTTCATCAATTTCAACAATTTTCAGACAGATTGCTATGATACCGATCGGTAAAATTCCTTAACATATTTAGAATGGTCTCAAAATTTGTTGCATCCGAATTTTCTTCTGAAAATAATTTTTTTCGTATTAACTAATCCTAATTTACCCGTAAAGAACATTTTCAGACAGATTGCTATCATCATATTTTTTTGTCTCATTTTTAATTTTTCTAAATTATTTTTTGGGTTCGCGCTACACTATTAACTTCTGAAAAATATGTTTTCGGTATCTTATGGCTATTATATAACTACAGTCAGAAAATCAGACAGATTGCTATGATACAGTCCGGTAAAATTTGTTGACATTTTTGAAAATTCAGTGCGGTCAAACGCTACGCGAAAAATGTCTGAAATTGGTATTTTCGAGTTCGAAATAATCAAATCTATCAATTTGATGCGGTTGTGGCCGTATTGCTATGAGACAAAAATTTTGGTTGTCATCTCTCGTACTATTAATGCCTAATGGCATTAAATAACTGATTAAAAAGTTGATTCACCGCGCCAGACTACTTTGTATAAAATTCAGACGACTTTGAAATGTATATGTACATAGTTTTTTTATGGTCGTCATAACAAGTAATTATGACCATACCCTCGAAAGGTCAGAGATATTTAGTTATTATTAGTTCTACTCATAGCCAATAAATTAATCAAATTCCGTTAGCAATAATTAATATGTATCGATGCCGTTTAAGGTACAGGAACCCCAAGGATCTCTCATCAAGGATGCCCAAGGAAGGCCCCACTGAAGCCTATTGGAAGCAACTTGCTTCTAGTGACTTTCTGTAACATTTCTTCCAGTATCTTACGGGTAGGATAATGCTTACTAATTGTACTAAAATGTAAAGATGAATAATGTACAAAGTTGAAGAATTGTTTATTCGTTATCTCTAATCTCAGGCACTACAGTTTCGAATTGCAAAATTATTTTTGTTTTGGATAGTTCATTTATCTAGGAATATATAGGAGGGAAGCAGTATTGAAATATATAGTAAATACGAATTTCTTTTATTTGTTTTTCGTAGTCCGATTGGTCTTAAAATCGATATCTGTGGGATTCTTTGCTCCGATATTCTAAATTGATAGTCGGAATTGAACATTTTAGCCGCCATTTTGAAAAGTGTATCTACACCCGGGAGGAACCGGGACGAACCGGTAGTTCTCTATAAAATAGAAATGACGTACTAGAAGTGCGTCACCCAACATATGCCGGCCGGAATACGACGACACTTTGCATTTAGTGTCGACGTGACTCAGCTCCATGCCGTAGCCGCAAGTGGCGCAGACGTCGTACAACGCTATTTCATCCAGCAGTGGACATTGTTTCAATAATAATGCTAGTGGTTGCCCTGAAATTCAAAATATATTTTTTTGTTCTGCCGACTATAAAGATGGGTTATACGCTAGTCGTAATCTGTTTTCCCACTACTAAGCTATTTATAAAAGAAAATACAAAATATATGCCGTATAGTTGAATATAAACCACAACCAACGATGATCCGTAAAAATAACTATGAAGCTAAAGAGAAATATTAAAATCCAGCAAAAAGAAGAGATAGAGTATCTGTAATTTCTCTTTCAAGTGTCTATTTACTCCACATAGCAAGTTGAGCGAAAATATTAGTCTTGAACTTTATAGAAGTTAAGCGTGGTTTTACATTACTTGCTCTCCCAGCCAGAGCAATGTTACAGAGTCTCTTCATCTATCTCAGCCTACAAAATACCTGTACATCCTGCGGCGCCGCATATGGTCACCTTCATGCCACAAGGGCAAGTGCTGTATTGTTTCAATATCCTTCCCTCGCTCAGACTATTGTACACACCCACGTCCCGCAGCAGCTGCCTGCCGACACGACGTGCGCTTCCCACTACTCTGCAAATTTGCATTTCTATGTGTTAGATTTTTTTATTTAATTTTTTGTAAACATGATTTTAATTTTGACGTTTTGATTTTGTTTCTTGAAGTTACTCTGTCAATTTTGGCGAAGAAGAATGTTGTATATTTTATTGACGTCTAGTCTATGAAAGTCTGCGTAGATTGGAACGTAAAATAGGACACTATAATATACATAATACGAAACCCCAAAAGCTGATATGGTACCATATGAGATTTCTGTTCCTCTTTCACTACATGAGGTTCGGTTAACATTATGCTATACTAGCATGCAGCAAAATGACATCTATGATCAAGAGTTTCAGGACCGGTTGCATGCTTGAACAGAATATGAGATTAACATCTTTCTCCTCGGCCACAGAAAGTCCACCACTTTTAATAGACTAATTGCAAGTTGCAACAGTATCCTAATGTAAGTAACAGCACTTTGCGACCTACGCAGACTTTGTTTCGTCATGTATCCTATTTGTGGGTGGACGTCAGACATAATTTTCACTCAAACACTTTTCGACCCATCGACTATGAGTTCTCTGTGCTTAACGCCTGGCCTAGGAAAATACCGCTCATAGTCCTCTACATAGCACTGAGAAATGAAGCTTCCTTATAAGCTATTTACTGTACTGTATCAGTCCATATGTATACATCCCACTGCAGGGCACGGGCCTCCTCTACTATAGAGAGTATGATTGAGAGTGGTTAGGCCATATAGTCCACCACGCTGGTCTTGTGCGGGTTGGTAGACTTTACGTATGTACCGTAGAAATGCTTGCTAATTCGCTATGGTATGTACGGTTTTTCACGATGTGATTGACTATAATTACTCACATGACCCCGAAAATTCGGAGATGTGTGGATTTGACCACCGTGAATATGTTGGCACCCACGTATGGTCCGATTACCAATAGGCCACCACGTATTTTTTTTTCATGCAAGGAATTGGAATAGATAAATATTTAATTTTAAATGGAAATAAAAAGACAAGTATTTGGTTTCATCTTATGTTCTTAAGGTCGAAAAGAATGTAAAACATTTTTGGATTAACTTTTTACGTAGATAGACTATTATTGCCAAATAAGAAACCAGGCACTCTCGGCGATATATCAAGAAGAACTGAATCTTAGCCCCAAAGCGTTTTAGTAAACTGAACACCACTACTATTTACTGCTGGTAGGTCTCTCAAATGTGAGAGGCCGCCTGGATAGGTACCACCGCAATATCTGTTTTTCCCGCTAAAAAGTAGTGTAAATGCACTGTTGTGTTTCGGTTCGAAGGATATTGTAGCCAGAGTAACTACTGGGCATATAGAGATTTAATATCTTATGAACAACTCAGGTTGGCGAGTGCAGTGGAATGCCAAGTATTGCTTTGTAATTCAAGGTGTTGTCTAGTTTTGCTGCTGTTCATGAACGGTCTACCATCAGGCGAGCGGAACGATTGTCTCGGCATTCAACGCAATAAAAAATAAGGACAAACCAACACACACAAAAAACACACTTTCGAATTTTTAACATGTATAGTACAATTATATGTTCCGAAGCACTTAAGGCTATATCTGTTCATGTCATTGGTAAAACTGAGCTACTAAAGTAATAATTACTAAAGAAATGCCGCACTGATAGACGTTTAATAACTTGATTGTGCATATAGACATGGGCCCACCATGAATTGATAATAACACAGATATAATCGACATTACACGTTGGCAATAATCTAATGGCATGCCAGTGTATCATTTTAGACTCAGTTTTGTGATAAAAGTTACGGCACATAAACGAAAATGGTTCATCGGCTTAAAAAATATTTCAGCTATACTCCAAAAAAGCAAAATAATTTAAACGATGTATTTAAACCTCTGTACGTGGTTTTGTCCCTGCTTGGACTGTTTCCATTTAACATAAAATTTCAAAACCAAAGTTTTATTATTATCTATAAATCAATATACATCAATGCTTTGTGTGCTGTGACTGTGATTTTAACCATAAGCGCATTTGTGGCATTGCATATTCAACATATTTACATGTCATTAGAAGATAATTCAATGATTGACGAAATTACAACTCAATTGAATTACATTTTGGAAATGCTTGCATTGACTGTATTTTGTTCAGTCGTTTACATCAGCTCTTTTTTGAATCGCTTCCAGTTTATAAAAATCTTATCCAAAATTTCAAAGTGTACTGAACCATCTAACACTTACCGTGAGAAAATACTCAAAAAATTGAGACGTAACATTTATTATACAATGGGGATTTTATTGTTGTTATTGATCATTCAAATATGTGTAAACTGCTCGCGAAATGACAGCGCATGGAAAATAGTTTTAGTATTATTCTCGTTTAATTTGCCTCAAATGATACAATTTACAAGCATAGCTTTTTACCACACGTTAATGGGAATGGTAGTCGCTACAATAAATAGCGTAACTGAACATATTCATGAACTAACAAAAGGGAAATTAGTCACCAATTGTTTTATGAATGGAGGAGAATCTAAATCGACACTGAATTTAAAACAATTGGAATCAATCTATATGCAAATATTTGAAGTTAAACAAGATATAAACAAGGTTTTTCAAGGGCCCCTACTACTTATTACTATGCAATGTTTCCACTCCATGGTAAGCGAATCATATATAATATACCATGGTATAATACAGCAGTCTATGACCACGCATGAAATTTTCAATTGTTCACTTTGGATCTTATATCAAGTTTTAAAAATTTATGTTTTGTCAAACTCTGGGAGTCTTTTAAAAGTTGCGGTAAGTGCATAATAATAATATTGAATCCACAATTGTTATAAATTACATAACCATGATATATACAATAAGCATTCCTGTATCTTTACAGATAGAAAAGTTGGGGCATGGTTTGCATAAAATTCCTACAGAGAAAAATGATTTAAGATTGTTAGCAGAAGTAAGCTTATATTTTTTCATAAAATGTATTAGTATTATATGATGATAATACGTTTGTTTTCCTTAGATACAACATTTTTCAACCCTTATGAAATATTGCGGAAGCGATTTAAGTGTCTACGGATATTTTCCTTTAGATGCAACTTTGATGTTCAAGGTAAGAGTACACAGTTTTAATTTTTAATTTGATATGCGTGTCGAGCTTCAGATAAAATACTTAGTTACCTTTAACCACTTATATTTATGAAGGACAAATATAAAAGTGCATTATATACATATTTATTTATAAAAGCAGTAAAATTATTGTTTATACAACATTTATTTAAAAACTTGTATTTATATTTATTTCAATGTTATATACATAGGTTATCTGTATCAGCCCATATACGTCCCACTGCAGGGCACGGGCCTCCTCTACAATCGACAGTACGATTGAGAGTGGTTAGGCCATATAGTCCACCACGCTGGCTAGGCCAGTTGGCTAGGCCAGTTGTTAGGCGGGTTGGCACATAGGTTATACAAACATACATTTGATTTATTAATTACCGATAAGTCAAAAGTAGGCAAATAACAGATTTGAATATATTGTACTTGCACTGTATAATGCCGTATCCTTCGTACCCAAATGAGTTAAGAAATTAAAATAGATCTTTATTATGAAAAGTATATTTAAACAATGCAAAAGTAAATTAGGTTGTGGAAGGTTAATAATTTCCATTTTCAATTATATTTTAGTAGTATTATAGAGACTGACTGTTTTCTTTTTGCAGGTAATTGCATCAGCAGCCATGTATTTAATAATATTAGTACAGTTCGACCATAAAGGATCAGCTTAAGTTGACAAGAACCAGGGACGAAAGAAACACGGGGCGAAAGTAACAAATGAATTTGTGAAAAAAAAAAATCTACACCGCTATATAGTGCTGTAAGACTGTCTTTAATCATTATTCTTCTAAATAAATTCGGGTAGTACAATAGCTAAAAAACTAACTAAATATAAATAGTTCTTATTAAAAAAAAATAATGGTTTTATTTAAAAACAATTATTTTTTATGTTTAACAATTAATGTTTTCTGTATCAGCCCATATACGTCCCACTGCAGAGCACGGGCCTACTTTACAATCGAGAATACGATTGAGATACTATTGGTTGGCGATTAATGTTTTAAAACATTAATTTTAAAAATTAATGTTTTAAAAACAGTTAATGATTTTATTTCAATGTTACAACATACTTTGTGGCAGATAAACTCCAGGAATCTCGGTTGAGATGGTATGGTTACGTCCTAAGGAAACCGCAGGAGTACGTCGGCAATGTGTGCCTGAGCCTCAATATTCCCGGGCCTCGACCGAGAGGTAGATCAAAGAAGCGCTGGCTAGATGTCGTCAAGGAAGATATGAGGGTCAATAGCCTTACTATTAAGGTACGCCGATGTTCGGGCGAAATGGAGAAGAATTTGCTGGAAGGACCCTGGCACCGGCCGCGATAACGCCAGGTAGAAGAAGAAGAAGTTACAACTTACAACAAACCCTATGGGTTTCATGCCCAAATAGCGAGATGGCTGAACTGTTACTTACTGTACTTTTTTATTCTATTATGTAACAATTATTATTTAGATACAATAGGGTTGGTGTGTCCATGCAGACAAAAACCCTGTTAAAACTAATAAATATAAAAAAAAACCTAGGGGGTAGGGATGACTGCAACAAACACTGTCTTTATTTAGTAATTTTTCTCAAAATGTGTATTATCGATTGCAATGAAGTTCGTGTTAATTGATATCCAAAATACAAATATATCATGTGTGGTTATTATTATTTTGTTATCTAATAAGGTCTGTAGAATACTAAAAGAAATTGAAAAACGTTAATTCCGTCCCTGGTTATATTTTAATTAAGGCTTGAGATTAATATTGCTTAAAGATAAATGTCGGAAATTTAAGAAATACTCATAAAAATATTCCAGCACTTATATGATAGAGCCCAATCGAAGATTGTAAATACCTCTGATAATAACTATAGTAACCACATTATTAATCACTAGTCGGGCCCGGATCCGCCCAGGAGCCCTACTCTGTAAATCGGAAACAAAGTTCGAAACTTCGGACGATGGAAGTTTATATACGATACGAATGTATTATACCTACCGATATGTAGATAGGCTCACATTGTAAGACGGAACACACAAAACAAAACTTGGGTTTTTTAGTAGCACCTCTGCCTACCCCTTTTGGGAGAAAGGCGTGGATTTATTTATGTTTGTTATTTTACACAATCACTAGTGGTGATGTATCCGTATATAAATGTAGCCGCCCACAAATCCAAAAAATACCTCAAGCTATATACAATGGTGGAAAACCTTTAGGGACCCACATACATACATAAAATCACGCCTTTTTCCCAGGACGGGTAGCCAAAAGTGCCACGACACCCACTTGCTAGTTGCTACGCCATTTCGCCTTACATGTTTCGTCCCACGATGTGATAGGTGGCGAGGGGACCCACATGATAAATGTTATAATTATGTGTGTAATGGGGGTAAACGTGTTGTTCAGTGGAGACCGCATCTTAGCAAGCGTAGTGTAGGACGTCCTCTAGCTAGGTGATGTGACGAATTGCGAAAGGTCGCTGGTAAATGGTGGATGCGACAAGCCAAAGACAAGGTGAAATGGCGTAATTTGGAGGAGGCGTACCTATATCCAACAGTAGACAGCAACATGCTGATGATGATGATGATGTGTACAATATTTACAGCCTTAATCATAGATAGTTTATAAACCTATTGTATAGGTATTATATTTACAACTCCTCCTATTATCTTCATGATTAATTTCTTTCCGGGTTGCAGACAAGTTAGACATTCCCGGAGACTCGCCGAGCTTCAATGTCAGTGTCATTAAAATGCGTGCTCCTGTTGATCCTGGCTCACAGGAGTTGCAGTAGTGGGTGTGAGGGCGGGACAGTCTCCAAACCTAAGTCGGCCAATATTTTATCTCTTTTGAATGACTTTTTTATTTATTTTCATTTTAGTTACTGTTTTCGCAAGAATAAAAAAGGCACCCAAAATATAATTATGCGTGATTCTCTATAAATATTACCTTACCTATAAGTTATATTTACTCGTTTATGCATTTCAATTGTGATGAAACTATTACTATAACGTACCTTCCTAGCAATTTAAATAAGACAATTATTATTGTTAATGTCGTTTTAAGCATGTTGGAGATACTAATAATTAAATATATATGCTAGTTTTTTTTTCTATGGAAAATTTATATCTAACTATCAATACGCATTTTAAAGAGGTTTTATAATGTCTGTTACAGCGTAACTTAACTTTAAAATAATCTATTAAATTATATAGCCTAATATTCTGTATACATTTTATCCTTCAATTTTAAATTGCACCTTAATAAACTGTAATATACAATATTATCAACATAATCAACATAACATTAACATATTCATTAGACTGACACCTCTGATCAAAAGACATTACGTTGAATGAGGACCGGGCATTTATTTTAGCTATCATATTAAGAGCGTTTATACCCTGCACGCGCTTTTTGGCTTAAAAACAGGACTTTTCAAATGAGTTAATAGCCACCAATAAACAATTTAAAGAAAAAATAATTATTACTAATTTTAGAAAAGGTTGTCATCTAGGGATTTTGGTGGAAAACATTATAGATTGATGGATAATTTGTGAGTACTATACGGATTACTGAACACAAGTTTCGTTATTAAGGCTTTAAATGGCAATTTAGAAGCTTAAGATATCCTTAACCACTAAATATAAGATGAAAATAAAAATATTATCAGACTAATAAGACCCTTATGGAGGGATTTTGCTGAGAAAAATAATCTTTTTGTGTTTAGTTCCTGAAAAATAAAAATTTAAACAATGCGAAATTATTCAGAAACTCTCGTCAAGAACATATTTTTTTTCACCAACTTATCGTACATAATTTTTTATAACAATTGCATATTATAATAGAAGAACATCTTATCAATAAATTACCATTTTTATATTTCAACAAAATTAGTTTTCATGTTTTCTACAAATATTTTAAAAACCACTATAAAACACGCTGTCCGACATGGATCAAATCAGACCGCCGCAAGGCCTTCTAGAGGGAGGACGTATCGCTCGTCGCTCCGGCCTGGCTGCAGTCGATTATGCCGCGCGTAGTAAAAATAGCCACGCGCGGAATGCGATTACCACATCTTAGTACTTTGGTAGTAAAATATTTAATTATTTTTATTACCTACAATGATTTTGTAGTGAGTATAAATTATGTTTCAGGTAATATAATGGGACGTAATTCCGAGGCTAAATTATGTTATGTATTGTAATATAAAATTAAATATATTTCGTAATTGTAAGGGGTTGTAAGGCCCCTAACACTATTTATGTGTTCGAACACGAAATGATTAATAAAACGTCCGTAGTGTCTAATGATTGAACACTGATTTGAATGCAACTTAACAATGTAATAATAACGAAAATATGATTAGTATCCAAAATTTGTATTATTCTTTGCTTGCACAGTAATATTTGTCTACTTATAATGCAAATAAAATATTTTTTTGATGTTATATTACAGTTACATTTCAATTGAATATTTGAAGCGCACGGATCAAAGTTGTTTGAGCCGATTGTATAGCGAGCCGACGCGGCAGGTCTACGCAAACAGCTTTGGTCGCTTATGTGTGCGTGAAATTGACGAAGAAATACCTATAGTTGACTTTGCGCGCAAGGTGTATACGCTCTTAACAGTAAAAAAATTGAGTTCCTACGGCCATCGGATAAAAAGTTTAGCCGAGAGGCCAGTTTCTTACAATTTTAATTAAACAAAGAAATAAAATATTGATTGCTTTTGCAATTAAATTATATACATACATTGTATACACGGAAAACACTGATAAATAAAGTTCTAAACATTTTAGGCAAGTGGCCCAGTTGGTTAAGAGCAGGTTGTGAAACAAAAGGTCACGGGTTCGATCCCCACTCTGTGATAAATGCTTGTTTGGTTCAATTTTTTTCCGATAACTTCGTAATGTCATTCTTTGTTTCCATTTTCTGCGACACAAGACTGGTATTTTAGTGTGAATTCTGGACTATCTGTGTGATCATTGGGTGTTCTCTTTTATTAATTTTCTGTTGTAGTCAATTGATTCACTAGTACCTATATGAAGATGCAATTTTCGCTATGTATAAGGACAGGCGAGATAAGATTAATATTCAATACCTACTTATGTTATAGCAGTTAGGTACCTAATCAACATTTATGTCGCTAACCATACGCAATTATTCCCAAAATGTCTTAAACAATCTCAAAATGAATACCTAACTATTTATTGATCAATGAAAATAATTTTGAAAATATCAGTAATATAACCAATACTTAAACAATAAAAGTGATTGACTACTGCCGGTACCTACTTTCGTCTCTTTTACTATAGTTTCACAATGCGGCACTATACTCTTACCTATGACAAAGCAAATAACTTATTCACGGTTTTTGTCCATATTTTTAAGTACCTTTAGCTAATACGACTAGTTTTAAAACCCAGCGACAGCTAAATTGTGAGTGGAACCGTCTCACAGGGTGAAGGTCGCAAGTTCAAAACCAGAGTGCATAGCTCACTTTTCCGAATTGGGTGTGTATTTCTTGTTATGTATCTACTTACCTACTGCTCGTTTCAATTGTAAGACAAATATCAGGTAAAGCTTTCTTCTTAATAATTTATCTACAAAAAATACCTATAACGGCAAAGTAATCCAATTTTTCACAAAATACATTATCGTGGTATATCTTAAAAGATAAAGCTAGCTAAAGCCCTTGTGGACCCCGCAAGCTAGTGCCTTTCTTTATAACAAAATACTCTGTGCTGGTACCCTGCAGTGGGACATGCCGAAGGCCTACACTAATTTATGCAATAGTTTAAAATATCTAGACAATACGAACAATTACAACACACACCATTCATTGCCGGGTACCCCTAAGAGCTTTCCTATAAAATACGCACTTTTTAATAGCATAGCTAAGACCAAAATCAAAATATTTTAGGTCATGCATTTTTAATATGGGTCTAGATTCTAGACTTAATGATTTACCAAACAATATTATCTGTACTTTAAAGTCATTTTTGTTGACTGATCATTCACTCATTCACTCAATACTCATCTGGTTTTCTTCATGCGGGTTCTTTTTAGCGGTTTCTTGGAATAATTATTAATGTACTTGTTTTGTATTAATGTAAATAAATAACTGCTGAATAGTATTTCGCTACTTTTATTTACAGTGTGCTAAAGTGTCGAAAATCATAAATATGGTAAGTATTATACTCGAATTTCGCTCTTGTTAGGGTTCATGGCAAATTATAAGCTGTTTCAATATTATTTCTTTAAGTTAATCAATTTAAAAATGTTCAATTCATATGTTGCATAGAAAAAAGTGTATTGTTGATACCGGCATGCGACAAGCAACGTAGCCATCTTGATGTAGTTACCGGCCGCCATGTCACTGATCACATGTTCGCCGTGAATCGTATCGATCGTCTTTCTCGCTACGTTATTAGAATTTTTCCCGACTTGTTCAGTTATTTTGTGCTGAAAAACACATTATTTGCGTTTATTTTATAACCAAAAGGTTAGCTGAGGTTTAGGGAGTCATAATGTATGTAAGTATACACTTTTTTGTCCTATTGCCAATACTTTTGAACGCCCTTGGATATTTCATAATAACTCCAATTATTTACCACCTGTAGGTTAATACTTTAACAATACAGGCAAAATATAATTGTATTTATTAGTAGTGCAATCGGATATTTTATTAGACGGATACTTATAGTTATTTTTCTTACCTCGCGGTAACCCCCTTAATTAGATTAAATAAGTACTAAAATTCGAAAACATAACACAGTAACACACAATTCCTGTATCTAAGGATGACTGCAAAATGATAATAATGTGATATTTTTTGTATGTATCTAATATATTGAATGATGTGAATTTTATTTGTTCTCCTTTCATTTAACTAGATATTAGATTATGCTTTGTAATTTTATACAATTTTGAATTGTAAGTTCTCATAGCCTATCGGAATATAATAATTTATTAATAAAGATATCAATATACAATATACAACATACTTCTCTCTCTCTCTCTCTCCCATATAGCCATAGGAAGTCAAGGTCAGATATAAAAAAAATATAATAAGAAAAAGTTAAAGACTAAATGAATTTTAATGTAAGCTCCAGATAAGATTTTACTCAATTAAAACAAATCTTACTTTGTTCATGGAAAATAACTATTAAAAATCAAACAACAGATTCATTTTCACAAATAAATAAATAATTATTGCACATAAACTTTGAAAAATACTAATTGAAAAATAACTTTGTCATTTAATTAGATGGACGGGAATGTAGTCCACCCACATCCCGGGGTGGGGCCTGGCATGCCACCCGGGGTGGTGCTTGGCATGCCAGTCCATGGCGGAGGGCCTGATGGAGAGCATGCACAACATGGTCCTCGTCGCCGGTACCAGAATCGCCCCAAGCCATCAAATAATTTGGAGAGATTGCCTTTGGATGAAGCTGCCAAGAGGGTAAATATCAACTTTGTAATGATTAATCTATACAGTATTTAAGAAAAACTATATTACTTCTTTTTATTCTTAGAGTAAATTAATGATGCACTTTCATAAAAATAATTAGCATAAATATTTAGTTTTCTCTGTACATCATATAGCTGCTTTATCACTTTGATGAAACATTTGAATACCCAGAGACATCTGTTCCTTATAAGAAAACAATATAAATATATTTTATAATAATGTATTCTGTGATACATAATTTATATGAAAAATTTCAACTGATGCGATATCAACTTCTTTAATGTTTCCTTTTAGGAAATGGAGTCTCTTCCTATGAAGACACCAGTATCAGTGCTTCAAGAACTTCTTGCAAGGCGTGGAACAGTACCCAAGTATGAATTAGTACAAATAGAAGGCATGATACATGAACCAACTTTTCGTTATCGAGTCACTGTTGCTGACTTAGCCGGTGAGTATTCTAGTCAAAATTTTAGATATGGATGTGAAATACCTAAAAGTGTTTGAGGATAAAGTTAATTAAATTGTGCTTTCTGTTTATGGATTAGATACAACATTAAAAAAATGTAATAAAGACCAATAAGTACTGAAGGTAACTTCTCATAAATTGTGAGAGAGGGTGTAGTCGGTGGACTAGACTGAATCTCATGATCTAAATGCATGATAAGTCACTTAAGAAAAGGACTTTATAGCTTTATAGATACCCATAGGTTGTATAGCATTATCTAAAATAAGTGGTCTCCAAGACATGGAAAGTTGGCCTAATGGTAAAATGTACCCGAGTATGTAACTTTTTTCTTTTAAAGCATTGGTCTGGCAAAACTGGTGTTATATTCATATTTTGACATATTCTTATTAGTTTGTCAATAAAAATCTGCTTCATAGGTAATAGAAATAAACCTTACAACTGTCCTAAAAGTATTGTTTAGATAATTTCTGATCCCTATTTATTTTGACAGGATACTTTTCACTCAGTAATCAGTAACTACTAGTGAATTCAGGGGCGTCGCCAGCCGATGGCCCAGGGGGGGCAAGTATTATGGAGAATGAGAAAAATGTGATTGCAACTTACATAATTTTGACAGCGGCCCCCAGACAGTCAATATTATACATACATACATAAACTCACGCCTTGTTCCCAGAAGGGGTAGGCAGAGGTGCCAGGGCACCCACATTTCGCCTTGTATGTTCCGTCCCACAATGTGATAGGTGGCGAGCCTATCGCCATATCGGGCACAAATTCCTGACTCTGGGCTGATACTGAATAGAAAAATCCAATATCACTTTGCCCAACCCGGGATTCAAACCCGAGACCTCAGCTTTGTAACCGTACCGTAGTATCAATATTATTGTACAATATATGCAAAAAAATACCGTATAGTAGGCAAGCCAAGTCAAAGATTTTGGTTGCTTTACATTTATTAATTTTTGTTAATTTCTAGGGGGGACAGCTGCCCCTACCTGCCCCCCCTTGGCGACGCCCTTGAGTGAATTATTATTATTGTGATAATATGTTAAATTTTAACATAATAAACTGATGTTTGTGCAGCTATGGGTACTGGTCGTTCCAAGAAAGAAGCGAAGCATTCTGCTGCCAAAGCACTTTTGGATAAACTTACTGGTGCAGCACCAGCCGACCAGGCTACCAATGGAAATTTGCCAGAACCGTAAGTATCATAATTTGTTCTCTTCAATTACTTTGAATATTTACTTAACATTAAATTGCTGTAACATGTTGCCCTTATTTTATATACCTTTGAAAACCCTCTCAGCTCTCAGTAATAAATTTATTTCCAATATATTTTTTTTGTCTGTAGCACAGAAGGGGGTGGACTTATGAGCAAGTATGTTTTTAACCTACCTATGGAAGCATTGAATCAAAATTATTAGTAAATTCTTCACTTGAAGCCTATTTATTTTTCACTGTAAATAAAATTTTCATTTATTACAGTGGTGCAGTTGTATCATCATTTGAAGACAAATTGATGGGGAATCCAGTAGGTTGGTTGCAAGAGTTATGCATGTCTCGATTCTGGCCTCCACCATCCTATCATGCAGAAAATGATGATAATATCAACAGGCGTAAGTATCTTTGTTACCCAGTTTCAATATACGTGAAAATAAATATTACATATGGATATATTTTGTAATTTTTTTTTAAATTTTGGTAAATAACATGTTTTAAAAATTTAATAGGTTTACCTCATGAACGTCAATTCACTATTGTGTGCACCCTGCTGAAACGTCGTGAAGTAGGAACTGGCAAGTCTAAGAAACTAGCTAAACGTCAGGCTGCATACAAAATGTGGCAGGCTCTGCAAGACAATCCACCAGAATCTTTCCAACCTGAAGAAGAGGTAACCAAAAAAACTTTTTATCCATTCATTCATAAGATTCATCATAATATGTAAATCAATATTTTACTAATAATTCATTAACATTGTCCAACCATTTTCTTTTTGCAGAACATTATCATCTGAAAATGTCAATATTAACATCGTTTCTTTTTTTAAATAAAGCTAGCTAAACATTTTTAATTACGGATAAGTATTTAAAAATGCATGGCTTTGTTTAAAAAAGCAAAATATTTGGATTAATTTATGTCATCCATATTGACTAATATTAACAACATTAATAGACATCGCCACCTAGGTGGCTCTTTTGTATCATTCCCCTGAAAGGATATTGCTCGCACTTGGCCAGGTGTTTTACTATCTTTCGGTCGGCTTAAGCAGGCGTGAATGGACAGAAGGGTTGCTTAAGTAAACATTTAACTCAATGTTTATAATCCGTCTTGTGTTCTAGGGCGGCGTCGCGGCCCGTTATGCCGACTTGAAAGATAGTAAAATCTCTACTCTGACAACAAGTCACAGCCACAAGGTGTCGCAGTTTCACAAACATCTCAAACAGTCTGTCGGCCCTAACCTGGCCAAGTTGCAGGTACGACAATATTTAAATTATTTCGCATGTGTGTTTTATGAATTGGCAACTAAAACATTGTTATTTATTTTATGTGTTTGCATGTGGTTTCATATGAATGGTAGATTGTATTCAAATTTGCAATAAGTAGATTTTTTAATAATCAATTTATTTTCACAGGTTACACCTCTAAATAACAAGGACTTCAATTTTGTGCAGTTTTTGCAAGAAATTGCTTCTGAGCAATCGTTTGAAGTGACCTATGTGGATATTGAAGAAAAGTCAATGACTGGTCTCTGCCAGTGTCTCGTCCAGCTTTCCACATTGCCAGTAGCTGTCTGTCATGGATCTGGTCTGACCAGCAAGGATGCTCAGGCCTCTGCTGCACAGAATGCACTCGAGTATTTGAAAATCATGACCAAGAAATGAGACTCTCCCTACCTCGCGACATCAAATTCTAGCGGAATGTGCCCAAAAGAGCGCATTTAGAAGCTAAATAATTTAGCTTCAATTTTAAACAAATTACTTTAACCGAGTTGTTTAGTAGGTGCACAAAGGCCATTCAAGAGCTTTTGATTGATGTCGCTAGGTATTGAGCCTAAACTTATCCTTTATACCACTTCCCATTTGAGTAATGGCATAACGCCTGTGTGCAAATAGCACTTCGGGCTATGCTTTATAACTGGCATATTTGCAGTATCTTACTTGTGATTGTTTTCCCTGTGTTTTTATTGGTTCAACAATTTTTATCGGACATTTACATATAGACAGATAAATTAACGAATTTATTTTTCATACCTATGTGTTGGTTTGTTTTTTGACTGCGGCATTAATATCAAAATTGCTTTGTTTTGCTTTATTAACATCCTAGAAATTGCTTTTTTGTTATGTCAATATTAGAAAAAAGATCAGGATTTCTATTTCGTCCCAAAATAAACCTTGTTTAATGTTTCTATAATACCTTGAAGAATTATATCATTGTCATATCATAAAATTATTTATGACAGTTTTATATAATCATTAATGTCTAAGTTTAAATATCCCGTAATATTTACTTGTAAATATAAATTATGCACTAGTTTGCCCTCTGCAAGTATATCAGCAAGTGGTTTCTCACTTGTACTATTACTGCCAATATGCGAGGGTAAATGGCATAGCCCGTAAACATAAAAGAAACAAAGTATGGAGTGGTCATGTAAAAAAATACAAGCTATACTTTGCATAGAATTAGTGTAATTTTCCCAGCGTGGAAATTACTAAATAAAAAAATAAAAAATACAAAAAAAAGATATATATTAAAAAAATAAAAAAAAAGTGTGATCTATATATTTCCAGTTTAATATTCAGCATTACCTAGGCATGATTTTTGCATTATATCTTAAATAAAATTGTAACCTAAAATTCAGTCTAGCTTTTAATGTATTATAATATTATGTAAGTATGTAAACAATATATTTTATATTTTTTTGGAACAGGCACCCACATTTATACACAAATATTTTGTTTGTGTTGTGTGCTAAGCCGTTATATAATATGCTGAGCATTAAACGGAAAAAATATTCTCAGCTAGAAATGTCTTGTTGACGAACTGCCCGACCTTTGCTTTGTAACAAGCTCCGATATCGCAGTAACTCACTTCAACTTGGAAACAACTTTTTACAAAGTGCAAGGGTTGGAACTGAAAGACGACGCGTGTGAGGCAGGATTATAGGTGGTTTTTATTTAAATTTGTACCAGTGATTGTCTAGGTTTTCTTTTTAATGCATGATAGAAAACTTTGCAGGGAGGCTGAGAACTATGTGTTTGTGTGAATAAATCACTGGAATTAGCGGTTGCGAAGTTAGGATCCCTTGCCTGTGAAAATGGGCATTATTTTAATGCAAAGTATAGAGGTTGTAACAATTTCTAACTGTACAGTGTCGTCGTCGATGCTTGCATTTGAGAGCCAGGCACTGACGAGGATCCTGCACGCACCAAGTTTCTTTTAAATTGAATGGTGTGGGTGCAACCTGCCCTTTTAAAACATCGCACTGTTCAAGTTAGAAAAGACTACTCGAGTAAAGGATTGGAGTTCTGTTCAACCAAGACCAACTAAATGAATTTTTGTCCGACCGTCGGGACATGGATTTTAACTTATTATTTATTGTGTTTAGTGAGTCTTGGTTTTACTTGTTAATCTTCGGATTAATCATAGTCGTAACTAGAGTATTTTCATTCGTATACAATGTCACCTTTGCCTATCCGTAGAATGCAATTATTCTGAATTTAAATCAAATATTTTTTATTTTGCTGTGCATTATTTCAGCTCTTAACTTCAATAAAACATTTGGTGTTGCTTAATCCTCGTTTTATTTCATACCTACTCTTCAAAACAAATCACATTTTTTATCTGCAGATTTATTATAGGACACAAACATTTACATTTTCATTTTACGTTTTTGCGGAAATTTAAACTGATTTAATTTCTTACGTCTTGAAAGTACAATACTGTGTAATGCAATTGTTCTTGTAGGGGGATGTTCATTCACAGTTGTAAAGGATTGCGTTGGGCAATACATGTAGGTGTCGTCAGAACTCAATTGAGAATTTTTGGTTTTCAGGTCTTGATATGATAACTCCTCGGACTCGCCATAATTATGGTATACGCAGTGGCCGGTGTCATAAATTTGTTCATCATTTACCACGGTTTGCTCTGGGCTATAGGTTTCATTGTCACAGAATTGAGGTGGCGGCGCTATAATGTCGTCACTGTTATCGTTTTCTAAACATAATAATAAAGCTTTAGGATCAAACAGTGAGTCATTAATATTAAAATCTATTTCTTGGGGATCATCTGCTGGAGGTAGCCAATTTGATGAGTTAATATCATCTTGAAAATCTACATCTATTCCATCAATTTCTTTATCTATTGCGGGGTGATTGGAAGACCATGAATCTGCATATATTGCATTCTCCGGATCTTGATTAGAATCGATAATGGTAATATTAGAATCAATTGGTACGTTGATGCAATTGCTAGATGCTTCACAGGAAAATGTTTCGGGTAGTGAAATCTCACAATTTTGTATGTCCCTTATTTTAAAGGGTTTCTTTGGTGTTATTTTTAGTTTATTAGTGCCCATATAAGTTGTATTGATGCTCTTGCTTAAATCTGGACTTCTGTGTTTCTCCCTGCAAACAAAATAATAATTAAAAAAACATGTTCAATAATTATTAATATGTATTAAATATAAAAAATATACCTAATTTTTTACCTTAATATATTGGAATACTTTTGTAATATACCAGAAATTTTATTGCATTGATATTCATTTGAGCTCGAAGTATTTGCCTCAGTTATCACACTAAGATGGGTATTACTATGATCGATCGCATTAATGCTATCCAAGTGGCATATATTGTTATCTTGGTGTTTTTCTTCTTCATACATAACGCTTTTTTGTTCTATACATAACAGATCACAAGATTTTTTCCTAAGTTCTTCACTCGAAACAGTCGTGACTTGATCCATATTATGATTTATATTTTGGGTTATTCCACAATCTCCATCTTTATAATTTGCATCATTCATGGACTTAGTTACCTGGCTTATGGTTTTGCACGTTACACTACGGGGCATAAGATTAGATTCATTCTCATTAAGTTTGTCTTTGCTGTTCTCAGTTTCTTCAGTAACAGTATAAAAGTTTACAAGCTTATTGGTTGCTATAGTTTTTGTTATATCCACATTAACTTTTAACTTTCTAATTACTTGAACCAAATTATCAGTTATGCTTTTAACATTAACTGTTGTGTAGCTGGTAGCGGTAAACAAATATTTGCTACTGACATCTGTAACACTAATCGATTTGTCCAAACCAAATTCATCTTTCTGTTCTCTAATTATATCTGAAAAATCAGGTCCATTCAAAGCAACTGAATCGTAAGAAGTGATTCCCTTATTGTTTTCATTTTTATTACAATTTAATAAAGTTTGATCATTTACTTTGCCTTCTATCAACTCTAGATTTTTATTATAGTTACTATTGCAACCATAAATCTTTTCTAAAGTAGACAAAGTCTCCGTGTTTGTGATTTCTTTCCTAAGTTCCGTATCTTTTTCACAATTACGGTTATGTACTATTTGCGTCGATATTTTTTGTGTAAATTCCGTTGTGTTTTCAGATCTACATAGATCATTTGATTTTAAAACATTGTGGTCTATTTTCATTTCTATTATGTCCGGTGACGCAATAGCTATGTTATTTTCAAGACAACGAATACTTTCTTGATTCAAGCAGGGATCTTTATTAGTTATTTTTGCGACTTTGTTTGATTGACTAATTTCTTCATTTTTATATGAAACTATTTCATTCGTAGTTGTGGAATTGACAGGCAAGGGAGCAGGACTAATGCATTCATGTACTAATTTATTACTGGGTTGTTCACTTATCTCCATATCTGGCAGTAGCTGATTAATGTCGTTATTTAAATTATCTGAGCCATGTTGAATCGCCTTTATATACTTATCTATGTTTGATTTTATAGCGCTTGAAAATCCAGTTGTTTTATTGGTATAAAATATATCATAGCTTTGTTCATCATCGTTTATTTCGTTGCTCTTTTCCAAAGAGTTAATAAATTGAAAATTACTTTTTATATTCTTTGCTTTTCTTGGTTTAGTCGTTATACCCGTATGTATTTCTCGGTCGCTTAAAATTTTACTAATCACGTAATTATCAATATCTAGTTTATCCACGTTTGTCTGAAAAGTAGAAGAGTGATTTGAGTGTTCTTTACTCGAATCACTGATAGCTAAATTGATTGCGGGCGCTGGTTTATTGGCAGATAAACCTTCAATACTTCGTATTTTATGGTCTTTAGAAATTTCATTTTCAATGTTATTTAATATAGTATTAATCTGTTCGTCATCAATATATTCCTCATTATTTTCTACACTTATGTCCACCGTCGATTCACCTAATAAATCATTTTCTTTTAAATTATTTTTACAATTATCTTTTATATCACCGTCAGTCAATTTGTTAATACTGTCAGAGGGTATTTCATGAATGGAATTATTGGCCGTATTTTTTCCGGTATACATATTTTTATTTATAGTCTCAAATGTTTCGTTAAAAGGTCCCTTGAGTTCAGCAAATTTTTGAAGTACAGTACTGTAACACATTCTCTTGGTATGATGTAGCGTATTATCATTGTTTTCGTTTTTTCTTTTGCGTTGTTTAAACACATCCGTTATACAAGTTTGTTTCTGATATACTTTTTTAGCTGGTGTTTCCGTATTTGTGAAATAAGGTGGAGTTTCTAAATTTTTAAATAAGAATTCGCATTGTGCATCAATACCCACTGTAATAGAAGCGCATATTGGTTAAGGACAAAGCAACGGTATTTAAATTTTAGTATTGAGTAATAATTTAAATGTCAAAGTTACCAAAGTTGGAGCTAATGCAGTGAGCGAAGATTTTATGTTCGCAATTGCGTTTCCGAGTAATTTCGTACGTGATGTTTCCATCATAAAATCTTATCAGATCTTTGTCTCTGGGAATCATAATATATTATTAAAGTAAGTTTACTGCAATGGCATATGCAAGTAAAACTTTATAAAGTGCAAATTTCTCTCATTTCAGTTCACACGAAGAGTGTTATTTAGTAAGATACAAAATATATTATTATTTGTCCACGAATAAAAAGAAAACTTACTTGATAGAAGTTAATAACAACAGATAGTTATCGGAATCTCCGACAATAATGTAAGTTTTGTGTGTTTCGCCGGCAGTCAAATGTTCCAAGTTCTCAGACAAGTAGGATACATTTTGTAACACTAGTTGTAAAATTATTGTTCTTTCATTTAATGGTGTAAAAAACAAGTAATATTTTGGCAACAAACTTATTTGTTTTCTGAGAGTGTTGCCGGTTGGTGGTCCTTTATTCATTATCTGTAAATGTTTATATTTGATAGAACCATATAAACTGTGCTTTTTAAATATGTTAAGATAGTAAAATTGCGAGATATAAAGAAATTAAGGCATTATATAAAATTGCAATCGTTCCTACCTGTAAGCCACTATCTTGCAAATTGCGCTTATATTTTCCTTACCTTTTAAATAATGTGATCGTTCCGAATAAGTAAACGGTCATACAGCCCCAAGATACAATTTGATAGTAATTTATTATCAGTTCATGACCAGAAATATTCAAACTGTCTACGGAAATGGAAAATAAATCATGATGTATTCTTACCCTCTCTAAATCCCTCGGATGACTTTCTTCTAACAACATGAAGTTAACTTTTCCTGCTGTGGCCAATAATGCACTGAATATAGGACCTATGCCTTTAAGTTGTTTGCTTACGAAAGGGGAATTTTCCCATAAATGTGCGGTCACACACTTCGCTAGAATAACCGAGTTTTTAACAGCTGAGAAATGTTGTGACTGTTGAACTATTAAATCTGGACGAGTTACGTATGCTACTAAACCTGAGAACAATCGTATAGAATTATCTATTTACTACATTTAAAAAGGTAACATCTAAAATTAACAAAGTATTAATCATTATTTACATTTGCAGATTCGATCAGCAACTCTCATAATTTTCATAGCCTCCTGATTGAGTGAAGGGTCCGTGATAGGAAGGCATCCTAGAACTGCTTGTATAATACTGAAAGAATAATAAACTTTATTTATTTGATCTTTCGGTTATGCTATTTAGATAATATAAAGCATGGCAAAGCTCATAATGTCCTATTTATTAAAAAAAAAATCTACAACTAGGGAGATTGCAAATAATTGGTTGTGTTATTATCACGTGTGTATATTGAAATAAAATTCATACTCGTATATATGACACGCAGATATCTGTATCTATGAGGGTTGTCACAAATGTGCTACTAAAGCCAAACACATTTCGCTAGTAGGTATCTATAATGACCAGTTCGGGAATTGAACCCATACCTCACTGTTCATAACCAACACACACCTATAGACCAATATTAGAAACTAATTGAATTTGCAAGATTCAAGCTCGGCTTACCAATTAAGTTTCATTTGGCGTGTGCTAATTTTCCCTTTCATTGGGAAGCGTATTGTGGACGCGGTGTTATTTCTATTTAGAGCATTGAGACATCGACGCTCATCGACTCGGAGATGCATATCGGACATTTCATGGCTTTCACATATTATTGCTAACAACCGCTCTAAAGATTCACTACCATCGATCTAAAGAAGAATTATAAAGTACAATTATAACAAAATATTATAAAATTCAAAAATAAAGGTCCGTAACATGTGTGCCTCAGTAAACTTTTAATATATCTACTTATAATAAAATTATCATTGAAATTCCTATCAATATTAAAAAGAATATAACTAAAATTCGTAATAAAAAGGAAAATACTTCAAACCAAAAATAAAGAATAATTAAATTCCACTAAAAAGGAAAGACAATATTTATTTAACTGTACTTGTACATGTTGATTAATTTGCTTATTGACTAGATTAGCCAACAAATCAAAATATATGCGTAACATATTGAAGTTGGTTCGCCAAATATGTAGAAATAATTATTAATAAAAGGCTTAGACCCTAAACTATTGTAAACTACCAATAAAAGTCTATGTTCAATAAAAATGAGTAATCAATACAAGGTTTGTTTTTCTTCCTGAAATATTTTTTGGCGGGGTCCGTGAACTATTTTAAATTTTGTTAGTGGACTGCAAAAGGTTAAGAAACCCTGGTCTAGAGGGAACGCTCGAACTTCAAAAATGTTGATAAAAAATTATTATGGTCGAGCTGGGCCACATTTTCCTTCCCTCTTAATGGCTTTGCTGGAACACACATACACATAATATAATTTGTTGAAAATTGAAATGTTATCTGATAATTTGCAATACCTGTTAATAAACATATTTGTATCGATAATTATGAAAGACTACGCTATTTTATATTGTGCTTCTATCGAACGACTAGTTTAATTAGTATTCTGCACTTAATGTATTTTTTGTCACGAGTTATAATGGAACAAAATATTTGAATATTCATAAATTCTCAACTTTTAATACTAGCATACGTAACTTATTAACCTGTGATAGGTTCGCGACCTATGAGGTGAAGTATGTGTGAAAATAAATTATCGCAAAGCAAATAATGCTTTATAGATGACTCTAATGGCGTTTACCTTCATTATGTTTTTCATAGTTTCCACGTCCAAATAATATATGGACATAAGACGCCCGGCGTCGGTTGATTCAATGCAACTCGCTTCGTCCATGGTTATCAATCCAGCCGTTGCTAATGAATTCATTGCTTTAACACATAACTCTAGAAATAATATAATAATCTTGTTAACATTTTTATTATGTTGTCACTTGTCTCATTTAGGTGTTCCCATTTAACTTGATAAATACTGAAGTGTCTTGAAAAATATTACATCATTTTAATATGGATTATTAATTAAGCATTGCATTATAACTTATATTCTTGAAACACCCTGTGTATATTGGAGTCGCTATAGATAAGTGCGAACCGCCACCGTAGCGTGCCCAATGCCTAGGTAACTCGGTGACTCTTTTAAGTCACCTCTTACGACGGGCAGGGAATACCATGGCGGATATCCTACGCCCTCTAACCACAGGACGGATGTATTAGTTAAAAGCTATGTGGTTGAACAAGCCAGCCAGATAACTCAGCTGCTTGTTTACCAATCCTTAATGCAAATTGCGTCAACATCGATATGACACATCTATACATTGCCGCTGTTTTTATTTGATATTATGACGGAACTTAATAATTGCACATCCTGGATCTTTGTAAGTTATTTATTTTAAAGGCTGTAAAGGTTTACATCGACGGCAATCTTGCACTAATTAGCGACATTAAAAAAAAACTTGTTAATATACGAAGGTCGGAAGATGAGTAAACACAACTGTCATTCCAATCGCGTGATATTTACAAACGTTTATTACAATTTAGCACAAACATACACTCATTAAATACCTTCAAAGACAACAGAAATAGCTTTATGTGCAAAGGGCATGAAATAGTTCGTGGTCTGTTCTAAGAGTCAAGAGCGGAATCCGATAAAAATAAACATGTCCGCTAACGCCTGTGTCACATAATGGGGACACTGTAAGCTGAAGTAGTACCACTAATTTCAGACACAGGCTTTATTGCCTATATACCTAGCCTTATTACCTACCAAGGCCAAGTTAATTAGAATTTAAACCCAGGACCTCAATGCTCACAGACGATACAATATCACAAATAAAATATGACTAGAAACCACTAATTCATTTGAATTTGTTTTATTAGGAAGATAACACATGTACCTATAGTTTTATTTATGGGCAAGCCGTATCTAAATTAGCTACAACGAATACCGCGGCAGTTCAGATAACCATAAATTTATACAAATTTGATTTAGACGTATCTACCAGTCTTTAATTCCTAGGAATAGTCTAGCAGCCACAGATTTGTAGACACAATAAATTTTCACTAATTTATAAATTGCTATAATTTTCGAGTATCTATAATTTTAGGTGAGTCTATGGAGTTTTGGTAGACTTCGTATTTAATAGATCTTTTGGTCTTTTTTGGCAATTTTGTGTGAGTTTTATCAACTAAATTAGATTTTTCTTCCATTTGTGATGGGACGGAAAATCAAGAACAGGTTCTTAGTCTGATATGTTTCTGGAATTATGCTAATATCGGCATGTCAGAACTCGGTCGAAGCCGATTTAGGTTGCTGACTCCTCAATAAAGTTTGAGGTAAATCGAAAGACGGAAGTTTAATTCAACATTCACATATAAACTCACGCTTTTGTTCCAGAAGGGGTAAGCAGAGGTGCTACGAGGACACCCACGTTTCGCCGTGTGTGTTCCGTCCACGATGTGATAGTGACTATCGCCATATCGGGCACAAGTTACATTGAACAGCTCAGCGTTGAATCGTTTATGAATTGAGCCGAGGATTGCATAGATAGCGTGCATCTGCAAATGCTAAGGATCAGCGTGTGAACGAGGATCATCCATCAATCACGATACGGAACTGTGGAGGTTGCACCGGGGGAAGGTAACTAGTATAACGTTAATAGTTTTTTTATAATCGTCATTTTTTGTACATGCATTGACGTCATGATTTAATGTAGATCTTGGTCATTCTAATATATCATTGATTTTGCCAGGTATGCAATTCAAGATATTAATACCAGCGAGGCTGTGAAGACGCCAAATGGCGATATCAAACAGTTTGGAGGAATAAATCGCCAAGTGCGTGGTGGCTCGTTAGAACAGACGGATGTTTGCCGTGGTTGTGATGGGTTATAGGCAGAGTAAAAGCAGGATTGACATAACAGTAAAGGATTTAATATATAAAGAAAACACATAGTCGAAAAGAATATGACAAGTAGAACAAACTACATTTGAATTGTTTCGTTTATATACAATAGTAACCAGTCCTGACAGGTTGCGGGTTTAAACCCCAGGGCACCCGTCTGACTTTTCGGAGTCAAAATATGTTTATTAATAGCAATCACCACACATTATAGCGGCGAAGGAGAACATTGTGTAGAAACCTATATACCATAGCGATTTCTAGGAATTTCTATGGTATGTAAAGTCCGCCAACCCGCAATAGGCCAGCGTGGTGGACTATAATCATGGCCTAAGACAGTGGGACTCAACCTTTTCTTTACACGGCACGCAAACACGTTTTGGGTATAGTGTTGCAGGCCGATTCAACGCAACTAACGCGGTCGGGTTGTCTAGTTACCATTTTTTTTTACTCAGCGAGCATAGTTTCTATGATTGGCGAGAAATTGAAAAATATTTGCAACCCTAGACGGGGCGGGCCAAACATTAAAGCCGCAAGTTGAATATAGTTGCCCTAAGCCCTCTCTCCACAGTAGAGGGGGCCCGTGCCCTGCAGTGGGACATATATGGGCTGATGCTGATACAGATACAGGACAACATTATATCATTCTTTTTCATACGTGTATAAGGTAGTACATGAGATTTGAGAACCTTTTTCGTATTCACTTGCTTATAACAATTAATTACTTACTACTAATGTTTATATTTAAACACATTATGGAAAAGGTTAATACCACTCTGGTATTTCGATATAATATAATGTATTAAATAGTACTAAATAAAATAAAAAAATATCTAATGGTGCTCAAAGTATTTGGCATGAATATTATTCAAGTTAAGCGGCTTATTATTCACCTTTATTTCACATTCTGAGGTCATTGATACAGTATTCATAAAAAGTTAAAGATATTAGGACTGGTTTGTAAAACTAGGATTGCATATTAAGATATGTTTATGTCGTTTTTAAAATACATTTGATGCCTACATATTTCAAGACAGAATGTCTAAAAAGTTGCCGTCATACGGGATTTTATAATTCTTTTTAGACGTACATTTTGTACCAGTTCAAGATCTTCAACAATACTCGAATAATATTTACCTTATGTTTATGTAATCGGTATCAGCCCATCTATGATCTACGGCCTACTGAAGGGCACGGGCCTCCTTTACAATCAAGAGTACGACTGAGAGTGGTTAGGGCATATAGTCCACAACGCTGGCATAGTGCGGGTTGGCGGACTTCACATACCATAGAAATTCTTACAAATCGCTATGATAAGGTCGCCGTTTCTTGTCCGTTTACCATCAAGTCACCATGCACTTGTGTTATAGTTTGAATATTTTGCCATGGATTTAATTAAACTAAAAGCATAGACATTCTATAAATTTCTGTAACTTTATTTTTTGTAATCATCGTATAAATATAAATGAAAAAAAAAATTGTATAATGTTTACGGGAGGACCCTGCATACGAGTATATGTATACAAAGAACCAATTTTTACATTTGTGCATACAAAAGTTTTATTAGATAATGGGTCGTAATTTTAGTCGATATTTTAATACGTATATTATGGCTCTACGTTTAATATAATAATAATTGTTTATAAAGGAATAAAAGCATCTTATACATATTATTTAATTGCGCTTAGCATTACTTCATCTTATTTACAGAAGAGCTGTTAATTCTTCACATTTATTAATATTTTCTTAGAGACAATGGAATTAAAATGACATTGTGTTCAATCTTTCATATATTTATAAAATTAAATGTGGTAATTATGTCATTGTGCATATGTTATGAATGTTACAAACATGGTGATGATGTGAGCGGATTCCTTTTACTTATTGTATGCATATGATTTTATAATAATTTATGGTCGAGTAAATATAAATATTACACATAATGTCATTGCTGAATAATGGACTGTACATGTATTCAATCAAATGAAACTCATTTAAAGGTGAATATACGCCTGCTTATGGACAAGCAAGACTAATTCAAACGTACTTGATTCAATAACGAGCTTTGTCGCATTAGGGCTCATAAACAAGCATGGAGACCTCCGCGCCTCACTTCAAATATAGACAACCGAGACCTCAAAGGTCATGAATTTGATTCTCTCGTGGCTAGCAATAAGGTTATATCAGCTGTAGATACTCCGATGTAATACATTACTGTGGCTTTAAATTTTTTGAGTCTCGTACTTTTTGTTGGATTTTAAAGTGCCCAACGTGCATTTTATAAGATGAGTTCTGTTTATTTGGGTGATGGATTTTGATTGCCTTTACTTATCTGCAGTAAATATATTCTGATGCAAAAGGCTATAAGTAATCCGAACAAATTAATTAGTATTTTATATCCTGGTATCCAGAACACAATAGAATTGCTTAACTGAAGTTGTATGTTTAATCATTAGAGATAACATTTTAATTTCAAATCCATATGATTATAGGCTCGAAAAATCTTGGTTACTCATCAATCTTTATAAAAAATATACCATAGCTCCTTAATGGACCCGAGATAAGCCCTGTGCATACATAAACAGCTAACTGTATTTGAAGCTTAAAAATAATTCATCACTTATCTGCTCTTTGTGAATCATCCAAAATTTAGTATTCACATAAAACGAATATATATATGCTCGATAAAACCCAAAAGCTTTAGGGTAAGGAGATCCAATAACATATTTCGACGAAGAAAAATGTTAAGTGTTGTTTGTTATAAATGATGTTTTACGTTACTGATAAAGAAAAAGAAGAGTTATTAAGGAAAAGTCATTAAATTATTGAAATTCTTTGCAAATGATAGGAAGTCACTACACACAATATAAGTTTATCATTTATATTAATATTAACATATTGTTTGAACTCTCGCTAGAATAGTAATGTAACTCGGAATATACATATTTAAGAACAATCACAATTTAAAATAAAATAAAATAAAAATAAAATAACAACACTCAGAACCACACAGTACAGAATTGTAGAGAAGGACCCGGCATCCGTCCTTCTCTACAATTTAAGCTATTGGTAATGATTCAAAAACTATATGCAATTTGAAATATGTAATATTATTGGATTATAATGCCGTTCCCACTATCATCTACTACAAAACTTGGTATAAAGAAATTACCTCTAAACCATTGTTTTAAAACTAAAGATAGGCCCTTCAGTACATTTGGAGGTTCAAAAAGATGACCGCGAATATCGCGCTATTAATAAATAGATATTACATTAACTTAATCTAATAGATTTCTTCTTAACCATGGTAAGAATTATAAAGCTTTAATTTCCCTAGCGCTCCACTGGATGGACTGGAGCGCACGCACCACTTACCCCAGAACAATTTACGCGCTTTCCGCCCTGTCCATTTATTTATGTCAATGCTCTAAACAAAATGTAGTTTCATGTTACATAATAAGCATCAATAAAAAATAATGTCTTCGTACATAGACCATCTAATTAGGGTAATTAAATTTGTGTTATTACTAATGCTCAGATAAAATCTTAAAGTCCATTACAATAGATAAATAGCGACGATTATGTTGTCATAAGAATAAAGGCATCATCAATCAACTCGTTGGGGTAAAACAAAAGTTCATGGTTTCATGTATTTTAGTGTAGTATGTCGTATAAATTGCGATACGTCGATTTTCCTATATACCGGGTATATCAAGAGTGCTACCGAAAACGAAGCCGGGTGGCAGTTTTAGTGACTACAAACACAATGCAACTAAAAATTTCGCTAAGAAACGCGACATTTTTTTTTTATACATTTTTAAATATCGTCGAGTTTGGGTGGTAAATCCATAGTTTTTGCTAAAATAATAATTTAAAGCTTAGCATACCATAGCGTCTTAAAAAATAAAAGCGTGTACATTATTATTTAAGAAAATACTATGAATTTACCATCCTAATACGACGATAGAAAAAAAATAGCAAAAAAATTCGTCACAAATTTTTGCACTAAATTTAGTTGCATTGTGTCTGAAGTCACTAAAACTACCACCCAGCTTCGTTTTCGTTAGCAGTCTTGATATACCCTGTATTAACTTATTGCTAGGATTTTTGTCATCACAATGTAGTCACTATTTAAACAAAGAGCACTATTTTGGACGATCATGACTGATTGATAATAATTGGTTTGTTTGTATTTTTTATTCAGTTTTATGATTAAATGTTATATTTTTTCAGCTCGATAAAGTCAGTGCGTTTAGCAACAATGGATATTTAATTAATATCACGTACCTTCAATCTTCTTAGAAATTAATGATTGAGGTGCAGAAGGCGGCAATCCGAGATATCTGTAATCACCAAAATATAATAAAAAACTTTTTTTATTAAAATATATAAGTAAATATCTAAATAAATAAAGTACTTAAAACATTCTTAATTTGTCTAATTAAAAAAAGTTCAATAAATATGATAAACTACCTTCTAGGATCCCGAGTTGACCTCACGAACAAGAATGTAGAACGAAGCCACTGCACGCATTCTGCAACGTCGCCTACAGTTCCTAAAGCGGCTTCACTATTCAAGTTCTCGGCTAATCTCTTGTGTAGGAAGCTTTGCAGAGGTTCATTACCGCCGACCAATGCTTCGTATCGATGCTGCCGTTAATATTTAATTTATATTAATTTTCTGAAATTGCTTTGTATTTACTAAACTTTAATATAAAACACAATGGCAGAGGTTAATAAATATTTAAAATATAGTCGCATAAAGTCTAAAAAAATATATTTCTGCGGATTTGTATTATAATAATTAATACCTTTCATCGGAACCTCTTTAGTTTGAATAATACGCGGTTCAATGAAAAAAAATATGAAAATAATTTGTTGACATTCATAGTTCAAATTCGACACTGTTGTTTGTTATGTCAAAACCAAGTCCCATACTTGGCGATATTTTATTATTTAATCTTCATTAATTCAGTAATAATTGTATTTTTTTGTTAAGATGGATAAAAAGGCGAAAAAGGAGGCTAAAAGATTAGAAAAGCTTAAGGCTGAAGTCGAAGCGAGAAAGCAGTTGAAACGGGATGAACTTCTTCGTGAAATGGCTGCGCAAGCGGTGCGCAAGGGCGAGTTAGACAAAAGTTGGCGTGAGATGATGTTAAAAATCAAAGAACCTGTTTTCAGACAAGACATTGAAGTCATGTGGCATACATTTGAAAGAGCGTTAGATAAAAAAGACCATCTGATTAACTATACCATAAAACTTATGAATGTAGCTGATGACCAATTTCAACGCACTGTTGCCAGTTTCTGTGATACGGTAGGTACTATGATAAACAAATTTCTTATTGACTTAGACCAATTGTCGAAAGAAAACGATCGCAGAACAGCCGCATTGCTACAACGAGGTGAAGATGATGCAGCACGTATTATGTCAGATCACAATGCTGCAGAAACACATCTTCAACTTTTACTATACCATGCCCATACTACGGCCGATAGCTTAGCTTGGACAACGCGCGGAGAAAATTTAGTAAAGGAGGACGAAGAGAAAAACAAATATTCAAACGAACGTGAGAATTTACGATCGTTCTTGGAAAATAATTATAGTGCCTTGTGGGATGAATATAAAGCTGTTCTTAAAGCTTATGTTGTTGAGACAGCGGATAATCAAAAACAAGTTCGCAAGTTACGTCACAAAGAAAATTTGATGGCAGACATTATTGCTTCACAAGGTAAGAAGATAGCGAATAGCGATGGATTGCTTAAGAAACTTCGCTCTGAATTAGCAGCATATGAATCTGGAACTAAACAAGCAGTCTTCAGGGACCGTCGCAACAGACATAGAGATGCATGTTATCAACTAAAGAAAAACTTATACGATGGCGTTGCTACTGATGGAAAACAATTAGCAAGAATGGTACGAATGTCAGATGATACCGTTGAATGGCTTGAATCGGCCTATAAAAAGGTTGAAAAAATATTACGTTTAGCCGCACTTTGTCGGAAATTTGAAACTCGACGGGAAAAAGTACTTCCGTATGGTTTGGATATACCACATTCGCCAATACAAACCAAGATTAACGTCCGACGACAACAATCCGATGATTCTTTAGTAACCAACGCCATTACAAGCACATGTGGTTTAACAAGACTTTGGCAGAAAATATCAAAGGCTGAGTTATCAAGACGAGCTTTAAAGCGTGAGAAAATGTTACTTGAGCATGAAAATGCTATTATAACCCGTAAATTGAAGGAATACAAGGAGAACACGTTTAAGCCGGATACCCAAGGATGTTTGTGTAATAAATCAGACAACAAAGTCATTTCTACAATGCCAGTTGCTATCGATGGAGTTTTGGAAATTTATAAATTTTTGGGCAATACAAATAAGTAAATGGGTGATTATACAAAAGTTGGGTAACTTTTGAGGATATTTTGTTTACTATATTAAGTAAATCAAATTATAACAAATTCGGGTGCATATGATGACAAATCTAATGATTATATTGTTCCAAATCGGGCCAGTCACTTTTTTAAGTAAATTATGAGATATTTATAATTTTCTGAATTTGACTGCCAGGGGACTGACGAGGCTAACATAGTACTGATAAAGTACACAATTTTCTAAGAATTATAATGAAATTTAATAAGAATTAGTACAAATCTCTTAGTTTTAATAATGGCACATGTCTTTTAAGTATTCAAATCACTTAGTAACAATTAAAAATAATTATAAAATTAAAATAAACGTAAATACCAATATCTTCGGCAGCATTAACTGATTTTAGCGATTTCATTGTCATCGGAAAGAACATATTCCTTGTGGGACCAACTCTTCTTCATTGAAATGCCTATCAACACTAAAAATATACAAATAACTAAAATATTTTATAAAAAAATAAAAACCGACTTCAAAACAAAAACCACAAAAAATATTAAAATAATAAGTACCACTGCAAAGCAAAAAATAATATTTATTTCATTGGACTTGTGCATGTTGATTAATTTGCTTAATGACTTGACTAGCCAACAAATCAAAATATATGCGTAACTTAATATTTTATTATTTTTTGGTTTTTAGTGGTTTTTTGTTTTGAAGTAGGTTTTTATTAAAAATTTTAGTTATTTCCTTAAGTACTGAAGTTTTTGTTTTTCTTTGTATTCCGCCAATTTAATGGGGCACTTTTAATTCTGGCCAAGCGAGCCTTTTCGGCTTCTCTTTTTTTTCTAATCTTCTTCCCTAGTCAAATTGCTTTTAGTGGGCCGTATGATATTCTAAACTGAAATATAAAATAGAAATGCTTATACACGGTAGCAATTAAGATAAAAGTGCTCTAAAACAACAACAAAAAGCAGTATTATGGAGACAATTCAATTCTCTGGCGCGATACCTGACAAAGGACTGACGCCAGCGGATTGACGAAAAAGACATAATTTGAGGTTATAATCAGAACTAATGTTTTTTTTGATAATTTCGAATATCAACAAACTACATTTTAACAAATCATAGTTAATTATGTATAAATGATGATAAACCTCAGATTAACAAGAAAATAACGACCCACCACGGGACTGAAATTTTGACTGGCTTTGCATGTGTATAGATGACAAACACAACCCAAGAACTCGTACAGTTATGGCGGCCGTCAAATTTTGCTGTCCGCAACTAACTTCATTACCAACATTAATACATTAACAGGGATTTGACCTTGACTCGGTGATATATGGCGAGAATTTCAAATTTAAAGAACACACAACGGACTGACGGATGAAAACAAACACAAAGTTTCTTATTTTTTTTTAAATAAATTGGAGAACATTGCATTATGAAAGTTGTAGTATATAATACTATGTTCATCACAGATTGTAGTAAATTAGTAAGTTTTCTTAAATCAATGATAATGTTTAATAGATAGTCACTTGATTGTTGGTTTTCGGGATTGTGACATGCCAAAGGACTGACATTTTAAGTATTAATTTTGATTTTTTATTAACTTGTATTTAAAATGAATAAGTGAAATTGGGTGACCATATAAAGGACTTTTCATTGTTTTAAAATAAGTTGTTATTTCAATAAAATATAATAAGACTTTGTATATATTGGCTGATGACAGCGAGTTACCCGATTTTTGTATATTCACCCAAATATATTTAAAAACGTGCAATAAATATTTTTGATATTTTTAAACCTGTTAATTATTGGCTAAGAATGTATGATGGATCCCTCTCAGTTTAATGTAATTGAAATCCGTTTTGAGAATGAGGCAAGACCGAGGCGATCGGACTCGGAACGTGGCGTAATAATCAGGTGCAAACGATGCCATTGTGGCCTTACCTTATTGTCTAATAGTATAAATATTTTTTGTTATATTTGAAAGCATATGTATAGCACGAACAACCGATATCGTTTAAGCCGAAAAATTCTTCACCGGAGGCGACCTAAATACCAGTAAATTTAGCGTCGGACATCCACCTACTGTGAACTTTTCTTAGAAACAATCAATGTTGAGGGTTATGTTCGTTCAGTTGTAGACTGTGATGTGTTCACTCATAAATCAGCTACAATCACAATTAAGAAATGTACCAACTAAATCGAAGCAAGTAAAAAAAAACAATGTTATACCAATTCGATTTTTTAAACGAAGTGACATTAGTCATTATAACAAACACAAACGCAGTATAAAAATATTATAAAAATTGGATTTATCTCAAATGAATACTAGAGCAGGAAATGAACAAAGCGTGAAATAATACATAAGCAGATGCTTAATATAACTAATTACAACTTCTGTAACTTATACCACAAACCACTGAAACTTATCCGCTAATGCAAGTTCATTACGTATCAAATTTTAAGTAAAACATATGACCGTTGATCGTATAAACATGACACATCTGATATTATTAAAAGAAAACTAAGCATTTATTTTAATTCTTAATACGAATTGTATGTAAATCTCCTTATTTCCGTATCTTCAAGACACAAGTAAATTAATTTAAACTTTTTGTAATTTTCTCGTCTTATTATCCTAGCGCAGTGACGTAATAATATTTTGCATTTAAAAATATTTATTCTAGCATCTGATATTAATTTGAATGGTAGTAAAATCGCTAATTATGGTGTAATTGAATTTTAACCTTGCTCTTCGTGTGCACAAAGTAGGTGAACTCTAAATGGAATACAACACTATTGTGAATTATTTTTCACACGTGATATTCAGAAAACTTCGACTGGGTGTCGCAAGCACTGTTTATAATCTCACAGATCTGAAGCTCCGACACATTGAGTTGTTTTATTAAATTCTACAGCAAAAACAATGGACGAATCGTTATTCGCTGCACGTATTTGTAATGAAAATAACCAGTTTGTAAAATGAATGGGAAAAAATTACACAGGAAATATAGATGCATTTATTGTGTACGAAATTACATTTACAGTGTGAAATATTTGATTGGAAGTAAATAGTAATAAAAAAGAAATTAGCACGCAGCTCATATTATTATGTTCATATTAATTTAATTTACCTACATGCATTGTACCTACTCGTATCGAAACACTGTATCTATTTCGGCTAGAGCCGATTTAACAATAGTTTATTTTACATAAAAGAGTCTAGACTCTAAAGTGGTTTTAGTTATTTTTGTGGAGAAAATGTGGAAATGACTAAATTATTGTCAATTCAATTAAAAGTTTCATTCAAATAAATATATTTCGTCTGCCTTGGTGGCGTAGTTGTACTACAGAATGATTACAAAGCTGAGGTTTCAGTTTCGAGTCCTGGGCCGGGCAAAGTGATATGGCAAGGCTTGCCCCTATCACAACGCGAGACGGAACTTACAAGACGCAATGTAGGTGTCCTGATGGTATCTTTACCTTCTGGGAAAAGTTGTGTGTTTACGTATGTAACAACACCAAATACTAAATAATATAGTTTTATGAAAATTAGCATAAATTGTCGTCCGAAAGGACATCACGCATGACCTACATAGTACATAGATAGGTAGATATAAGTACACATCCTTGTTGTTGGTTCAAAAGATTCTATATCTCGGTGTTTATCGCGATTAACGCAATATGTATGAATAATTGAAAGTGTTCTCAATATAATCTCGAGGATGCTTTGCACGGAGTTTGAAACAATAAAATTGTTATCGATTATCATAAGCTATTTAGATAAGCATCATAATTTCAACAAAAAGTAGATACAAACAGTTTGGAAAGAGTTTTATATTTCGTTCAATTACAAGATTACAATAATGATCTAACAAATGAAGATAATCATCTTACGCCAATTTATTTAGAGCTCAAATATTAATATATGGTAATATTTCGCAAATGCACAGGTATCTGTATATTTTAAATAATATCCTTATTATTAAACCTCTGCTGAACAAAACATGAACACATAATCTTCCAAATAGCATTTGACTGGTATTCATAGAAATGTAACAATAGTCCCTACAAGGTAAGGAAATAGGCGACGATAACAATAGTCAACATATAAGTCACTTCCTTGTCATGATCTAAGGATGACAGACGTTACTTTCACCGACTGATGCAGCAAGGATAGTTACGAGGAAGAAGGGCGACCCACTTCCTACAATGAACTATATTGTAATTTCATTTTCAATGGTATGCCTTAAATGCATTAAAACGAATTCTTCGGAAAATATATTCGACTGTAGAGCCGATGCATATTGTTGATAAGTTGCTTAATACAGTCAATTTACTCAAAGTTTATAGTAGTAATCCACAACTAAATGAATCAAAAAATCACGGAATCCATCCGGAAATTGAGTTAATTTTTTAATAATGTAATTGCCTTGCGATTCGTTACCCACGTATACCTGTATCTTCTGATAATTAAAAAAAGGTTCATGGCCATGCAATTTAATATTTTAATTGGTTAAAGGCCGAGAAGGCAAATGCAAAAGTCATCACATTATGAAATAATTTCTATAAAATTCCAACAAAGGCCTCCATTATCATGTGTTACGAAAACTGATGTTTGGTAAAGTTTTATTAAGCTACATGATGAGACTCTTTTATCAACGAATTTAAGGTGAGTATCAATTACTGTATTAACTCATATACTTCGGCCTCTTCAACAATCGAACCTGACTGAAAGGTTTTAGGCCATATAATTGTCCACCATGCCGCGCTTGCCTAGTGTGAGTTAGCGGACTTAACGTACCATAATATATATTCTTAAACATAGCTATGGCATGCAGGTTTACATACGATGTTTCTCTTCACCGTTATAATGCGTAGTGATTTACTAGCTTTCTAGACTAGAGAGTATACACATGACTCCGAAAATTCAAAGGTATGCCCTGGGACTTGAATCAGCGACCACAGTAAACATGTTGGCAGTCGCGTCTGCTCCGTTAAGAACATGCCGCCATGCACTTTTATCTATCAATTACAAGTATATACAATCATTAAGATACACCCAATACTCGGATATATCCTAACTCCTGGCTCTATCTAGTATCTCGATGTTTGTGAGATCGAAAGTTTCTCGTAGCTCCTGATACCCACACATGACGTAATCGATCTTAATGTGGAGTCTGGACTATGATGTATGTGACTGTTAGGTGTATTTATTTATTCATACCTCATCATACCTTTTGACAGCCTCCGTGGCGCAGGCGGTTAGACGCCACCTGTGAAACGAGAGGCCGCGGGTTCGATCCCCGCACCGAGAGAAATGTTTGTGCGCCCCACAAATATTTCTTCCGGGTCTGGGTGTTTGTGAGACCGAAAAGTCTCTCGTAGTTCCTGATACCCACGACACAAGACTTAATTGATCTTAATGTGGGGTCAGGACTATGTATGTGACTGTTGGGTGTATTTATTTATTTATTTATTTATTTATTTATACCTCAAAATATTATGCTTAGCTTATTTCATTAACTATTCATTTATTCTACACTAGCGGCCCGGCCCAGCTTCGCCCGGGTAAAAATAGATTTCTGTACAATAATATGTACGTATTATACATATAAACCTTCCTCTTGAATCACTCTATCTATTAAAAAAACCGCATCAAAATCCGTTGCGTAGTTTTAAAGATTTAATCATACAAAGAGACATAGGGACAGAGAAAGCGACTTTGTTTTATACTATGTAGTGATGATTAAAATACACCGGTTGTCATGAGAATCAGAAGGTATCTCGAATTATGTTATCACGCACATCCTGGAAATGAAAAAAAAAAATTTTTTTTTTTAATTTGCAAATTTTGCCTCGGAGGAAGGATCGGATCGATGACCTCTCGATTCACTACCAACTTGTAACTAACCTGTACCATGGACGAATATATGCGTACAAAATAATATTCGATTTAACACAAAAAGACGCAAAATTAATGATGGAGCTTTCAGTCACAAATATTATGATATCTTTGTAAAATTCAGGTCTCACCGCCTATGTAAAGTATAGATCGTGTGAACAAACAAATGGATTTGTAGAAATGATATTTAGTTATTGACGCATCATCGTTTCTACGTGTGCAGGGACATCATCACGATAGGGCGACATTGCAGCATCTTCGGTCCGCCGTCGGGCCGTGGGGTGCGTATATAAGTTGAGGACGCGGCTGGGGCGAGCCACCAGTTCTCTTTACACGCCACACAACGATCATTGTCATCAGTACATATTGTTATAGCTTGTGTAGTGTCGTGCGATTTTTATTTCGTGTCCTCCAAGGTGAGTTATTTCACCTAGATAATTAGCTATTGTGTTTGACCGACAGGGATGCGGTTGCTTAATTCGAATTAAATCATGTGAATATTGTTTTCAAGGTTCCATGCAAATTATATGCATGCTCCTTAAAAATTTATTCACGTTTGGTACTGTCACATGGGATAATTTGTTATATGTCTTTATAAAACTGCGGACCCCATCATAAAATAAATGATGTTTATCTTTTTACCAACTTTAAATTCTTTGCGATAAACGTTTATAATATATTTGTAATGCCTAACGTCTAAAAGTTAAATTTTAGGTATTAATAATTTCATGCGGGAATAATTTGTTTTTTTCTTATAAACTTTACGAGTACATTATATTAAAAAAATCAATCGACGCCTAAACATATGAGGTGTGATGCGCCATGCTCTTATTGGTATTTATTTAATACCCTAGCATCTGAATTATATTTCGAAGCATTATTTTACCGTAAAACGTTTCTGCTGCTTCAGAAGCACGGATAAGGCGTAAAATAAAACTGATACCGAGTAAAAATTATTGCCGTCGTGAAAAGTTGATAATTTATACGAAAACAAATTGTTTAGCAAAATAAAAACGTGTGACACATATGATTTATCACACCATAACCATTGGAAATTGAGCAAACTAGCAACACAGTGTCGTCACCTGATATTTTCTTCTTGTTGATCGAGAGGGCAGGATTCTGTAATTGTTCTCACGGCATACACGTGGAAATTAAATTGGTGACAACACGCAAACACCAATACGATCATTAAAAATGGTGTGTTTTGGTAGATATTCTTTTATCGAATATTTTTTTGTTGCTAATGTATTTTTTGCTCTGTTTATGGTACGTTATTTATAAAGTCATATTATGCTCATTTAAACATAAAAATATGTTAGTATTATGCTATTTAGATGGTCATCTGATAAAATTTATAAATGAGCGCTGAATTACATTTTTCATACATTTCAGTAAGCTCTCAGTTTCATTGCCTAGTAAGATTGGACAGCCAGAACTTTGTAGAACAAATGTAGATTAGATCAAACCACAGATTAAACCAATTGCCCTAAAATTTTAATTTTGTTGCTATTTTAAAGATATTTTGTACTGTTTATTTAAATAATAAGTATCAAATAGTATAGTGTTACGTGTTTTACACGACAAATTGATACGCGCGGCTCGGCCGTCCGTAAAGTACAATTACACGCAAGGCAGAGAGAAGTACTATCTGGCACTCGTAACATCATAAACTTGCCATCGTAAACCTACAAACACATTTTACAAATTACATAGCATTGTGCTTTAACTTAAGATTATATCTCTTACGAAACGGTTCATTTATATTCAAATTAAAAATTGTTAGCAAAAATAATAACAATTTATAATAAGTATTACCTTTTATCCGTAACCAAAATTGTATTATTATATTACTTGTCATATAGCTTGTTACACCAATACTTTAAAATCGTTAATTTGTATCACATTGGACCATAGGACACTTGCCCGCGCTAAATGAGAAATCCCACATCAAACATATTCATTGATAAAAACCTGAAGCATGCAATCCATTCTCCAAGCTATGTAAGACAAGGCATAAGAATTATCCGTAGGGAGCGATCACGCAAGGCCAACTAAATCTCATTTATTGGTATAGCCATCTTAACAGTTTATGCAGATTTCCAGCAATACTGTTGTTTATATTAATTACCTTTTTATGGAACCTTAATGAATCTCACAGCGCCGAAAGACAATCATTGCATTCCATGAATAATAAATACGCAATATTATGGCGATAATTAAAACAAATTATTCTAATTCAATAATTAAGTATTTAATACCAGGATAAACATGGCTTTAGCTTAAGTGCCTACATTGAAGTGTCTCTCATCTAAGTAAAAAATATGATAGCTTTAATAGCCGTAATTATCACTATATTTCCATGGTAATTATTGACAGTGCGAGGATCTGTCTTTAAGTGATTCTTTATTTAGATCAGCTAGGTATTGATTAAAACACAAGTGTGGGTTTTTCTGACATTCTATTATTTTCAAGATTTTCAATCAACGGGACAAGTTATTTGCAATAATTCCACCATTAATTTTAACATTAACGCGCACTGTATTTTTAAAATGTAGTATCATAAAATTATTATTGAGAAGAACGTAAATAAAATAAATAAATACAACTTAACAGTCAAGTACAGTCAGCGACAAAAGTCGTTGAGCACATTCAAAACGCCAAGTCTTGCACACGTGAAGCAACAGAAGTGGTTGAGCAGGGTCGGCCACAAAAATTCGTGAACACCTTAAGGTTACAAAAGTTTCTGAACAACAAAAGCAACAAAATTCCTAAACACGCAAATCGTACATAAGTTGCTGAACACTTGAAAAGTAAAATTACTGTAGATGTGTTCATCTATCTTTGTTGCTTTGTTATGCATTCATTGTAAAATGTTATGTCTCAGTTTGTCGCTGACTGTACATACATAGTTCTGACCCCACACTTTGATCAAGTCTTGTTTCGTGGGTATCAGAAACTACCATAGACTTTTCGGTCTCATAAACACCCAGACCCCAAAAAATACCTGTGGATCACATTAACGATTGTTTTGGTATGGCGACCGAACCTGCGGCCTCACAATTTACAGTCGGCGTCTAACCAACTGCGCCACGGAGGCTATCAAATTAAAGAAATCTCCTATTAACTCGCATTTGGCCAATGTGTCATCTAGCCCTTATGTGTTACATGGGGGAAGAGAAGTATATTAGAGATATATAAGCAAATAAAATGTTGATATTAATTAATTGTTTGTGTATGATTGTTATTTATTTAAATTTCAAATCATCCGTGCCATCATGACCAAGAGCACGCAAGAGGTAATTTAGAAGATTGAATTTGTTTCCATATTTAATTCAAAATATCTTAAAAATTAATATTCATATGGAAACCAGTACATATTATGAATTAAATGAGTAAATCTACAACGTAGTATTTAATTGTTAATTGTTTTACTCAGACGCGGAAGCAAAACAGTGCTCAGCAAATTAATTTGAAAAAGATTTTTGAACCGAGTCAGCAATTTATTTTGGTTCAGATGTACAGATATGGAAAAAAATAAAACCGGTATTTAACAATGACCTTACAATTAAGACATTTTTACGTTGTCAAGCTGTTTTTATAAAACGGGTCTTTAATTACTCGGCCTTTATGAGTACATGAATATTAATCACAACGGTACTTATCTAACAATAAGAACAATTACAAACTGCGATTGGCGTTGCCAAAGCGCATACGAAATGATAAAATATGAATAACAATGCAATTAATCATTAATAAAACTTGCATTGATGAAAATAAGGCAATAGCTTCTTTTGACTTCATTTTACATAACATGCGTAATGCGTAAATAAATTTAAAAAACTGTATTAATCTAGTTCCATTAACAGGCAGACAATTCAAATACTTTTGATACGGGGTTCTTAAATTCAAAAAACGAATTGTTTATCAATGAAATAATAATTCGATGCATAATTTATAAAAGACGCTGCGCTTGAATGAATCTCTGATAAAAACTTTAATTCACCTGTTGATAAAAAGCTTGATAGTTAAGTCTGACAGGCGCATGACGGATTGCAAGTCATTCGTCAGTTGAAGGGTGTTATGATAAATCATAAGTTCTGTGAACCCTATGATATGAATACGAGACCACTCAAGTGTTATTGTAAGGACATTTTTTTGGTTTTTATATCGCATATTGGGATCACTAAATCTTCGATAATGTGCTACATTTGAATTGCTAAGTAACTAAATTACGGTTTTTTTTTCAAGATTCACGCGTGTAATAAAGTATGCGATGTTATTTTGTTTGTGTCTTGGTTTGTACAATCTTATTTTGTTTGTATTTTCATTTTGGGACCGCCCACGGTTTTGGAATTTCGTTTATTTTTCATTCACGACTGATTTATTTTTAATATGCCACCAAGATTTACGTTCGATGTTGTTCCGTTTGAATAACGGGATATTAAATTATATTCAATAACTGTTTTTAAATTTTATTTTGGTTTATTTTCAATGTTTTTTGAGGCTGTTATTAAAAATATATATTTTATTTGTATTTCACAACTCGTCATATTAACATAAAAATTAAATATTTCACCGTATATGGTTACTGGTTTGCTTATAGTCTTTTGTAGAGACAATAAGGTAGAGAACGTCTTTATATTATTAGCGTTTATTATTTTAATAAATATAATATCCGCACTTCATACTTAATTTTTGACTACCAAATTACGACATAAGAATTTCTACATGGTCCTACGGAATTGATAACTGCACCTAAACAAACTTTTATGTCTGTTGAGATGAACAAATCCGTATTTATTTCTTCAAATCTAGGTGTTATGTTATCAAAAAGTTTCTAGATTTTTCTAAGGCCAACACAAGACACATTCTTTACATTCGGTACAAAGTGTTTTAGTGTGACTATTTTTAACTTTTTTTCCTATTCTGCAGATGTTCTCAGCAAAATGGTTGGCGTGTGCGTTGGTAGTGGTTTGCGTGAGCATACGGCAAACGCAAGCCGCTCCTGCAGAAGAAGAATACCCACCTATGCCAGTAAGTAGAATGTTCAACCGTTAAGTTTACCAGGAAATTCCAGGAAATACCGGGAAAAGTTAGACAGTTAGGGAATTCCGTTAGCGGTAACTGCGCATTAAGTTCGTCTCTGTATTCTTTGGTATATGAAGCAATAAACAAATATTTTGTGCTACGATATTCGAATCCGAACAGCGATGAGAATACATGATAGTGAATACCTCGACATAGACGAAATCCGATATGTAAGTTATCCCGTTTCTCGTACAGTCTGTGGATATCCCGTAAAGACCAAGCCAGAGTAATTGTGAGGACCAATGAAACATACTGTTCTATAAGATGGCACTTTAACATCGGGTGTATAAAGCTACATGATTACTGCCGGTGAAAGAAATAAATAAAAAAGCTCGAAAACCTCATAAATTAAAACTAAAAAAATAGACAAAGACATTGCATCCAGCAACGTCGTGTTAATTGGTCTAGGATCCGAATTCTTCATCGTAATTTATTATAACTTCGACGAAATTAATGTTATGACTGGAATCTTAGAGCCATTAGAATAACTGTAACATTCGCAAAAATTCTGGGAAAGGCCCGATGCAATGTTTAGAATACTTATCACAAAATATTAACCTGGATAGCAATAACGCACATAATATGTACATTTCAGATAAGATAAAGTGACGATCGAATTTATATGATTTTAGTAAAATATAGTCATGAAAATAGAGCTAATAACGAATGTTGCATGCGAATATCTGTAAGATTTAGTTTTTGTAACGTGCGGTATTATCGTTGATTACTTTGGAAACAAGCCCTTAAGCGCTAAATAAATATTGTGTTTTTTTTTTTGCATGCACAGGAATATATTTGCGCCCACGTCCGTTGTCAAAACCCTTCCTAACTCATTCCTCGAGGAAAAGGCATTATGTATTTTTGTTTAAAATTATTTTGTTATCAGCTCCATCGTACGTTAAAATTAAAACGACATTTCGAAGAATTCATTTCTTACTTTTTCCCGTATCGTTTATCCATTTATCAGTCGCTGCATCTTTAAGTATTAAGTTATTCGAAAAATACTTCTAAAGGTAATTTATCGCTAATTTCACACAAACAATATTCCTATAATTAAAGTTAGATATTTTATATCCTTCGACCCTTGTAATGATAATTGCAGTGTTCTTGTGAAACTAAAAGTTGTCTACCTTAACACACAAGTGACGAGATGCAAGGATGCGCTGGCGAATCGACATTAACTCAAACAAAGCGTGTGCACCTTTGACCCGCCAAGTACTAACTTTTAGCAAAGACATTTAAATTGCGACATTGTGAAGAAGACTTACTTAAAATGTAAATTTTACATTTGTGTTGTGATATTTAATGGTGAAATAGCTATTTGAATACGTATAGATTTTAGAGCCTTTGTTTAATTTTACTTTAGCCAAAAGAAGACGTTTGAGGTAATAGAGACAACATAATATCTTAATTATAGTTTCCAAAAGTTGAGTTTTTCATTGAAGCTAAGCTACTTTAAACAATATGAATTTATGAGACTGTGTTCCTAGAGTTTATTTAGTAATAGCTTCATAAACTCAAAGAATAGGCAAACAAATTGTAAAAGACCATGACAAAGGCGAAAATCATGATTGTATAATAGAGCCATTACATACAATTGCAAAACAATAATTCTAACGAAACAATCCCATCCGAGGTTCTCAAGATTATAATTACATATTGGCTTCCGATTGGTCTAAGCAATTGTGTATTATCCGTACAGATTTGTGAATGTATGAAATCTGTTGAATAAATATCAAATGATTTTAATAAATGAAAGGCACTTAAAGCAGAAGTATACTGATACTGTATACTAATCTGAATGAATTTAGAAACTTAAACATAATGATATGAGCAGTTTTTACTTAGGCTAATCAAAATTAGACGAATGATTTACGACAACCCAGTAAAGTAATAATGTAATACAAGGCAAATATGTACAACGAGATGTTAAATTAATCTCGTTGTGAATTGTTAGATTTGCTAATAAATCAACCTGGGTCTATAGTCTATATTATAGTTCTCTTTCCATTTCCACAGCCTGTTCGTCCCTTGAACAATTAAGCAATTGTGAATCATATCACTCGCTAAATTAAGAATGAAAAAATAAAATGATGGTACATTTTAGTGGTCTCATATTGTATGCGGCGCTTGTTCAACAACAGGATCTCATAAATGCAATAAAATGTTTTGCTGTTACAAAAGATAGCATCGAAATGTCACCAGAACTACGGAGATGACATTCTTTATGAATTATGTATAGACTACAAAGTATTAAAAGTTAAAAATTGTGGAAGGATTGTATCAGTAACTCATAGTTTGTAACTTCGCTTGTTTAATAAAAACTTGCATAGAATGAACAAAATGTAGGGTCTGTTCGAGTGTCGTCCTGACTTCAATTTCACAGTCGTAAAATTTGATAATTTCCCGGAAGAGGTAAAGTTCGTCACGTAGCAATTTGTTAAATTAAAGGTCGGATGCTTCTGTGACATTCTTTGCCTGAACCACGTAAATGTAGTAACAAGATAGATATGAATCGTGAAATAAGTATATGATGATGACTATCCAGGATCATTGTTTCAAAAAAAACTCTACATAAATTAATAAACAGTCACATGCTTAGTCCTGACCCCACACTAAGATCGAGTATTGTGTCGTGGGTATCAGGAACTAGGAGAGACTTTTCTGTTTCACAAACAGCCAGACCCGAAACAAATGCTTGTGGTTTACACAAAAATTTGTCTCAGTGTGGGGTTCGAACCCGCAGCTTCTCGTTTCACAGCCGGCATCTAACCAACTGCGCCACGGGGGCTGTCAAACATTAATACCAATCATCCCCATTTTTTTTTACAACTAAGATTGATTATTTGGTTTTCAGGCAACCGTAAAACGCTCAAAATTGGTTAATTATTTTCGTACATTTGAAGTTTTTGTTACAAAGTAATACGGTATTGTTTTTGTCGTAAAACACTGCATTTTGCGAGTATCCGCCGCTATCGTGTGCATCTTGTCTATTATGCTAACCATGTGAACACTCGCAGTGCAAACCTTATTATAATTGGACGCAATTGCGTTCAGCCGTCTTTGTGCTCGCCATTTGTTACTTATCTCACATAATCGCGATTAATTGCAAACGTTAACACAATAAAAACACTAATTGAATTGTATATAAACTTCGCCGAGCCGAAATGTTAGTTCTCATAAGAATTTATCGAGTGCATGTTTTAATCTTTTTATATGTGTTCAATTATTTTGTATTTCAAACATCATTGTTTCCAAACGTTTGTGAAACAGTAAAACAAAGTAACCACGAAACTTAATTTACACTCAAGAACCGTTAATTTAAAGGTTATTGTTGTTTTTACTATTATTGTGACATGAAGTTTTGCATATTTATTAAACCCAACAAAGACACACAGCTTTACGACACGAAGCTACGAAATAAAGCTTATAAACATAACTATTGGGCATTCAATACATTAAGAATACATATTAGGTATAATAATATTATGGTCTTAACTATTAGTAGTATTAAGCGGCGTGACTTATCGCTATTTTTTTATGGGAATAAAAATTCAAGCTTAGAAGTAGACTGAGATTTTAAGCTCCATGCCACAGGTATATTTTACGAAATCGTAGGATGAACCCTTACATAATATAACGATAAATAATGCATTTATATCATTTGCCAACAGTATGAATACAAATACGACGTAGAAGATCCAGAAAAGACGCTCTACTTTGGTGCGAACGAAGCTGGAGATGCTCAAGGCAAGGTGGTAGGTGGATACAAAGTCCTTCTTCCTGACGGACGTCTCATGACCGTAGAATACACCGTAGAAGGAGAAAGCGGATTCGTGCCCAAGATCACCTTCGAAAAAGACGCTAACCCATTCGGCCAAGGAAAGTAGAATTTGATAGGTCAAGACTGGTTTTAAGATGAAAATACTAGACTTAACAACATTCATCGAACTGAAATTAAATATCTAAGAAACATTCTATGCTTAATTCCTGGAAATTATAAAGAAAAATTTACCGTATTTACAAAAGTAGGATATATAATATATACGTCAAATATTGTGATCAAAAATTATTTAGATAAATGAAATGTGATATTTAGAAGAACTACTAACAAACATTACGAGATTAAATTTTGTTCTTGTTACCAGTCTTAGTATGTAACATATCAACCAATGATAACTCACACGATCTGCCTTACTAATATTATAAATTAATCTTAATGACTAAAATGCTGAATTATTAATCTCCTACCTAGTCTTTGTGATAAGTGACGTAACTACAACGATACAATGAGGAACACCGATAACTAATTTAGTAAATTAATTTTTAATACTAATTTCTATTGAAAGCACTTGGTTATCTTTTCAATTTTTAGTTCCTCTATATTGTCATCTTACGTTACTACATCGCATCGGGGACTTGTGTTCACTTTCAAACCTCTATGATCATCAAACATTTCAATTTATTTCGAATTACGCGTTTGGCCTTACCATGTTACCATTTCTGTGATTAAAGTTAGTTTGTTTAATTGTAAACCCATCAAATTTTAGAAGATTTGTGGGAGTGTAAATATTTTTACATTATCTTCGGAAAATTGTTGGGTTATCGTCAATCATTGCCATTAAATGTATAAAGGATTAACATTTAGCATGTACTTTAAATGAAATGTATAACGATTAGTACTAGATATATGTACTCACGAAACACCATGTAGGTCATAATAAAGATTTTTGTACTTGTACATTTGTTTAATTTTTTAATATTTCATACAAATCAGAAAACATAAAGAACTTATTTTATTATTTCAGCTTTGAGTAAACACTGTGTACCTGTAGTGGTATATTATTTCTGTTTAATTTTTTACTGATGTTAGTTATTAACATTAAACATAAGAAAATTTAGAGTAGATATGTAAATATTAATAACTCCACAACGGAACTACACAATTTAACTTTACACATAGAAACATGTTCATATTATTACAGATAAGTGTTTGTCTCTACATAAAAGGTACATAAAATTAACGTAGCATCTAATCTGCCAATTCCCAAACTAGGTCTATTATAAATCATATTTTTTAAGTACGAGCCGAATTTGTCAGTAGTTCTAATTCGCCTATCTCAGGCACTTTAACAGTTGGTTGGTACTAAATGTCAAATGAAAATTGTTTTATCTTTAAGACAGACGTAACCGAACCGTATCAGTGAATGCCCCTCATCATTATTACTATTAAATGCAGCATCTAAATCTAAATCACAACTACTGTAAAATGAACTAAAAGATACAGATCTATATAGGAAGCCACCGATGTTTATTCATGACTAGTCCTTAATGGATAATGAATATTAGAGGTAGATGGGTAGGACATATGATAATATTCCTGACCTTGTCGGCGAGTCGTGTCATGATGACGGCGGTCGCCTCAGTGTCGAACTGCGGTCGGCCCGCCCGTCCCACCATTTGTAGTACTGTACTTATACTATATTCCTGAGAAAAATACCACTTACCTTAGTTTAAGTATTTTTCTGCAATGTTGATTTTTATTTTATACAGTGTTACTAATTCCCATGACCTATGTTATCAAAGTAATTTTAAGTAAACTTTAAAAAATTCTAGAACTTTAAAGAAGATTTTATAAAATAAACATTTTCATGCAGATAATTTTTTAATTTTTATTTGGATGAAAGGCGAGACGAGCATATCATTCGCCTGATGGTAAGCGATATGACCGCTCACGGAGAGTAGCAAAACCAAATAACATCATATACCAAATAATCAAATAACAAAGCAATGCTTGGCATTACACTCGCTCGCCATCCTGAGATATAAGATGTTAAGTCTCAATATGTCCAGTAGTTACTCTGGCTACAATGTTCTTCTAACCGAAACACAACAGTGCATTTACACTGTTGTTTGGCGGGAGAAATAGAACATTGCGGTGGTACCTACCCAGGCGGTCTCTCACATATGAGAGACCTACCACCAGTACAATTCAAAAATATTAAATAATCAGTACTTTAAAAATATGTACAGTCTACTTAATACATAATTACGAAACTTAAAATAATTAGCACAGACATCATCATCAAGTACTAAGGATTATACACATTTACTTGCCTGATATGCTCCGTTTACATACTGCTGAGTGTTTTTGATGATCACAAGATGTGCTGGAAGATTGACGCCCATAGCTGAAACCAAAAATAAAATATTTAAAGACTGCATTACTAGTTGAAACGGATAAATAAAGGAATATACTTGTCATGCATCAAAAAAATATGATATAAAATGTGTCTTTATGAAATAATCATATCATAAATAATAATGTGATCTCATTTTCGTGATCTCATTTTCTTAATTAATTTAATTTATAAGAACATGTTTATTATAATAATTTTATGTTTTGTTTAATTTTATTATTTGTTGCATTAATTTTGATTTTAATTTAGTTTGTTAATTTTTTTTTATTTTGTAATTTAATTTTAATTCGTGGTGAGCATACTTTGAGCTTGTTGTGATTTCCTATAATTGAGGAAACACGCTGAATGTGTTATATGTAATATTGTTATATTAACGCTATGTGTATTCCTTGTGGGAAATCCTTTAATAAATAAAATAAAAATAAAATAACATAATAAAATAATATTCAAAAGTTTTTATGAAGTAAACACAAAAAAATACTTCTTCAGCAGTACCTAATGTAGTGGTAGTTATCAAAATAGGAAGGTCTCTGTTTCTAAATGCTTGCTCGATGTTCATTCTCTCTTCTAACAGCATACCTGCGTGATGGCACCCCACTCCACTCAAGATAAGGTTCTAAAAGTGAATGTATAAAGTAATTTCTTAACACATTACAACAGTAAGTGTAGTGTAGGTGAAGGGTAGAAAAACAACAAACGTAAATTTTACAGTAAATCATTCATTCAGAAGAGTAGGTATAAAAGTGAGCAGCAATAAAATATTAAACAAACGTAAACAAACCTGAAGCTAAATGAATTTAGATTTGTATATTCTATTATTAAATATACATATGTATAATTCAACTTTTATAATATTATAAGAGTTGCAATAGCAATTGAAATCGCTTTTTTTTATTAATCTAACACCCTAGGGGTCACATATTCAATTAAAATATATTCTTTTGTTAATTTAAGTAGGAAGGAGCTGATTTGCGACGTCATTTTAATGACACCTATTGGTGGCACTACGTCTAGAAAGTATACAAAATATTATAAAAACATCCACAGATATACAATATTGTGTATGATCAGTAATGATATTTGTATAATATGAGAACACCAAATTGCTAAAGCCGTGAACAAAATCCATAATAATAAACTATTCGACAGATGCTGCAATAAACAACTTGAGCAATACTCCAACAATTACCAAAGGAACAGACAAAGAGACATTAAAATCTTAATTAACCAATGCATCCTACAAAGGATTGCAGTACCTGTAATTTCTTATTCTTCGTCGTAGACGCTAACGCAACCAGTCTGGCTTTTTGTTCTGGATTGAAATTAATCGTCAATTCCTTGGATAAAGTCTCAGCCGTTAACACAACTCCCTTCCTTGTGTTACAGAATATCTGAAATTACGTCTAAATTGCTGCACGGGACTAGTATTGTTCTAAATGCTCGAGCTTTTGCAATCTAAATATGTTTTACGTGTCCTAATAGTGTGTTAAGACATTTCTAAATTGTGGACGATTATGCAGAAATAGCTTAATGACATCTTAATATTTGCAATGTCTCAATTATAGGTTACAATATCGAGTTTTACTTGTACTTAGACGACACAATAACAATATTTATTTTAAATTAAATCGAAAGGGGATGGATAGGGGTACCGATAATGGGGCTCTATGGTATGCAATATGCTAGGTCTAAGTCCAACAGCGGTTTTCTTCAATAGGTGAGAATAACATTTTATGAATTTAATTACTTTATTGGTAACTTACCAGTGTGGGTTTTCCATCGTGATACTTTTGTATGATCGGCCAAAGTTTGTAATTTAAAATGATATCGAATTTGAATATGCTAGTGCCTTCTGCACATGGATAACCCTCTACTACACGCTTAAGTTTAACTGGACGACATTCATCACCAAATCTAAATAAAAATAATTATAAAAATAAGAAAAAGTTCGCTGAGGAAATCCATCAAAAGGTCTGTTTATGAGTGAGTATTTTTATCTAGTAGCGGCCTTCCGGTGACTGACGAAGAAGCTGAAGAAGAGACACAAGGACAAAAAATATGCAAAGAACCTGATTAATTCTAGAATTAGGAATACAAAAACGAATAGAACACATGTAAACCTTGAGATATTTTACTTGTACAGTTATAACAATCGTAATATTTTAATTACTTAATTTAAAAACTGTATCAGTATCAGCCCATTTTACGTCCCACTGCAGGGCACGGGCCTACTCTACAATCGAGAATACGATTGAGAGTGGTTAGGCCATATAGTCCACCACGCTGGCCTAGTGCGGGTTGGCGGACTTACATACCATAGAAATTCTTATGAATCGCCATGGCATGCAGGTTTCCTCACGATGTTTTCCTTCACCGTTTTAGTGCGTGGTGATTGACTATCAATACACACATGACTTCGAAAAGTCAGAGGTGTGCCCTGGGATTCGAACCCGCGACCACCGTGAACATGTTGGCAGTCGCGTCTAGTCCGTTTACCAACAGGCCACCACGCACTTATTTAAAAACTAAAAGTTCATAATTTTATGATAAATAAAACACATTATATACATTTCAATTGATAAAACTGGTTTGTAATCGTTATTTTAATTTTATGTCCATAATAAATTCACTTTTTACGATTCTCAAATAGTTATATTTATTGTAAAAAGTAATGCTTGTTATGAATATTTTCTGAGGAAAAACTTGGATGACCGAAACTAAAATCTCTTAATAACAAAATAGCTATAAATACATTGAGGTATTATACTAGAGCGGACATAGGGAACAAAATCTCTGCATATGGTGCGTGCACACGGGTACAGTGAAGCGAGAGAGAAGATAATGTTACTTCGTAGGCGTGACAGAGACAGAAATATAATGTACCCTTCATTTTGTTACAAACATTTTGTTTGCAGTGTCCCCTCTAGTATATTATCTCAATGTATAAATATAACTTACTTGTAAAACGCAGCTGGTCTGTCAGTAGTTCCGAGCCAGGTGGCAACATCTTCGGGATTACTTACGGTTGCTGAAACCGCTACAAACCTTATCCTAGGAGGGTCTTCAACAATTTCTATAGATCCTTGGCATTGCTTCTGTAGTTGTTCTATACGATGGTTCGATTGGACTGACGACTAATTAATAAATTATAATTTATTTACATACAGAAACAGATAACCTCCCGCCTTTTTCCCACAAGGTGCAGACAGGGTTTTACCAGGATATCCACGTTTCGTCTTTTACATAAGTTCTGTCCCACGATGTGATAGGAGTGAGCCTATCGCCATATTGAACATTAATTCCTGACTCCAGGCTGATACTGAATAGAAAGTCCAATATCAATTTGACCGACCTGGTTTTCGAACCCGAGACCCCGGCCGTGTAATCGTATCAGGGTGCAACTACACCCAGGCAACTGGCAGTATAATTTATTCACTTTGTGTAAACTAGGTACTATATTCAGGGGTATTGTAGACTTTAGACGAGATTAATTGAAACCACAGAATAAAGGATGCCTAAATTACATTCAAGGGTGGTGTAGGTTTACTCATTGGAAATATTTACTCGAAAGATTATTATGGTAAACATAGATTCAGTAGGTATTTAATTTGTTTGAATATATTGATTTTTCAAATAAAAATTAAAATCATGATCGTAGTTAAATGTCATGATGACTTCGCTACTCCTTATTTATTAAAATTAGTGAAATGCCTTGGTAACGTAGTTGTAATACGGTATGGCTACAAAGCTGAGGTTTCGAGTTTGAATTCCGGGTCGGGCAAATTGATATTGGATTTTTCTATTCATTCATTATCAGCCCGGAGTCAGGAATTTGTGCCCGATATGGCGATAGGCTCACTCCCAAGCACATCGTGGGACGGAACACATAAGGAGAAGCATATCCTTGTAGTACCTCTGCCTACCCCCTTCTGGGAAAAAGGCGTAAGTTTATGTGTGTAGTGAACTGTCCTTTAAAATTGATTCAAAGAAATTTTTAACAAACAGATGGCTAATGTTAGCTAGACCAACTAATGTTCCTTTTCTATTTGTTGGTCGAAGTGTATCTTTAAAACTAATGTTTAAAACCATTAGTTCTAAATTCAGTTCATTGCCACGTTCATAACTCTCAGTTATGTCATGAATGATAATAGTAAGTCATATTCATATGTTACGAATACTTTCTGTATTTTAATTAATTTAATTATATAAATTTAAAATATAATAGGCATAGATAAAAAAAAAACTAGGTATGTGCTCTGCTAATTATCGAAAAAAGTATGACTTCTCGAATGAAATGATAAATGGTACGAATTTTATGTGAGATGAACTGTAATAATTTTTTTTTGCCTACTTCAATAGTTTTCATTCTGCTAACAACGGCTTCAAGCACGGGGCCTCTCGTCTCATCGTTGAGTATATGGACCTCATCAATAAGGAACAGCTTGATGACTTCCACCAAGGCTTTGTGATCGCGCCATCGTCGCGTCAGCATGTCCCATTTCTCCGGAGTTGTTATTATTATTCTTAAAATTAGGTAGATATTATTGTATTGTATCAGCCTATATACGTCCTACTGCAGGGGACGGACCTACTCTATAATCGAGAATACGATTGAGAGTGGTTAGACCTTATAGTCCGCCACGCTAGCCCAATGCGGGTTGGCGAACTTTTACACACCATAGAAATTCATACAATCGCTATGGTATGCAGGTTGCCTCACGATGTTTTTCATACATGACTCTGAAAAGACAGAGGTGGGCCCTCGTATTCAAGCCCGCGACCACCGTGAACATGTAGGCAGTCGCGTCTATTCCGTTATCAACAGGCCAACACACACGTTATTTAGGTAGGTAATTATTATGATTCAAATAATAGCAGTTGGGTAACTCCCAGACGTTCATAGCATACTGTTAAGATTTTAGAACAAACTGTTTCTCTAATTTAATAGAAAACATTTTCGTGACACCCAAATACTTTAGTGGTGTTGATTCATACGAAATAGGGGAAGGAGAAGAGGATAGGAAATAGGAGGAGGAGAATATTTTTAACGCCTAGAACGTAATGGTAATTATTATGCCCTATCATAGAGCAATTTAGTTTGGCTTGAAATTTTTAATGTTGCTATGGATATTAATTCCCGCCCACCAATCTACCTCCAGCTGGCTCATATGCCTTATACGTTATGAAAAAGTAATGAGAAGTTGGTACTAGTCACAACTAATAATTGTAGTTTTTAGCAAAAATTTAGATTTAGGCTTTGTTGTAAATTGACAATGTTGTTTTGTGCAATAGGGGCTTATTATTAAAAAATAAAATAAAATTGAATGTACCTGTATGGCTTCAACTGAGAAAAATCGACGTCTGTATCGCCAGTGACCTCTATACACAGCAATCCAAGCTTTGTAAATTTCGAGTACCATTCAGATAGTCTTTCTGTACACAAAGCCTTTACTGGTGCCACTATAAATTATTAGGAAAATTTTACGACATGATCAAATGCCAACTTGGGATAGTCAAGAAAATAAACCAGTAATAAATGGAGAATAAAAAAAGGATTTCGTGGCGTGGATACTGGCCAAGAAATTGGCTTAGGTTATGAATTCAGCGCTGTTTGTCTAACTACAATACTTAACTGTAAACAATTTTAAAATCTCCAGTGTAGTTTTTATCATCTAAAGACATCAGTAATTGCACTATTGCCATTTCAAATATAACGGTTTTTCCAGAACCGGTGGGCGCGCATATTACCATAGATTTATCTGAAATAGTTATGCATTTTTATTTCTACTATCCTTGAAAGATCCTCATTAGACGATAATAATATGTAAATATCATTCACATTTACTTTTTTTTATTTATTTACATTTACCTGAATATAAGGCATCGTCAATAACGCTGGACTGGACCACGTTGAAGAATGAATGCGAAAACACGCAGCGGTATTTCGAATCTATCAAAATAAATTAATCCGTAAAACATGTATGTTATTGTCCGAAGCAAGCGATCCAGAAGATTGTATCACCATTTCATATAAGATTTCTACAAAATACTTTTTTTCACCACATAGTCGACGATTCTGTTTAGCCGAACAAATTCTACCAAAATATATATTTTTACCATAGTGTAGTAAGTACTAAGTAGCAGTTTAAGAAAAGGTCCAGTCTCCAGATATATTTCATTATTTAATAAAGGCCTAACGCCTGTAGAAATGTTTTAGACTCACACCATATCAGAGTTATTGCGCGTACATGTTAATAGGCTCATTGTTCAATAATAGAGAAAGAAAAATAGCAAACTCACCAATTTCTTCCACACTCCTAAATTGTCCATATTGGCCCGTACCCTTGGCTGGTCGACTTAGACTAGAAGTATTTTCTAACAACTTTACGCTGCCCAAGGATGGTTCGATTGACGAAATCGAGGAAGGTAAAGAAATTGGTTGCGAGTTTTCAATTTCATCATCCAAAATATCTGTGAAACTAGCACTGGAATCGGAAAGTTAAAAAAAGGTATTTAATGGTTAACAATGTAACTGAGTTGAAAGAGTCAGCCAAAGATGTTTATTAAGTCGCGACTGAAAGCTTATATGTATAAATCTATTAAAAAACACGTACAGATTATTCATTGCAGTTATCAGTTTGTTCAAACCAAAAAATAGTTCAAACTTTTCCCGCGTAATTTGGCCGTTTGACGTTGCGCTTTTAATTCTACGAGGCAATGATCATAAAAATAAAACAATTATATAAAAGTATATATCTTATATGAATATGAAGTAATAACTAGTTAACTATTTTATATACCTTAGACTGCCCGCTCATTTTTCCTATCTCAATATCCATCCAAAAGTTGTCTGGAAGAAATTACCTACAGTGATAAGGCCGCCTCTTGTACTATTATTATTGTGTTGTTTCTTCACTGTATTTTTATTTTGTGCAATAAAGGATTAAATAAAATAAAATAAATAAATAAATAATAAAAAAATACCCGTATTGTAAATTAAACTTATTTACTTACTATTCATTCAATATTCGCGGCATTCTAGTTTTTACTTTTTAATAGTGTTTCCACAGATAAAACTATACAACAAACAACTTCAAATGGATCTTGTAGAAAAAAAATATCAGCTGGTTCTGCTTACTGTCATACAATATACATCATACTTGTCATATTCCAAGGAAATCGTCGGAATTTTTAATCCATTTTCCTCATACTTATTTACTTTTGGAAACCAGGCCCGGATCTAGGGGGGGGCAAGTCGGGGTGCGTGCCCCGGGCGGCACGATCAGGGGGCGGCATATTGAATCTTCGGAGACAACTACAAAACTCATCAATAACGTAACACCACTTACACTTTTTCGCCGTGCGCGAATTAGTGATTATGCGATAGAGGCGCGTGAAAAAGAGATGAAAACTTAATACTTGGAATGTATAATAATTTATCCATCTCAACAATTACGTTTAGTTTCTAATATCCAATTTGTGTTTAGTAGTTAGTTTTAGTTGATTAACCATCGAACGTCTTTTATGTGGTACAGGCAGTGGCGAAGTTACTAGTAAGCTGAGTAGGCTGGAGCCTAGGGCGGCAAATTTAAAGGGGCGGCAAATCTAGGCCAATTTTTTTTGTTTTGATTTACTGAAATAATAAAAGGCAATATGTTACACCCTGAAAAAATGGGGTTTGAAAATTAAGAATAGTTAAAATATTTCAGTAATATGTTCCCACGTTTCCACGTTGACAATTTAATAATAAACACTTTATTAAATATCTATACTTGGATCTTCTTCTTCTTCTTCTACCTGACGTTATCCCGGCCGGTGCCAGGGTCCGCCTTCCGGCAAATTCTCCTCCATTTCGCCCGATCTTCGGCATCCTAAATAGTAAGGCCATTGACCCTCATATCTTCCTTGATGACATCGAGCCAGCGCTTCTTTGGTCTACCCCGCGGTTGAGGTCCGGGAATTGAGGCTCAGGCACACATTACCGACGCACTCCTGCGGTTTCCTTAGGACGTGACCATACCATCTCAAGCGGGATTCCTAGAGTTTATCAGCCACATCGCGGACACCAAGACTGCCACGGATGTGCTCGTTACGGATTTTGTCCAAACGCGTAACGTTGCACATCCACCACAGCATCTTCATCTCCGCGACGTGGACCTCCTGGACGTGCCGCTTGAGGGCAGGCCACGTCTCAGACCCATACAGGAGCACCGGCCGCACGATGCTTTTATAGGTGAGACCCTTGAGCCTCATCGGCATCCTGCGGTCGCAGAGTATGCCCGAGATCTCCCTCCACTTAGCCCAAGCAGCGCTTATACGGGCTTTGACGTCAAGGGCGATGTCACCGGACTCATGCAGTACGGACCCAAGGTACTTGAACTTGTCCGTCTTCACGGCCAGTTCGTTTGGGGGTCCGTACTCCCGCAAGCCATGTACTCGGTCTTCGCCACATTTGACTTCAGACCACCGCTCTCAAACGTTCCTTCCACCGGTTGACCTTGCGCTCCAAAAGTCGCCGGTCCTCGTCTACCAGTGCAATGTCATCGGCATACATCCAACAACCAGGGCGCAGGGTCCTAGATGTGAGACGTAATGGCGTCGAGCACAACACTGAAGAGGAATGGACTCAGCGCCGAGCCTTGGTGCACAGCGACATCAATCGGGAAAGGATTCGTATCGCCAACGGCGGTCCGAACGAAGAACTCGACCGAAGGAGGTACATATCTCTGATAATGTCCACATAGGCTTCCGGTATCCCTTTCACCCTCATCGCCCACCAGATTGCCTGTCGCGGCACACAGTTGAAGGCCTTCAGCAGGTCCAAGAAAGCCATGTGCAGTGGCGTCTTCTTCGCTCTGTATGCCTCGCCAAGCATCCTGAGTGCAAATATCGGGTCGGTAGTACCACTGCCAGGACGGAAGCCGTATTGACACTCAGAGATAGTACACTCTTGGCGGAGCCTGGACTCGATGACGCGTTCGAAAAGCTTCATGGTATGACTCAGACCTTAATGCCACGATAATTACCGCATTCCTGAACACAGCCTTTACCCTTGTACACGGGAGTTATCACACTCAACCGCCATGAGTCAGGCATGTTTTTGGTATTTAGGTTACGGTTAAATAACGCAGCAAGAAGCTCCACACCATGAAGCCACAACGACTTCCACGCCTCTATCGGAATATAGTCAGGCCCTACCGCTTTCCGGTTCTTCATGCGACGAAGACTATAGAGAACTTCTTCAGGTGCAACATGTGCAACAAGACCTTGGTTCGGGGGCAATTCGGGGTAGGACACTCCCAAGTAAATATCTATACTGGGATATTATAAAATATTCCAATAGTAATACTTTATAAAAAATCTTGCTTAAATGTGAAAAAACAGCTATTAACATTGATTATACGTAGTCTTTAGACTTCCTTGCTAAAAATATAGTTTTTTTTCAAATTGGTTATTTATTGTTTACACGCACCCCGTGGTCAAGGGGTGGCAAAATTCCTTCACGGTTTCCTTTGCCTGGCGTAAGAGGCGATTAATAGGGGTCATTGGGGTCGCTGGCACATTCTAAGATGTGCGGCAGAACTCGTGGCTTCATAGCGGACGCTCACGGTTAGGGCGTCCGTTGCAGAGAAAATCTACGCCTACCTAAGTTGTGAGGAGCCATATTAGGAAGTGCGTCGGGTGGCACGGCGAGTCAACTAGATGTTACTCGCTCATCCGCATCGCCTATTGTCCGTAATACATCCAACCTGGCTGCAAAATCTATGCGGTACGGACAATAATTGTCCCCGTGCGTCAGATTGGAAGGCTGGAGACCTCGACATGCACCTTATGATCTCCCCGTAGATATCGATTAAAAAAAAGGTATTGTATTCACTTCGTTTTGAGGAAATTGAGTTTGAATCAGACCTGTAAGTTTTGAGGCCTGACAAGGCTATCCTTATAATATCCGTCATAAAATCTGTGCCGCTGTACGTACTATATGTGTATGATGTCCTACCACGAGGTCTATTTCAGTCTACTCTGCCCTATTAACCATAAGACGTTCTATGGAGTCGTTAATTCGTCGTGAGAAATTACCGAATATTCGAAGTATATGGGGCCGTACTATCTCGGAAAGACGCTACTTGATGCCGAGTTCTTGAAACGTTTGTGTGGAATTCGGACCTGATATTCTAAGCATTCCAACACCTCATCTCTAGGGAATCTACATTTTTCTTCTCCCGTAACGTCCATGTTTCAGCAGCATACAGAAATACGAGAAAGTGCTCGGACAAGCCTGATCTTTAGTAGCTTTTGTAGTAGTACGATTCCTCCATATTTTCCTGAGTTTCTCCATTGCCCCTCTAGCCATCGCCATACATCGTTTTATCTCAATGATACAACCACCATTGTTATTTTTAAACAGCCCAGGATAAATGTACAACTGAACCAGTCTTGGAGGAGCCCAGCGACAGTTTGTGATGTGTATTGAAATCCCCCAAGACCATTCCAGCCGACGGGAACTGCGTCCACCCGTCATCAGCCACATGGCTGAGATACCTAAACAGCCTCGTCGTCTCATCTTCCCCGTTGTGAGACCTGTAAAGGCACACGTCGATGCGGCTCAGGCAACCAAGATTCACGTGCAAACACAAAGCGGAGAAGGACCCTCCATGCAGCTTAAACGGTGACAGTAGGTGTCCAACCGAATATACATACAAGCATACCCCGACTTTAGGCTTGAAGCTTTCTTCAAGCGAATAACCGGGGTACAGCAGGTAGGAATATTCGGCCGGACAACGAATCCGCGTCTCCATCAAGAAGAGCAAAGCAGACTAGGCCGTCTCGAAATGGTGGTGGACGGCATTAAGGTCGTTTGGAGTTCGTGGATGTTGGTGAACTCCATAGTGAACGCTATGGTGGGGTTATGCACCGCTGAAAGACCTGCTTTGTTGAATTGCGCTGTCATGAAGTTGAAAGGATAGGTTTGATGAAGAGGCATCCAGAAGCCAAAGTCCGGGCATTAAGTAGGCCGAATGGGCACCGGCATGAAAGGGTCGGCATGTCGCTAAATGTCGGCCACATCCGATCACCAACTGGCACGACGTACCCGCCCAAGATTATGTGCGACATGGTGAGGCAGCCCCTCGTGGTGGTTAGCACTCCTCCCTTTAAGAGCGATCAAAAATACGTACAAAATCACTATCAGATCACTATTACGGTCTTTACGCCCTGTGGACGGTGATCGCTACCCAGACGGACACTTAAGTCCTACCACCAAGAACTGTGTCACTCATTTGGCACTACCCAGGGGTTACGTGTAGGAAAACTAGAGTCAAAGCTTACAGACGTGTGTAACGTTAACCCTCAAAAGTGACGCTAATATAAAGCGTGTCAAAATGCTTAACATGGTGGTAAAAAAAAAAAAAAAAAAAGAAGACGTTCTTTCCCGATGTCCTGTGTTGAGTGGGCGTCTGGTTGCTAAAAATTATGATGATGATTAAGATAAAAATATGGGCAAGGGGGGCGGCATTTTTCAGTTTTTGCCCCGCCTCGAAAAAAACCTAGATCCGGCGCTGTTGGAAACACGTTCTGATTAGTGAATGTATTTAATTATACTAGTAAAATAGCTTGTAAAAGTCATGTAAGTTTTAATTAAAACAGGAATCTTAGTTAATAGTATTAGTACACTACGTATTACATATTTATTTTTATTGCAGGGAAGTTATAGATGACAATTATGATACTGTAAGTGTAAATACGTTAGCTCTGGAGGAAATATTAAAAGAAGAGAGAACAGCTGAACTAACAAAATTGTATTCTTTGAGTAAAAAAGTTTGCTACCTACACACGGAATTATTATACTACAGAAATGCAAAATCTAAAATTGGTGCGGCATGTTATGAAGTTTGGAAGACGTTGGTAAAGAAAGTGGGAGGTACACCCAATTGTTGGAGGGATCTTGGGAAGTTATTGGGAGTTACTCAGGATGATTTAGATGTAAGTTATTTACCTTTTCATTTAGACAGTGCATAAAACCTTACCATAATATAATTTCAATTAGACTATATGTTGATATTAAAAAATAACTAGCTTATTGTTTTGTAGATAATTTTCTCCGTAAGTTAAATGCATATAATACATGTTATTTAGGTGTGATAACATAGTAATAGTGTTATGATTAATAGGTTTAAATTAGGCCAAATGTTTAAGTTTATTTAGCTGTGCATTTTTCTAAGGTTTTTTTTGTGTAACAAAGGAAGAGCTTTGTTGGTGATTCACATTTATAGCTCAGAGTATTCTAGCAAATTTTATCTAATTCTTTATTCAGCATTTTATCTAATTGGAAAGTCATGTTATTTATTTAATTATTTATCAGTTAAGATAATGTTTTCCTTATTCTGTCTTCAGTATATAATGAATTCGGTAAGAGATGATCCAGTTGATATGGTGCTCAAAGTATTTAAGCAAAATGAAAAAGCCACACTTGATAAAGTTGTTGATGCATTCGTCAAAATGCAAAGATATGACATACTTAAATCAATTGAGGATCCTTTATGTAGCATGGCCCAATATTTCAACAAGGATGACAGTGGGTACCATAGCAATGACAAAATATCTGGGCAGAGAGAAATTGTTACATTAAAAAGTCTCCCTAATGATCTACCACCAGCTTTAAACAAAAGTATAGTTTCTAAAGATAGTGATCCAAACAAACCAAAACCTAATCTGCAACCACCTCAAAACAAAGCTAAAACAGTAATCAATGATAGCCCAATATTATTCTTAACATATGCCCAAGATGGCTTGCCCACTGCCATAAATATCCAAGAATATGTGATGAATTGGACTGAAGTGACTGGAGTTAAAGTAATCACATTAAATAACAGGAGAGAAGAAATATTCCAGAACCCTGAGAAGTTCATTAGAGAATATTTTGAAAAGGTATGGGTTCATTCACATTTATAATATTGACCAGTTATTTCAAAGTAGATGAAGCAAAATTAATGTCTGGATCTGTGTACCCCTATGAGATACAGTTGTGATGATTTTATATGTATATAATCATCATAACTGTATAATATAAACTGTATAAACTATATAATTAAATTAAAATATTGGGAAAAGTAATTAATAATTAATTTTACATCATTTATATCATTGCTGTCAGCTATATGATATCCACAGCCTAACATAGATCCAAGATTTTCAGAAATCAGCTTAGTTCTTAGTTTTTTATGACATCCTATATAGATACATTTGAAATGTTTTATTATATTTGTCTTTCTAATAAATAGTTATACCTACATGATACAATATGAATACATTTGGGTGTTACATTTTGAAACTTTTTTATTATGTAGGTTCATAGGATTAGCATAAATTGTCACACAAATCTGAATAATAATTGGCTTATTTCACCTTGGCATATACCCACCAAGATATTATATTATGTTTTATTCCTGCATACAATTAATATAATTGTTTAAATTGAAGGATTTCTAATCAGTTTAGACTTTGTAGTTTGTAATGATAATATAAAGATAGTATTTTTTATTTATATCATGTATTCTTCTTTCCACAGGCTGATTTTATAGTACCAATTATAACACCAGGCTATCTACAACAAATAACTTCAAGTAACAGTAATGTACCCAACACATCAGAAAACTTGGACCACAAATATGTAGGGTTTATCTACAATCTCATTGTGAATCACTACATACATGTGACTGGATGTCTAAATAAAAAAGTGAGGAGTGTACTACCTCAGAATGCCAATGTAGATCTGTTTCGAAGCATCACAATGTACCCTGATTTACTGCCTTGGACATACGAAACTAATTTTGATGAACAGTTTCAAGTGTTTCTAAGGAAAGACGATTCTTGATGACTAACCTATGAGTCATAAATGAATTTTTCAGCCCAGGGCATCAGTATAATAGGCTAAAAATTTATTAATTTTGGAAACTTTAATAGAACATTTTATATATTTGTAATCTTGCCATATTAACGCAAGTATTTGAAGTCTGTAAAGTATTTTTATAATGAAGGAAAATGTGAATGTACCTGACATTATTGGCAATTAAATAAATAAATGAAATATTGACACTTTTTATATATTATTTTATTATGAAAAAACTATGATTACTTACATATTAATATTCTAGATTTGGTACTTAAAACAATGCCAGAACTAGTGATTCAAATGCTCTTTTTGTTTCAGTTTTAGGCATTGGGACCTTGAATAATAAGTTCTTTTTATAAAAAATCCATGAGAATGGATCATTTTGGTTCTTTTATTGCAATGAACCTTGTTTGGATTTTTTATAAAGCAATAATACATTAGTAATTTGTTTAATCCTAACATAATAATTGAAAAAGAATCACTTATTCTTTATAACTGTAAGTAGTAGAACTAGTATGAAATTAATTGTAATGGATGAAAATATTACAGAAGCCATAATAGAAAATAGTATAGAACTACAAAAATAAATATTTCTAAGCAGCTCTATTTTTGGACAAGTTTAATGGTTCTCTATAACTACCACTTCTAACTTAATTATCATCATTGTCATCATGTTCATTGGTGGACGATGGGTCATCTTCAGTAGCTCCGCTGACATCATTCACATCAATGCCAGTGTCATTATTGGTGCAGTTGGCTAATTCCTCCTGTAAATTACAATATCAATATATTGTTGTGGCCTATAAGTAGGCTGGATTTGATTGTATGCAGGTATGATTTAGGCCTCAATTTGCTATCTGACATGTGAATATTCATAGTCAATGACCTGCATATAAGAGAGATAAATAAAAATGTTGATATGTGGAGTTTGCTATCCCGTAATAGGCCAGTGAGGTGAACAATGGCCAACACCCTCCATCCGAACTTGATTATGGAGGAGTCCCATTCATAGAATAATGTCATAGAATATAGTAATGTAAGGATAACAGATTTCTGACTAATGTTGGAATTAATCACTGTATTATACAACATATAAAATATTTCCTGGACTTAAACTTACTTTAACAACTTCAACAAAGCTGTTAGCTTCCTCCAACATTTGTAGGATTTTGGCATTCTCCTCCTTTAAAGTTTCAATAACTGTTCTAAGCTTCTCATTTTCTACCAAAGTCTCTTCTAAGGCAATTCTGAAATGTTATAAATTATTTTTACTCAGAATTTCATACCTCACATCCATGTCCAAGTCTGTTGGTTTATGAATAGAGTAATATGAAAGAATATAATATATCATGACTTTTTCATGAAAAAGCAATATTTAATAGAATTGAAGTTCGTGATTTTAATATGGACTTAATTTATTATAATAGATTTGATCCAAAGGAGGCATGTTGTGAAGTGTCATCCACCCTTTCATAACAAAATAAATGTTGTCCTTCCTAAAAGAAATAATAATATTATATTATTTAGTATGACATAGCTCTATCAATGTACACTAATAAAGCCAGTAATGTGTAATGAAGTGTTACAATTAACAGTTCTGAACAATATTTTGTTATTTTCTGGTTCTACTCCCACTACTAGGAACCTTGCTGTTGAGGAAAGGGAAAACAAAGTTAAATAATAATATGTATGGTTAATGGCTTTTATTTTATTTTCTGTATATAATTGCTTCAAAGAATATTATAGCTACTAATTACATTGTCAAATGATGTATTAATACAGCAAGCATCTTTCAAATGATTGGTTTGATTCCTAGGTCAGAATATTAATTTTTCACAAATCTAAGTATCCTGTTGTATGTAATTCAAGCTCGTAAAACATTTGAGCATTTTATGCCGCATTCTCCATAGTTTCATATTTGGCCTTCCACAACAATTTGAAAAATTCACCTGTATTTTTTTTTAGCATAACACAAATAGAATGCTTGCAACTATAAATGTTAATTATTGCAATTTACTTACCTTCGCTTTTCAGCTAAAGTTTCCCAGTATTTTTCAGATGCTCCATCAGGATTGGTGAGGTCATTGACTGACACCTGCTCATCTAGGTTTGCCTGTGTTTCCTTTGTTGATAGATTTTTGCGTTTCACTTCAACAGTCTCTCTGCAAATAAATGATAAGAACATATTAAATAATATACATGATATTATGATAAATTACATACATATGACATTTTCTCAGTATAAAAATATAATTTAAGAAACTTGTTAACCTTAATGTTCCAGACATAAAGTCCTTTATGTCTTTTATGACCTAAAGTTTAAATAAAAGAATGACTGTGTGAAATGAGGTACCATATAATTTTATCACATTAGGGTCATTATAATAATAAATAATTAATTATAATTGATTGAAAAGATAAAAAAAATGGTAATTCATAATCCAATGAGAATTATCAGGCAAAACATATTATCAATTTACAGAATGTGAAACAACAAACATCTGTATGACTTTGAAAAAACACAATTCATTTAGATTTTGTTTTATATTGATAGGACTGTTAAATTAAGAACTTTAATGCCTTATTTCTTGAATTAGAGCTTGTGGCCAGCAAACCATCATTATATAAAAGCTGAAAGTTGTCTGCGCAAGCCTCAAACATAGGCATCATATGATTAGCAATGATGAAATTTGGATTGTGGTAGCTTTGGATGTCATCAGCTTCAATATGACTGACAAGTTGGCAAATTCATCAGATACCAGGCTGCCAAGGAATCACTTTTTGATAGTTTCAATCTTTGAACATATAAAGTTCCTATCTTATACTCCACAATGATAATGTGGTCACAAGACTTTTACTAGTGGCAGGTCTCTCATATATGAGAGGCCGCCTGGGTAGGTATTAATAGGTACCACCGCAATGTCTATTTCTCCCACCAAACAGCAGTGTAAATGCACCCTTGTGTTTCAGTTAGAAGGACATTGTAGCCAGAGTAACTAATGGACATATTGTGACTTAACATCTTAATTGTCAAGATGGCGAGAACAGTGGAATGCCAAGCAATGCTTTGTAATTCATGGTTTTGGTTGGTTTTTCTATTGTCCATTAGCAGTCATATTGCATACCATCAGGCTTATGGCATGCTAGTCTCGCCTTCATTGAAATAATTTAAAAAAAATGAAATCTCATCAAAGCAATGACATCAAAAAAGACTGGCAACTGATTGAAGCTAAAAAAACAGAAAAAACAGGTTTTATACTATAAAGCTGTTAAATAGCATTTGATTAATGTTTGAAGATATCGTAATCGTTCTTTTTAATCGTATGTAATTTTGCAAGAATTATGACTAGATCACTGAATGTTTCATTTGTGTTAACACTAAGGTTTGTCATAAACATGCGATCTGCGCGAACATTTGCAATGTGTATAGAAGAAGCCATTAGATGTTCATTTACGGCCGATGCCAATAATCAATCGAAAAAATTAGATTGAAGTCAATCTGGATTGTTTTCTACTATTCGATTGGTCTCCTGTCATGTTGCCATAGTTTTTTCACTACTAAGATTAATTATTGGCCATATAGTATCAGAAAAAAGATTGAGCTGTCAATCTAAAACGGCAAATTTTGGATTGGGATTGTTTATTGGCTGCGGCTGTTACTCACACAGGGCTGTCTTGGATGAGTTGGTGCTTCAGAGTTTTTGTCGGTCTACCCACTAAATTTTCACTATCAACAGCCGTACGTTGCAAAGTCTTCAAAGACTTTCTTGTGACTCGAGTCAGCTCCTAAAATAATAATATTATGTTTGGTTAAAGTCATCAAATATAGGAATAAACAAATCCAATTTTCTATTATTTTGCCATTACCGATGTATCTTGTTTACTCATGATTGCGATGTGGTTATAGAACCGTACACGTGCTAGTAAATTTAATCACTAGATTATGATTTTAACACAATATGATTAAACAAAACCATTAAAATGATTTTACTTGTTTGTCGTTTCCACAGACCAATTAGAAACAGACGGATAACTGGCCTATATAATCTTTAGCCTTAGCCGCTCATTCTTTCGTTCACGAATGTCGGTTGACAGATTATCAAGATTATTCTTTTTTAATATAATAAGGAATACAGGCAAAGGCAGTTGTATTCAGTCTTCGTGCGAGCGCTGCGCGCGGCTCCACAGAATATTTTTTTTCGTTTTTATTATTTTGTTAAGTCTCTGTGAATCACATTAAAGTGATCCAAAGAAACTTAACAAAATAACAAAGTTTAACTTTTTAGATGAAAAATATATAAATTGTGAATAAAACACTTAAAAATATTTATTGAATGATTTATTTTTTAATGTTTTTTTTGTACTTAAATAATATATCTTTTTGCTGAAATTTTTGTAACATAGTCATTTTCATTACTCTAGAAATGTCAATACTCTTTACAACGAATAATTAAAGAAAATATATTTTTACATGTTATTCTAGATTTCATTTATCAGTTTTTTTTTATTTTATTTTACAATTTTAAGAAAGCTTACAGACTAATTACCTACAGACATAAATATTTAAATTTTAAGTGTGTTACAAATTTGCCGATAATAAGCTTCCACATAACATACAGTATCTACATAATGTGCACCGATTTATAAATGCTAGCTAATATAAGTTATTTCAATTTAAGGAATGACGACTATGACACAGATAGAGATATTAATTAAATTATTGACAAAGAAAAGAAAACAAAAGTAACAATCAAACATTACAATATATAATGCTTAAATATACATTTTGAGCTACACAAGGTGTACTTTTTGACCTTCCATTATTAAGTTTCAAAAAGCATATTGCTCATTTTGCGTTTTACTACCCATGTACTAGTGCAAAATAAATCAATATCGAAATGGCATGACACCTCATTAAATTTACTGGCACTACATAACAAAAAAGCATTGCGTCTATAATTGGTAGTAGCAAATGGTACGGAAAATAATGACCGTTGTCTCAGCGTAGCTGAATGAGCATGGATAAATATCCCACTCAAAAGTTGTTCACAGTCAATGCTACCATTAGCAATGTTCACCAAATAATATATGTCATTAATGTCGCGTCGCAAGTATAATGGTAAGAAATAATACTTTTTACAGCGATGAATATAATCATTAGAGACCTGTCTAGCCCTGAAGTCCAAATAGTGTAAAAATTTATTTTGTATGGCCTCAATACGGGATTTATCAATCTCATACCGTGGGTTCCACACTTGCGATGCCTACTCTAAGTGGCTACGGCGCACTGTGGTTCGATTAGTACAAGCTAGCGGGACAAAATTATTTATTGGGGTATTTTTCTTCGTGCGGCTTCTTTATGATGTTTTTATACAGATTTAGCGAAAAAAAGGAAAAAAGGTAAAAAAAGAAAAAAAATAAAAATTTACAATATACCTACCTACTTTGTACTTTGACATACAGGTAAAAAACATACATACATACATAAACTCACGCCTTTTTTCCAGAAGGGGTAGGCAGAGGTGCCAGGGCACCCACATTTCGCCTTGTATGTTCCGTCCCACGATGTGATAGGTGGCGAGCCCATCGCCATATCGGGCACAAATTCCTGACTCTGGGCTGATAACGAATAGAAAAATCCAATATCACTTTGCCCAACCCGGGATTCGAACCCGAGACCTCAGCTTTGTAACCGTACCGTAGTACAACTACGCCACCGAGGCAGTCACCGAGGCAGGCACCGAGGTAAAAAAAACAATATTAAATAAAATTAATAACAGTAACAACTCCAGTATTAATAACCTACCTACTAATGACATGATGGGGCTTTATTACGAATTATTATAATTTTTTTTTTACACTAATTACATGTTTATTAAAACCAATATGTTTTAACTAATAATACAGTTGAATAAGACAACACAGCAACTATAAAAAAGGTATAATACACAGCTCAGTAAGCCATTAGTACAATATTCTTAACAACCCTTATTTATTCTACTTCAGTAAATTCTTCTTCTGAAGAATCTTCTACATCATAGTCTGATATCTTAATATTTAGACAAAATCTACTACTAACACTAGTCCAAAACCCCAAAAGGAAGTTTACTTGGGGTTTTTTTTGGACATTCGCGAAGACCATTTATTACAGGATTAGATGCAAAATAATAGCATATTATGAATGATATTATGTAAATCCCTATTCGTGGCTATATATGATTTCTTTCGAGTATTGTGCTCCAGAAATCTTCCATGATCCCTATTACGCACTTCCTAAGCTTCCTCAGAAAGCTGCCCATTAAGTAGATGAGCCAATTTCACAATAGCTAGACTGAGCACAAACTTTTTGTGCGTAGTAACCGGCATGTACTACCAGGAATAAAGGACTAACATACCTAAATTTATTTGTGTCCTGTATAAAATAATTACGTTTAACAACATCTGTGTCGTAACCTGAAGCTAAAATTATAAGGATAGTGTCAATCCTCGTAATTAGTGTCACATTTACACCTCATATCAGATGCCTATTCAGGATTTAAAAAAAACCGACTTGATTCAACGAAATCCACTAATGGAAACCCAGGAGTGGGGGCTTTACTTGATAATGATGGTGGTGAGTGATGTTTGGATACTTTGAATGTGAAATCCCCAGATAACCACTCAGATTTTTAAGACAAGAAGCGATCTCGGCGCTTCCCAGAACTTTCCAATTTTTCCGCGCAATTGGTTGATAATCTTCCAATTGAAATTTTGATTCCCCTCGCAGATACTACTGTGATATTTCCTAGATCATGTTTCATCGATAGAAAACCATATAGTCCACTATTACGGTTGTCCTTGGGATGTTTCCGCCATTCATCAAAAACTCAATATTTGCGACTGAGAATTCTTATTCTGCAAAATAGACGAAATGACAAAGTTGCACTCAAGTGCGCAGGCTAAAATTACTAAATTTTAAAAGCTAACAGATAAAGCTATGATATATATCATTTCCAGCCCGGGTACAAGAGGGTACAAGTACTTCCTAGTCTAACGAATGCAGAAAATCGTAAAATAAAATATTTTTTTACTAAACTTGAGGTATTAAATAGTAGTGCGGTTTAATTAAATCCATTTTTTGAAACATAATTATGAAGTACATACTCTTAGCTTGAAGACCCATAAAAAACACTTTTCAAATACTTAAACTTACTGGATTATGACGTTACTTCGGTAAGCGCAAAAATGCAAATAAAAAGTAATTTTTCAACCCTTCCTGTCTATAACCACCTGATTAACTTATGAGTAGTTGACACTAGTACAAAACAATTCTTAGAATTGGGACACCTGGGTATCTGGCTAGAGGCTCAGATAATAAAATCCAGGAAATTCGGTAGTGACTTTTGTCCCGCTAGTTTGTACTAATCGAATCACAGTGCGGCGTACGAAAGAACAATACAGTATTTTAATACATTTAAGTGAATTGAATTCTGATGAAACTCTAATTAAAAATCCTAATGCTTTTGATGCTTTATTAACAATTCTATCTATATGTTTGTCAAATATGAGTTTATGGTCGTGAATAATGCCCAAATCACATATTTCATTAACTCGATTAATTTCGATGTTATCAATTGTGTAAGAAAAATTACGTAATTATTTTTTCTGGAAAAGCTTATTTGGTAACTTTTAGATACATTTAAATTATCATTATTAGCTGGTAAACAACATCACTGCTCCTTCAAATAGGTACTTGTGCCTAATTTTATGAACAATCTCAAATACTGATCCAACTGTAAATGCCAAGACTTCCATCTCTCGTTAACTTGTAAATGTTAACTTGTAATGTAACGAATTACTTTCTTTACTAACCACCCAGCAGCATAGGCCCGCAAGTGAGTTTTCGTGCCTTCTCAATGAGCCTACTTTAGTATATTCCCAATAACACATATTTTCTTTTGATGATTTGACTGTCCATAAATTCCATTTTCGAATAATTTATTTAAAATTATAGCTATATTTGTCTAATCATCATATCAATTGAAACTATTATTATGAAATTTGATTAATCATGTAACTAATAAAGATTTGGAGGTTCAACTGGAGGTGTGGCAGTTAGCATCATTGTATCTATAATTATAGTAATTTGTCTGATTTTCTTTTCAATAGGGTCTGAATTAAAATATTTGTGGTGTCTCAATATATTAATATGATATGATTTTAAACACTTCCACACCCTCATAAACCATTTTTAACCTATACTGCATCAGTTTAGGTACTTAACTAAATGTAAACAAACCACAAAAAGGTTATTTAACATTGTCATTTTTCATTTCTAAATTAATTGAAGACCGAAAAATGTTAACGTAAATAACTATTATACATATATATACGACATTGCATGCCCAATAAGGATTATAATAATTATGAACTTGTGAGCTTGGAAACAATTAAATTATGTAAGATCATAATTAAATTATCTAATTTTGCATAATGCAATATATCTATAAAAAAGACCCAAACAGGCATCCAAACATTTTCATAAAAGTTAAAGATATAATATGCGACAAAATCTAGAAGTACGGCTTTACCGTAATGCTACCATTTAAATGAAAAATAATGCTTTAGGTTGGATAACTAAGCATCATCATATGTTATATATGGCAGCCAATTATTATTCATTGCGTTAATGTACTTACTGTTTTCGTAAAGTGGTAAAGTGTTTGGAAGTGTTCATTGTTGTTTTTTACTCTGTTTTAGTTTTTTGTTATAAGCTGCTGTTAATTGTTGTTAATACTTGTTACTTGGTTGACTAGGAAAATATTCGTAAATTGGAAATTGCAATAAAATGTTTAACAACCATGTGTCACATGTTCTGGTTTGTTTACATTTAGTTAAGTACCTAAACCGATGGAGAATAGTAACAGTTATTTTTTGGACAGGGTACTGACTTTTCTCTTGTTTTTATTGCTTCTGGCCAAAATGTGTGATGCTCCGGATTTTCTATTACTGCATTGATAGTAGTTTTTATTTTAAAAAAGGCCACTATTGCAGTACTCTTATTTGTTGTTGAGCAGACTGAGTTTTCATCGGTGTATTTTGCTGGAATGAAAAATATCAATAATTAAAAAAGATGTAGTTTGAGTTTGACTTATTAATGGGGTATAGTTGATTCTATTTTATTCTATTAAAAAGTTTCAAAATGCACAATCATAAACATAAGAAATCAAACTTGTTTCAATTCCTACAGTGTTTATATCTGCTTTATATGACACAAAACAAAAGCTTAAATCTTCATCAAGTTCATGAACACAAACCAACCATCTTTTACCCTGCATTAAATTAATTATCAAATAAAATAGACTGATTGTATGATTTTTCAATACTTACAATAATTTGTTGTGTAAAGGAGAGCAGCAGATATAGTTCTGCTGAAAACTTTAACACAGCTTTTGAACTGAAAATAAATTAGAGAAATTAATTGACAATGTTGACTTGACAGATACAATAAGTAATAAAACACACATTTTAAAATGTTCATGCTTTGATTTTATAATGATTACTATTTACTGTAATATTTTACAAAATAATTTTCAGACAACTGATGATTATAAGGACAATTAGTTAATATCCTTTGATTCCATTTTATTTTAAAGAACATAAATTATGACTGTAAGGCCTAACCACTGTCAATCGTACTGTCGATAGTATAGTAGGCCCTTGCCCTGCAGTGGGACGTATATGGGCTGGTACATACACATACAAATTATGACTGATGAATATTCAATGATCAAATACCTTAATCTTCCTTATTGTTTCAAGTATGACATATTGGTCATTTAATTTATGTATTTATGTATTCATTTTGGTATGCAGGCAATCGGTTCCATAGAAATCAATTATATCTTGCTAATGAGATATGTGTCTATCCAAGACTATATTTGTGGCGATATATGTAAATTCGCCCCACCTATATTATTGGTTCTATCTGCAAAAAAAGAAACAGTACACTTAGTTACCATTATCATCAAAATATGAGAACATAAGCGTATAAAGTACAAGTTGTTTGAGTTACTAACCTGGGTTTTGATTTCGTAAAATATGATGATTTGTTGTCTGTAATTCCAATTTTTTAAAAGCTTATCGGAATTATGTGCCTTAGTCGCATATTAATGCCGTAAGGCTGTCTTGATATAGCTTTTATTTCTGGTACAGATGAAGCTCCTTGAGAAAAGAAAAATCATATTTTCTGCTGCTACTTTATGAATCCTCTCAACATGAATATTCACATTTTTTCCAGCACCTTCACAAATCCTTGAATACAATCTTTGTATTTAACAAACATTACAAATATACGCAGTACTTAATATTCCAGTAACACAATAAACAATGATAAACAACAAACAACTTGACAACTTGTAATGGCGGCCAAAATGGCGGCGCAGACGCCGGTTTTCAGAGCAATGGGAGGCCGAAGGGAAAACAGGGCTTGCGGGAGGGGAGCAAGCTTAACGCAACTGTCAGATTTGTTTTGCAATCAAATTGTGCCACAGATTATACCATGGAAAAATGTTCGATACGGAGTTATACAGGCATGGTCGTTTCGCTTGATTTGACAGGCGCGTAACAGAAAATCGTTCGTTTTGCTTCGATCATTTCCCGCCATTTTCGTCATAGGTTAAAAATATAACGCATATTTATAACATGCAACAGATAATATAAAGTTATGCCCACTGCACACGACGTTTCTAATTGGTCTGTGACACGACGCTTGTTTCGCTGCTGGATTGCTTGCTAGAATTTGCTGCTGGGTTCAAAGTTGGCTCTGGCGCTGGGTGCAATGATGGTTCTCATGATATGTTGGCTTCACACGGTGCTTGCCACTACTCGCCGCTAGGCGTGCATGCGAAGCGACGTCGCTATCAAAGACACGAGTATTCATAACTTCTGCACTACCATGAACGCTCGAATACAAAAACTATTGCTACTGAGATAATTAGACGTAGAAAAACTATTATCATGGCAGCTGCAGTTATAAATTTCGAAACGGAAACGAGAGCTCGAACAACTAAAGCGTCGATTGTGAAGTTGCGAGTGGCTGTTACGGCGTGATACAGGACAGAATGTTCTACTAAACATGGTATTTAATGAGCTCGGGTATGTATCTATAACATTTCAACTTTATTTGCTACTATATTATTGGATTTATAATTTCGTACTTCAATTTTTAATATATTTATATTACATTTTTATTTAAGCCCTGAAGATCCTTCCAGTCTCACTAATTATACGAAAAAACAAAAAATAATAATGAAAAAACCCCGAACACGCAAGCAATCTATCACGAAAAATAGCACGCGTTCGATCACCGAAATCCAGCACGCGACCACGCTTGAGAGCCAGCAGTGACGTCACTTTCTCGTAGCGCTGCCAGCAGAGCAGCCATCAGTGAACCCCGCAAGCAATCCAGCAGCAAAACAAGCGTCGTGTGCAGCGGGCTTTATTGTATGGTACACCCAATCGTGGTAACTTTGCTGTTCAGTAGGTAGGTACTCCGTACTAGGTAGGTATTTTACACAATTTCGTTTTAATTACCTAATAACAATTATAGTTCTCGCGCTCGATAACGATAGACGCAGAAGTAACTGTTGCGACGAGCTTAATATTATGTGCATTTGCTTTTTTTAACTCCGCTTATATTAAAGACTAGCTTTTGCCCGCATCTTCGTTTGCGTTAAGCCCGCTGCCCACGACGCTTGTTTTGCTGCTGGATTGCTTGCGGGGTTCGCCGATGGCTGCTCTGCTGGCAGCGCTGCGACAAAGTGACATCACTGCTGTCTCTGAAGCGTGGTCGCGTGCTGGATTTCGGTGATCAAACGCGTGCTATTTTTCGTGATAGATTGCTTGCGAGTTTGGGGTTTTTTATGTTAGTTTTTTGTTTTTTAGTATAATTAGTGAGACTGGAAGGATCTTCAGGGCTTAAACAAAAATGTAATATAAATATATTAAAAATTTAAGTATTAAAAATCCAAAAAATGTAGTAACAAATAAAGTTGAATTGTTAGAGATACATACCCGAGCTCACTAAATACCATGTTTAGTAGAACATTCTGTCCTTTATCACGCCGTAACAGCCACTCGCAACTCTATAATCGACGTTTTCTTTGTTCAAGCTCTCGTTTCCGTTTAAAAGCAACAACTGCAGCAGCCACAATAATAGTTTTTCTACGTCGAATTATCTCAGCTGCAATAGGTTTTGTACTGGAGCTTTCATGGTACTGCAGAAATTATGAATACTCGTGTCTTTAATGGCGACGTTGCTTCGCATGCACGCCTAGCGGCGTGTAGTGGCAAGTACCGTGTGAAGCCAACATATCGAGAGAGCCATCATTGCTACCAGCGCCACAGCCAACTTTGAACCCAGCAGCAAATTATAGCAAGCTATCCTGCAGCGAAACAAGCGTCGTGGGCAGCGGGCTCAGCGGGCTCACAAGCGGGCTTAATCAATATTCTGTTTCCTTTCAATCATTCATTCGTAAACGCAATCTGTGGTTCTAACGAGTCTCGAGATGACATTTTACTTCTCTTAGTCTGTGGTCTGTGGATGACATTTATTTGACGTACAGCTGACGAGTTCCAGAGTCGTTTTGTGCTTGTGCTGTTTGTGTTTAAAATAAAGCGGTTTTGCAAATAAACAAATAATTTATGTAATAATAAATTATAAATAAAATACAAGTGTTTTGAGTGACTACATATTAAAAATGTAATCGTGTTATAGTGCATTTAGTTTCCTTCGTTAAGGATTTTTCTTTGCAATTATATGTACTTCAGAGTTTATCTTATCGATATCGAAAGGAAAATTATCTATCGTGTGTTAGTTTGTTAATCATCGTTTAGAAACGGACGAATTTGGGTAGATATAAAATATGGATACATTAAGGTGAGTTCTATACAAAACAAGTTCTACCACTTAGTATATATACGTCAATAGAAGTCAAGGTTGCTGTTTAGTTTTCTTAAACATAGTTTACTTAAGCAGATTGAGAAATTAGCTACTTGTTTTTAAATCTTGTAATGTAATTTTCTGAATGTCGATATCAATACATATATCTCATGGTTTTCATTAATTACTTATATTATTTTGATTTTGATAATTGGGCAAAGATTACCTGATCCTGGTTGAAATAATGCCAACATAAATTATTTTATGCTTCAAAATGACTTTTCTATGATACTTAATAAAGACAAATAAATGCAAAAATGTCTAATTTTAAATCTTTCAAGGATAATAAATCTTACAACAGATAGAAATAAGCAAGCTTAATGTACCTACTTACTATTTTGTTGCATTGTGTTGTTAACTTAATAATTCATTGTACATTTATTGTTGAAAAGTGCCTCATTAATTACTTTTTTATGATACATTTTTTGATAATATTAAATTGTTTTAAGTGCCTGGTGGTCTGTGGGCAAAGGACCAAATGTGGTTGCAAACTTGTTTACATCACATATTCAAATGCCCAGGGCACACCTTTGAGTTCTTGGTTCATGTGTGTATTGATTGTCATTAGTCAGTCACCATGCACATAATAGTGAATGAAAAAATTATGAGGAGACTTGCAAACCTGCACCAGGCCAGCGTGATGGATTATATTACCTAACCCCTCTCAGTCATACTTTCTATAGTACAGAAAGTCCGTGCCCTGCACTGGGACGTATATGGGCTGTTACAGATAAATGGTTATCATGGTGTTTTTCTTAACATTTTGGGAGTTATATTCTGTCCAGAAAATAGTCTGTGTTTTTCTTTGATTCCGTTCATTAAAATATGATTAGTTATTATTTTGTAGAAGGGTTGAAATTGTTATTAAAACCAAAGAAAACATTGTTATTGTAAATTGATAAATGCATAAGTCATACTAGTTGCATATAATCATAAATATAAATAGTAGTAGGGACTACAATATCATTAGGGCTTATATCAAAATAAGTGCCAATGTAATGTCTGAGAAGAATGTACCTGACATGGTCATATAAGTTTGAATAACATCTATTGAGTTTAAAGATGTGAATACTCAATATATAAATTTGTTGGGGATCTGAAGGCTATTATTATTATATTGCTTTTTTAGCTGCTGCAATTTTCATTCTTTAAGTCTGTAAGTAAAGTACATATTAAAAAATACCTAAAATGTTTCAGGAGACTTTAGCCTTGACATTTTAATTTATTATAATTCATTGTAATATTTTTAACATAAATAGTACTATACCTTTATTGTTTTTGATCTTTATTTATATGTTATTGTAAAAGACTTAACTGTAATATTATGAGTTTCCAAATTTAATGTTATGATTTATCATGTCTTTATTGTAACAGTCAAATTGCAATAACATATTATATTTATGACTTGACACAATTTTAATATTCAATGGTTAATTGCAGCAATGGTGGCATTCTGACTGGACTTATACAGTCGACTCTCGTTAATTCAAACCTGCAATAATTCGAACCTCTCTATAATTCAAAGTTATCATGAGTTCCCTACAAAATCTCTTTATATTTCGAACTAAATCAATACATTTTTATACACTTGGTAATTCGAACGCAAAAATCATAGCTAAATTACAAAACGACGCGTTAATTCGAACTCAACGGCTTCCAACACTCGACAATTCAAAGTTGCAGAGAGAGAAAGAGAAAGTATAAATGTTTGACGATTGCTATTGATTGAATAATAGTTGATCAACACTTAATAATTCGAAGTTTTATATTGTCTCTCGTAAAGTCGAACCAAGAAGTGCGTGGTGGCCTGTTGGTAAACGGACTAGACGCGGCTGCCAACATGTTCACGGTGGTCGCAGGTTCAAATCTCAGGGCACACCTCTGACTTTTCGGAGTCATGTGTGTATTGACAGTCAATCACTACGCACTAAAATGGTGAAGGAAAACATCGTGAGGAAACCTGCATACCATAGCGATTCATAAGAATTTCTATGGTATGTAAGTCCGCTAACCCGCACTAGGCCAGCGTGGTGGACTATATGGCCTAACCACTCTCAATCGTACTTTCGATTGTAGAGTAGGCCCGTGCCCTGCAGTGGGACGTATATGGGCTGATACGATACGATACGAAAGTCGAACCATTTGATATTTCAAACACTCGATAATTCGTAATATTTTAAGAGTCCCTCGAGTTTCGAATTAACGAGAGTCGACTGTATTATGGAAATATCTATTTATTAATTATAATTAGTATGGTTTTATAAAATAATATGTGGAATTAGGCATTAGTGCTATAATAGTTGTGCATAAATTAATGTTAAAACCAATAACATGACGTGTCAGTTTTAGGAATCACACTATTACATGCATTTGAGTTTTCTTATCCTCTTCTATTAAATACCGAAGTGTAATGATGATGCTAACTAATTAAATAGTTAATATTAACTATTAACTGCAAAGAGGATATTCTATTAGGTTTAAGAGGATAATTTTGTAGTTTGTCAGTGAGGTGTGCTAATAAAGAAGGAGTTATATGTAGGTGCAATAAAAATGTATAGTGTATAGCATAACAGTCAATCAATATTTTACAGATAGTGAACACAACTATCAATGTGACATCATGTTCTAACACAAATACTATCCATATGGCATAAAAATTCTTAAATTGTTAGTCAGCTTTGTCCATAATTATATTAGAATTTTTAATATGTATTGTATAAGTTCTAAATAAATAACACCCAACAGTCACATACATAGACCTGACCCCACACTAAGATCGAGTCTTGTGTCGTGGGTATCAGGAACTACGAGAGACTTTTCGGTCTCACAAACACCCAGATCCGAAAGAAATATTTGTGGGCCGCACAAACATTTCTCTCGGTGCGGGATCGAACCCGCGGCCTCTCGTTTCACAGGCGGCGTCTAACCAACTGCGCCACGGAGGCTGTCAAATACATTAACAAAATACATTTAATTATTACATTACAATACATTCAAAATACATTTAGTGTTTAAATAATAGGGTATGTATTTATATGCCAATGAAATTATAACAGAATTGTTATTGCAGGTGCTATTTTGTCACTTGGAATGTAGCGACAAGATCACCAGGGCAAGATCTGAACGCCTTGCTGGATTTCCCATCACAGTTCAACAAGAACAAACCATTGCCAGACTTTTATGTGATTGGGTAAGTAGCGATATAAATATCGGCGAAAATTTAATAAAACACTTCCAAAAATTCACCATGCAAAAGTGTTATCAATTATTTTGAGTTTTATTTTCAAGCAATATTACAATATAGAATTTCAAGCAAAGTAAAGTCAAAATCTAGAAAAGTAAATTTAGTTAATTTAAAATATTGTTCATAGTCCTATGTCCGTCCAAGTACAGAACAGTCAAACAAGACCGATTCTATTGCATTGAGGAGTAAGACAGGGGGGTGTGATATCCCCGAAACTGTTTACAAATGCCTTGGAAGATGTTTCCAGACTCTAAACTGAAGCGAGCGAGGCATCAATGTAAACGGCGAATACATCTCACACTTAAGATTTGCCGATGATATCGTATCGTCATGGCAGAATCGCTGCAGGAAGCTCAAGAAATGCTGCACAGCCTATATGAAGCCTCTAAACGAATTGGTCTCCGGATGAACCTTGACAAGACGAGTCATGCCTAATGACCTCGTCGCTCCGGGACCAGTTATCATAGATGGCACACCTCTCGAAGTTGTCAAGGAGTATGTCTACCTCGGGCAACTAATGCAATTGGGTAGAAACAACTTTGAAAAGGAAGCCGATAGGAGGATTCAGTTGGGCTGGGCAGCATTTAGGAAGTTGTACCATATATTTTCGTCCAATATACCACAGAGCCTAAAGACTAAAGTGTTCAACCAGTGCGTCCTCCCTGTAATGACGTACAGAGCCGAGACGTGGACACTGACTGTGGGGCTAATCCACAAGTTAAAGGTCGCTCAACGTGCTATGAAAAGAGCTATGCTCGGAGTCTCTCTGAAGGACAAAATTCGAAACGAAGTGATCCGTCAAAGAACCAAGGTGACCGACATAGCTCTGAAAGTTAGTAGGTTGAAGTGGCAATGGGCTGGCCACATATATCGCAGAACGGATAACCGCTGGAGTAAGCGTGTTCTGGAGTGGAGACCGCGTCTTGGCAAACGTAGCGTGGGACGTCCTCTGGCCAGATGGCGGGATGACCTGCACAAGAGGACCGGCAGTGACTGGATGCATAAAGCTGCAGACCGGGCTCTGTGGTGTACCTTGGGAGAGGCCTATGTCCAGCAGTGGACTGCAATGATGCTGATGATGATGATGATTGTTCATACACAAATGTAAATAAATAAATAATAAATAAATAACACCCAACAGTCACATACATAGTCCTGACCCCACACTAAGATCGAGTCTATATGTTGTGTCAGTTATTGCTATTATTTACATCTATGCTCGTATTATAAAGCTGAAGGGTATAGTTATAACTTATAATGAACACGCGAATCCTAGGAACTAGATCTAGATCTAGATCAGCCCATATACGTCCCACTGCAGGGCACGGGCCTACTCTACAATCGAGAGTACGATTGAGAGTGGTTAGGCCATATAGTCCACCACGCTGGCCTAGTGCGGGTTGGCGGACTTACATACCATATAAATTCTTATGAATCGCTATGGTATGCAGGTTTCCTCACGATGTTTTCCTTCACCGTTTTAGTGCATGGTGATTGACTATCAATACACACATGACTCCGAAAAGTCAGAGGTGTGCCCTGGGATTTGAACCCGCGACCACCGTGAACATGTTGGCAGCCGCGTCTGGTCCGTTTACCAACAGGCCACCACGCATACCAACAGGCCACCACGCCTGCCCACGCCACCACGAATCCTAGGAACTACCAAAGCTTAATGAAAAAGAAATCTGTATAGTCCATTGATTCATAAAGGCTATAAGCTAGAATTTTAGGTGCGGATGGAGCAAAAGAATATCGGTACCCGGGAAAAGCTAGGCTGGGCTGCTAGTGCAATATAAAATACCCAACTATTTTGTTGTTACTTATTTATATTACTTAGTATACAATGTAATATTTACATGCCAAGCATTTATTCGGTGATTCTTAGTATATATAACACCTGTGTTGAATTATGCTTGAATTATAAAATGTTAATATTTGAGTAAATATGATAACCTTAGGTTGAACGAAATAATTGTTTTATTGCCAATGAGTATTTTATTGACGTATCGCAACGTTAGTCATATCGTAATTAATCTGATTTAAATAATATTTATATTATGCCTATTTTGCATTTTCTATTAAGTAATACTTAATTATTCATATAATAATTATACGGTGCCTTAGTTTCACTACGGTACGGTTCAACGCTGACGTCTCGGGTTCGAATTCTGGGTTGGAAAAGTGATATTGGATTTTTCTATTCATTATCAGCCCGGAGTCAGGAATTTGAGCCCGATATGGCGATAGACTCGCCCCCTACCTACCCTCCTCCCACCTTGTGGGACTAAACACAAGGCGAAACATGGATGTTCTGGTAGCACTTCTGCCTACCCTTTCTGAGAAAAAGGCGTGAGTTTATGTATGTATGTACTTAATTATATTGACGTTCAAGCATTCACTTTTGACTATAGCTTACAAAAGTAGGTCTCATGAAAAATGTAATCATCACTCCTCATCAATCTACAATGGTTTACTGTTTGGCGTAGGGTATTTTCAATAGCATTTTACTGTACACGATCGATCCGAAATCTTATTAATATGGTAGATTCTTGCAACTTTCCGGTTTTAAAAAATATTTTCATAGACTGATTTCTTTTGCCATTTCCGTGTTTATGGTCAATTTGTATACAAAATTATATGGATTCAATGCATTGTTGTCGTTGAGTTTGCAAAATGACACTTTTACTTGGTGTAACTCTACTTAGTGTAACATTGCAACCGATGTGTTTGTTCTCATCAAAGTGGCTAAAGCACCGATATTTCGTCGTTTTTTACTTTTATATCCCAGAGTCTCTGGACCTGGGTAAACAACTTGCCAACTTCAACAATTTATACGAATTAATGTTTTTTTATTTCAAAGTTAAGACGAATAATAATTATGTTGGGTCCAATGATGTCCGTGTTATAATTTATCAATCCACATTGTAACAACAAAACAAATTATTACCGTGTCAATTAAATCTCTGTTGACCTTAATAAACAGGTTGATAATAAATTAATCACCTATATTATTAACATACATAATATAATGTTAGTTATTCACCCTATGACCTAATAACACGTATAATGTTCTTTCAAGGAATACGAGTAATATCTTTGACTCTTGCTTTGATATGATTTTTTTTAAATATTTTATATCGAATAGGGATGTTGATTAATATATGGAATCGCTTTTATTTTGTAAATAGACCCTATACAAGCACGACAAAAATACGACGAATTTAATTTACAAAATAGGTAAACAGACAGTTTACAAAATTCCCGCTAAAACACTCTAAGCTGTCACGTGGCTGTAATCAGCGTTACCGGCAAGTCACCAGTCATCAACCGAATCTCACCGAAACCGAAAATGAACTATGTATTTTTGACTGAGTTCTTACGCTATGACTGCTTCCTCTAATGAGTCCGGTCTCCATTGTGATGATAATTGTAAATTATTAACAATAATAATTTTAATTGTTGTAACAAATTATCGAGAGAAATAATTTACCGGTGAGACTTTGAACTTACCGCGCGGTCAGTGACGTCAGTACACTCGGATCGCTGTTTTCAATCAACTGATAATGGGTAGTGAATAAAACAAACGGAAATATTTTCATTTAATTTATGACAAACAACTAGGTTCTCAAAATGAGGTATAAGGTTTTAAAATACTGTCTTTTATTTGTAAAAAAATACCTACACGAATTTGTAACATGAGTCAACATCCCAATTGTTTTACTATCGATGAAATATTTAATGAATCAGCAAGATAACATCTAATCCGCTAATACGTGCTTATCTTTCTCAAATAGTGGATCCTATAACAGTAACGTTTTTGCGTTTGATATTTTTCAAACAGGCAGCTAATCTGGTTTATAATTAAATTATAGTTTAATAAAAACACGCTATTATAACCATCCAACTAAAAAGCAAAAAATAATTGATTATGAGTTTAAGATTTGAAAATGGAGTAAAATAAATAAATTTTATTGTTACAAAGCGTGGGGTGCTAAGTGAAGGTTGAAAGCGTGTCTTTTTTAGTTATTTTAAACTATAATTTATTTGATTGACTAAAAACATCTATCTATATCTGTATTTTCAGAGGAAGACAGTGCAGCGGCGTGAATATTATGCACTTTCAATATTTTTTTTCAAAAAATTTAATATCTGAATATTCTGGATAAGATAGTCACATTTTTTTATTATTATATTGTCATCAGTCCTGGATAAGTATGCAAAATTTCGAGTCAATCCGACGTTTTGAAGGGGGTCAAAATCATGTTTAAAGATTCCGTAACATAATAACATACGTCTGAAGTTAATAAAAGCGTATTAAAAAATCATGATTTATTTCAGGGCATTTATCAAAAATGCTATTATCTTTTTTCTCATAGAAAAGTCTCTAATTCAACAAATTCAAAGTATTTATGAGTTTCTTTGTCCTATTCATTTATCCATCCCATGGTCGCCTGTATGAAATTACCTAGTGTGTTTTTTCTTAATTGTACCTTTGCATTGTGAAAAAAAAAGGATTAAGATTAAATAAATATATCTTGCAAAAAATATTGCGCAATTTGATGTTGATTTACATTAACACCTGTCATATAATATATTTCAACAACAAATGTGATTTTATCGCAAAAGCTATAATCTCAATCTAAAATACTTAACTGATTCTTCGCAGACAGGCGAGTCTCGACCTAATTGCTTGTATACCTAGTCAGGTCATAAATTCTGTCACATGTTTAATATAAAATAATTGAAACAAGTTCATTCATTATGTAACCATTTATATACCAAAATGAACTTAACAAAACATAGATTCTTATGACACTAAAGTTTATTCAAAATGACCTCCGTGATTTTGAATACAGGCCTTCAATCTGCGCGGCCAGTTGTCTATCGCAGCACGAACGAGGTCCATGTCAATATCGGCGGCTGCCTTAATCAAGGATGTCTTGAGTGACTCCAAATTGGGATGAGGCTTTGAGCACGCCTTTTCCTCCAAGTGTTGTCATATCTTGTAATCTAACGGATTCAAATCTGGACTGGAGGAGGGCCAGTCTTCGTGCCGGATGAAGTCGATTTCACGCGCCGCCAGCCAGTCTTGTGTGCTCTTCGCTCTATGAGCTGGCGCCGAATCTTATTGGAATACCCAGTGCCTGTTATTGAACATGGTATGAGAAACAGGTTCCACAAGGTTCGTCAGGACTGTATTTTGATACACAACTGCATTCGTTTTTACACCTTTCTCACAAAAATGTACCTCTGTTAAGCCCCAATAAGAAACTCCCAACCATACCATGAGCGAGGATGGAAAATGACCTCGTTGGACACGCGGAGTACGGTTGCTCGCTTCTTCACTACTGTGTGCGTATACCTTATCATTTTGTTTGTTGTAGCTCTCTTCTACGGTAAAAAAATTTTCATCTGAAAAAAGAATTTCCCGATATATTTTTTCCGCATACCGCTTCAACAAAGCGCGGCATCTCTTCAGTCTCAGGTCCATTAGACGAGCATTCAAACGATGTCCTGTTTTTCTTTGATATGCCCGAAGCCCTAAGTCTTCATTTAACACCCTTTTCACCGTGGTTCTGCTTAACCCCATCTGAAGGGCCAACAGTTTCTGCTTACGTTTGGGATTTCTTTGAAATCGCGCCTTCACAGCTTTTATCACTGTTGGAGTCTTAAAAGACCGAGGGCGACCACTTCTTGACCTGTCATCTACACTAGAGTCTTCATCGTATCGTTTGATGGTACGATAAACGAATCTTTTGGTTACATTCAAATTTTTCAGTATGTCAAAAATTTGAATTGGCGCGTAACCGCAACGATGCAACGCAATAACTGTAACACGGTCTTCTTTAAGCGTCCACTCCATATTTAAAAATAAGTAAAATTTTAAAAAGTGTACATTTTTATTTTCATGACCAATTCAAAATTCGAATTCAATAAACTTTTTTGTGGCCAGCATTCTAAAAGAAAAGTTTTTACTGTGTGACAATACTTATGACCTGACTGTGTATAGATAATATTTACTTTTGACTTGTTGCTACTATACCTAGTAATTCGGTTGTCTGGCATGAACATAATCTCGTTGTTATAGGCGAATTTAATGTGATACGCATTGCTGATAGTATATCTGTAAGGACCTGGATAGAGAACGCCGAACATCGTAAGCCTCTGAGAAAAATTCACACAAATATTGTCAGTTTTGACCAGATTTGGATTGTCGTTCTCACCCTCACGTAAATTAGACAGGCACTCTTGTTATGCCAGTATAAGAAATCACTTTTCGTAGCTTTCCTCAATTAATCTCATCTAAGATTCTCTTTCTCTTCTCCTTCATCTTGCTAGGCTACAAGAAGTGAAGTCCCAGCCACAGAACATGCTGATGGATTCTCTCTTCACCGATGCTTGGACCTCAACCTTCAACAAGATCCTCTGCAGACAAGGGTTCATCATCGCCAAGAGCACTCGCCTCCAGGGCATTCTGCTGCTCATCTACACTCAGATGAAACACGTCACACATTTACGAGATATTGAGGCGCAGTACACTAAGACTGGACTGGGTGGAATGTGGGTAAGTTGGAAACTGATATTCTAGAAGTAAAATTTTACATGAGCGTTTTTTATGAATAAAAGAAAAATGGTAAAAATGGGGAAACATCCATTTCAAAATGTGCTTAGTTCGAAAGCGTGTATGTGTAATCTAACAGTAGTCTAGTGGCCAAAATAAAGATTAAATACTCAAATTTGCAGACGACTTTATTAGGCAAATGGTATATGTAAACACAACTCGTTTTTTCGCTTACTTAGGGTTACATTATCCGGTGGCAGTGTTTGCTTTTCTGCTTAACTTATTTGCCCTTATCTGCCCGGTCTTTGGTATCCTGGATTTGTAACACCATTCGCTTTCTTTATATTCCTTGATGATATCAAGCGAGCACTTTTACGACTGACCTAAATTTTTAAAGTACTTCTGAATGTTAAATGAGAAATGAAAAAATATATAAACTAGGGCGCCCGTAACTAGCGAACTAGCGTGCAATGAATAATGACATTTGTAGATGCGAAATACATTATGTAACTGAGCTACAACCTTTAGCCTTTCCTTATTAGTTACCATAAAGGACTGTAGCCGTCAGAATTTAGATTATGTATGTAAATTAACTTTATCACTATGTGTCATGTGTGCTGTAAAATGTTTACGCTGTTATTTACATAAACATTGTAGTACTTGTTAAGCGGTAACATCCTTTTACTTGACTTTTTTCATTGCTTTGAATGGTGAGACGAGCATGCCATTCGCCTAATGGTAAGCGATACGCTTAATATGATATATTGCATAATTTGATGGAAGCATAAGTTCTTAAGTCTCAATAGGTCCAGTAGTTACTCTGGCTACAATGTCCTTCTAATCGGAACACCACAGTGCATTTGCACTGCTGTATTGGCGGGGGAAATAGACATTGCTGTGGTATTCATCTAGGCGGCCTCTCACGTATGAGAGACCATCACCAGTAACTAACATACGACTAAGCGCAAAAACATTAATTTATCACCTTTTTAGCCCCATGAGGTGTCTGTTACATAAAAGATTCCTACAAAATATATGATTAACATAAGTGTGGTGCCATGAATATAAAATGTATTATATTGTAATATATTATATCGTATTATTAGTCGCTGGATGCAGGCCGCTTCTAACAGGTCATTGTGGAGATCCTTGGGAGAGGCCTATGATCAGCAGTGGACTTCCTGTGGCTGATATGATATGATGATGATGATGATATTATACCAGCCCATATACGTTCCACTGCAGGATACGAGCCTCCTCTACAATCGAGAATACGATTGAAAATAGTTTGGCCATATACTTCACCACGCTGATTTAGTGCGATACCATTGCAATTCTTTCGAATCGCTACAAAATATAGTGTCCAAATACATATAATTTATATTGATTTCAGCCTTAATATACGCAACCTTTAGTAAGATCTATTTCTTCCAGGGTAACAAAGGCGCAGTGAGCATAAGGTTCAACATATACGGGTGTTCAGTGTGCGTGGTGAACTGTCATTTGACGGCGCACGAGCATCTGCTAGCGGACCGCATCAATGACTACAACACCATTATAAAACAACACCTCTACCACGTCGCTGAGACTACCAATATCTTGTATCACGAGTGAGTACTTTTCTTCTAACTTATTTTTATAAATGTGTGTGGCTTTTAGAACACATTCCTTCGTCTTGATTTTTTTTCTTGTGTTTCAAATGTCGGTAAGGAAACTTAATTTGTCTTCTAATTTAATTTGATGTACTATTTACTAATAAATAATTTTATTTTTATTTTTAAGCGTTAATACATGGTATATTTGTATGATGATGATGATGATGTATGACTGCCTCGGTGGCGTAGTTGTACTCCGGAACGGTTACAAAGATTAGGTCTCTCGTCTGGGTGGAGCAAAGTGATATTGATTTTTTTCTATTTCATCAACCCGGAGTCAAGAATTTGTGCTAGATATGGCTCGCAACCTATCACATCGTGGGACGGAACACACAATGCGAAATGTGGGTGTCCTGCCACCTCTGCCTACCCCTTCTGGGAAAAGGGCCTGAGTTTATGAATGTATGTATATTTATTTACGCTGTGTATGTGACAAGAAATGTTGATAAGTAATGGATATCACGACACTTCACGAAATCGTTTTTATTTATTGTATTTTATCGTAAATATGGTTTCATATAGGCATAATACTAAGACATAGTAATTACAGTTATCGACTTCGTTGTAAAGATTATAGAAATCCTATAAAATTGAATCATATGGATTTGAAATGTAAGTCGTTTTAGATAACGAAGTTTATGAATATCGTCCAGAGAGTAAAAGTTGTGAATTACAAAGGCCTAGATTTAATTGCTTGTCATTAATTTAGCATTAAGTATGTTGATTGAATTATGACGTAATTTGTCCAATTTCAGCTCACCACATGACATTAGGCTTCTCGATTTTTGCGTCATGCGCGAAAGATATTTATGTAATGTAGGAATGTAGGTCACTCGTTGAAATGTGCCCTTACTATTTCAAAAGCAAGTGTGAGTTACAGGCATATCTCATCTCTGTTTTAATTAAAATAATATTATATTTGAATTCGTAGATTAATAAGTACAAAAAGCTGCTTTTTTATTGTTATTAATGGCGAGACGAGAATTCTGTTTATATGATGGTAAGCGATACGACCGCCCATGGACAGTAGCAAAACCAAATAACACCATTAATTATAAAGCAATGCTTAATTTTCCACTGCACTCACCATACTGAGACATATGTATGTTTGCTATATATTTGTAGATAAATTTGCCGGCCAGCGTATTCCTTCCTATAATCCCGTGTCTTTTTTATATCGACGGTAAAGTACTAATACCTCCTAACTGTTTTTCAGTTTTTGTAAATTTATGGCTTTGTCAGTTAGGTGTTATTGGCACTTCGCCGTCGATACATAATAAAAAAGTAGCTGCCGCTTCACTTTGATCCTCCTGATTATTTTTTCCTGTTAGACAGTGGTACCGCCCCGGATTTGCTTGCCCATTTATGCTTGATGCTGAACTATGACTGACAACAGCGTGGCTCTACCGCTTTTAACTTTGTTACTTAGTACATTAATCAAAAATTGAATAAACTATTGAAATTGCTGCCATAACTGTGTAGAATGACGAAATATAATCGCTTCACAGGCGAGACACTTTATTACTGTACTTGCATTAGGTGAAATGCACTTTGCCCGTGTCAGAATATAACAACACTAGCGGTCGGGCCCGGCTTCGCCCGGGTGCATACACGTTTTAAAATGGCGGTCAAAATGTTTAATACTGACTATCAGTTTAGAATATCGACCAATCGGACCACGAAAAACGAACAAAATTTCCTCGTATTTGCTAGAAATATCACTACTGCTTTCCTCCTATAGGTCATAGCGTGATGTAATATGATTGAATTGGTGAGGTAGTAAGGATTATTCTGAAAATTATTGATTTTATTCATATGGGGCGGCCTATATTTATCAGTGGACGTCTTGTTGGCGATAAATAGTGACTTGCTTCCTCATTTGACGGACCTACTGGAAGAAAAAAGAGGTTTTAAAGTATAGACTATATTAACGCGGCATTAATAAACACATGGGCTACCCGTGTCGCATACACACGTAAAACATTAAATGGAATTTTACACTAATTCGTAGTGTGTCGAGTTAAAACACCCAACGCTGTGCAAATTGGAATGTTCCTCTCGGTAAAATTGTTTTGCAAATTTCTGACTATCGATTTTTTCGTGTAGCTTTGTTATAATTGGATTAGTAGTTGGCTTGATTGAAAAGTTAGTCTTGCTCAGTCACCGAAAATGTAGTTAGAAAATTATTTTCGTCTATTTCACAACGATATGCCTAGAAACCTACAGTTGGAAAAACTAATAAGTAGTAAAGACGATTACGTAACTACTTGAATTTCATTATGTTGTAATCGATAGGAACGTTTCACTATACCTATTCTCTCTTACGCAAGGACTATTCATATCAATGACATCTGCTCGTAATATATCATTGAAGCGTTATAAAACATCTAAGAAACCTAACATGCGGCTTCCGATAGTTTTATCTGCTGAAGTCGAGTGTTTGTTATTTAGATTTCTAATTTTAAGTATAAAATTATCTTTTGTGATTATAAAATTGGTCTTGTTCCGTATGGAAAAACTTCATCCAGTGTATATGGAGTTTATATGGGGTCGTGCAATATGTTTTTATGCATATTGCAGAATTTTGCCCAAGGCTTTACAGCTTATCTCCGGTGCAATTTTATCCGTTTCAAGTTCAGTTTAGGAAGTTAATAATACATTATCACTGATCGATATTGGATAGTCTATTTTGAGTGCAACAGTAGCAATCTGTCTGAATTTTATCTATGTTTAACATTACGGCAAGTCTTTAGTCATAACATACCGGCAAGACTTTGATATGCAAAGAGATATTGATTTGGTAAAAATCGATTGAAAATGTAGATATGACTTCATTGATTAAGTTGTCATCAGGTACAATTTTTGTTTAATAAATAATGTTTACAATTTTGATTATAAGTGTTTATGGATTTTTATCGACATCATTGTAGTTTTTAATTTTGATTATCCCATGTTTATGTGATGAAGAATATCTTTACTTCCTATTACCTTAGTATACGTGTACTAATAGTGTGACTATATTTTTTATTCTTCATTGTTTTAAAATGGCTTTATGATTTTAAAATCTGTGCCCTATCAGGTCAAAATCTTATTAAATATTTGTAATACTTTTCTCTTAGAGCAACAACTAGCGGTCACGATAGGCCGTCATAAGGTTTCAATCGGAATACAATGCTAGTTTTGTATGTTCGTATTAAGAAGACCTTATATGCGTGCAAATAGATATTTTCTACTAAATGTTACGAATCAATAACTTAGAATATTTAGGAGAAAAGATATCGAGCTAGGTTATACAATATTCTCAATTTATATGTTGCAATCTGCATACTGGTTAGTACTTTCCTGATGCAATCCCTTCACATTATACTAACCACATTATCCTTGTAATGTTTTTCGTGTATGGCACGCTGGTTGCGGGTTACTTGCTCTAGAATATTCTATTGAGCATTCTCGTAACGTTTCATACCAACATAATTATTACAACCATCAAATCTGGTAAAATTAATGCCAAGAATTCGTGACTTGTGTACTTGTGTACAAATTATTTATACCTCTCAGGTCAAAGTCACCTCTCGGATGTTATACTTGCATTGCGTGTTTGTAATTATGTTACTTTAGTTATTTTTACGCTAATCTGATTTAAGTAAACACGTCGGGGTAATTTTATAGTCAGAAAACACGTTTTAATAATTGTTTACGTTTGTGTGTATTGATAGTCAATCATGCACTAAAACGGTGAAGGAAAACATCGTGAGGAAACCTGCATACCATAGCGATTCATAAGAATTTATATGGTATGTAAGTCCGCCAACCCGCACTAGGCCAGCGTGGTGGACTATATGGCCTAACCACTCTCAATCGTACTCTCGATTGTAGAGTAGGCCCGTGCCCTGCAGTGGGACGTATATGGGCTGATCCAGATCCAGATCCAGATTTTCTCATGCTTGTCATAATGTTAAAAATTGTTTGGTTCGTTTGTGCGTATAGTATTATAAATATGAAACTTGTTTGATGTTGGTGAAATGATTCTTTATATCTCGTTTATCGGTGTTTATATCCCGCGGGCTGGTGTAACATTTTCTGTTATATACTGTGACGAAAAGATTTAGTTTTTATTTTCGTACTGATTTCGGAGGAATTAGATCATTCTTTGTTTTTTTTTTGTTTCTGGAATAAAAAGCATAGACAATGTGCATTCTTCGATAGAGCAATCGAAATAACGACTTCAAGGTTCATACCAGCAACAAACATATAATTATTTCCAAACAGATTTTCATGGTGCTAAGTGTTGCGCTCCAAATACCTTAAGTTATTTTTGAAAGGCTTATTTACTTCTCCTATTTGCTTAGTTTCTATATTTGATGATTAAATTGTATTATGTTTAGTGCTTTCATCAACCATTTTATGCTGCGTCAATCAATTCCATTGTGGTTATGACACAGAAAGAAAACAATGGTTTAAATATTCTCGTTTTGCCACAATTGAAATTTGGGTCAATTATTGTATTATTTTAACTGAAATTACATGGCGGAGGCATTGTAATAAACAATACAACAATTTACACATCTGAGTCAGTGTTTAATAAGTTAATATTTTCCATTTTCTAGCTACGTGTTTTGGATCGGTGACCTAAACTTCCGTACCGACTATCCATCTGGCAGCAGTCCGTCGTCTGAAGAGATTGTGGCTGCCCTACAGAAAGTTGAAAAGGACAAGTATGCAAATCTACTGAAGCATGATCAACTTCTAGCAGTGATGGAGTCAGGTGAAGCATTCTCTGAGTTTGTGGAGGCCGACATAAGATTCCCGCCTACATACAAATTCTCTATTGGAGGAGACGACTACGATTTGAAGTAAGTAACTAAAATAGCTATATTACCCATTCTTTTTATTGAATAATGATGTTTCTGTGTTGGGTAGTCCGTAGTGTTTATTAAATGAAATAGTAGAATTATTTTAATTTAGTGGAGTACAAATTGCTGTAAGATTGAAAATATAAAGTAGCCAACCAACGTTTGTGTTATTACGGGGTTAATTAATTGGCACCGAACAAATGTTGGTGGCTTGAGAACGAACTATCTCATCTGTCAGCGTCGTAAATGACTTTTGCTCATAGAATTTATATGTATACATACATATGAATTTATGGTCTTCGAAAGAAGCAAAACATTTATATATTTAGATTTATAAGCTACAATAAGATCGTTGAAAGTCAATCAAATTCTTTAAAAAAATGATAAATTAGGAATGCTAATAAAATAAAAAAATCGTTAAATTATAAAATTCACAGTTTACCAGAATATGGTATAATGTACTGTTGAATATAATTTAAAATTTACCTGTTGACTGATGTATGTGCCAACATTGTATTGACTACAATAAATAAATTTGGACGAATGTATTGTATCCAATATTTGTTCTTTACAATATAATATTAACACTATATTATGGTAATGTTTATGTACGGTAGTTATTTATACGTAAAATTCCAGCTGATTTAACATTTTGTTTTAACTTCCTTCCTTGTTCATGGTTATTGCATTACGCAGGTTGCAATTATCATTGAATTGTAAGCTATTGTTGTATCATAAAATATTACACGCGAACATTTAATTTTTTCACACATTTGATGACTATATAAATTTTTTTATTACATAACACCAATGTTTTAATTATTTTGTATATTGTTTGTTTTAATCGCAATGATTACTCAATATATGTTTGCTATAAAACTTATCATTATCATCAGCCTTAAATTGTGCAGTGCTGGACATAGACTTTATCCGAATTACGCCATCCTGTCTTCGGCTTGTCCAAACCAGCCCCTGTTAGCGACTTTTCGCATATCTTCACTCCACATAGTTGGAGGGTCGTCCTACACAATCAATGCAAATTTGTTATCAACTTTTTTAAGTTGGTTATACTCTGGATTTATTAGTACTCGTATTTTGATTGGAAAAAATATATTTTAGATACGTCATCATTACAAGTTATTTTTAAATACTAATAAGACGAAGGGATAAATAGAAAATAGACTTAGAAATAGCTATGGCGGATTTTTTATATGCATCGCATGTATTGTTTTTTACTCAAATGATATCACTATTTAACAATCACTATGTCCTACATATTATCTTAAGATAGAAGATGCTTAATTGATATATAATTTCGACCTCCAATTTGTATCTTATCTTATTCATGATGTTTATTCTTTTATCCATTGTATTTTCTGACGTATTAGAATTTATTTTATGTATGTATTTTTTTGTAGAATAACGCAACTGTTTTCCTGTTTGTAATGTTTTAATAATATGATGTAATTATTTAAATTACACAAATTCACAACGCTTGTTGAGCACATTAAAGAAACCTTTGAGTTGTACAACTTGTATTTGTAGTTGTCTATTATGCTAAACTAGCGCCCCGGCTCAGCTTCGCCCGGTTACAAATAGATTTCTGTACAATAATAAATGTACGTATTAAACATATAAATCTTCTTCTTGAATCACTCTTATCTATTAATAAAACCGCATCAAAACCCGTTGCGTAGTTTTAAAGAGCTAAGCATATAAAGAAGGGACATAGGGACAGAGAAAGCGACTTTGTTTTATACTATGTAGTGATGGTGCTTTTGGTGTGTGGCATATAATGTGATACAGTAGTAATGGGAATTATTGCTGTTTAAAATTAATGTCACCACCTTGTTATTTTTGAAGCCTTAGCATGCTCTATATTTCAGCTAGTCCTATTAGCTCCAGGTAATTTTTTCGTTCACAGAATTTGTGACCATATATGATTTTAACCATTTTTAGATCTAAAATTACACACAAAAATTTGAATGTTCAGTTTCTTTAAATAGGTTCGTAAAAAACTCACTTTTTCATCGATTAAACAAGATCATATAAAAATATTATCCAATCAGCTTTTTTTTTAGTTTATTTATATAACTTATGAAATATTATTATGGATTTCACTTGCTATTTGTGATAGGTATTGCTATTTATTCTAATACTAGGGATAAAGTATCAATCTGGTCTTTGAGTATACAGTTTATTTAATATCGTCTTGAATCTTAACGCACTTGGCATATTTATGGTTAAATAATACTAGGTAGTATTATTATCAAATATGGATGCTTCCATTTACAATAACAACAAGTTGTTGTTTGTCTCTTATATTTTTTTTAATTTACTGCAAACTTAGGTGGCTTAATATAAGATACGGGGATTGTTATTTTTTCGTAATCATCGTAGTTCGGTTTTGTACAAAATAAGTTCTTATTCACCTTTTTACCGACGCAAAATGATGACATTGGTGCTAAAGTGATAAAAAACGTTTAAACCCAAGTCACCTTAGCAATTATTGACAATACTTAGGTACGTAATATTAATGCACTGTAAAGTTATTTATAAGAATATTTTATTTCTTATCTCGAAGTTGTAAGGGTAATTTAGTTTTCAATCGACGGTAGTACGACAAGTTTCAATTACTATACTAGAATATTAAATGCCTTGAAATTAAGTTAGTTTTATACATTACACGGCTTAAAAAATAAATTTAACTTTATGAAGTTTTAGACTTAACTGTCGTCAAATGTCGTGATAAATTGATTAAAACTAAGTTTATTAGTAACATCGACGTGATCACATGAATATTAAGTGCTTTGTCATTTATTACACCCACAAGGTGGTCAGACGACCTGGTAAAGGTCGCGGGACGTTGCTGGATACAGGCTGCCTCCAACAGGTCACTGTGGAAATCATTGGGAGAGGCTTATGATCAGCAGTGGACTTTCTTTGGCTGATGGATGATGGATGATGATGTCATTTATTATGTCCTCATAGAACCTTTGTTCCTTCATTGCCCAACTTGGTTTCGATTCTCTATTTATAAAATTACGATAATGCTTAATCATTACTAAAAACTATTAAATACATAGACAACCACAAATTACATGCGAAATCATTACTACACTAACTTTAGTTTATAGGTTTACGCCGATTCCCCAAATAACTTGAATATTTTTTTTTTACGACTGCCTCGGTGGCGTAGTTGTACTAGAATACGGTTACAAAGCTGCAGTCTCGGATTCAAATCCCGGGTTGGGCAAAGTGATATTGGATTTTTCTATTCATTATCAGCTCAGAGTCAGGAATTTGTACCCGAAATGGCGATAGGCTCGCCACCTATCACATTGTGGGACGGAAAATGCAAGGCGAAATGTGGGTGTCCTTGGCATCTCTGCCTACCCCTTCTGGAAAAAGGCGTGAGTTTATGTATGTTTGTAAATATTTTTCTAAAGATAAATGTTGAATTTTCAAGGAGGAAACCATCATGGACCGACAGAGTGCTATACAAAGTGGTCGCAAACAATTACGAAAACGTAACTCTGAGAGCAGATATAGTGTCGTACAACCACATGCCGCACTACACGGTCAGCGATCACAAGCCTGTGGTCGCGCAAATTAATATTAAGGTCAGTATTAAACCATTATTTAATCATCTCACCAATATCGTGTTCCATTGCTTTGGTTGTAACAACCAATTGTTCAACAGTTTCACCAAGATTAAGTTACATTGCTTTGATTGTAACAACCAATTGTGCATTAATTTTACTAAGATTTATCACCATTGTTTTGGTTGTAACAACTACTTATTCAATAATTTCATCAAGATTTAGTTATGTTGCTTTGATTGTAACAACCAATTGTTCATTAATTTTACTAAGATTTGGTTTCATTGCTTTGGATGTAACAACCAGTTGTTCAATGATTTCATCAAGAGTTAGTTACATTGCTTTGATTGTAACAACCAATTGTTCATTAATTTTACTAAGATTTAGTTCCATTGCTTTGGTTGTAACAACCAATTTAACAATTTTACCAAAATTTAGTCCGATTGCTTTGGTTGTAACAAACTTTTCATCAAGATGTATTTCATTGCTTTGGTTCTGGTAACCAGATCGCGTATCATCTAAATTCTAATTTATTACATATCGTGCATTTGCATTTTGCATTAGATTTAGTATTTACATGTGATTCAATGGTAGTATTTCGTAGAATTAATTCTGTTTTTAAAATCCTTATCTATCATACCGTTTAATCCAGTAGTGGTTAATTTTTTATTTAGCTCGTACAATACAATTTAGTTTATCTTTATTGTCTGCTACTATTTTATTGTAGTTGTTGTTTTTTATAGTTATTTCCATACATATATTTAGGGTTCATTGACATTACATCTAGTTAATTTGATTTAGCAATTCTGTTGCGTATTTGTTTTCGTTTTACGCAAAAATTACTTGCATAGTGTTATTTGATGTTCTATTAATTGCATGTATGTTTTCTATATATGCATTTAAATATACATTTAGAATTATAGAACCGTGTTTTCTATCATCATCTGAAAACACTTCAAGTCAAATTACGTTTCAAACAACAATCATGACTAATATTTCAACATCATCAGCTGTAATTAACATATTAATTTGCTTGCACCGTGCACATTAGACGCGACACGGGTACACACTGTCGGTTCTCTCCGAGTCGCCTAAGGCGCCTAGATCTGGCATCAAAATGCGCTCTGCCATGATACCGCCCGAATCATTTGAAGATAGTGTGGAACCCCAGCATGTTGCTAACAAAGCTTCCGTATCATTACACTCCGCCCGATTTTACGTCGATGAGGTTGCAGAGGATGCAACCGCAGTTGAGGTAATGTTTGCACGCTTTTTAAATTTATTTTGATTGCCTTCTAGTTAGGTTAAGTTAAGGCTTCTGTTTAGCTAAGTTAGGGTGTACCGATAAGTTAATACGAATGATAAAGCTACTTCACGATAGTATGACCTGCTGTGTAAGTGTCAGTGGTGAGCAATCGGAAAAATTCCCTGTCACTTGTGGTGTAAAGCAGGGATGTGTACTAGCACCCACACTATTTGCTTTATACTTTTCCGCTGTCTTGAGGGAGACTTTAAGAACTAACACCGAAGGCGTACGTATACGTTATCGCATTGATGGCAGTATTTTTAACCTTGCAAGATTAAGAGCACATACCAAGGTATCATACGATCTGATTACCGAACTTATTTATGCCGATGATCTGTGTTTTGTTGCGGAAACCTGTACGGGTCTTCAGGAACTTCTATTTAGGCTTGACAGTGAATGCCGCAGGTTTGGCCTTAAAATTAACATCAAGAAGACAGAAGTTATGTCTATGAATGACGAGCGCCGTGCTTCACCAAACCTGCGGATTCAGGGTGAAACATTGACGCAGGTTGAAAAATTTAGATATCTTGGGAGCACTATAACTGCTAAAGGAGACCTTGATTCGGAAGTCAATAGCAGACTCGGCTCTGCAATGGCTGCTTTTGGCAAACTCCGACCTCGAGTATTCCTCTCCCACAACATCAAGTTGCGCACCAAAATTCAAGTATACATGGCTATAGTCTTGCCAAATCTATTGTATGCTTCGGAGACATGGTGTCTGTACCGAAAACACATCCGCACACTTGATAGGTTTCATATGAAATGTCTGCGTGACATAATGAATATCAAGTGGTCCGATCGCGTGCGCAACACCGAGGTTTTGCGACGGGCAAATGTCTGCGGCATGGAGGCATACTTGATGCGGCGTCAGTTGCGCTGGTGTGGCCACCTGTCTCGGATGTCTGAGACTAGGAAGTCAAAACGCATCTTCTTTTCTGAGCTAGAGACTGGTAAACGGAAAAGCGGGGGCCAGTTTCTGCGGTTTAAAGACGTTCAGAAAAGACACATGAAAAGATGTGGTATTGAACCTTCGCGGTGGCAGTTACTTGCTGAACAGCGGCCTGAATGGAGGCGCTATGTCCAGCAGAAGGTTCAAGCTTTCGAAAACGAAAGAAGGCGCGAACTTGACGACAAACGTGACCAACTAAAAACCAAACCGCCTTCAAACATCACCTACAACACCTATAATGGTATCCTCACGTGTCCTGTTTGCGCCCGCACATTTAAAGCAAAAATAGGATACATCAGCCATATGAGGAATAAACATTAAATATATAAGGATATAGATATTTATTTCTATATTTATAAGTATATATTTATTTTATGAGAACAAAAACCTTGTCACTGAAGCCGAACACGGCTAGGGTATATATATATATTAATTTGCTTGCACCGTGCACATTAGACGCGACACGGGTACACACTGTCGGTTCTCTCCGAGTCGCCTAAGGCGCCTAGATCTGGCATCAAAATGCGCTCTGCCATGATACCGCCCGAATCATTTGAAGATAGTGTGGAACCCCAGCATGTTGCTAACAAAGCTTCCGTATCATTACACTCCGCCCGATTTTACGTCGATGAGGTTGCAGAGGATGCAACCGCAGTTGAGGTAATGTTTGCACGCTTTTTAAATTTATTTTGATTGCCTTCTAGCTTGTTGCGGCATTATGAAAAGTATTGCAAATACAATGTCACAAGTGTATCAACATTCTGAAATTTATGTTATTGTATAATAGGAACTTCTGCATGTATTACATTCCTATAGTTTTAAGGCCTTATTGATAGATGGTTTATATACCCGATTAAGTCCATCAAAAGGTCAAGGTCAGGTTCAAAAGTCGATCAAAAGGAGCAATACATTCGTTAACTAAATAGGTGAATAAACTGTTTATGAATAAGATCGTTATTATATTTTTTTCAAACAACTAAAAAAATATTTATATGTACATTTATGATCTTATTTATCTTTCTTGACTTTGATAAAAAATAATACTTATGTGTATTATTCTAAGAGACTTAGAAATACATTCAAGTTACTTGTACAAAAAGAAGGCTCTACTGAACCTGATGTTAAGCCTAATTTAAGAAGAGTTTATAGTGTATCTTGTCTATCAATGCTATTCTATGTGCCAGACATACACTGCCTGATCCTGGATTGTGATAAACTTGCGCGACACATTGATAGATTTGATACCTCATATACAGCGGTGCTAATGAAACCTGAATATCAATAGGCTGGTGTGAATAATTGTTACACTCAAAATTGATCTTTGGGTTGCAAAGGAGTTCGGTGTTAAGCAATTTTACTTTTAAAGAAAATTGTATTCATAACCGTTAGTCAAATATTTTTAATAATATTGATTGAATAATAAATAATAATTATGTTACCAGGCGTTCTCCAACTACACCGAGAAGACGGTGGAATTCGCACCAATCAGAAGGATTTGGTACATCGGCGACGCGGACTTCAGAACTCAATGCACGCTCTCACATGACGTAGTGGTCAATTCTAATGACTGGATTGGTATCTATGATGTAAGTATACGTGAGTTATTAAAAAATATGTACAACATTATAGAGATAAAGTGAACGTATCACTGGGTCTTAGTATGCCACCCAATATAATCGACTTGATGTCTTGAAGGAAGATACGAAAACCTTTTGGGGAATATTCTTGTTTAAACAGAGAATGTCAAAGACAGGGTTTTATTTAGACATTTAGAAGAATAGCGGAACTGGCCTATTGCGACGGCAATCAAGCTAAAACAAACTATTTGTAACATCAGCAAGATTTGTAATTTATTTTGGATCTGTAAAATATCATGGGATCTATAAATTCATACGATTTTAAATTAATTCCACCACAATATTTAAAATCCTAACAGGACATTGTAAAAGCAAAGCAAACTTTTAAAAGCAATATTTAACACAACAATTATCTTCTTCCCAGGCGAATTTCTACAACCTTGATGACTACATAGCGTACGAGTACTTGGCTAAGGTGGGCCTCCCGGAGAAGCCGGCCGGTACAGGCCAGCCCAGGACCATCACCCTGAGCTTCCCGGTCGGCAGTGGGGTGAGGACGCCCGGCTTCTACCGGTTCATATACTTCAGTCAGCCTAATAACGACGTCAGAAGTGTGCTGGGTAAGTTTTTTTTTATTGCAATGAATGTAGAGACGTGCAAGCCGTTTGCCTGATGGTAAGCGATACGACTGCTCGTAAATAGTAGCAACATTCCACTGCGCTCGCCATCCTGAGACATAAGATAATATGTGCAGTCTGTCTCAATATGTCCAGTAGTCACTCTGGCTACAATGCCTTCAATCCGAAACACAACAGTGCTTTTACGCAGTGTTGTTTCACGGGAGAAATAGACATTGCGGTGGTACATACCCAGATGGCCGACAGGCCATATGTGACAACATATGAGAGACCTACCAGCAGTAAAAAGTTTTGGAATTCTATATACAGGGTGATATTGATATATGGTATTTAAACCATATGTTTCTAACCACCCCAGGCAACATTGTACCAAGTTTGAACAAAAACTGCTTGGTAGTTTTGTCATAAACGCGATTTTAGTTTTCAAGACTTTTGATCAACCTCTACCGATGCCGAGCCTTTTTACGGCTCAGGAAAGTTCCCGAACCGAACTGAACTTCAGTTAAGCAGTTAAAATACTCGTATTAATAAGGATGGCCAAAAATCATGAAAACTAAAATAAAGATTTTTGAAAAAAAGTACTCATATTTTTTTCAAATCATGTACAATGTCAGCTGGGGTAATTGAAAACATGTAAGTTAAAGTAAGTGCCATGTGTTAATATCACTCCGTATAAATACTGAATTTAGTTTTAGTGTCAGGGACACTTGTTAAATGGGTATTAAAATATAATAGATATTGAAACAATTTTACTAAAATTTAAATGTGTGAAGGCACCAGCTTAAGTAACTTCGACAATACCATACATAAACACGACATTTTTAACAGATAAAGCCTTGTTGTGTCTCCACAACTACATATGAATCATCTCCTCCCTTGTCGTTCCTCTATCTAATACAAAACCGATCTAAACTAATAGCGTAACCGTCGAATCTCGTCGGAGGAATGAAATGGTCGGGGACCCAAAAGCTGGTAGCATTATCGTAACTATCTAGATAGCGAGGATCACACGTGAAAAGGTGTGCGTGGTGGCTTGTGGGTAAACGGACTAGACGCGATTGCCAACATGTTCACGGTGGTCGTGGGTTCGAATCCCAGGGCACACCTCTGACTTTTCGGAGTCATGTGTGTATTGATAGTCAATCACCATGCACTAAAACGGTGAAGGAAAACATCGTGAGGAAACCTCCATTCCATAGCGATTTATAAAAATTATATGGTATGTAAGTCCGCCAACCCGCACTAGGCCAGCGTGATGGCCTATATGGCCTAACCATTCTCAATAGTACTGTCGTTTGTAGAGGAGGCCCGTGCCCTGCAGTGGGACGTATATGGGCTGATACAGAAGACACATGAAATTGTTATTATAATATTTTTATAACTGACTATACCCGATAATAACCTCATAAATTTTCATTCTTCACCAGGCATATCAGAGCCATTTGAAGTGAGCAGCAAAGAGGACCAACTGGTCACAATAGACCCGTGCGAGCAAGCCTCCACATCGACCTCGCCAGGTCGGTCCAAACCCTCCACCGCCACTAGCGACATCTTCACGGACTTCACCGGTCTCGATGTGACGAAGCTGTCGCGCCACTTCTCCAACGACTTGAGTATCGACTGACTAAGGAGCTACCTGCCCGGCTCGCCGGCGACCGCGCGACGCCACACGTAGACTGTGCTGTGTATGTAGGTATGTGATTGGGATTTTTCAGTTGGATGTTTTGGTTTTGTGCGGAAAGTATAGCTTGGATAAGGCAAAAACACCCTAACGAGTACATAATAGTAAGCAAAATAAAAAAACCCTAACGAATACAAATTAGAATGTAATCTTTCTAAATAAATTATGACAAATGAATCTATAAAATTATAGAATTTTCAACAATTTATGTCACTCTAATCGATTACTAGGTTTACTAATGGGTTGATGATTTTAGTCGATGATTTAATTGAATTTTATATTAAAAGTTCGTGTCGTTTGTTTAACTCCTTGTAATGTAAACAAAGAACCGCATTGCGGGTCACGTCAGTTTCGCGTCAACTTTGATGTTGTTTGACGAGCCGCAGTGCGGTTCGTCCGACAGTTCCAGGATTAACAGAAACGTCAATTTCACTTTGACAGATACAAGTGACAGATGACACAACAAAGACATAGATAATATACAAAAAGAAGCAAATAAGCATACCTGTCATCCTTCTGTTGGTTTCAATTATTAACACATCGACTTTCACCAACCCGAGTTTGACTGAACACATGAATGATTTTGCCTATCAGGCTATACTTTCTGCACTTTCAACGATAGACGGCAAATACTGTGCGAACGACTTTTGCCACATATGGCATGTGATTGAAACATTCATAGACATTATTGCAGTGTCACAATTATTTTTAATCATTTTAACATTTCACAGTACCTGTTAAGAGATAATTATGTTTTATGAGCGTGTGTGTATTCATGATGAGTTATGTTTGAATAGAAATTTACTGTACATTTCCATAATGTCCTTTGACTGCGTATTCGGTGATGAGGTGCAATAATATTTTAAAATTCCCCTTTTCGGGTGTAATCACTACTTACGTGCTAATCTATGGTCCTTTTTTGTTTTTGTAAAACCTACGTATTGGTACCATTCCTGTTTACAATAAATTTTGATGATTTAAAATAATATTTGACGCTTATTTTTATATCTTAAATGTCTCTATATTATTTTCTTACAAAAAATGAATACATACATGTTTTTAAAGTCAATATTTGATCATACATTCTGTAGATTGTATGCTTTATCAAATTAAATTTATTTGCCATGTAAAGATGTAACTAGTCGCTTGCCTGCAAAGCCCGCATTAGACTTTTTAATCTATGGTAAGTGTTACCAGTTTAGAAGTTTTGGTTGTGGGTAGTAGAATTTTGAATACTTTTTTGTTAACGTACAAAGTTTTTGAATAAGGAATAATTTATTTTTTCTATTTCTATTATAGTTAAAATCACTTCTAAAAGTATTTTCTTTTAATAAATATATTATCTTTTTTTTTATCTGGTCACATTGGTTGTTAATTAAAAGTAGTTGATAAAATATAAGACCAAAATTTATCATCATGTATTTGAAAATATTTCTTATGAATGTATCTACAAATATTGTTACTAAAGAGTGTTCAGACAATTAGTTCCCAGTGTAATGTTTGCTATATTAAACTTATTGGCGAGCTTCTATATCTATACAATATAATGAATTAAGTATGTATCATGCTTGATAAAGCCTACGAATCGGACAACTATTTTGTGTCGGGTTTCAATTTAGTACTGCGACCAAGCAGATGCCGAATTTTTATCTTGTAGAAAAAAATACCTAACCTCTATGGTAGTCTAAATTTGTACAAAGTTTCAGAAATTCAATATCCAGTGCTATACGTGAAAAAATTAGGTGCGTGAACCAAAACTTTCACAATATATACGACCATTTTTCATTTCAACCAACGTCGCATGAGCATGCTTTGTACTGTAGTGTAGAAAAGTATTATATAGTACTGACAGATTCATAAGTGACAAAATATTTTTCAAATGCTACCATCGATAGATGGATAGTATTATATCTGTGTATTGATAAGCTATAGTGTCTATCACTATGCAGAATGTAAGGTTTAACGAAGGAGTTATCAATGAAATGTATTCAACTATTCGATTCTAGATTTGAATACAATATGACATACATGCCCTTTCTATTAAACTTTCTATTAAATTATCAGTTAAAATATTTTATTTATGAATACATATAAAACATCAGTGTTTTCCTTCGTGTTGCATATTCTAGAAAATACTAGAGACATGCGCAGTTACGTCACAAATATAGATCAAGTAAGGTGGTAGTTAAAAGTTATCCGCACGTTGTGAGATATCTTTTTGTGAATATTTGCTTCAGTATTCTTTAGAATATAATTAATTTCATGCAGGTATAAATTACTGCGTGATTAGATAAGTCCTTCGTTTAAACTTACACCCTGTATAAAATGAGTGATTTTATTAGTACAATTTGTATATTGATAGTGCAATTCTAACGGCTTAATATTCGGGTGTATGTCTTAATGAGGTGAAGTTTTCGACGTGTAGTATACTTGTATGCTATTATTGTAATTATTATAAGCATTCCTATATTGGCACAAGTTATTTTTACTTTTTTGTTGGAGAAAATTATTTTAAATTTTTGCTTAAAAGACGCGGAGTACAGCGCTGTATATTTGAGAATAAAAAAATAACTTATTACAATCTATAGATCGTCTATGGAATTAAGTCACCGAAAGCGCTGTTGTGCAAAATAATAAGAATTGTATTTTTTTTTTAATATTCTATTAGAATACAATGGAAATGTTATTTTCATTAGATTACGAGTATATAAGCTCGTTTACATTATGAGAGTATATGATAAACGATGTGTTAAACATATTTTTTTACTTTTATTTATAGTTCCTGAATTTGCCACAAGCTGGCATATGGTAGATGCGCTGTAAATTTAATTTTATAATAAATGTACCACATTAATAAATTAAATCATTTAAATGTAAAAATAGCGGTTTGTTGTACTTTAGTGGTTTACCGTTTTGGTAATTGTTATCGGTGTTGTGTAAATAATAAAATGTTAAATTTTGATTTACATTACCGTATTTTTTGATTACTTGCCTTTATGAGATTAATGCCATGTCAATATTTTCGTATAGCATTTAGTTATTGATAAAATTGTCAAGATAATGAACCCATCGAAATGTTTTTTTTTGTATCAATTTTGTTTTTGTTAATTCAATTTCAAATAGATAATGTCTGTTGTAATATGTAGTTGTGTTGTACAATCCTTACTAATATTATAAAGGGTAAAGTTTGTATGGATGTTTGTTACTCTTTCATGAAAAAACGGCTCAACAGATTTTGATGAAATTTGGTATAGTGATAGCTGACACCCTGGATTAACACATAGGCTACTTTTTATCCCGAAAAATGTAGTGTTCCCGTGGGATGAGTCAGGAAACCAAATATACATATTTTCTACTCTTTCAAATTCAAATTGTTGGCACGGGATGTCCTCTCCTACGGAAGGGAAATATAGTCGACGGCACGCGGGAAATATAGTTAGTAGACACGCGAAATAATATGTTCTTGATGTGGATTGGACTCAAAAACTATCTGCACCCGGGCGAAGCCGGCCCGACCGTATTAAAATAAACGACTTAATTCATTTTTAAATGTATTTCATGTATAAGAAATCATAATCAAACTTTCTTTTTTTTAAATAAGAATTCGAAAGGTATACTGTTTATACCGTCGTCGGAAAGGTTCAAAGCGCTAGTATCCTTAGTTACAAAGCACACTAATTATGCTTAGTCCGTAGGTATACGTTTTTTTGCCGATAATAGGCCACGATTGTGGGTGGTTTCGAAAATAGTCTATCGTGCTGCTTGGTCAGAATTGATAGCCTTTTGAATTAAAATCGCTATATTCATTGAAAACCAAAGAATAGGCTTCAACCCTTACTAATAATGTATTTTCTAACAAATAAGTTAAGTAACCACAACACCAGTCAGCTTATACCAGTGCTTTCACTCTTTCTGACAGTAAAAAGATTTTAAAATTAAATGCAGTCACTTAATTCATCGCATACTGAAGGCCATGGGAAGAGTAATGCTCACGCTCACGACTTTTGAATATAGATATTCAGATTTTATTATTACATCGCATTTTTGGTCTTCATAATTTATTTTCCTTTTCATAAATTGCTAATCTTTACTCATCACCCCAGTATCTAATATAACATGGTATTTTCGTTCAAACGTACAATTTTCATTTTATTTGTGCATGTTGCAACGATGAAAGAAAGGAGGTTGACCAAAAATTGTTGTATGCGGAAATGAGTAGTCAGTTGTGAACATTCCACACGATTCCATAAAAATCAAACAGAATACCCGCTAAAGAAAGACAAAATATGAAATGGTCATAAACGGCGAACGTGTATGAAGAAAATAATGACAGTTAATGAAAAGAAGGAGGTAGGTATGTACTAATGTATGGACCGTGAAACTATACTTATTACTTTGAAAAGTAGGCAAATAATTTGAATCAAAATGCCAGCGACGATAAAAAAAAATGTTACTTAAATATTATTTTCGAAAGTTTTCAATGTATCGACTCATCGTTCGACTGGTCCTAAATAAATTAATCTGAACACTTGATATGCTATCTTATAAACTTCATTCATCATTAGTTGATATGCAATAATTTTACTTGAATGAATAAAGTATTTTACGATTTACATCTCCTGGTAAATAAACATCGGCATCAATTATAAATAATAATTAATTCTCTACTCAAAACACCACATAGTATACAAAATAAGACAATAATCCTGAAATATAAAAATTAAAGTACTACAATCGGCTTGTAAATCGTAAATGGATGCCTTTTATTGAGGAAAAATAATTGTGTATTCACTACGATTTTTGTGTGATGCCAACAAATATCACTTCAGTATGCGTTGGATAAAAAATTCTCAGAATCGATAATATTTGTTTAACACGTTTTTTTTTTTGAGGAAAATGTCTCGCGACATTTGGCTTATCGCCCGAACGAAGTTGGATCAAAATCACATCGGCTCAAAATAAGCTCACGTGTATTTATAAAACGACAATAATAGTAGATGTTTAAATATAACCTTTTGTAAGCCAAATAATGGCCGTCCTTATTTTGATATTCTGGTTCATTTTTAAAGAGACAGACAATCGTGTATTTTTATCATGTGTAATACTTGCACATACTTGGTGTAGTGCTGGTTTATTTATGTAAAAAGAATTGATTATTTCTAACTAGTTAACACTTTGTTATTATTAGTTGGTTGATAGACTAAAATATAGTTATGAGGTGTTTGGAAGACAACTCTTGCTAAACCTAAATCCAACACCAATTTGGTACGACAAAGTAACCATACTCCTGTAGCGAAGTTCAGTGTAATCAGGAATAACTGGTGAGATACGATTTTCGCCGAAACAATAATTCCTGTCTTCCCTTTATACATATAACTAGGCGAAATTCTAAATAATTTACAGTCATTCCAGTACAGCGGTATTGCACCGGTACCTAGATATTTGCAAGAGCATACACTTGCCTTAAAAGCTGGAAAAACGAAGACTATCAGTCTGATCATCAGATCAATCTGAGTCGATGTTCATACAATAGCCGAATAATTATTATCGCCAACTACCTATTCATATATTTTTACCCGCATATAACGTTGAAATAAAACTATTTTTACGGATTTTATCGCGATATTGGTTTAATTTTTTGACTTGCCGATCAATTCAATTTCAAATTCGCTATAAAATCATTCGCGTAAATCTAAGAAACCATTACGCAGTAACTTACCTTTCGAAACGGTAAGGTCACTTTGTCGCGCCAATATGGAAATAATTAAAAACAAATTATCAATTCGAAAAATAATTAGGTACGTTGCCTAATTTAACCAAAATCGCATTCCCTTTAATCGATTTTTATAAATTTTTGATTATTCGCAACATTTAGCACCGAGAGGTTATGTTTCTCTAGAAATTTATAGATGTAAAATTTTTATTCATATTTTGTGATCATTAGAAAAATGAGTCGTTTTCGAACAGAAAATTTATCTTTTTACTTCTGTCCTCTTTGTACTTGTAACTATTTAGATGTTAGTGAAATATTTACATATATCTATTTATATTTTTAATGTACAATTTTGTAATAATCGAGATTGCATAGTAACAATATATGTGAATTTATGCAACACGTTTTTGCATAGTAAAAAGCAAATTCATATTTTGCAGTCATTCGACTTAGTAAAACGTGTATTTTCAGTCTACAAAAAATTATTAGGAGTTTATGAAATCGTCGTATTTTTTAATAAGGTAATTTTAAAAAATTTCGTTAGCTTTGTAATATGCAGAAACGTGTTGATTATAATATGGTTCTATAGTGCCAGTCTCCTATATATTGGTGTCTACTGTATAAATCTTTATAACGATATATTAAACCCCGATGTATATTGTACGTTTGTACGTTTATGTACTTAATCGAGCACCCATTACAAGTTAGTTATATAAAATGACCGAGAGTGACAATGCAAAATGCATATAAACGCAATAAATTGTAGTTTAATATTTTTTCTTTTATTTATGATGTAATGTTTTATAATTATACAACATACATACAACATTTAAATCGTCATTAGACAAGAAATAGTTTGATTATGCACCTGTACAAAACGTTACATCGCTGAACAATTGAAAACGACAACTAAATTTCGCTTTTAATAATTTCAAATACCGGGTATCTCAAGACTGCTACCGAAAACGAAGCCGGGTGATAGTTTTAGTGACTACAAACACAATGCAACAGAAAAAGTTGCAAAATATATAATAGTTAAAAAAAACTAAAATACACGCTTTAATAAGATATACAACTAAAAAAGTGAAAATAATTGATACTGAATTTAAGATAAGAAAATGGAGTAAAATACATATATTTTATAGTTACAAAGCGTGGGGTGCAGGAGGATAAGTAATTGTTGTAAACACCCCACGCTTTGTAACAATAAAATATATGTATTTTACTCCATTTTCTTATCTTAAATTCAGTATCAATTATTTTCACTTTTTTAGTTGTATATCTTATTAAAGCGTGTATTTTAGTTTTTTTTAACTATTATATAATTGTTTTGACTAAAAACATCCATCTACGGCTGTATTTCCAATCAATAACGCCATCTGTTGGTCAGTAGTAACATTTGACACTTGAAGAATACAATGTTAACGCCATCTAGCGCCATCTATTAGTCAGTAGCAAATTATGTTCATCTATACGCCACCTAGTGGTCAGTAGCAATGGTCATCAATTATAAGAATAATTAATCCTGGCGAATCTAATCAGGATAATTATATATTTTAATCGAATTATTGTATTGTCATCGGTCTTTGACAGGTGTGCAAAATTTGAACGAAATCTGGCCGTTTAAAGTGGGTCAAAATCGCGCCCAAAGAAGTCGGTTACAAACAAACATACAAGTGAAGCTAATATAAAGCGTGTAAAAAAGCGACATTTTTTTTTTTTAAATTTTTTTCCTATGGCCATATTTGGGTGGTAAATACATTTTTTTCCTAAAATAATAGTGTATACCCTTTTATTTATAAATACTCTAAGGTATAAAAGAGTTTAAATTATTATTTTAGCAAAAACTATGGATTTACCACCCAAAAACGACGATATTTAAAAAATCATAAAAAATAATTGTCGCGTTTCTAGGCGAAATTTTTAATTGCATTGTGTTTGTAGCCACTAAAACTACCACCCGGCTTCGTTTTCGGTAGCAGTCTTGAGATACCCGGTAGATAAATACAATCGAATTATATAATCGCGAAATTGAGGAGGGACTGTATGTTCGTTCCATTCCCTCGAATTTCTAGCAGAAAAAAGCCGTGAATGGAGACTGCTACGGATAGGTGGAGCGGCCCTTTATTGACAGTATAAGCTAGGAAAATAAAAGAGCCTAGTGTGGAGAAAAACAGAAATTACGAGCAACATTTTGACTTTAAACACTTATCTGAACCGAAACAATTGAGTTAGTCAGTGTTTAATGCTTCTTTTAACCTCTTCTTTGGTGGCGTAGTTGTATTACGGTACGATTAAAAAGCTGAGGTCTCGGGTTTGATTCCCAGGTCGGACAAAGTGATATTGGATTTTTCTATTATCAGCCCGGAGTCAGAAATTTGTGTCCGATATGGCGACAGGCTCGTCTCTATCATATCGTGGGATGGCACACACAAGGTCAAACGTGGGTGTCCTACCACCTCTGCCTACCCCTTCAGGGAAAAATGCGCGAGTTTATATATGTATGTATATGTTTTCACCCTCGATTTCCCCGTAACGCCTTGAATGCTATTTTGCATGAAGAGAAAACAACACCAATGTAATCATGGCCACCAAATTAGTGACAATTAGACTGTAGATACTACATAGCAAGATTAGCGTCCAAATACGAAACATCCCGGATTCGTGTGAAATAATGTGTTTACAACATGTTAAAGTCAAGTTCAGTAATATCGACTTTTATTGATGATTAATTGTAATGCGATTTATTTGTTGTGTGGTTTGCAATGTCACTCTCAAAATTACATTCGACCATTATTATATATTTAGTTATTTAATTGTATATGGTAATGTTAAGATGTTACCTCTTTATCGCTTGCCATTAAACGTATAATAATTGTGATTATAAGTATGGTTTCCTCAATGTGTACTTGTATGTTAACATATCGGTTTCGCATATAGTTAATGATGTAAATGTTAATGTTAATGATGTAACATAAATATAAAATGCATATTCACAATATCCATATCAATGTGTCTATATCTATATACCAGTTAACTACTCTTGTGAAATGTAGAGAAAGGTAAAATTATAAAGCCCGAATCAATTTACGCAAAACAAACTTGTTTGAACAACACTTCGCTGTAAACGTGTCGTGATTCGGCTGCATTTCGAAACCAATTTAATTTTGTAGTACAAAGTAATTAATTTATAGTTGTCACAACGCTTGTGTTATAATGTGGGAATAGAATTTATTTAGTTGGAAATATTTTGTTTTATTTCAATACACCACATTACGCGTACCGATATCGCGTATCGATGTCACGCATTTATCAAGCAAATCATTTCACGATAAACTACGGAGGAAACGAAGGCGCGGCGTCGATGTCGAATGCCGCGCTCGTAGTATCCGCTCCGTAGCGTTATCGGGAAAGCGCGGGAAAACCTCGTCGAGGCGCGCTCGCTTCAGTAGGCTCGCGCCCTCCGACAGACATGGTCGCCTCCACGCGCGCGCTCCGCCTGCTGCTCGCGACACTCGCGCTCGCGACCGCGCGCGCCCACCTGCCCTCGCACGACAACATACTCAGGATACAGTTGTGGGACGCCGAGGGCCTGTCTCGGGAACCCATCACCACGGTCGCACCCCCTGCCACCAAGCGGCACAAGTTGCAAGTGAACTTGGATTCGCTGTACAACGCGATGCTGGAGGAGAGCCACGGCGGTGGGTTCGGCCGCTTCACCCGGCACAAAGTGAGGCACAAGCGGCGGCGGACCCGGCAGAGCGGCTCCGAGCTGCCGTGGAAGTTCCACGCCGGCTCCGAGCTGATGAACGTGGCGGTGTACGAGTACGACGTGCCGTGGGCCGACATCGAAGGGAACGCTGCCGGTGGTACTGTGAGTGCAGTGAGTGAGAGTGGCAGTTCGAGAGTGCACGAGGAGCGGGACGTGGCGCCGCCGATGACGCTGCGCCAGCCACCCGACGAGGTAATGAGCGAGGGCAAACATTGTGGGTGTATCGCCTTTCATCGTTATCGTCGCCCCGAGGTGGTTAATAGCCATTCACTCAACTGATAGCCTGCCGGCGTTGCCGTAGGGATTTCTATTCACCGCTCCCTTTCAGAACTCCCCCTGGGCGACGATGCGTTTGATAAAAGTGAATGCCCTTCATTGTTTTTAAAAATATTTTTTCAACCGGTGCATGTAGATTGTATCGCCGCGGCGAGCGCGGAGCAAATTCAAGGCGAGATCGGCTCTCGCGGCGTCTTATCAGCGGATATCAGCTTGCGATTCAATGTTTATGTTTATCTACCTACCTACGTATCCAAAATTTTCAATATAGATCGTCCAAAATTAACTTTATCAGGAAGTTACGTACAGATAGCAAAAATTGTTTTTATTACATAAAGTTATGCCAACGAAAAAACTTTGTTACGTACTATAATATCAATGTTGTATGCAAATCTGCCCAGCCGTTATCTAATAGCAAGGAAGTAAATTATCGATAACGTAAAGGTATTTATCGAATTCCTATAGACTACGAAGAAGGTGAATACGGCGGCGATAATGTTGAGATAAAATCGGCTTTCGAATTCTTCGCCATAGCAACGATGTTTGGAATTTAGAGTAAACGTTAAAGAAGCAACTTAGCACAAACACTTTGTAATAAGGAAGTTCGAGTTTTTACGTACTATCACTCCATAAATGTAGGAGCCGGTGTTTTCCTTCAGCTCGAACGATTTATTACGAGTTTGTTCGCGGTTGGTGAGATGTAATTTTCTCTGTGTCGAGTTGCAAAGACTCCTTCATGTGTATTAAGCGCTCTAGTTCTTTGTATAGATTTTGATTAAGATAATTCAATTCAGTTGCTATGAGCACGTAATTAAATGTTACAAGCGATACTTATGTAAGATCCATTGCACGCTTGTTATTTAACAGAAAATTAACTATATTTCTGATATTCTCGGTTTAATTAGATTAACACCAGGTCGGAAATTTTAAAGCATATGCACTTCATACGTTTAATATTTATCCTCTACAACTATCGTGTAGAATGGTTGGTTTGTTGGGATAAATATGCTTTGATGTTATACGGATGAAGTTATTGAAAAAAGTCTTGTTAAAAACATAAGATGAAAAAAATCACTAATGTGTTTTTATAACATGGGTACGATGAAATTACAACAACGTAGAATATGAAAAAAACTAAATTATTTGGTTTGAAAAAAAAAAAAGAAATGTTCCAGGATGTAATAAAAAAAGGTCTACATAATTCTTTACTTTTATACATAAATTTTCAAAGATTATTATGATCTTAAAGATATAAAAAAATAAATAAAAGAAACCAAAACGAATACTCATACTAATTACTAAACAGGCAGGCATGAACGCACGTATACCAAAACAAACTATTCTTGAAGAAAACAGGTTTAAAATTAGTTTCACAATGATATGACCGATTCTTGCTGTCCGACCTTTCGGCCGATAGTTAACCTTTTGCGAAACTAACTAGGGTGCGCCGTGCAAACACTAAGGGTTGCCCTGCACCCAGAATAAAGATGCATTTTTATAATTTTCTATACAAAGAGACTGAATATATTATTTATTTAACAAAAAGTTACATACATAGGAACTATTGTAGTGTCCGGCAAAACTGTACAAACAGTTTGTTCAGGATAAATAAATACATTGACTTAAATTATACTAAATATATATTTTATATTACACATAGTTGCAGTATATTATAAATAGTTGAACTTTTGCGTTAAGGAACGTGTCTATTTGTGTAACCGCCAGTTCGAATTGGGTATATACCTCTTTGTGTTGAAAAAAAAATTCATAAAATAAATGAATAAATTAATAATTAACTACACTTGGCGGTGAATATTACTAACCAGATGAATTATTAGACAAATTAAAAGAATGTAGATAGGTATCTAGTTACTAGTATACTGGGTATCTCAAGACTGCTACCGAAAACGAAGCAGGGTGGTAGTTTTAGTGGCTACAAACATAATGCAACTAAAAGTTTCGCAAAGAAACGAAACAATTATTTTTTATGATTTTTTAAATATCGTCATTTTTGGGTAGTAAATCCATAGTTTTTGCTAAAATAATAATTTAAACTCTTTTATACCTTACATTATTTATAAATAAAAGGGTATACACTATTATTTTAGGAAAATAATGTAATTACCACCCAAATATGGTCATAGGAAAAAATAACAAAAAAAATTGATCCTTTTTTTGCAACTTTTTCTTTTGCATTGTGTCTGAAGTCGCTTAAACTTCCACCCAGCTTCGTTTTCGGTAGCAGTCTTGATATACCCTGTATAACGGCGAAGGAAAATATCGTGAGGAAACCTGCATACAACAGCGAAAGTCTGCCAACTCGCATTAGGCCAGCGTGGCAGACTATATGCTTCAACCACTTATAATCGAACTCTCGATTGTAGAGGAGGCCTGTGCCCTAGGGCCCTACTATATTAATCCGAAACGAAGTTCGAAACTGCGGATGATCAAAGTTTATATACGATACGAATGTACCTACATATACTTATGGTCGTTATTGACATATGGTCGTAACCATAGACTTATGGTTATGATGTACGTTATACAAATTCCAAGTTTCACAGAGTCGATACATTCGTATCGTATAAAAAACCTCGATTGTCCGAAGTTCCGAACCTCGTTTCGGATGAATATAGTAGGGTCCCTACAGTGGGAGGTTTATGGGCTGATACAGACCTAGTCTATACAATTTGGATTTTGGAGTATTGACTGGTTTGGTGTGACAAATTATTTCGCCGTATTATCAAGAATTATTATGAATGTGGTATAAATTTAATAAGTAACAATAACAAATAACAAGCGTTTATTTACAAATGACATAGTTTCGGTCTACATTTCTGATATATTCAATGATTTTTCCTGTTAACAAAATACCTAAAGTGTTTTGGGTAAAGTCGCAAGAATTTATTTAAACTTGTAATATATATATGTATATATTAGTGGTTAAAATATAGTATATGCACTTTTCTAATGGATATGTATGCAATTTGAGTAATCAGCAGAGTTGTTTACTGGTATGTTTAAAACTCCTTTAATAAGTAACTTGCAAACAATATTTAAATACTGAATTTACATACTAAATATTTTATATCCGACCGCGTTTTTTCTTGGAAAATATCAGATATATTAGACTGCCTCTTTGGCGCATACGGTGAGACGCCGGTTGTGAAACGTGAAGCCGCGGGTTCGATCCCCGCGCCGAGACAAATATATGTTAATACACAGGTATTTTTTTCGGGTCTGGGTGTTTTATGTGACTGAAAAGTCTCTCGGAGTTTTTTACACGCACGATAAAAGACTCGATCTTAGTGTGGGGTCTGAGCCATGCATGTGATTGTTAAATTATTTTATCTATTTGAATATTGCATTATTTTGACCTCGTTTAAAAAACCATTAAAATGTATCAATTCAAGGAAAATAGTTATTTTGAGCAGTAATAATTAAGTATTTCATTAATCAAACTAATTAAATCTTATATTTCGTTCTTTTGATTTTATATTTTCCGCTTAGCCTAATAACGAGTGGTTTCTAATGTCACATAAGTAGTAAAATAAAAATAAAAACCTATCAAGTACAAAAATGGTATTCGTTTTATGCATTATATCAAGTTGAAGTGATTGGAAACTTGTTTCATTTATATTATCGCATTTTTAGTCAGAATTTTGCATAAATTGCAAATCTAAGAGCGTTTAGAGTCTACTATGCTTGTATTAAAACATGTAACAATATAATTTATTGCTTTTATAATAATGTCAACTATTTGTTCATTATACTTGTCAACCCATTTTGAATTTTACAAAATTCAGAGTATATTTTTCTGCTATATTTAACTGTATTAAAAATGTATCGTAATATTAAAAGAACTATACTTTCTATAATGTTTACTGTGTTTCAATGATAAGTAACAAACGTTACACTACAAAATCATACGAAACATTCGTATTAAATATATATTTTTTTTAATTTCCGCAACGACAGTCCACGTTTGGGTTACCCGATCCAACTTAGTTGGTTTGGTGTACGCTGAAATAATATCCATTATAGTAACCACATCCAACATGTTTACTATGGCTCCAACAAATCATGCCAGTTTACCATAAAAATGTACTGTAAATGTATTCCTCATGGAGATTAACCCGCTTATTAAATCATGACTGGTTTATAAACAACCAGGATTAGTTGTGGTTCAGCAAGAATTGACACAAGTACTAACAAATCCAATAAGTTACTAGTTTGGAACAATTACCTAAATTAGCAAAAGGTAATCGCAATATCGTAATCTGTCTCACCTATACTTATACTATCAGATACAAAGTCACTCCCATGCCAATTTAAAACATACGAATATCCAGGTTTGAAAGACACATCCGCGTAGGCTCTCCGCCCAGTTCGCAGCCCTGACCGCGTCACGCCCGCCGGCCGCAGTCGTCGGCGCCAATCAACCGGAAATTAGGCACAAATCAATAATTTCCTTGCCAATACTGTCCACTGCACGGCGTTAATGGACTCTGATTGACTAGTCGCGTATCATACCGGTTATTGATGAATGATGACTTATCCGCTACTTTTAGTTCGGATTTCGATTTGTTGGCTGGATGGGTGGATTGTATGTTGTTTGATCGCTTCGGGATTTGGGATGCTAGGAAATATCGCATTTGCAATCAATTTTGATACATGTTGCTCACATGCCATTTTATTTTAGAAACGTAGTGTTTTTAATACCTGTACATCATAATTACATTCTTAAAGGCTTAAAAAACAACATCTATCAATATGATATACTGGCCATTGCTTCAAAAATAGTCTATAAGTATTATTTATCAACAATTTTTTTTGTACTGCATTACCACAGTAATAATTTAAAACAATTACACTACATTTGAATTTACGGTCTCTGTACCATGTAACACATTTACTGTGGTCATAATTACAGGGTGTTCAACCGCACAGATTTCATCCCGTAAGCGTATTTGGGATCAAAATCTGTCCTACCGGCTTAGTGCTGTTTGATGTATGGCGAAGTTAAGTTTGTGGCTAGTTTAGCGTTAGTTTAGTTCTTAGCTCTTTAGTTATAAACTCAGTAAAGCCTGTTTTTACATGATAAAAATAACGTGAACTGATAAACTGTTGCTTAATTTGGTAGAGGGATAGAAAAATGAAGTGCGATATTTTTGGTTTGAATAATATGGTGATAGTACAGTCTATGATATTACTTAGTAAGTCATAACTGAATCGTTTATTAAGTAAAAGTAAATATTGTGTTAAGTTTGGTTTTAGTATTTACTATACATATAAACCTTCCTATTGAATCATTCTATCTATAAAAAACAACCGAATCAAAATCCTTTGCGAAGTTGTAAAGATCTAAACATACACAGGCATAGACAGGAGGGAAGCAACTTTGTTTTATACTATGTAGCGATAAGTACAACATTTCGTGCGTGTTTAAAAAACCTTCCCAATTTAACAAAATTTATTCCGCATCACCACAAAGTCAGGTTTAATTAATTAAGTAATAAAGGGATCAAGTGTAATTTAATGTTCCCCACAGCACACTTACGGATACATTTCAAAGGGTTGTAATGTGCGGTCCGTGCTGTTTCCTAGGGTTGTAGTTGTTCTATGTTCATTAAGCATAATTAAATTATCAACTGATAATTACAAAAATGTACACTTTATTTATCGCACTATATAATATTATAATATGCAATATAGTTAGCAGTTCCAATCTTCACTCTTGAACAAAAAAAATGAGCATGGACAGATTGTGTGGTTCACTTACTTGAGTCGGTCGTGTTATGAGAAGAGAGGGTTAGATCCCCACACTGCGAAAAATATTCTCGTGCTCCACAATTATTTGTTTCGCATTGATTATTGTGAGACAAAAATGTCACATAGTTTCTTATACCAGCATAAGGCTTGGTGTCTTACTTTGGGCTTCCAAAGACTAATATGCGACTGTTTGGTGTATTAGTATGTATTTATTTGTTAAGGAAATACGTTTATAAAAATATATTAAAAATAAATACTCATTGTGATAGTCTGACGTCAGCCTAGTCGGGAAATTACTCAATGCAGACCGAATACCGTGTTTCCAATACCACATTCACACAACGCTATCAAGGTTTATCTACACTCGTAATCAGAATCTCACGAATCAGCGCGATTACCAAAGCGACGATTAATTCATATCTTTGAATATGATGTAATAGGCATATTGAAGATTCATTTCATGACCTAAATAAATGAACGGACTTTGTAAAACTGAATTATTTGTGTATCAAAACAAGAACATTCATAATCCGTAATTGTCAGCGCAACTTTACAAATTAATCTTAGTTAAGACAATGATAAAATTGAAATACCATTTTATGTGCCAAATTAAACCCATAAAACAGAAGCTATAACTTTAATGTGGTTTTGATAGTAATACCTCCACAATCGGGACTAATTCCAATAGAGAAATTGACCAAAATTCTGAAACTTTACGATCATTTAAGCATATTTATAAGTCGATCATTTCCAGTTTATTGTTCTAATAAAAATCTTTATGAAATGTTGGAGGCCGTAAGAAAACCGTAAGCTGGAAGTAATAATATCCCATTTTGCGACGCGATTGTGAGAGGGAAAGGTAATTCCTTAGTGAATCAAACATCTGCCTTTGAAATATTGTCAGTCGTCAACAAAAATAATTATCTCTGCCTGGTCCCTAACGTTGAGGGCGATGAGGCGAATATTTTAGGGAAAATCGATCAGAGTGACTCCTCTGCACCTGCGATTAAGTTTATACTCGTATTTAACTGATGACTCATTACGGCGATTAGGAATTTTGTTTAGGAGTAACAAGAATGTAATGGCTTACGTAAAAGTGAATCATGTGGGGAAAATGTTGCGTTTGAGTTGTTCAAATAGTATAAACAGAGTTACTATTTACTACTGATAAATAAATAAAAAGCTCCGATAAATGAATGTATGAATATTTCTTCAAGTGTTTACATCCTGGATGACTAAAGGCACTATCCTTACTATATACAGATGACACATACATAAACTCACGCCTTCTTTCCAGAAGAGGTGAGCAGAGGTGACAGGACACCCACAATTCGCCTGGTATGTTCCGTCCCACGATGTGATAGCGGGCGAGCCTGTCACCATATCGGGCACAAATTCCTGAATCCGGGCTGTTAATGAATAAAAAAATCCAACATCACTTTGCCCGACCCGAGATACGAACCCGAGACCTCAGCTTTGTAACCGTACCGTAGTACAACTACGACACCGAGGCAGTTAGCAAATGCAGATAGTAATTTGCACTATATGATTTTAAAGTATACAGGGCTGCCTTTTCGTACAAATCACGGTTTTAAATCAAATTCAACTTAGGAAATCGGTCACTAAACTTCATAGATCGCAACACTTGGACATCGACTGTACTAAATAATTTAAACCAAAGTATCCAAATATAAATTTTTAAATCTGAATTTTCATATAATGAATCAAAATGTTAACGAACTGATGAGCTATCATGATAAAACCCAAATTAACGAAATGCGTTTTTGCATTTTCATCGCTGCATTCGTGATTTGTTCGAAGATATGAGCTGATAGTAAAAGTAATTAGGAGATACGAAGTAATATGATATAAAGTTTTTGTACATACATTTTATTACACTTTTATTTTATTGTCTGCCTCGTGTTTCTTGTTTTAATTACGCCGTTCTACCGGAGTTAGCCTACGTTTGCGTAAAGGCGGTACAAATACATTTATGAATGTTGTGTAAGGTTTTCGTTTATTATTTCCCAACGGGGCGTCTGACGTCAACCCCTACAGGGTTTTCGCCATTGACGATTTTTTTTACAGTTTATTTTGTGTGGCAGTACAAATTATTTATATGTATACCTTATTACGCGCCTTCACCCTTTTTTGTTCTGCCTCGGCAGTTACGCAAGTCTCAATGTAAATGGACTATGGATTTCATTTTTGAAATTACTAAAATACATTAGATATTCACATTCTACAGCAGTGATAGCGCGTACACGCACTGGGGCCCTCCCCTGATTCATGTCATTTAGGTTTTAGTCATCACGTTGGGCCGATGACCTATGTTAAAGGACAGATGGATTTTATCGGACTAGTCACCAGACTATTGTTAGAATTCAAGGCTATAGATATTCTATATTATATTGAAACCAAGTGTACTGATGCCTTCCAAACACAAAGACAAATATATAAAAAATAGAGGATTTAGAATATTGAAGATGGGGAAGAATCGGGAACCCTGGTACCAGCCGAAGAAAACCACAGGTAAAATCATCTATTTAAATCAATTTATTAAATTAATGCGCATATCAAATATATATTACTTAGTTAAATTACCCGTGTGTATCTAAATCAAGTTCTTTCCCGTCAAAAGCAATAAATCATAAGGGTACGTTTATCGTTTAATATATCTTTAGTACGTGATCAGTGATTCATAATGTACTAATGGAGAAAAGTTCGTAATTGATAGCTTCGTATCGAATATAGGGGAAGTTGTGATTTAAACGATAGAACAATGACTTGAGTTTTGTGAATGTGGCATTATTGTTGTAAATTGCACAATATTGGACTGTTACTTTAAAAAATATAGAAACTGTTAGGACCCCAGTGAGGTCAATAAAAAAAAACCAGTAGGTACCTTATGTTCATTTAGGCTATGCCCAGTCGCATTTTAATAAGTACTAAAATACAAGATCTTTTTTGTGCTTTGAATTTTATACTTCATACTAGAGTTCTATTATGGACTGTTATAATATTTCAAAACGAGTCCTATTTATTCAACATCAAGATTGCCGTATACAATACGATGAATTTATTTACTCAGAAGCAAACGGCGCCTAGCATTGATATTATAATAATTTATGTACAAAAATAACAGGTTGTTTCAACGCGTTACAAGATTAGGAATTAAACCGTAGTTTAACTCTCTGATAACGGTAGATTTATGGCGTTTGATAGGGCCGGCCTCAAAAATATTTCAGCTATGTTGTATTACATTAGTAATTCATTATGTACCAAGTGTGGGTCGTGAAATATGGTCAGCACCAATCAGTTAATCTAAAGTTAACTACATTAATCTCTTAATACTATTTATGTTATGAGTTTCGACTTTCGGCTAACTCAGGCTATCACTTGTGTGGGTTTTTCAATTAGGAAAACACGATTGCGTAAGTTTGAATACTTCTTAGGATTTATGTTCGTTGGGCATGTTGGTTAGTGCGCTTGCTCTGAAAGAGACTCTAAGATCGGTCAATCTGCCTTGAGCAGCCATAACATATTAGATAGACGTTCAAACTAAGAAGTAAGGAGGGTGAAATAGCCACACCAGCTTCTCCATTCGATTGGCGCCGGGATACCAGAAATGGAGCTTAACAGATTCCCTCTTATTAATAAGAAGCAGACAACTGGTTGCAAATTTATTCAATAAATCGCAAGGCATTTTGAGTTTGTTTTTACAAATTGTGTGCTGCAATTGTTGTATAGATTATTATCTCTCAGTAATTGACTATATTATACTCGCTTCAAAACGGATGTGCATGGCTACTTAGAAAATCCGATTTATATTTATTTATTTATTTATTTATTTATATGCATGTATCACTATGGGTTTTCCAAATTACATTTAGCGTATGGGTTTCACCCATAAGCAATTGCTAATTTTTACATTGCAACTGACTTCAAATATAAACTTACCAAGACACATTGAAATATTAACAATTACAAGTTCTGTAGGTGTACGTAATTTTATGTAGTACTTAAAGTAAATGGGAGATTAATCCCAATCTATATCATAGGGATATCCACAGAAGTCTATCTTCTTGCGATGTCGTGGGTAATTAATGTCTCGCAAATTCACGGATACACCGGGGATATACCTATCAAGCTCAGACGCTAATACAACGCAATGTGAGTAATCTTGATTCTTAATTTGAACGGTGCATGATGGAAGTGCGTGGTGGCCTGTTGGTAAACGGACTAGACGCAACTGTAAACGGACTAGACGCAACTGCCAACATGTTCACGGTGGTCGCGGGTTCGAATCCCAGGGCACACCTCTGACTTTTCGGAGTCATGTGTGTATTGATAGTCAATCACCATGCACTAAAACGGTGAAGGAAAACATCGCGAGGAAACCTGCATTCCATAGCGATTTACAAAAAAAATCTATGGTACGTAAGTCTACCAACCCGCACTAGGCCAGCGTGGTGGACTATATGGCCTAACCACTCTCAATCGTACTATCGATTGCAGAGGAGGCCCGTGCTCTGCAGTGGGACGAATATGGGCTGATACAGATGATGGATATTTGCAAGGACAGTCCCAGGTAAATTGACACATTGGTATTATTTATAGTCCACCTGTATCAGCTCAAATACGTCCCACTGCTGGGAACGGGACTCCGCTACAACTGAGAGTGCGATTAAGGGGAGCTAGGCCATATAGTCCACCACGCTGGCCTAGTATGGATTCGCGGTCTTTACATACCGTAGAAATTCAAATCAATACAAAATCCCTGAGATCGTCGGAGAACCTGAGGTTGAGAATGCCCGTGCACTCTACGACTTTCATGGACAAGTCTTTCACAGTACAAGCAGTCCGATTATGGAATGCACTTCCTGATGCAGTGAGACGGGCACGAACATTGGTGTCCTTTAAGAAAATGGTTAAAGAACACTACCTGTCCCTTTAACTGCTACATTAGTCGAGTGATTGATTGTTTGTATATATGTATGTATTTGTATATATTATTATGATATCTGTGCACTTGTATGTCTATATATATTTTGTAATTATATTCGTATGTCACGTATTTTGCATGTATGATTTTACTTAATATTTTTTTTTGTCTACTTTGTACACTATTGACTGCCCTCTCTTTTTTTCCATCTCTTATTGTCCATCCCAAGGTAGTCGGTAAGAGATTGCCTCGAGCGATACGACCGCCTTTTGTACTACTATGTAATATAATGTTCTATTATTAAGTTAACTTAGTGTACAATAAAGGATTTAAATAAATAAATAAAAATAAATAAATTCATTCGTACTTTTGCCTCCCTTTACAAGGAGGATAAAAGAGTGAGTATAAGGATTTTTTTTTTATTGCAATGAATGACGAGACGAGCAAGCCGTTCGCCTGATGGTAAGCGATACGACCGCTCATAAACAGTAGAAAAATTCCACTGCGCTCGCCATCCTGAGACATAAGATGTTAAGTCTCAATATGTCCAGTAGTTACTCTGGCTACAATGTCCTTCAATCCGAAACACAACAGTGCACTTACGCAGTGTTGTTTCACGGGAGAAATAGACATTGCGGTGGTACCTACCCAGATGGCCTCTTACATATGAGAGACCTACCACCAGTAATTTGATTGATTGAGGATTGTAGACCAAGTGGTGATAATCACTGAGCATTCAGTGAAATTGTTGCTTATTTTAGCATGAGATCAACTTGGTGGAGCTATACAATTGTTAGGTGTCTATTTATTCATATTTGAATATTATAAGGATTTGTAGCTTAGACAATTAATATTCGAGAGTTGCAAGAACAAGTTTCCGTACTGGAATCAAATCCATAATCTACGTCCTTGCTCGGTCGTTACGATGTCTGGGCTGTACATAGTCTTTGATTAATGTGTTACTCCTATTAAGTTAGTCTACGATTAACATGCAATCACACCGGAACAATTTAAAAGTATGCAAAAAAAAAAATAGAGGAACTAACGAAAGTGTCACAGTTGCTTGGTTTATTATTTTTTTATTTATTTTAACACTTTGTACACATTAATAGTACAGGCGGACTTAATGCCTAATGGCATTTTCTACCAGCCAACCTTAAGGTAGTGCAGAGAGACGGAAGCAGGTGCTTATTAATTTGTAACGAAATAAATGAGAAGAGAATATATATATATGTAGGATGACGGTAATAAAATCCATTGTGTTAATTATTTAATTATAATTATCACCACACGTTATAATTAACGGATTAACGATTTATCCAAATATCTGCGACAGCTTGTTACTTTACACACACACTTTAGTAAACACGCGTTTGTCACTGTTTCACTGCCGACTGCTGGATCTCGAATCTCCCTTGTCTACGATCCGGACGCGCTTTATATTGCAAACTGTCATGCTCCCACCCTTACTCTGACTGTGGGTAGTGAAATAGAACCACAATCGGGTTTCCTTTAATAAAATTACTTGATTTACAATTATTTAACATGTGGGCTCTACATAAGAACACCCCGACACGGCCATACTGACGAGCACACGTCCTCGTGTGCGTGTCTATGCATCATCTGAAGACAAGGAAATCATTCGTTCGTTCATCCTGACTCAGTTCACATAATATAACAATTCGCAAAATGGTAATAATTATTATACAGTCTGGTCCGGAAAGCATTCCCTTCAGACAATCATTCAAGTGCGCAGATTGTTCCTTCAGTTTAAAAACTGGACCGAACTATGCTAGACCGGGATAGTTCCCCTTTAGCCTAATGGTTGTTGGACCGGTTGAACCCTTCAACAACTTTCTCTTGGACCAGTCTCTGAGACCCTTCAAGTGCGCAGATTTTTCCTTCAGTTTGAAAACTGGACCGAACTATGCTAGACCGGGATAGTTCCCCTTTAGCCTAATGGTTGTTGGACCGGCTATACCCTTCAACAACTTTCCCTTGGACCAGTCACTTAGACCCTTCAAGTGTACAGATTGTTCCTTCAGTTTGAAAACTGGACCGAACTGTGCTAGACCGGGATAGTTCCCCTTTAGCCTAATGGTTGTTGGACCGGCTATACCCTTCAACAACTTTCCCTTGGACCAGTCACTTAGACCCTTCAAGTGCACAGATTGTTCCTTCAGTTTGAAAACTGGACCGAACTGTGCTAGACCGGGATAATTCCCCTTTAGCTTAATGGTTGTTGGACCAGTTAAACCCTTCAACAACTTAACCTTTTTTCTACCTGGACCAGTGTCTTAGACCCTTCAGGTTGAAAACTCGACTGGACTACTAGACCGGGATAATCCCCTTTAGCTTAATGGTCCCAGGTCCAGCTTGACCCTTCCAAAACTATAATAACGACGAAGTTATTTCGTGTGAACTTGGTCTATGAAAATGTTAACCTTTCAAAACCTTGTTACTAAATTCTATTTCTATTTAAAGACCATACGAGCTCTTGGAATCGATAACGGGTACACCAATACATTAATCTACGGAATGACACACGTAGAATAGATAAACCAAAATCAAACAAATATGGGAAGATCTCACCAAGTTCAAAGCCTCCTTTGAAGATGCGGGTGTCTTGAAACTTCCAGGGCACACAGTCACAGCTCCATGTCACTGCTCCTGATAACAATGGCCTAGGCAGGCAGATGAGTTGGTGTGTCACCTGATGGTAAGCAGTCACCGCAGCACATGGGCTATTACAATACCAAGGGCACAGCTGAACAGATGCCCATCAAATTTTCTTGATAGATTCTAGTAGTAGGTTTATTTTTTTCGTATAACTCCTTCATGTAGGTAGTTACAATTTGATAGTCATCGATATCAATGTTACACTAGATAAGACGTTCTTTGTGAGAAATGTGTCCCACGTAGGTGCAGTGCATGTACCGTACACGAATCTTTCAAAAACGCGTAAGCGCCATGAAATTCGCAGCGCTTTCGACCTTTTGGTCGTGAAAAAACTACATCCTGAAAGCGATCTAGCGCTGCATGGTTATACTGTTTGGTTAGACGACCAATTATTTGTTCTACGCTGCAGCGATTTAGTTTCAAGTTTTACCAAAATCGAACGAGACATGTTTATAGGATAGCTTCTCTATACGAAGTAATTTTATCTAAATTTTGATAGTTATGCCACAAATGGCAGTCACACATGAAAGACACACGACAGCTACTCACGTGAGTCACACATGACAGTCACATACGTGAACCACACATGACAGCCACATACGTGGGCCAAATATGACAATCACACACGTGAGTCACACACGACAGCTACACATAACAGCCACCAGTCATAATAATTTACCTCAAGTTATTAGTTCTGGTACTCACGTCAGAATCTGCGCCAGCTGATGTTGATAACCAAGCAGTTGCGGCTATACAGCGTAGGACGATCCCACTTCTGATGTAGGATGACGGTAATAAAATCCATTGTGTTAATTATTTAATTATAATTATCACCACACGTTATAATTAACGGATTAACGATTTATCCAAATATCTGCGACAGCTTGTTACTTTACACACACACTTTAGTAAACACGCGTTTGTCACTGTTTCACTGCCGACTGCTGGATCTCGAATCTCCCTTGTCTACGATCCGGACGCGCTTTATATTGCAAACTGTCATGCTCCCACCCTTACTCTGACTGTGGGTAGTGAAATAGAACCACAATCGGGTTTCCTTTAATAAAATTACTTGATTTACAATTATTTAACATGTGGGCTCTACATAAGAACACCCCGACATATATATATAAAACATAAATAACAATATTTATACGAATATATATCAATTTAATTATCAATATTTACCAATATTATTATACATATACCTACACATACATATATATATATATATATATATATATATGTATGTATAGGTATATGTATAATAATATTGGTAAATATTGATAATTAAATTGATATATATTCGTATAAATATTGTTATTTATATGTTGTTATTTATATATATATATATATATATATGTATGTGTAGGTATATGTATAATAATATTGGTAAATATAAATTTATACTTAAAATTTATAATATAAATTTTAAGTATAAATTTAATATAAATTTATTATAATTTAATTTATAATATAAATTTATACTTAAAATATATATATATATATATATATATATAAACAACTAAATAAATAAATACCTACATTAGTGGTGAGAATCTGTTACATCGGCGAGGAGTAATTGTCGAACCTTCATCTTGAAAGCCTGCCGTGTTGTGCACGACCTGATTTCGAGTGGGAGTGCATTCCAGAGAAGAATGGATTGGATAGTAAAGGAAGAGTGAAGGAAGTCAGAACTATGAGGAGGACATTTTAGAAGGAGATTGCTAGACGAGCGCAGATTTCTAGAGTGAGTATCACTGAGGTAAATGAATTCGGGAGACAGGTAAGAAGGAGGAGAAGGAGACTTTAGAATAGAAAAAAGGGTAGTGAGGGCACGCAACGAACGGCGCTGGCGGATGGGAAGCCATTTTAACTGCGATCGGTAGGCAGAGATATGGTCAAAATTGCGAAGATTAAAAACAAATCGAATGCAGTTATTTAGAAGACGGTCGAGTGTGTTGAGTAAATCTGCATTCAGATCAAAATAGCACACATCACCATAGTCGATTACCGGAAGGATTAAGGTTTGCACTAGCATAGCCCTGGTTTTAAATGGTAGGAAATTCTTCAGGCGATACAGAGAACGAAGAGTACCGATGACTCTCTGACTGACGGAAGTCACCTGGGGTCGCCAGCTCAGGGTAGCGTCGATGTGTAGTCCGAGATCCTTGACACTAGGGCACCAAGATATGACAGAGCCATCAAAAATAGCCGGAGGGATGTTTAAAAAATTCAGCCTGCTAATCATTCTCGGACTGCCAATGATGATGGCCTGGCATTTCGTCGGATTAACAGATAGCCCGAAACTATGTGACCAACGTTTGATATGTTCGAGGTCTCTGTTAATCCTATCCACAGCAGTGGGTACACAGTTGACGCTAGCCTGATAGTATAACTGCAAGTCATCAGCATACAGATGATACGCACATTGAAGGTTAAGGGTTATGAGGTTTATGAAAATAGAAAATAACAACGGAGAAAGTATACCGCCTTGAGGGACACCAGACTCAATCTTGCACTATTTGGACTCGGAGTCGTTTATAGGCACCGACTGCTGGCGTCCCTGAAGATAGGATGAGAACCAATCCAATTCCACTGGAGAGATCAAAAGATGGGAAAGGATAGCTAAAAGGATGTTTATTATCTGTGTCTGCATCAGCATACATAAGTCCCAATGCAGAGCACGGACCTCCTCCACAATCAAAAGTGCAAGTTATGGGGGCTAGGTCGTAAAGTCCACCACGACGTCTTAGTGATGGCAGACTTTACATGCCATATTTTTTTTTATAAATCGCTTCGTTTCCAGATTTCCTCGCGAGGGTTTTCTTCACTATTATAATGCGTGGTGATTGACTATCAATTGACATATGACTAAAGTTTGAGGTGTGTCCTGGGACTTGAAATAGTTACTACCTAGAACATGTCAGTAGCCGCGTGTGTTCACCACGCATTTTCGGATTAGTATATCGTGGCTTATTGAACAGGTTGCTAAAAAAATGGCTTGATTTTATACGGCAGGTGAACTGCATGACGTCAGCTGAGTTTTTTATCAAAATACACAAAATGGATTAGCTCATCATTCCGGAACTTTGAATTTAGACCAACCATCACAATTCACAGCTCATATGTGCTTAGTGTAGCTGAGGCATAAAAAACCTGCCAAGGGTGAGTTGAACTCGCGTCTCGAGAGTTCTGTAACAGATAATACAAATTGTGGCATCTAATTTATTCAGATAGATTTATTAATTTCTGTAGTTGTAAGACATAGTTACTTTTCGAACATACAACTTGCGGCGGGTTAGGCCGCCCGCAGGTAGGGGTAGGTATGTAAATAAGAACTCAGGGTAGTTACGTGGTTCGGGCTTTAATATATTCGCATCACTGATTACACCCGGCACTGTTGCTGGTGGTATGCAACAGGAGTCACTGGCCTTCACTGGACACTGATCCGGGTCTTCGGCACGTGGCGGAACCCGGCGACAGCTCGCCGGCGAAGTCAGCTGCCACGTGGCCGGTTACGGTGCGCAGGTCAGCGGCAGGCACAGGCTCGGATGCAGTCCGGCAGGAAGCGGTGCGGAGCAAAGCGGGCAGTAGGCACGGAGTAGCAAAAGGACGCCAAGAACGCCAAGAACGAAGAAGAAGAACTCGAAGAACCTGGAATCAGCGTCCAAGGAATCGGAATGCAAACTGGCTTGCATTCCGTGCCAGCGACTCGTGGTAGCTCACAAGCCCGGCAGACAGAATACACTGACAAACAAGCAGTTAAGCGGTTAGCAGTTAATATTACACTGAACACTCACCCCAGCGGGTTCGGAAAGACGCGTGGTAGCACGCGGCTTGTAGGTTAGGGAAAAAGGACGCGAGCGACGTTACACGCGTTTATATGCGAGCGCCGATGACAGTTCGCACGTCAAATTTGACAGATGTCAGAATTGAATTAACCAATCAGCGCAACGGAGGCGTCGATCGGCATAGATAATAGGATTTATGCCGACTATTGAATCATAGACCGCAAATATTAGAGGTGACACTCTCACAACGTCACAGTACCCCGCCGAAAAGACCAGGATTTTACTTATAACTGAATATGAGTAAAATCCGTCTGCCTATTTACCATTCTTGTTAGATTACACTTTCATTCCATCCTCTTACATACTTCATCCTTACAAAATGTCTAGCATCAAAATATATTATGACCAAGACCCTATAGACAAGAGAACATGGTATAAGTTTTTTTTCTTTTTTTATACACACGTTGTTTTTCGGAAGAAAGTCTATAGTAGTGTTGTCGCATTGGTTGTGAGTAGCCAGTATCAATGCGATGAGTGATGAGATGTGTTCTACCTAGGCCTCGCTTTTTCGTAGAAATAGAACGAAATAGGTCAATAGTATTATCAGCGTTTAGACGCTGTGATTTGGTTAAATCGTCATAAGAAAATAATTTACTTTTGTTATTATTACAATAAGAAACACTACTGGTATTAGAATCACCTAAAGTTATTGATTTTAAATACTTGGGGCAAATCTCAAACCTAGACCAGAAATCAATACCTAAAATTAAATACGATGATACTGTAGGTATCACGTAGGCTTTAAGAATATGAAAATTATTCTCAAAACTTATAGGAATATTTATATAACCTATAGGGTTTAACCGTTGACCGCCAGCGGCAACAAAATATATGTCGTTAAGATCTGTACACAACTTAAAACCAGCTGACAATAATAGTTTATGTGAATCGTTCCCTAGTATAGTCACTGAAGATCCAGAATCCAACAAAGCACAAAAAGAAATTTCACCAATTTTTACATTAAGATACGGGCGAGAATCATTCTCCGGTTTACGTTCCCAGATTGATGTGATGTTATAAGTAGAAAAAAAAATTTTAATAGTGGAAAGCCATTGTTCCCAATCTTCCTTATCAAAATTAACACTTTTAGTAGTAATACCACAACAATCTGGAACTAGAAGTTTTTTTGGACTCAATTTAGAATGACAATTCGAACAATTAGGATAAATAACACCTTTAGTACCACATTTGAAACAAATCGGAAACCTATCTTGTTTACACTCAGCGAGCGTGTGGTCATTAGTGCGGCAGCGGGGACAATATGAATGACTACCTGAGCGTCTTTTGTTCTCGAGCGATAAGCGAGAAACCGGTTTACTTGTACCAATAGATGTATTTAAAGTGTTGGATTGTGTATTTGTTTGTTTATTGAAATTGTAGGAATGTGTAGATTTTTTATTAAATTGAATATTAGGGTTAGTAGTGTTATTAGAGTAGGCTAAATCTGGAGCTAGCGTATTATTAGTTATGGGAGGCGGTTCACGATATTGAGCAGTCATACATTGGATATTTTCGAAATTTTTACAAATCAAACGAAGTTCCTCGATAGTGGAAATTTTAGGTGAGCATGCTATAACGTTAGAGTAGCACGGACGAATGTTATGTAATAAAATTTCCAATTTTTCCGACTCAGGCAATTCTTTAGAAAGACGAGAAAAAAATTCAGACATTATAGAAAAATATATAGTGATGTTTTCAGTTTCATGCTGAGTACGGTTACGAATTTCAGAAACCAAACGATAGTCATAATCGAATTCGCCAAAATCCTCTATCAAAAATTTAGACAATTGATCCCAATCCTTGACTTTACTTTTAATGCTACGGAACCAATGTAGTGCATTGCCACAAAATATTTCTGTAGCAAAAGTTAATAAATCAGAAGATGAAATACTCCTAGCGGCTTTAAAATCGTCGACCTTTTGTAAAAATATACGAACGCAAGTAGAACCGTCGTATTTTAGTAGTTTGAAATCTGTCAAACGAGGACGCTCGCATAGATACGTTGTAACATCTGTTCTATCAACAGATGTGGGTAAATTAAAAGTAGTCGGTTCACTAGACTTAAGTTTTTTAAGCTTATTGATAAATAAATCGTAATCAGTGTTAAATGTATGCAATAGTTTTTTATCGGCAGATGTTATCGGTTTCAATCTACGTGCTCTGTGATAAATATGATTTGCCAAAGTGGATGTACGCTTGAACATGTTTATATCAAATGAACATTCTAGGTTTGAAATTTTAGATTTTAAGTCATTAAAAGAAACATTTAAGGAATTTAGATCTATGTCAAATGCTAATCCCGACTCATCAATGTCCTCAGATGGGTATAACAATGACAGTTTATGAATCTGTTTACGAAGTTGTAGCACTGTGTCGGTCGGATCTTCGCCGCGAATTAATACTTCGTAACACAGTTCATTTTTATTTAACAAAAAGTACTTGATAGGGTGAGTGTCCATTATAAGTAAAAATAGTGAATTTAAAAGATAAAGAAGAAGATAAGGCAGAAAAAAAATGCAAACAATGTAATAGGAAATTAATTATAAAGGTTAGACTTTACACTTCACTTATTTAGAGAAAATTGACAAACCTGTTTGCACTTTTAGACCGCTCGCTTGCCCAGTTGCAGACTGCGCAACCGGACTGTGTGTGGAGTACCGGGTATAACGGTGATGCGAAAACCCACGTATTAGACTATATTGGGCGCCACTGCGGCGGGTTAGGCCGCCCGCAGGTAGGGGTAGGTATGTAAATAAGAACTCAGGGTAGTTACGTGGTTCGGGCTTTAATATATTCGCATCACTGATTACACCCGGCACTGTTGCTGGTGGTATGCAACAGGAGTCACTGGCCTTCACTGGACACTGATCCGGGTCTTCGGCACGTGGCGGAACCCGGCGACAGCTCGCCGGCGAAGTCAGCTGCCACGTGGCCGGTTACGGTGCGCAGGTCAGCGGCAGGCACAGGCTCGGATGCAGTCCGGCAGGAAGTGGTGCGGAGCAAAGCGGGCAGTAGGCACGGAGTAGCAAAAGGACGCCAAGAACGCCAAGAACGAAGAAGAAGAACTCGAAGAACCTGGAATCAGCGTCCAAGGAATCGGAATGCAAACTGGCTTGCATTCCGTGCCAGCGACTCGTGGTAGCTCACAAGCCCGGCAGACAGAATACACTGACAAACAAGCAGTTAAGCGGTTAGCAGTTAATATTACACTGAACACTCACCCCAGCGGGTTCGGAAAGACGCGTGGTAGCACGCGGCTTGTAGGTTAGGGAAAAAGGACGCGAGCGACGTTACACGCGTTTATATGCGAGCGCCGATGACAGTTCGCACGTCAAATTTGACAGATGTCAGAATTGAATTAACCAATCAGCGCAACGGAGGCGTCGATCGGCATAGATAATAGGATTTATGCCGACTATTGAATCATAGACCGCAAATATTAGAGGTGACACTCTCACAACGTCACAAACTAAATCTATGGAAAGTACTTCATAGGTTATCTTGATGGATGAAAAGACCAAGGAAGTAATCCTATAAGGGTCCTTTTGTTTATTTCCAAACCATTAAAAGAAGAAAATTTTATTAAGTCTCAATATTTTTAGGTCATAGTAAAACGCTATTGACCCACGCGACTGCTCAATTCCGTGTCACAAATCTAGTGTGTTAATACAAAGCAATGTTTCAGTAAATATGATGTCACTGGACAATTACCATACACGTCTCCTTGACTTTAATAGTCTTATAATGATTGTCTTCATTAGTTTGCTAAACGACGAGACGCCTAAATGCTTTAAGTGTTTGTAAAAATAATGCTGTAGTAATATTTTTTTATTGTTTTACGGATTTGATTGTTCTTTAATCGGTCTTGCAAGAGCTGTGTCTCGGTTTAATTGTAAACGATTGACTATGTGAGTATAATGTATGAATGTTTCTGCTTGATAGACATTGACATCATTTCTTTACATCCTGAAACCGAATCATGACTTGTTTCCATGGGTCATTATGAAACGTTTGCCATGATGTACCGGTAAAAGCTATTAATGCGTAAAAAATATTCTTCCACCTATTATTAGAATCACCAGTGATACAATTCACTGATCGAAAGTCAACAAAACTCTTATTTCGCAATTAGACAGTGGAATACGGAACAAAGGTCGCTTTAATATACTAGGCTAGGCTATAGTAAGTCTAACACTTCAAATATTGTATTAAAAACTAGCAGTCCGGCCTGGCTTTACCCGGGTGCAGATATAGAGTTTTAAAAATATTCTGTTACATATGTTCGTCAGGAATAATGCAAAATAGTGATGGTGAAATAATATTTCAAATCAGTCCAACAGTTTCAGAGCCTTTTCAATACAAACAAACAAACCTTTCTTCTTTTATTAATAGTTTAGATATCGCAAAATACTATAAAACTAGCGTGAGTCATACAAACAAGACTTTACAGTTAAATTATAAAATACAATGTGAAGGAAATGTTCACATAAAGACCCTATTTTAAAACAGTCCAATAATTCGTCCAGTTTTGGACTCGAACACGGCGAGTCTAACATAAATTTGAGAGTTAATGTCTTTATCAAAGCGGCGTGGGAGTGCTCGGTCACGTACGTTAAAACTTAGAAACATTGTCTCCATTCAAGTTATATTGTTTTGTTTGAGGGCGACCTTCTTTCAATTTCCATAGACAATTTCTTACCGATTTCGTTGATGATAGTCTATTTAGTGCTTATGTTAACGTGCAACGAGGAAACAATTAAACAAGAAGAAGTTAGTTGTGTGTTAATATTAGCGCAGTAGTAGGTGGCATTATTTCTAAGCATCTCGGAGGTTGAATTTCAATTACGATTTTATTACCTGATAATATTTCTAAAATATATATTATTTGTGAACTGAAGTGTCCTAACTTGTTTTATAATTTAATAATTACTTAATCGACTTTGCTAACACCCGCCTTTCAAAATTAATGCTAAATTTCTGACATATTTTGTGCAGTAAAAATAATGTATTGCAACAATAATATTGATTGTTGTTATTGATTGTAAATTAAGAAACGAAATGCGAAATAGTGTAATAACAATATTAATTAAATTAAATTACAAATATGCTTAAACACCCAAATCAAAATTAATATTTTTCTGACATTTGTGGAGTAAAAAATAATGTATTGCAACAACAATGTTGATTGTCGTTATTGATTGTAAATTAAGAAGCGAAATGCGAAATAGTGTAATAACAATATTAATTAAAATAAATTAGAAATATGCTTAATTATTAAAGCGTAATTGACTCTTAAATAATAATACATTAAACAAATTGCGACAATATCGTACAAAGTATAAACATACAATGATTATGAAAATATAATATGCATTTGGTCGTTAATATTCTTGATAAAATAATTTAATATTCCAAACAAGAAATCCCATAAGCTTCAAATAATTTACTAAATGCTACTTGATAAGTGCTTTACGCAGTTTAACAAGTTAATAGATTTTAACAACGATTGAAATTAATGTGGGTCCCTAAATAACACTCATTAGTAATAAAGATTGTGATCTGTTAGGATGTGGAACTGATCCCTGGGGTGCTAGTTTAGATTGTGTTGATTGCTTCTCAACTACGCGGCAGTTTCTTAGTATTAAAATAATTGCTGTTTTGAATATAATTTAGTTATTACTTAGTTTCTCTCGTCCGTTCGTCTTGTTGGCCTCGAGGCGTGTATGTGAATGTACTGTGGGTAGCCGAGGTTGGGTTCATCCTAAATTGGCATTCTAATTTCTAGTAGTTTTTCGATTGGTAAATTTTAGTACGCCTGGAACGTGAATTTGTGCTCAGTATGATAACATGGAGCATCAAAGAGCAGGCTTTCGCGCAGCAGGGACATATTATAGGCTTTAAAAAATTATAAGTTCGCTGCCTATAAAATTACATATATTTAAACATAAAATATAACCTAGGCGAAGTCCGGTGGGAAGTAGCGGTCTATGTGGCTATCCCATGGGATACCACCTGAGATTTAAAATTACCAGACAACAAACAGGTTTTCAGAATCTCGACAACTACCGATGACAGTTTAAATTGTTTTTATTGTTTGGTCGATATTAATCGATGCGCTACTGTCTCAGAAAACCGGTACAGGTTTAAACGTTTCGTATGGTCAGCTGAATTGACAATCAATGCTTTTCTTCTCTTCCCATCTTCTTTTATGCTTTTTAAGACAACATATCTACTATTCATTATCTTTTTTAGTCAATGGATAGGGAAAGGTAGTTATTTATCATTACCACTCTTTTACCCCTTTAGATTTAAAAATAATAATAAAGTTAATAGTTAGGGAGGTGATGAAAACGAAAAAGGTCTCCGTAACAAGTGACATGCGAAATTAAAATAATGGAGTGTTATTTAGAAAAAATGACATTGTATCCGCCGATAGGTGGACGTTCAAGTAGATGAGTAATTCGAAAAGTAAATTAAGAAACCATTTAATAAATTGAAAATGGAATTATTAATCGCTACGGTTCTCAAAATAGCTTCTAAATTTAATGATAATAATTATGTGTCTAATAGGTAAACAGAAACATCAAACCAGCATTATAATTCAATTTTCATACGACATCCATGACGGCTAATAAATAGCTGTTTTCTGTCAGGATCGACACGTTGAATAAGCAGTCGAATATAGTGACGGTTATATCCAAGAAGCTTATAACCAAATGGAGATTGCATTCCCTATAAAACACTGAAGCTCAAAAATATGACGTTGCTACTGCTTGCTATCCTTTTCTTTCGAGTGACAATGAATGAACAAAAAGTCATTTTCATTCATTGTCACTCTAAAGAAAAGGATAGCAAGCAGTAGCAACGTCATTCAAGGTCAAATTTTTGTGCTTCACTTTTATATACGGAATGCAATCTCCATTTGGGTATAAGCTTCTTGGTTATATCAGAAATAGAAGGGCTGTGATTAAAATGTCTACGACTCGAGTTGGCATTTCGTGATGTCCATTACTGGGCTCCTGTATATGATTATTACATTTGAAATGTTACATTTCTATTGAAATATTCCTTGTGGCGTGCCTGGTAATTAAGGTTATTAAATATTTCTATTGAGAACCTACCTTTGTGTTTTGATGTGAAATACTTTGTTCGTAAAACTGTGGCCTTGTGTCAAGGAACGCTTAAAGTTGTGTAGAATTATAAAAAAGTAAGGTTATAACATCAAAGGACGTAATAATGGACTGTGAGAGAATTAATTGTTCCCTTTAAGTTAAAACATAGTAGGTATTTGTAAGGTAATTTTTATTTCACGATCTTTTTTAATCATAAGATGTAGCACTTATGTAATGGCTTTCGTATTCCACACCTACTTCATTTATATCATACCTTTTGACCTTTGCCCCGCTTGCCTCTTACAACTCTTAGAGAAATTATTTTTCCTCTGAAATAAAAAAGTTGTTCTCTATCTTATAAAGTGGATCTTATAAATACCTTTTGCTTAATATAGCTGGTATGATGTTTTGAACGTTAAATCTGATAATTGAAACAAAAGGGTAAAGTGATAAAGTCTTAAGTTGAATAACATAGTACAAACACAAATATAAAATAAGTAAATGCATTTCCTAACACTTCCCATTAATTATTAATCAGTACCAGGGTTTTAGATTACATTTAACGCCCAGCCTAGCAATAATATATTCACAGTCTAACACGCACATATTTTAAATATAAAACCGTAATAATTTTCTCAATTTCAGCGGTTGACATGGAAATATGATACTTCCTATAAAATAAGCCCTCAACGCATTACGTAAGCGGCGCAATATATCTCGGGACGTTCCGTATACAAATAAATAAACTCTCCACATAATTCAAAAAGCAATCTCTCGGTCGTGATATATTGGTTGGGTCTAATCATTTCTTTTGATTTGGATGTCGCGCGCATTCATCTTCCCGCGGTCTTCTTAGGAGGTACACGGGTAACAATCAGTTGAATTGTCTGACAGACGATAAATAACATTCTGTGAGTTGTTGAGAGCGACTAATTAAGTTCTTGTGCGTCCGGACACCGCGTGGGCGGCTGATATCTCATCTCAACTGTGTCTCAACTATGCAATTGGCGCCGCTTCAAGCGAAATCCGATCTTATTGCGTAACCTTAAATGTTATATAGCCTTAAAACCGTGGCACGTATAAATTTCATTATGCAAATTCACAATATTTCGTTGGTTTGATACTGACTCCATTTCAATAATTGATAATGCTAATGAAAAGTCAAGTATGAAATATGGTTTAAGTTTGTATTAATTACTACTTTTTATTTTTAACGATAGATTAAAATTGCTGATGATTGATACCCGTGGCATTATTACATTCGTATCTAAATGGATAGGAATTTTGTATCAACATTTATTATCAACGTTATTTCGTATTTCGTACACTCGATTGCTCAACAAGAGTAATTCATTATGTGAAAGCAAGCTATACATTTTGTGAACCATGTGTTTGTATTCTTGTTTTCATATGCTTTGACTAAATAAATCAATGTTACGTTGTTGTAAGACTAGTTTTCATTAGTTATTTTGTACATGGTTTAGAGTCATAATTTATTGCAATTTACTATGATAAAAAAATCCGATATGTCGATAGGCTCGCTCCCCATCACATCGTGGCATCGAATACACTAGGCACGAAACGTGGGTGATGTCTTTACTACCAGGGGAACCTCTGTCTACCCCTTATGGGAAAAAGGCGTTAGTTTATTTAAGTATGTACTATGATAATTATGATACGCTTTTACTATGCAAGTACATAAACGTGTAGGTATTACGTTACGGCTAATAAAACAAAATCATTTTTAAATTAGTTAATTACTAGCTTCTTTCCAAATCATGTGTTCTTTCAACCAATTTCCGTTTATTCCATTCCATTTCATCGTTAATCGTGATGTCTATCTTCTTTGACAGCGAAATCATTAATGTAAATAATAAATATTTAATCATATCGAAGACGGTAATAAATTAACTGAATAAATATTATAGAATTAAGGCTCTAAGTTTTAATAAGTTTAGATATAAACTCTAATCAATTTTAATTCGTTTTTGTTGCGCTCCCAATTCCAAAGCTACCGTATCAATTCGGATTTCATTTCCTGTCTCAGATATGATGTTAAATCCAGTAGTTAAGAACTCTTTAAGAAATGTGGGTTAAGTGGCGGGCTTAAAGCAAACGTGTTTGCTCACAAAATAATGGAGGTTGTATTAATTACTCGTAAGTGGTTTCTTTGCTTTAAGTCGAATGTGCATTGAAACTCATTTGAAATCTGGCTGAGATTTTTAAAGCCATTTATGGTTTGTTCAAAATTTTAAATCTTATAGCTATTTTCGTATATTTATATTAGATTAATTAAATTCTATATAGCTATCCTATATAAGCCATCATGGAATTTTAAATACAATAAAAATATGTAACAGTTTTAAAAATGTATAAATAATTACTCCCAAGTAGCATGGAAAATAATTATAAATAATAATTTGTAAAAAGCCCAGACCATTCTCAGCATTCTTAGTGCCAAAACCGTATATTCCAAATCGTCAGTTAAAGTTATAGAGTTGGTCTACATTTCCGTAATACGTCGACACTGGACCCCCGGCGTGTTCAAACGGTGCTAAATCACTGCGCTTATATTATCGGCCCCGCACTGGATCGCTTGCGGTCATAAAATAGAAAACTTTAGAAGGTCCACACTCTAACTTGTTAGTTTTGTCCGCTGCGTTTTATGGCGTGTGGACATTGTTATTGGAAACGGAGACAGGTGGTAGTATCTTGTACTATAAAAACGTGATAGAAATCTATTTTTATGTAGTATTTGGTGTGCTCACGTAAACACAAAATTGTAGGCATATAATGATTGTGAATTATTCAAATGGTTTAAATAAAGTATTGTATTGGTTAAAATAAAAATAAGTGATTATTAGAATTACTTATAAATATTTAAACAAATGAATGTTGGTTTCCCTATGCGATATCTATACACAATATTATCTTTTTAATTTCGAGTATTTTACACTAATTAAAGTTGTTAAATATTGAATTTACTTTACAGGCTGGTTAATCCTCTTTTGTCTAATTCGGAGAACACGAATTGTTTGGGATTTGGCAGTAATACTGTATTACAATATTAAGTTATTATATTGTTTAGCTTCAGATTTGAATTAAAGCTATCACTGGTTCTAATTACATTAGTCTCATAATCGGATTTCTATCATTATTTACTATAATAAATTATATTAAAATTTGTATTGTAATAAGTCATTAACATTAGTTATGAAATTATATAAAAAGAACATAAATTCTTAATAATCAATTTAATATTTATTAAAAATATTTCTGTGTACTATCATAATAAGGAAGGTAATGTAAATTTAGCTCCAAAGCAAAAGCATGCGGTAATGACATAATTGCATGTACAAGACTTGAGTAGTTTGCCTTCTGTATCTCTCGGCTTGTGGTATGTAACCTTAATGATTTCGTTGCCGAATGTATTCAGTGGATTGGTCGAACATGTCTTTTGTTCGCACCCAACACAAATAGACTTGTACGGCCAAATAGTATAATTAAGGTTTCAAATATTTTAAATCCAATACTTATACTTACTAATATTATAAAGAGGAAATATTCGATTGTTTGTTTGCATTGAATAGGCTCCAAAACTACTGAGCCAATTTGAAAAATTCTTTCACTATTGGGAAGTTACAATATCCCCGAGTGACAGGGTATATTATATTTCCATGAAAATTAGGGAGTCTTACTAAAACTTGGCGTGTAACTATATATAGACTGTGTAGGTAAAATAATTCAGCTGTAAATAGAACGATGATGGTGTTCCAACAATGTTGTGTGATTACAATGTGATTGATTCAATTTGTTGCGGTTTGTGCAGTTTGGTTGCATTGTTTAGTATGTTAACCAATGTGTATTATAATTACTTATTGAAAAAAGCTTCGAGTCACGTATTAATGTACCAGTCTTCGGACTAGTTGTTATTTCAATTACCAAAGAGTTTAAATAGGTAAGCAAATAGTTCATTTATTGGAATGCGACGGTTTTCACTTGTTAACATCATCTACGCTTGGGAATCGTAGTTGCATGGTAAAATCTTAAAAAAATTAATTGAGAGTGAGAGTTGGTTAGAGTAGAGTGTACAATGATAGAGTAATTCCCTGAAAGAAAAAATATAAGTTTATGTTGCAAAAGACTCTTTCACGGGTTCTTTTACACAACTAAACCTCTTTCCTATAACATAGTAGTTTTATTTTAGTTTACAAAAATCATATAAAAGTATATTTGAATTAAAAATAATTGGTACAGTCCCGATAAGCTAATTATCATGTCTATATTGCCGTCTCAACGATCTACGATAATTCTCCTTCATAGTTTGGTTTCACATGAAGAACAATGATAATCCCCGATGATTTATTAAACGATATGCCCTTAAAGATTGTGTGTAGATTAAAAGTGTCGTTTGTATTCACTATTGTGTCGTGTAAGCAACATTGTACAACTCCAGCTTGTTTTATTATAATATTGATTTATTGTTTATAAGGACCGCCTGGTACAGCATAATAAATTATCTTAGCTACTGAAATGTATACCCATCGAATGCTCAAGTATAAATTGTTTAATAAAATGTAATGAATCATTTATTTGTGACTCGGTGTTACGATAGCTTTCATGTTGCAACATTGTTTCATAAGAAGTACATCGTTGATTATTTTGTAGTTATTAAATACAAAAGTTATATTGTTTTTAACCGACTTACTTTGTTATTTAACATAGGAACGTGGAAAGAGAACAGCAAACCATATAAATCCCGGAATACACTTATCGTTAAATAATTGTACATACATAAATTCACTCCTTTTTCTCAGAAGAGAAGAGAGAGAGAAGCAGAGGTGCTACCAGGACGCATTTCGATTTATATCTTCTGTCCCACGATGTCATAGAGTGCAAACCTATCGCCATATCTAGCAAAAATCGTTAAATAATCGTATTGCTCGTCATTTAAAACAAAACAAAATCAGAACCATAAAACCTTTTATTTCTATCATAAAAATATGCCCACATCACGGCATTAGCATAAAGGTTTTAAAAGCAGATTTCCCACCGAACTCGGCCGGCTGGCATAAAAAAATCATCATCAAAACATTGCAAACAATAGGAGGCAGTTTGTCGTCATTAAACTAACAATTTATGCATGGCCCCTAATGGGCCGCTCCATCAGTCTGTTTGCGATGCTTTCTATGAAATTTTATTCGGTAATAGCCCGTGTAGGCACATCTTGCTTCAATTTCGTATTGTCAATACAAGTTAAGTGATTTGGAAGTTTCGCGTTACTCCTTTAAAAGGATTTCGTGAGTTTAATATATTTCTTGTACGCTGGGGGATTTAGAGGATTGAAGGGAATTGCTTAATAGAAAGAAAAAAAAAATTAACAAAATACTTATAATATACGTTTCTATAATCTATCTTAAGATCAATCAAATCTTATGCCGTGGCTATCAGAAGCTTTGAGCGACTTTTCAGCCTCACTAACTCAAAGAGCCAAAACAAATATTTGGAGATGTTACACATAAATATCCCGGTGCTGGAATCAAAACCGTGACCTCTCGTTTAGCATCCAACCTCCAACCAACAGCACCACAGAGACTTTAAAATAAAATCTTCAATCTATTTAATATTCCCCGATACAAAGGGATAGAAAGGAAATGCCTAATAGATTTTGTTGGCGATAAAAAGTTTATGCGTTTTAAATGTGAGGTCATCTGTAGGAGGCACTCAATATTCAATCGCATTAGTGACGGGCATGCGATGAATATTGTATGCATTATTCGGCTGTGATCAACGTTTATCCTGTTTAATAGATAATGCGTGTATATGTATACATTTAAATATTTCTTAGTATGTATGGGGGTCTTTCCGACGGGTTTTTTTGAGCCAGAACTTTAATTAAAACATAAATTTCCATACGTTATCTTTATAACGTATGGAAATTCAATAATGCTAGTAAAGGGGGATAAAATTATAGTTTTACATCTACTACATTCGTATAATGAGTAATTATTTAATATTAAAAGTATGTAATTTGTTTAGGCGAGATGGAAAACTTATCAGTAACCTAATGGATGCTTTGATATTTACCAATCTTACACCAAGCCGGTCTTGTTGAACTTAGATTTAAAATCGCCTTTATAATGAAACTTACCTTAGACTTGCCACTGCTTTGATTCAATCTACACATCTACCATACCTGCATTGAGCCAGCGTAATAGTTATTGGCCCACGTTAGACTTGAAATCTAGCAGTGTAAATGCACTGTTGTGTTCCGCTTAGAAAGACCAGGCCAGGAGCCAGAGTAACTACTGGACATAATGAGACTTGACATCTTATGTCTCAGGATGGCGAGGGCAGTGGAGTGTCAAGCATTGCTTTGTATTTCATGATATTGTTTGGTGTAACTGTCCCTGAGCGGTCGTATCTCTTACCACTAGGCGAACGGCATGCTCGTCTTGCCATTCATTGCTATAAAATTAATTAATAAAAACTTAAATCCATGAGTGGAACTTAATATGGGATAATGTGAATAAGTTACTACTTAAGTTTTATACATTGAAATAAAATCCGAAGTTTACGCTTTAATGTAGTTTTAATGTTTCACCGATGAACATAAATTCTCATGGCCAATTAACGCACCGTTAAATTCAAAATGCAGGTGCATTTGATGTTTATGTTCACAATTTGGTACCCGGTGGGTGTTCAAATTTATCTCTCCAAACAAACATGTCTTTCCGAACTATTCAACGGTTCATTAATCACAATTAACAGTACAAGACAAACATAATTCTTGGGTCAAAGCGACCGGAACTCAGCCAGTCCCATTTTATTACTTTATTTCGCTTTTACAACCTTTATTATTGACAGAGCAAACAAGATGGCTCATTGGGGAACAGTAATTGTATCTTTTGAGATCTAAATTGGGACTAATTATTTTATTAGTGTGAGTTTCGTGATTCTGACAAGTCGGAATTTATTGTGATAGACATTTATTGACACGTATTTTATTTTAAATTATTTTATGATCCAAGTCCGTTCTAAATCTTGTTGATTGGTTGAAGCCAAATTATATTTCGCGGAAACGGAGCCACTAAGCATTCTTTAGGTGGCTTTGACATTGGTCAGAGGCAATGATTAAAAAAAAATAGTTTGAGAGTATGTCATCCGTATATTTATCGAAGCCGCGAGGATGCGTTTTTGAGAAAAAATGTCCAAAAGTCGCGAAGGTCTACTTGCAAAATCCATGTAGTGATTTTAAAGGATAATAAAATGTTAATTATTTGGTATTGATTTTCGATTCAGATGTTTAGTTATCAGTGTTACTTGCAATTGTGCACATTGTAAATTTTAAATTATCCTAAAATAATGCATTCTTATAAAATGGCAATCGATCTTGCATTTTTCAACTACATATATTATTAGGTATTCTTACTATTGAAAAAGTAAGAATACGTAATATGCCTTCGTTTTATTGGCAGTTATGCAGAACAATACATTTTCAAACAAAAAAAAAGATATTTTTTTTCAATAATGTAATGACTTAATATTTATGAATCTAATTACAATTGAAAAAAAAAAAACTACAAAATTACTTGCGTTAACCCTCATAAAATCCACCAACAATGGTCCATTTCAAACAATAGTGAACAATGAGCGAGGCTCAAGTTCGTGTCCTTTGTCGATCATTGCGAATGTCATGGACGAATTCAGTAAAGCCGTATTGTTTTAGCAGACAGCCGGCGTCCCACGGGCGGGGTATTGTAAGTCTGATCATTGGACATTGGACATTGGACAGTCCAGCGATTAGCTCGTGAGCTCCGCATCGCATACGCAAATAAGGTGCTACAAAGCGATCGTACTTACAATTCACGTTTTGAAGGGAGTGAATGTTAGGTTTTATTTATGCAGTGGTTGAAAGGCTTGTCTTGTGATGTAAAATTCTGGCTTTAAGATCCCTAGATGCCTTATAATGTGTTTATTTATTAGGTCTAGTATTTCAGCTTTGATCTTATCAGAAAGTCACAAATCACTTGCAAGTTTTAACACGAATATTGCTGTTTCTACATAGCTTTATTCCACATTCAAACCAACACGATATCAATCTATCCAGATTTTCGAGAATTTTACAAAAAGGTTCTGTTTTGTAGATATGGAAAATTGGAACATACTTGGGAATTCATTCTGTCCCACTTATGTAATAACAAAGTGTCGATCTGGTAAATTCAAGGTTTAGAGAAAATTATATTGTGACTGCCACTTAAAGCTCAAAACTGACTTGACATTAAGATTTAATAGTTACCAATAAGTGCCCATTTAAGCCTGGGGCATTCTACAAACCAAGGGAAGACCAGTGAGCAGTTTTGAAAGAGTCATGTGGTAACACAGTGACTAAAAGTATTGTTTCAAAACAAGTGGTTACAGAATATCCTGTTACTCATTACTTTTGCATTTTAAGCTGCGCCCATGCAAATTAGCCGATTTCCAATCATGACGTACATATGTGTCAGACGAGTGGGTATAAAATATTGTCGGCAGTAAAATAGTTCATGGTTTTTAATACTGAGTCACAAAATTCTAGAAACATTACTACATCATGTTTGAGTTTCATGAATAAATGAAGGCTAGGGAGTTATTTTGTAAAGGTTTCGATATGAATTTATATGGAAGGAAACTTATAATAATTATTGGTTATGCAGTTTGAATATTTTCCATTTTAGTATCGGCGTATGTGACTTTCCATCCTGTTAAAGAGCCTTGCAAAATAATGCGAATCGATTAATTAAAATGCAATTCAAGGTTTGACTCAGTTTGTTAAGTGGACACGGTGGCTTTATTAAAATCACGTACAAGATGTCATTAAATTAATTATATCAACAAATTATAGTCGAGGGTACAGGCACTTGACATTTGTTTAATCGTTAGAGTTAGTCTAATATAATATTTTGTTTCATTAGAATTTTCAATTTAGTTTTTTCTTTGTCATATAGGCGTATAGTGATTACTAATCGAGGTGCATGTTTGCAGAACCTTTTAATTTGTGTGTATTTTTTAACCATCCTTTTTCCAAATCGGGAATGAATGTAGGTAGTATTTTTGAGGAGAGGTAACCTATTTTCTACGAAGGCAATCGCATGCTTATTTGTCGCTCCTTTTCTACAAAAACTAATTCATGTAAACGACTTGTAACATGGCTAGCCGACGCAAATTAATTCAACCTTCAAGGGTAAAAAAGTTTATTGTCCCGCAACCTACAGCTAACTAGTAATTAGCTTTATATTACTAGTTGTAAGTTAAAAAAACTTTGTTACAAATCATAGAAAATTGCCCGCAAGAAATTCAAAAGGAGACAAAGTAAAACTCTGTAATTTCGTAACAAAACCTCTTTGTAAGGTTATGGAATGATTAAAGTCACACGAAAAACCTTTGTATTGAAACTTTTTGCGTACATTTGAAAATCCCTTCGCCTCAGCCGTGTAATAAAGCGGGTAATTTTGTTATTATTGTAATGTTGAACGCTTTGAATAAAGATTTTGTTACATCAAATGTGACGCTGGCAGAAATATTTTTAATTTTAACTTGATGAATACCGTTTGCTTGAAAATGTAATAAAATTGTTAGATTCATAAAAACGCCGCTTGTAATTTGTTTTACATTTTGAATTAGGTTTAACGTTTAGGCTGTAAAATCGCTTTATTGGACAGATCGTCACGAGAAGAGAAATTCGGCCTAAATGAAGGCATAATGAGAATATCTTTTGTACATAATGGTTTTATTGTCTGGTTTAGATCGCTTAGTATGATACTAATGGAACAATAAATCCGGAAAATATTATTCACACCAAAAACTGACAAGGGACTATTTCCCAAGTATTTCGCTGTTAATTGTTGTGTGCAGTGATTGTTTTCAATAGCAGACCCATTTGATCGTTTGATAGATACACGATTTGATCCATGGCTATTAAAAATGCCGAAGCTGTAATCCTTTCCCGTTTTGATACAAAATTCGTAACAATAAACTATCAACATTCCTAGCAAGATGCAATATATTTTATACCTACTGATACGGCGATGTAAACCCATCACAATATACGTCCCACAGCATGGCAGGGGCTCCTCTACAATCGGGAGTACGATCGAAAGTGGTTAGGCCATATAGTCCACGACGTAGGCTTAGTGCGTGTTGGCGGCCTATACACACCAGAGAAATTCTTACAAATCGCTATGGTATGCAGGTTTTCTTACCGTTTTCCTTCATCGTTGTTAGTTGTACTGGTGATTGGCTATCTATATTCACGAGACTCCTAAAAGTCAAAGGGGTGTTCTGGGATTCGAACCCGCTACCACTGTAAATATGTTGGCAGCCGCGCCTGGTCCGTTTCCCAACAGGTACTCAAACGCATTAAAGTCCAGATAAACTCCGGACCCCGTCCTACTCAATCGACCTATTTTTGCCAGAAGTTTCAGAATCACACAAAGATTCTAAATATCTCTTTCCAAATAGTTCATACGACACGACCCCGAACCTCGTTATTGAAATCACGGATGCCCGTAGTATTAGCGCAAAAATGACGCGAAAATATTGCCTTGTATGAAAAAAAAAGAAATATCGGTTAAGGAATAATCTTAACAACATTAGGCCAGCGCCGTGTAATTTGCCTCGCAAATGTTAGCTATTTGCGCTTGTGACGTGCGTTATGGAAGCCGGGGTAATGTGATATTTATTGCCGCTGGGTATTCTCTATTTATATGTATATTTTTAACTTACTTATGTAATATACTTTCATAGATAGTAGCACAAGCATAAATACTACGAAGATAACTTTGTCAATAATTTCAATCTCAATAATGAAATCGGATCACCTCCAACATTATAAAAAGGCTTTATTTAGCTTAATTTGGATTGGTGTATATTTTTAAGGGTATTTTTATAGTTCGAATCAGTCGTGTCTTTGTGACGCAGCTAAAATCCGTTGTCTTAACACAATTATCGGAACTTTCAATATAATATCCTTTAGAGACACTCAAACTCAACACAGATGTACTCAGGATTTTGATATCAACCTAGTTCGAACTTGGCTTTCAACTAACGTCATTCCAATATGTCATTCCAGCTCGGTAGTGTTGTTGACATGCGCTCCACTTTATGTGAAAGCCATATAAATATGAAAAAATCACCCATACATTTATATACATCGTATTTTTACATACGTATCCAATACGGAGAATTATTTATAAGAAGCAACAGCGAAATAATAAACGTAAGAGAAAATTCGTAATTCCTTTTAAGTATAAAAATAGCAAATAAAATCTAATATTTACTCGCAAACAGCTTCACACGATACACGAAGACTCATTACGCTTTTATTAAATCTTCAATATTTCCATAACATGTAAATTGCACGATTAGAATGAAGAATTCGAATTTGATTTGATGAAACGTAATAATAATGAAAAAATAGTCTTATTAAAATGTTTCGAATTTCTTATTTCGTTTATTATAGTGATTGTATTAAATTCGATAGAAACACGTTTTTTATTGATCTGATATTTAATGGCTTCTTAGTAATACGCGAATGTTACACATTGAAATAAAACTAATTTTACGGATTATATCGCGGGTTTGGTTTACTGGTTTTATTTCCCGACGTTTCGATTACTTTACACCGTTCTATTGTGGGGACATTACTATGAATGGATAGATAACATCGTTAATGAGCTGTAAAACCGTCAGATGAAAAAAAAATATGTTCCTAGTACCCACCATGGTAGATCAATCCACCATCGGTTTTGAGGAGGCCGGCATTATTTCAGTTAATAATTATCTTATTTTGAATTTGATTGACTTAATTTCGATGCGATTTATTATAACAGATTCTTACACCTACTTTAGAATAAATATTCATCAAGTCATCAAGATAGATATTGTTGTCTCTTAGATTAACACGAATGCTACACATTGTAATTGAACTATATCTTATTTACGGATTTTATCAAAATATCAAATCCGCGATAAAATAAGTTCATAATAGTTTTATTTCTCGTTGTTTTGTTACCTTCTCTAGGTGGCCTAACCATCTTAAACCTTCCTCGATTAATTATTACTACATTATCCTGCGCTATGAATTATATTACCAAACTATTCCTTTGTCACAGAAATCGCACCACACATTCCCTAACGATCTCATCTAGGTAACTATAAACCGCTACGCACCGTTGTAATATTTATGGTCCACAAATAATATAATTTAATTTGACTAACGTAAATAATGTATTTCTTTGACAAATAAATTACTATAAAGTAAAAACTAAAACTTTAAATAAAATATGAATAAAAACTAAATAAATAAATAAAACTAATTATAACTAAAATAAAAATAATTTAAAAATAAATAAAATTAATAAATAAATTGATAAAAGCAAGAAATTAAAATAAGTAATAATAAGTATAGGAAATATATTGTAAATAGAGATTAAGTTCTATGTGTATTGACTTGTCATAAGAGCTCCTTAATTGCCTACGTGATCAATAAATACATTTCATTTCATTTCATTTCATTTCATTTCATAAATACATTTCATTTCATTTCATTTCAGGTTGGATTATAACCGTTCCATGCTGTTACGTCATCATAAGTAAGGATGGTTTGCTATAGCGACGGTTTGAGCAGTCATTTGGTTCTTTTTATAATGGAAGTTTACTATCTAGTTATATTTACATTTCCGTATACACTGTAAAGTTGTCCGAGTTTTCTTAGAATCGAAGTATTCGAATAAGTTCTCTTGTTAAATTCATGTTTCTATTTGAATGTGAGTGCTATTTTTGAAGTCATTCAAAATCTAACTAACTACATCTAATGTAATAATATGTTAAATTATGTAGCCGTTTATTTATTTTTAATAACAATAAAAATCTCCTTCGCTTCGTTGTGAGAGAATACTTCTGGCATTAGATCTGTTTTGGTAAATAAAGCAATAAATAAATAATATGTTACTATAATAATGGCTTAGTTCTACGATCACTAGTCTGTTCAACGTCTTTAAGATTTAACAAACTTGAGAATGGATGTAAAAAGCAAATGTGGTGAATTTAAAATTAGGACAGCGATCGGAAAATTATTTATTGTCAATTCAAATAATATCTATTATTCGAAATAAAGATCAAATAATTAGTTTTTAATTTGTATGAAAATCTGTAAATTATCTCCTCTTTAAAATTTTCCCATTATTAGAAAGTAGAAGCTGTTATTCTCAAAATATTTACAGAATCTTTGTGTGTTTAAACAATTGAAAAACAACATTTACAAATCCGACTATTGTAAGCTAACTGCGTTGGGTTGGGGCCAAAGTAAACAAGGTTTGTACAGTCTTATAATAGTATTTAGTATCTTTAAAACGATCTAATTAGTTCCATGTTGGCTCCGGTACAGTTACTAAGTTTACAGTATTGGAAATAAATTTATTACGACGAAATACGGCATTGTAAGTAAACAGGACAGATTGGCGCAGTAAGTAATTGGCTTTCTGCGTTGAAATTTTCTTGTTTCTCTTTCGGATAGTTTGACTTAGACATCATAATAATTATCAGGATTATTCGATATATTTTTGTGTTGGAAAATACAGTCCATAGAGATAAATCCTAGAGTAAAGCAATATTTGAAATAACTAAGTGTAGAGCGAATACCTCTTCTTTTTAATTTATTATTTATCTACGACTCGTGGACCAATAGCACGGTGGACTAAACCACTATATAGCTATGTTATCTGGTTTTACCATTCAATTTGGGGCTATAAAAATTAAAAAATTAAACAGTATAATACTTATTAATGTATATTTAGAACTTTATCTACGTTAGAAGTATAGAACACATACCAACTTACAGTAAATAGAAAAGGCCTATAATAGAATTCTAGGTAGCCAACTGAAAATAATTTCACCTATCAGAATCCCGGGTATTTATCGCACCGTGACGTATTTGCTTCATATTACCAGACAAATGGCAGGATAAAGCAATAATGTATTATTTATGTGTTCTCTCGCTTAGGTGGGCGGAGGGACTGACTGTCATTTCTTAGAAAACTATTCAATATTGCTATTATGAGGTCGTATTTCGGACAATTTAATAGCAATGTGTCTATTGTATTATCAATGATAGTAGTTTACAAAAAGTACTTGATAATTCTGGCGTTTATATTTTGCATAGTATTTAACGAGACAAGCACTGAAGTGACTGCGTTGGTGGCGTAATTATATTAAGGTATGGTTACAAAGCCGAGGTCCCGGGTTTGAATCCAGGGTTGGGCAATATGATATTGGATTTTTTTGTTCATTATCAGCCTGGACTTAGAAATTTGTGAGCGATATGGCGATAAGCTCGCTCTCTATCACATAGTGGGACGGAACTTGCCAGGTGGACGTCTTGGCACCTCTGCCTCTTTAGAAACGGTATCTGGGAAGGATTGAGATTGTGTATTTTAGTGAAGCTTGCGATATACCATTTGGGAAAGGATTAATGCCACCCCAGAACGTGGTGAACATGGTAAACATCAATTCATTTAAATGAAATAACGGCTAGTTTGCACTAAAATGACTGAATTAATGCTCAGATCAGATTTCGTGAATTTTTTTGAAGATACTACATCAATTCGTTGCTACCAATTTTGATAATACCGTTACTTGTGCTAATAATCCTAAACCACTTTAATATGATAATGAATGAACGCGCTGATTCGGACAAGATCCATATTAGGAGACTCCAAATCTGTGTTGAGATAATTCAAAGTAAACCTAATTAATTATGTATATGAGTCAGTATCGACATTGAACATTGAGCTACTGACCCACATATTGAAGATCTGTCCACTATCAGAGCTAATTGGGGTGTTGCTGACCCAAACCTTGATTAGCATTATATTAAACACACCCAACTGTCAATAAATTATGCTGACCCTGCACTAAATCAAAAGAATAACTTTTGCCGTGGATAACTACAAAAATGATCACAAGAACCAAATTCGAAGGAAATATTGGGATGTATTGGTTTATAGCGTTAGTCAGTTAAATGAGTTGCTTACACATTTGCATACATCTCAGTAGAGGTACAGTCTGCTGTAGCGGTCCAAACACACAGCTGCCTTCGTGATAGCAGTGGTTGCGGGTTCAAATCACAAGGCACACCTCTGAATTTTTGAGCCATTTAAAGGCAATTACCACGCACTGTAATGGTGAAAACATTAGGGAATATGAATACTACAGCGAATGATATACCCTACTCTCAATCGTATACTTGGTTGTGGAACAGGCCCGTGCGCTGCAGTGCGACGTATATGGGCCGATAACTATCAGAATAATGCACTTGCATTCTGTATAGACCACATACGACCACTTATTCATAAACAGTCACAATATTAGACAGAAAATTCTTTATCAATATTCGATAGTGAAAGGAAAATGGGAAGGAAGAAGGAGTATAGGAAAGGGGAAGTAGTGCTTATTCAGTCAATTTCTCTAAATGAATAAAACTTACTAGAAAAGTTGTGCCTCAACGTCGCGCCGGTTTTCTCTGAATAGTTACAGTGGTGACTGCTGACAACGGTGTAGCTGTCGCAATTAGATTGTTGGCTAAACTGGCTACAGCGTGGTGCTCTACCACTTTCATGCTATCAATATTATTGAAACTGTATTATAATGAATTCATTTATACATACGACTCAAAAAAGGTGGACAGCTTCACCTTTACATTCATTCATGAGCTTTTTTCAGTCTCTTGGTAAGATTAGAATTTAGATTAGAGAGCTTGCACACATTCTGAAGAACTATTTTACATCGAATAATTCTTGTAAAATTGACTTCTGCACTTGGTAACCAAACCACACAGTTCTTATCTGTTACTACTAAACAATGCTACTAAATCAATAAAACCAAGAATACTTAATCAAGTTTTAAATAAATTCAATGGAGAGGCATATCTTAGACTACAACTCAAAGGTCTCCAACATAACAGAATCAGTTTTAATTATATCATGTGAACGTCATGTGCTGGAATTGACGCGAAGATAGCAAACGCCAATATTAATTAACAAGTATGAATACTAACAGTGGCGTGCCTAGGGTTCTGGACTAGGGCAAGCCCAATATTTTTTTAGATATTTTAATATGTTTTGATTTAGAAGCAAATGGTATTAAGTCGGCAGACATAACATCTATACATACACATGTTGGAAGAGGTGCTACCAGGACACTCATGTTTCGCCTTGCATATTCCGCGCCATCATGTGATAGGAGGCGGGCCTATGCGATAATAATTAATCTTAAAAAAAACGACCCGGGATTCGAATCCGACACCTCAGGCACCGAGAAAATCCTACCGTTCAATCCCCGAATAGGATAAAAACCATTAAAATAACAGCTTTGTTTATCACTGATATGAAAGCACCTATAACAATAAGTTGTTCCGTAAAAATCTAATAGATGGCGCGATTTGCACAGCCATCTAAATATTCCTAATATGCTGAAGGCATTACTTATCATTCGTTTTTAAATCAATTCATTAAATAAATATGTAACTTAAATTACTTTTGGAAATGCATCTGTAACTTCAAATTGCATTTTAATAGCAAAAGCATAGCTACAGCTACGCTGCCGTGTATAACTTCGCCGGCAGAAATTATTATTAATACATTCATGTTATGTTTTTTGTAATACAATTGATATAATTTCTATTGAAGGGATGAACTAATTTATTTTAAATATAAATCATTAAACTACAATTAATGTAACACAAATCTTGGCGTTTGATAAACTATGTGAAACACAATTGTTTAATAACCTATTTGAAGGGGAGAGCATGTTAAAATTAAAGAACGCACATAGTATATTAAAGCGAGTCGATAAAATGTATCTTGTGATATACCACGACTTAGAGAAATTGACAATCCCGGCGTATTTTTCGCGCCAGTTTATTTACAATACACTTGAATAAATTTACCTTTCTAACGGCAATGAGTAGTTTCACCGTCACACTCGCCCCATTATAGCAAAACAATACCACTCATTTTAGTATCAAAGAGTCTAAATATCAAAAACTAAACATTATCACTAAAAACAACTAATTTTTGAGAAATACTTACAATTGCAAAATGTCAAAATACATATGAAGTTAGTCGTAATTCGTACAGTATTGTCCATAAACGTAACATAAATATTACGACATACAATTATATTTTATTATAAAGTACCTTTACGAAAACCTTCTTATTTGTACTAAAACTATAAAACCAACCAAATTAATAAAAATAAAAATAAATTTTAATAAATCATAATATTAAATAACAACACGCCGACCATGAAACGTACGATGTTCATTCTAAAAAGCCGGGCATTTGGTGTAGTACAAATTGCTATACAAAATGTCTATACCTATACATTTGTAGTGCACTTCACTCGTGAGATCCCCATACAAATATCGAGTTTGCCAAAAGCCTCGTAAAAGCACACGAGAGAGAAAAGGATAGATATATTTTGCAATGTTGCTACTACGGGAGCGTGTGGAGCCAGCGGACTTCGTATTTTAATGTTATTAATATTTGAATGAATTTCGCGTGGCGCTTCGGCGCGACGCACCGTCGCAGGCGCTTTTAATAATTATAATAATTTGGATTTTAGGCGCGCGACAGGACGACGACCTTTGCGCTCTCGTCAGAACGCGGTAAATTCAAAATTTGTAAATGTTTTCTAATAAAATATGATTGTATTGTACGGAATAAAATGGTTTGTGTTTAGTATCGAGTATGTACGTATTAAGTAGGGCAAGCCGGGCTTTTGGGCTTCTATGGAAGTACCGCCACTGAATACTAAGGCATTCCAGACGTTCCCTATCGGGAGTGACGCAAGTTCAAGTCCTGTTCGTGCCAATGAATTTAAATACTATCAAAGCCCTTTGACGTTGATGAGTTATCGTGTCGTCTACTGTAACAACTAATAAACATGAAATAAATCTAGTTAATGAATTATTGGGCTTTGGAGAAATTGATTGTGCTTTGCTAGACCTTTAAGTATACAATGTGGTGAGATAAGAGTTATGGCCCATATCATTAAACTACATATCACGATCGTTACTAAGCTAATCAAAATGTCTAACAAAAATCCTAAAATCTGTATTCTCATGTAGGGTAAAGGATAGAATATTTAACCACATACTTATATCAAAAAAGAAATCGAGAGACAGGGTAACAAAAATAAATGGATCGTGATTATTCTGACAATGAACTTAACCCTGATGATTAGAAAAAATGAAGCTGAAAAAAATACATTTTGAACACGTACAGGCCAAATATATAATGATATTAGTCGTACTCAGAGACTGAAATATTTCACAAAATCCGAAAAGCTAAGACGAACGCTAAAAATTAAATTCAGAAATAACGAAAAGAAAATGTAAGTTAAAAGGGAATATCTAAGCGTGAATAAGCACGGCTTTTCTCATTATAGGCCGAGAATAGGACCGAAAGGGAAAGGACACGAAATTAAGGAAATTAACTTTTTGTAATAAAAACTCTTATTCTCTAGCATTGCAAATGACGTGGCCATTAATTGCGTGATGTAATTAAGGATGAAAACAAATAACGGCTGGATAATAGTGGATTCTGTCTGGTAAGAATAATTTAAGTGATGTAGATTATCTTCTATAACAGAGCGCGACGATTTAGCTACGTCTAGTCGGATTCCGCAGTGGTAATAGTCTTATGGGTTTAGGAAAGCTCCAAACTGTTTAATAATTTAAATTTGAAACCCAATCTAAGAAATAGCTTTGAATGAATACGAAATTAATTCATTAATTTACAGGGGCAGTCCAGGAAATACCCAACCATTTGAGTTAGTTATTTTTTATTCAATATAATACATGTACAATCAAAGCAGACTTAACGCCCCAGGCATTCTTTGCCAGTTGTCATTTGGATGGTGCTGAGAGAAAACAAAGTAGGCACATAAATTTACGAATTAGGTCATGATGGTTTTACGTGGGTTACTATGTTCCTATATGGAATACGAATGTCATACGAACAACAAAATAGTTTATTCCTTGCGAAGTACTGAAGATAACTCGAGCGTCAAGTTACAGATAAGAAACTATTGATGTTCTGTATTATAACTTTAGATTTAGTTGCGAATTAATAGAAACATAATTTTCTCGGATGACTAGATCCTTACTTAGTTATAAATTCTAAACCCATACAAGTTGTTAGAAATCAGTTGAAGTTGTGATGATACCATGTTGTTCTTTGTTGTTTGTATTAACTATCAGAGATTACAGGTGCGGAGTTATATATTTAGTATAATTAAATGAATATACCTAACAGTCACATATGTAGATGATACAGTCCTGATAGTATGGAGACACTAAGATAGAGTCTTGTGTCGTGTTTATCAGGGAATACGAGACACTTTTTGGTCTCACAAACATCTACACCTAAAATAAATATTTGTGGTTCACACCAATGTCTCGGTGCGAGAATCGAACCCGCGACCTGTCGTTTCACAGCCGACGTCTAACCAACTGCGTAGAGGCGATCAGTCTTATAATATTTAAATTTATTCAAAATCGCATTATAATGAAGATTAAATGAAACATATTTCCAAGATTCTCACAGCGTATTTTTTATCTGTTCAGTATAACGACGATGGTAAATTAAAATAAAACTGCTCTTGATTACAATTTACATTGAATATGATATACACTTTTAATCGTCGATAATTTCAAGTTACTTTTAGATTTCTTCGTTACTTGTTCATTTGCATATCGATTTATGTACATAATAGTTATTAATTTGAATATATCTGCTATATTTTATGTGTTATCATCTTTGTAACTAGATCTGCCCACGGTTCTGATTAGGGTGTATTCGCTTGAGGTATTTGCATTCGTCTGTATGTAGATTCTATCATTGATAAAATATTTAAAGCTTAGATAGAAGCTATTTTCGAAAGATAATCAACATCTGTAAGGTTTGTCATTATGTATAACTATAAACTTCATTCAACTATTCTATTTTTATATTCAAATGTATAGTATTTTCAAGAAGCACCTATTGGAATGTTGAAGCACTCCGTTGTAATATGATGATGTTACACGTTTATTTAAAGTTTTCCGCATGCTAATCATACAATCTAATATATCGCTTAACCTAACTTAGTACTATACTAAATGCAATCAATGCTTAAACACTAACACGCAGACACGCGACATATTTGTGGGCACAAACATTTGTTTCAGTGCGGGATCGAACCTGCAGCCTCTTGTTTACCCATCACACAGGCGCGGCGGTGCAACTGAGCCACGGAGGCCGTCATAAAACATTAAACAAGCAAATAAAGGATAAACTTCTGTTCAAACAAGTTTGGAATAGAAAGCAGTTTGTGATATGGTTATTCGATGTGTCAGTCATTTAAACTTACACTTGACGATAAAAGCATGCTGTAAATTATATAGTTTAGTGTCCAGCACCTAGTTTTACACATTAAGATTATCGGATGTCATTCTCGCTGCTACCGACAAGGCAATTGACTCGACCGCAAGTTTAATACACGGATAAGTCCTTCGCGTTTCACTTTTAATAAAATTGTATACTTATCTAACATTAATTCAATATGTAATTACGTTCTCGGTACATAATATAGACATTGCTATTGATAAAATATCTTGATGTGGATAAAACAGCCTTTAAAAATGCTAAAGCCTTTAAAGAGTTTAAGGTAAACATTAGAATATTATTATTTTTATTTGAGAACATGCCGTGTTACAAACATAATTCAGAACAACAACAACGCACTAATTATAATACCTCCCAATACAATAATATTCATAACCATGAAAACAAATTAGTATAAAAATATGCACCAATAAAAAACAACATTCAATTTGCTAGCATTAGAAAAAAGAACCAAGAAACACAAAAATCGCATGCAAAATTAACGTAAAGGATATGAGAAAACGCCAAACAGTGTCAGATCTTTTATATTGCAAATGATGGCATTCCCGGCAGACTCTCGTAAGGAAAGTATGTAAATTCTGATTATACACGTATTACCATAGTAATAACTTGGTACACGCCGTATCAGGAACATCTCGAAACAGATGTGCTAACGTGTTTATCGCCTTATCACTTAGGGACTAGTCACACTTGTTCAGCTCAATTCAGATATAGTCGATAATACCAGATTTGTATGAATATGTGAACGCATCCGCTCAGCTGTCTGTTTACTCGGCTTATATAATAAATTGGATAATAATGGCAAGTGTATTTTTACCATTGGTATTCGCATGATAACGACTACTTTCGACGATGTTCCGCTGCTTTCTGCGCTGTAAAAGTATAATCATACTATCCGGCGAAACACGAAGGTAGCTGAACACATGTAGTTGCACCCTAAACTCTCAAGTTTTTTCGCAATTTGTATTCCACAATGTAGGCGAGATATTTACCATAAAATTTCACGATCTATTCGGCGTGTATTTTTATGATTTTATAAGATGTCAGAGCGAGGCGTTGCGGTAAACACCCTTTTGTAACTCATGGGCCGTGACACGGGTTTTGTGTGGGGATCAGCGAGCTTCGCGCGGCACTTTGAGTGTTCTGCTTGTGGCGAGGTATTGTTTGAAGCTAAATAACATAATTAGGTTGAGACGATACTTTATGTCGGGATTGTAGGTAAATATTGAGGCTTTTATATTTATCGTGTAAATGCTAAAAGGTTTCTTAGATTGAGGCGAATGTTACACATTGAAATAAAACTAATTATTTACGGATTTTCTCGCAGATTTAGTTATATTTTTAAATGAAAATGAAACCAAAGCCGCTATAAAATACGTAAATAATTGTATATGTAAATTAGGTAAATATATTTATGTAAGTAAAAAGTGCTGTAAATAATACATGTGCATATTAAGTGTGATGAAAGCATGGAGGTTCTATATAAGAAGTGTATAGCTGTACATATTATACAGGTTTAGCTATTTGACGAAAAAAAAAACTTACATTTTTACAACAAATACTTACTATACCTACAAATAAACTTTTGATTATCCTAATGGCGTCGGAAAAACACTTTCAACCATCCTTCTAATGGTTCTATAAAACTATTTCTGTTTTATCATTGTCCATTGGCGAATTTCCATTCGTTGTAGCATACAATAACTCAACAATAAACAGAGCCGCTAAGCTTCCGACCTCATAAATAATAAAATGGCGACGTTCGAATTGGAAAAGGCATTTTAGGGCTCAAGGGAACGCAGGCCTAACGCGGCGTAGATTTAAAACAAATTATGATGGAATTAACTTATTACCCGCTTACTTTGCGATATCTCATTAGAATTACGTTGTTTGCTAAATTGAGGACACAGTTTTGTCATTTAAGCTTGATAAATATGATAATTGTGTCGAATGGTGATATCTGTGACTCTTCTGATAGACTTGTTACTCCATCAGAAGAGTATCTATTTGGGATATAGTCCTGATATAGTCTACCAACAATTACATTGTACGTAATATGATTAAGCACAATGTATTCATATGAATGATTTTAGTTTCAAAGAAAAAGGAATGCGATAAAATAATTATTAATCTTTCTGAAAATATTATTTTCATGGATCTTGAAGTATCAAAAATTTTGAATTCAATATTTCATTTTTCATAGCAAAAATCTGCACCTATCTTTAAGTTATTTAAGGTTTTTAATATAACAAATACACACGTGGTATGTATGTATAATATGGAACATTTTATTTTAATTTAATTTTAACCGAGTAGCCAAAGTTAATATTTAGATTTCATGTAAGTCATTCCCACAGGACAGGCGCAGCCTTGCGTGGGAATCTATGATAAATGATCTCATTATGTACAACCTGCTGTTATTAATATGTTTTACTTGCTGCGACCCGCGGTTTAACCTAGGTAGCTCGTAGTGTAATATATTATTATACCTCATCGTTAACTCTTATAGGTTCATATTATGAACCTTAGTGATAGCCATGGTAATAAAAGAAAACAATAGGTTACAGCCTAACAGCTGGTAGCGACCATAAAAATTGTTGGAATACAAGATATTGAACATAAACATCCTTGTCATTTGTTACTATAATCCTCACATTAATTTGAGTTATGTAGGTATTTTTTATACTTGTGTTTTACAGTTCATCCTTTATACTGCTTGAATCTAATATTACCTATAAACATATACAAACATAATAAATAAATATTATCACGAAGCGTAAGCTGAAAACATACAATTTAAGAAAATTTGTATACAAGTTCCTGTTGTCCATGCAAAATAAAGTAATAAATCACTCACCCGAAGTCTGACGAAAACTGTAGCTGATGATCAAATTGTGTTGCTGTCGATCCGGCTGAAGGTCACAATCACAAATAACACTATTTTCTATTAGAAAGACGCACAAGATCACTTTTGAATGGCATTATCACTGTTTACTACAAAAAACACCACGAATAACCGACACTGTGAGAGCCTCAACGACAACCGACGTCGTCGGAGTCTCGGTAACGACTGAACCAAATTACACCACTGGAGGGTTTATATACCCTAAAACTAGTCACAAAATCACAGATACCCTCAATCCGTATTTTTATTTTATTTTTAATTAAAAGCTTGTATGGTTTGTTAAAGTGGCCCGCATATATGTATCTTTCGTTGACAAGTATTAATTTTGTTTAACATAGTAACCCGACGCGATTTAACTCGAGTGAAGAGATTTCTTGAATCAACACCACACCAGGTAAATCTTATTTTCTGAGTTAGCTATCGTATATTCAAACTCAACGCCACACCACCCTATTTACTTCGTTTCGTTTCTTGTTCACCATTTTAGAGTCCATAGGAAATATACTTACATCCGTTTTTATAGTGGAGGAGAAGATATTCACGTTTTAAACAACAATGACAATACTTTACAAAAAGTACCTCGTTTAAGTTACATTTTCAATGATTAACCGTACCATGCAGTACCCGTACTGTATCCATATCCCATGTTTATTGAAATTCATTCACCAATAATGCAATTTTCAATTCAAACAAAAATTATTTTTAAAATATTTCAAATTGAAGTAAAACTTAAAGTGAGATCGGCATATCCCGTCCTAGATTTAACATATTATATTTGTTGCTGCGAACTTTCTTTACGAAAACATGTTATATCAATTCAATCCAAGAGTTATATCCTAGTTCATAATTATAATTTTTCATGTGAATTAAGAATCATAATTATTTTAATACAAACAATAACTAACACGACCTTCCCAAAGCTGCAGTCATTAACACTGGCCATGTCCATTGTTCCTTTTGTTTTTGTGCAAAGGAAAAAAACTCGTTCTGTGAACACTTGAAAGCGGCAAAGATGTCAAATTCCACAGAAATAGGCCATGTCAAGTCGGAGTTAAGAGTCCCAATGCCCCGCAGCGCCGACGATTACGTAACCAAAGCCCTACTGGTAGGGTTGTCGCTTCCAGTTTGCACTCGCAAATTACCAATGGCTCTCCTTTGACAATTAATTAGCAATTTACATTATTTATTCATTGGAGGGAGAGCTGTAATGGCATAATTATATCACGAAACCTATCTCGGATATTCGGAACAAGGATTTCTGGAAGATTTTAAAATAAGGAGTACTTGGATCGAATTTATTTTGTTAATTTCACTGAATGTTGCTGGTAGGTTTTGATGACTATATAAGGATAAATATACCTTTTCAACTTAAAATATTAAGGAAAACTACTTGTAAAATACAATTACTTATCAGACGCCGCGCCGCGCCGCGCCGTACCAGTATTTACGCCGTGCATTCCCCGCCGCAAACGCAACCGACAACTTATCAATTTATTTTCACATCACTCATTAATTAACTTGTTATTAAAATTGTTCTGCGCGCGATGTTTAATTATTATCGTTTATTGCCGTTATTTATTCCAGAAGTGAAAGTGGTATATTGTTATTTTATTTATAATTAATTTATTATTACTTTTCATTTCTTTTGTTTAGCATTTATGAGATTATCCTACCGGGGGCATAATTTATATAAAAATGCCTGTTTATGATATTTTTTTGGTTAGTAACCTATATTAAATTATAAGACACACTTAACAACCTAACGTAATCACTACACGATACAATCAATCAGCATTTAACAAAGGAGGTTTTAACTAACAACGCGCTATAAGGATTTGCGTGGCAGCCCTATCGCCGACGCAGGGATGAAAGCGCTGTGACGACCCTCGTCATCTGAAGGAGTGCGTCGCCACTGTTCTACATTCGTGCGGCGACCGCGACAAAGTCCCGCATTTCTAATGCTCCCGCACATTTTTACACGGAAATGGATAAATTACAGTGTTTAAACTTGTCATAAGGGATTTGTTTAGTTGGTTAGTAGTTGTGTAATAGTCGTTTGGTTTTATCTAAACATTTTTTAATTAATTATTGAGAAAATGATTGAAGAAAGCCTAGCAACCGTGGCAAAAAAATAAATTTAAGTTAGTGGAGATTATTGTTTTTTTTTATATTCTTAATCATAATACATAATCATAATATTAATAATCATGCATAATTTTAGCAGTACTAGGTAGCATCCATCAATTATGCGAACAGGTGTCCACTAAAAATCTTAAGGTATCAACGTAAACAACATTTAATACAATAGGTCTTACAAATATTCGAGCGGTTTCAATCCTTTGATTCCCCTACACCTTCCTACACCTGCTTCCATAACACTGTCGTTCCAACATAGAGCATAAACTATACTATTGTTATTTATTCAATACTGATATACGCAGATAGCTTTGACCCGGGGCATTTCGCGAAGTTTCCCGGGGTGTCGTGTTTCATATCCATTACGATGCGCCAACTTTACGAGATATGATGTATGCATGCATTACGGTAGCGTGTATTGAATATATGCGTTATGTTAAACTATTGGAGTGTTTGTAAATAACCAAGCAATAAGCTGTATCATCTGCATCTGTATCAACTAAAACGATTTTCGTTATAGTGCGTGATGATTGACTCATTACACATAATTATGACTCCGCATGAAGCAATAATATATCGATTGATAAATTAACAAGCTGTTTCCCGCTAAACTGATGCTGACGGTACTCACTGATCGAATTAAAGGAATTCCAAATCATCAATCGAGGATTTTATAAAAAGCCGGCCCGGCTCAACCCGGGTCAAGATACACTTTTAAAAAAATAATCTACAGCTTATATTCATAAGGGATAATGTAGGATCAAATATTCGAGTAGTTTCAGAGCCTCAATGCAAACAAACAACTTTCTTTTTTTATAATATTAGTGTCTAGTTTCAAATAAAAACATAAATATGTTTTTACAAATTTGATGTGTCCAGCTAGAGAAGTTTAAAGAAAATTATGGATTTAATATTTTCCTCCACTGTTTAGGATAACCTTTGAAAGGTCATTCGGCTTTACAAAAAATACCTAGAATAACTTTCGGAGATTAATTCTTCAGTGAAAGTATACCTGGAGGAACTGAGTGAATGAAAAATAGAGTGAACGAGATTGATTAAAGCAAAAAATACTTTGAGTGAATGGAAGCGCGCGAATTGATTGATGAGATTGAGAACGGTAAGGCTAAATAGATTCGAGATCCTTGTAAGCACTACTGCTTTTCTCAGCTTGTAGTATTAATAAAACAACTTCAAGTAAGTTTAGTAAGATGTCGGTTATGTACTTTAGAATACTTTCGTTTATATTTATTTATTGTTTGCCTTTTATTTGACGTCTTTTGTTGTTTCTAGACCGCAACGAAAGATGTAAGACTATCTAGGCCTGAAATAAATTATGTAATGCATGACGCTGCAGGGTAATTATATGTTCAATAAAATTAGCTTTTATTTTTATTGTATTTCTGAAGTTGAATTCAATAATATATTATAAATTACCGGAGCGGTACATTTCCATAATGTATAAACTACACTTTTCCTCCTTGGAGATTGAAATTATTTTTACAAAATTGAAAGACGTGCCCCACAGTGGGAACTCTTGAAATATTTCACAGTACATAACCAGCTTAAGCTTCAGCTTTCATAAAGTCATGTCATTTGTAACAATACAAGTGGAGAAAGGAACATTTCATAAGCATTTGTTTACCTACATTTGTTTACACCTGTAGAAATCCAATGACAAGGAATTCATGCACCTCTCACTTCCTAGAGGCGTTATCTCGGGAAAGTAACAGAGCGTTGTTCACTGGAGCTAAAATCGTCCGATTTTAATCGAGCTCGCTTTACATTCGATTTGTGTTTTAGATTGGGTTAAACATGCTTCTTGGCGCGGAAACAGCGCGGTAACTGGTTGTTTAATGAGATCTATAGATATATCGTCGTATTCAGATTTAGTACATAATCTATTCTGATATAATTATATAGCTTAAAAGTGCTGATCTTAGAACCTACGGATTCGAATTGAAAAAATCTTTTAGACTTAAAATATAGTCCATTCTTCAAGGAAAGTTATGGGGTTCCTTAATCCCAGGAAAATCTTTATCAAGTGTCTTATCCCGGGAAAATACTTTTTCATCAGGCGAAGCTGCGAGCAATAGTAGTATGCTTATAATATATATAATCCGCTAGGCATAGGTAATCGATATTGACGTGATGCCCGTCAACTTGTAGTAGGTCAGAGTGGTACCCTCTCAATCGAACTTTCGATTGTAGAGTTCCGAAATTGGCAGTGTACAATTTAGGGCTAATACAGATCGATATCGATAATCAATATAGTTGTTAATAGAATTACCATCGCTCATCAACGTGAGGCGATTCATTTCTATTATTATCAACAAAGTTTTGGGTTCCGAAAATAACTTATTTTTTATTCCATATAAGTTAAATTTCTACACCTTGAAAGGAAACCTCCCATTTAGTATGAAAATGATTGGTAAAAAACAATAATAATGCATCTACTTTTTAAGAACAGTAAATTAACAACTAAATGTTTCTTCATTCCATGACAAAATTTGGTTTATTTCCTTTCATAAACCGAGATAAAATCTTCGTTTCGTCCTTGGACACAGCCGCAGTTTAGCATAGCGTGTCTCTCGGGCCCGATTTGTTATGAGTTCTTACAAATCCCAGATGATATATATCTTGTTTCAACAAGATATTATTTATCATAATTTTTTATACAATACATAAACCTATTAAAAAACATATACCATAAAAGCACAGCATCCATAAAACTACACAATCACGGACAATCTTTCCCAATTCGCAAAGGAGTCAAGCAAGGAGATCCGCTTTCACCTAAACTCTTCAATGCTACCTTAGAAGAGGTTTTTAAAAAGTTAAGAAGTTCCTGGGAAGGGAGAGGCATTGTTATCGGGGAGAGAAGGTTAACAAACCTTCGTTTCGCCGACGACATCGTGCTTTTTTCCTACACAGCTACAGAACTGGGCTCCATGATCATAGAATTAAGTAAAGCCAGCTTCGAGGTCGGACTGAAGATGAACATGTCAAAGACCAAACTAATGACCAACACCAAGCAGCACAAAATAGACATCAACGGTACAGATTTAGAATACGTCCATGAATACATATATCTCGGCCAGTTGGTTTCCTTCCAGGCGCGGCAGGAAAAGGAGATTGTGCGCCGCACCGAAAATGCTTGGAGGAACTATTGGTCCATGAAAGACCTGATGAAGGGAAACCTTCCCCTCTCCCTAAAGAAAAAACTTATGGATGTATGCATCCTACCGGTCTTAACATACGGTGCGCAGACTTGGTCTTTGACAAAAATTCAGAAGTCCGCCCTCGGAGTATGTCAACGAGCCATGGAGCGCAGTATGCTGGGGTTAAAGTTGGTGGATCACGTTAAAAACAGTGTATTGCGCTCTAGGACTCAAATACTAGACGTTGGGAACAAAGCAGCTAGCCTGAAGTGGAACTGGGCGGGTCACATATGCCGCATGCCCAACGAACTGTGGGCAAAAACAACAACTTTATGGAAACCATCAAAGACGCTGAAGCGTCGCGGTAGGCCCAGAAAAAGATGGCGAGACGAGCTGGATAGGTGGGACAGAGATTGGCAAGATCGAGCCCTGGACCGGGACGAATGGAAGGAGGGTAGAGAGGCCTTTGCCCTGCAGTGGGACAGCGTAGGCTGATGTATGTATGTATGTATGTATTTTATACAATGCTTTTTATTCATTATAGTTCGCTGTATTGTTTTTTTTTATTTCATGGAATGGCCAGATGAGCGTGTCGTTCGCCTGATGGTAAGTGATACGACCGCTCCTAAACAGTAGCAAAACCCCACTGCGCTCACGAACCTGAAACGTAAGAGACTTTGAGACTTACATCTCAATATATACGGTATTTATTGACTTAACTATGGTATCATTCGGGGATTTTTAAGTGCTTTTTTAATTGAAATTTGATTATAATATGTTATTGTCTTTTGTTTTATATTTTATTGTAGTTTTAACATTTGTTTGAGATTTTATAGATTTGTTTAGTTTTTTTTTTTATATTATTTACTGTAGCACAGCGGCATCTCGTTTCGTTTGTTTTTAATTTTAGTTTTGCTTTGTACACTTGCTTTGTTTATGTGTAACTTGATTGTGGAAGCTTCACTGGATCATTTGTTACTTACTGTGTTTCGCTATATATGTTTTATTGTTCTGTATGTTTCCCAAATACATATAAAATAAAATAAATAAAAATAAAAATAAATTTTAATTTAATGGCTGAGAAATATTATTAACTTAATTCGTGCAATTTTTTCCAAAGTATGGAAATTGTGGATGTCCCCTTTGTCGTTTGTTCGTTCATAATTATATTTTTATTATCAAACTCTATAAAATTTTTGACTTAATATATGGAAATAAAGAAAAAAAATGTTAGTCACAATTCAGTATCATTAAAAAACGGAATAGAAATTCCTTATCCATTTTTGTATGCGTAATCTTGGTGGTTCATTTTATTTACGACACCAAATCCTTATTTTTACATAGTCGTTTTACTAAATGTTTTTTTCTGCGTACAAACGCAATATCTTGAACGATACTTTTTATGGTAATTTGGAAAGGTCCGAATTAAAGTCTTTTCGTATGTAGCCGAGGAATCTTGAAGGATTCAATTGGTATTAACAAGCAAAATATGTCGTCTAGTAGAAAATCTTTTTATATTTGTCAAATCCTTTAATCCAATAATTTTACTCAATGATTATTGAATGTTTTCATAAGCAAAATACACATGAAATTTTCTAAAACTTTACATTTCATTTAAATAATAATTTTATTTGTTTTAGATTTAAATTCAAATAGTATTAGAAATTTTATTGAACCTGAAAATTTTATGAAACTTTTCGTTTATTTTTCGTATGAGGGATGCTAATATTGTCCTTGAATTGAAAGGTTGTTTGAAACAAATTATAGTTTTAATTTTGAATTTAAATAATATTTTATTTTATAATTGTCTACGCTCTTCATCCTTATTATGACGCTATGGGCATAATAATGATGAACGTAACAATCAATGTTGCCATCAAATGCCATCAATTGCCATCAAATCAAGTGGCATTTCCTACACGACCTAGCCACCTCCAAAAACGAGCGTATTTCCAATTTCCACCTTAAAGGCTGGCAAGTGGCAACTAATCTCCATGTCCTATAATGTTCCAGAGGTTCTTGGGCGGGGGTAATCACATACCATCACGTGAACCGTATACTGGTGCGCCACATATAATATAAAAAAATCATCATTACAAGAGACTGCACACATTGATAAAAAATCCCAAATTCAATTATTGTAAATCGACCAGTTTATCGTGGCCTCCGTTAATTAAATATTTACTTCTGATTTTTAAAATGACGGTGTATTTCATTGTCATCAGTTGCGTACCTATATTTTCTGGTGAAATAATATAATTTCAGATTGTGTATAAATGCCCGGGGCTTCGATTGGGTACGTGAATGTGTGTCGAATACACGCCCACGAATGTTTTATTGTACCATTCCGATTCAATTTCCAGAAATAACAATTTACTTTACATTTTACGTACCGAGAATGTCACATAATAATGTATTAAAGGCATTTGTACCCGGAATATAGTATGTTGAAGCAGTAGCTGGCTTTGCTCTGGTGATTAATTATATGTTTAGATAATTACATTTATTCGCGGGGAAATTATTTCGTTGTGTTATCTGTCTTCTCCAAAAAGTGAACAAACTGACAAACACTGTGATGTGACTGTGATTGTAGATGTTTTTTTTTTGGAAATAATGGCAAGACGAGCGTGCTGTTCGCCTGATGGTAAACGGATCGACCGCTTTTGGACAGCTGTAAACAAAATCGTGAATTGCAAAGCAATGTTTGGCATACCACAGCGTTCGCATCTTGAGACATGAGATGTTAAGTCTCAGGCGAACGGCATGCTCATCTCGCGATTCATTCTAGTAAATAAAAAGATAAGCCATTGACATATAATGCCCATGCCCATATAATGCCCTGTATATTATTAATTATATAAGACGGAAACCACGTAAGTGGTGCTCGCGCTCCAGAACATCTCTAGTGAAGCGCTACTGACACAAGTGGTCATACGCAACGATTTTGAAAATTTTTATTGGTATCAAGACAGAATGTTTAATAAAAATGAAGATAACAGTTTTCATCACCGTTCAGATGAAGTCTTTTAAATTAAGTAATTATTTATTTATTTTAGCGTCATTTTTAGGGATATCTTTTTGAAACTCCAAATGATCTGAAGGGCCTATCCTTAGTTTTGAAATCAATAAGAAAAATATTTAATATACATATTTATACAATGAATTAGGTAAGCATAACATTAGCCCGATGACACGGGATGAGATTGGGTTAAGGGCGCTCAGTGGCACTCGTCTGTCAGATGTTGGTCGACGATAACACCCCGCGTCGAGACGAGATCGAGTAGTTTGAGTGAATCTACTACACGAGTAGGCAACTTGACACAGACACTTCAAATGTTAAATATAGCGGTTGGTACAACGAATTATGATAGAGAAAATAAAATTGGAAATATAATGTTATACCTACATAAAGCAGTCAGTACATCGACTTTAGGGAATTTCAAAATTGGAACTAAAATAACAATAAATGGGTCTGATATTACAACGACCATTTTAGTGAAACACCTATTAATGTAAAAAGATTGTTTACAATTAAGTTTGAAAAGTACTGACGATGGTAAAGACTATATTTGCCGCATTAATCATTTTTTCATGTCAATTAATTTGCTTGCCTTTTTATTGAACTTACCATTAAAAACACGAATAACATTCATCTTTATTTAATAAATGAAATTGCCTTAGCTTATAAATAAAATTAAAACTATAAATAATATATCCAATTCTGTCGCAGGCTTCAATAAAACACCAAAATAGACTGCAGCGAGTTCACAAATGTGAATATATGCGTTTCACCGCAACGTCCAATGTACGTATTCATATCGAACAGAATGTAATTGATATCGAGTCCAGTGGTGCGAGTCCGTCCTTTGTGTTTAAAGAGAAAATTTCACAAATTAATTATCACATTTTGTACGCCCTGTGTTCATTATTATATAGTGATTTGTTTGTGTTGGTTATAAACTTATATCTAATTAAACTGTGCGCTGAGGATTCGTGTTAGCGAATATTCGGTTAATTCTGATTTCTGAAATTGAGATATTGAATCTGGATTTTATTATGAATAATATTGATATCTCGGTGTTTATTCAGCGTGAAAATGGATTTGAATTTTCGATATTAATGATAAAATAAAGAGTTTTACAGCTTTTATGAGACCTGATGTTACTAGATTTTTAAAGTGGCAGGGGCAAGAAGCTTTTCTTAAACCTGTACTACGTTCATGAAATGCAATAGAGAGTAACATATAAATAAATACAAATACATACAGCACTCATATAATTAGTCCTGACCCCACACTAAGATTATGTCTTGTATCGTGGGTATCGGGAACTACAAGAGACTTTTCAGTCTCACCAACATCCAGACCCGAAATAATATCTGTGGCTTGCACAAATATTGCGGTGCGGGTATCGAACCCTCGACCTCACGTTTCACAGCTGGCGTCTAACCAACTAAGCCTCGGAGACTGTTCATAGTCGTTTGAGTTTCTTTTTTTTTTTGAAAACAGTCATTTCGTAGCATATAAGCTCAAAGACCAGTTCATTGTTGGAACAAATAATAACGCAGAAATGTTTTTTTGTTTTAGTTTTTTTCACAATTTGTGCCAATAATAAAATAATTTTCATAATATTAAAGCGATATACAACACATAACATGAAGCCAACCCGGATAGGTTTGATTATTTCTGAGAAAGATTACGCTTAACTGATGGACGGTCGTATATCATAAATCAAATTAGTCTGCAACACGCATAATAAAACGTGACTGTCTGTAGCGAAGTGTGTGAGAATCACTTTTAAAATGAGAGAACGTGGGTTCCTTTCGTACTTTTTGGCCGACTTCAAAAGAGGAGGTAATCAATTCGACTGAATTTTTTTTTTGTATGTTTGTTACGCGATTACGCCGGCAATTGTGAACCGATTTTGAAAATTTCTTTTTTGTCGGAAAGCATGATATACAGGGTTGGTCCCATATAAAATTGGTCAAGACCTGATGAATATCTTAGGATCCGCTGACCAGAACTCCTCAAAATTAAACGATCCAGCATTAATTCTTTTTGCGTAAGATTAAGTATAAGTATATTATTACAAAGGGTGGGTGAAAATAGGTAAAGGGTGGGGTGGGGGGGGTGAGGGGGTGGAAAATAGGTACAATTGTTAATACTCAATATCTGCGGCAGTTCTTAATCGACTTAAAAATAACGTTTTTTGTCAAAGAGTATTATATGATAAGTTAGACGAAAAAAAGTATTGTGAAGACCTGATGAATATCTTTAGACCTGAAGGGCAGAACTCCTCAAAATTGAACAGTACAGCAATAATTCTTTTTACATTAGGTTCAGTATAAGTTTATTACTGCAAGGGGGGGATAGAAAAGGGCGTGGGAAGGGGGGATATATGCAAATATAAATACTAAATATCTGCGACAGTAAAAAATGATTTTAAATAACTTTTCTTCGGCACGAATTATACATAATGTTGGTCACATAAAATATGGTGACAATCTGATGAATAGGTACATATCTGGAGAGCAGACCTCCACAAAACTTTGCAGAAACGCAATGATTTTTCGTCCATTAGGTTAAGTATATGTGTTTTATTACAAATAGGAAGTGAAGAAGGAGAAGAGGTGAGGGGGTAACGAATGATTACCACGCATAAGTGTACTCAATATCTCCAGCAGGTTGAGCCGATTTTAGTATTTTCTTTATCATAAAAACGAAATAAAAAATAAAAACGAACAGTAGCTTACTTAAAAATCATAAAATATTATTTTATCCTTTATAATTTCGTTTTTGAAATTATAAAGGATCATAATGGTTCATTTTTTATATACATTGATTCCAGTTTTCATTATATGATTACCTTTGGCATCATTACAATGCTTATGAAAACTAAAAAGTAATAAATAAAATAATTTAATTAAAAATTAAAAGACCGACTTCAATGTGCACTACAAAGTAATAAATAATATATATTTCATTGTGCTAGTATACATTGATTAATTTTCTTATTGACTAGACTAGCCAACAAATCTTAAATACGTAGGTAATATTTTGAAGGCGGGTCGCCAAGTGACGAACACGACGACCTACACTTGAATTTAATTTGTATAAAATATCCTAGCGAAAAAAACGCAATTTTACACGCAATATTAGTTTGTCTTAATCTATATAAACTCACGCCATTTTCCCAGAAGGGGTATGCAGAGATTCTTCTGATATCAACCAGGACACCCACGTTACGCCTTGCGTGTTTTGTCCCTCGGTGTGATTGGGGGCGAGAGTCTATAGTCATATCGGGTGCAAATTCCAGTCCCTATCTTGATAACTAATAGAAAAATCGCCCGTCCTTAATATAACAGCTCTTAATCAACATTGTGGAGCATCGGACTTATCTACAATTGAGGGAAACATACAAACTTAACAATCCTTCCCTTTCTTATACTTTCCTCACTATGATTCATATCACTGTTAAAGTAATTGTATATAAATATGCAAGTGACTCCAATAAGTCAATGGTGTACCCTGGAGTTGAAACCCTTGACCACTGTATCTTTGATCGTATGCAATAAATTAAAATTAGATCACACATATGACACATATTAATTCTATTAAAATTTCAACAAATGTACACGTAGGATCAATATGTTAAATTAATTTGTTTCTAGTTTACATATGGACCTAACTGAGCGCCAACGATACATCTACAAGTAGGTAATATTCAACTGTGTTACGTTACTTGAATTTGTTCTCGTTTGGCACTTGGCGACCCGCCTTCAAAATATTACCTACGTATTTAAGATTTGTTGGCTAGTCTAGTCAATAAGAAAATTAATCAATGTATACTAGCACAATGAAATATATATTATTTATTACTTTGTAGTGCACATTGAAGTCGGTCTTTTAATTTTTAATTATTAAATGTTATTATTGCAATGTATCGCGACACGAGCATGTCATTCGCCTGATCGATCGTAAACGACTGTTCATGGACAATAACAAAAGCAAACAGTACCTTGAACTACAAATCAATGCTTGGCACTCCACTGCGTTCGCTATCCTGGCATACGACGAAGTCAAACTGATTTAATATAACTGCGTTAATTTTTTAAAAGTGATTCGAAAAAATTAAATATATTACTTACCATCGATGTACAATGATCTAAGATGCTATACCTACCAAAGATATTAAATCCTAATTTTAAACTATTAAATTAACACACCATAAAACCAAATTTCGACAGACTAAGTGTTTTATTGATACCAATTTGTTATATTAATCAGCTTAATACGTTTTACAGCTGCGCTAATGTATGGAAATTAAGCTAATTGGGCACTAAACAGGCCTATGTAGTTACTGGTTAGTTTAATCTTAAGCCGAATCATAGTCATGTTTCGTCATTGTACATTCCATCATTGTAATGCCTTATTGGTGTAATGTAGGTGTGAACGGATTGAGCCTTCTCTGTTATTTAATTGATTTCAATGTTTTGATTAATGGTGTTTTAAATATTGGTATGACAAATTAAGTAGACAGTAGAAATTTAATAAATGTTTTGTCTTCTTCGCTCAAGCTAAATTCAAAAGACGTTCGAAACGGACAAAAAATTCGATTACTAAAATAGTGTTATAAATAAGGCCTTTAGAGTATAATACTTAAAGTCTGATATATATTGTGACATATATTTCTCGATTCGACACAGTTTTACTGGCTTGATCGATACGACCTACCCAGAATACACAGAATGAACCCAAAATGCTTCATACTTTCGAATGTTATGACAGGTTTCCAAAACGTTTTGTTTTTGAACAGCGCGATGGTCGATATCTGGGCTGATAACAATAATCTTCCACCAGTTAAAAAAGTTGCTGCATTTATGAAGGTAGAATGTTATTATTGGTATGTAGACTTGTCGATTTATTTAACCTTTTTCGACTATGCAATTCTGGGTGGAGTGGGCGCCACGTACAAGCAAAAGAAGTCAGACGCCTGTCCACAAGGTGTACGGACGACCTGCTGAAATTAGCAGGAAGTCGGTGGTTGCAGGCCGCTTCCAACAGGTCAATGTGGCGATCATTGGGGGAAGCCAATGTTCAAGAGGGGTCTCCATGTAGCTGAAGAGAGAGAGAGAGAGATGTGGGGAGGGGGGGGGGCTTCTACCGCTGTTTCAATGTACTTCGATGTAAGCATCACCATTCCCCGGAATTGATAATGGTGATGATATTATTACTTTTAAATTATTATCTGTTTTCTATAATATAATCTGCCCAAAGTTGTCTGGAGTATAAAGTTGTGCGAGAAGTCTGAGTCACTTCTGGAAACTGTCGCTCCTTACTAACTTCCCAGAAACTTTAATACATTAATTTACTATTGGATTTTGGATGGCGTTGAAATTACTTCATTGTTTTATTAGTCTCATGACGGAATATATATACTGAAACTTTTACGTCCTTGGTTCAAACTGGTTTGGGAATAACTGTGTGTTTTTTATTTCTAATAAAAGGAGCCAATGTTACGCCATGATTGTCGACGCCAAGTACATTTTGCTGCTTCACGCGATATATTTCTTGAAGAGACTTCAAGAAGTTAGAAAAAAAAAACCACCGAATTTGTAACTTGCTTCTTTTAAGTCGTTTAAAAATCCAGCATCCCGAAAACATTATGCCATGTAATATCACGAAAATAAATTGTCATTTGTGGTTGCACAAAGTGCATAATAAATAACAGCTTCGTAGTTCAGGGGTGATGTTACGAGCGTATTAACTTGATTGACGTCAGTTATCATTGACAGTCGCCATCAAGCATATCGACTGTATGTGCATTCCGCTAATTTTAATCAGGGGATTTAAATATTGCTTTGTTGTAATGCATATCATTGGGTTTATATTTAGTAATGACATGATAAAGCGATTTCAATATGTGGAACGCTATGTATACATTTATCCAGAATCTACTTTGAAGCATAGATGATTTCGCTAGATTAGACGATATGTCCGTTATAGTAGACTCTTTTTTTTAAGATGGTAATAGCCATGTATGGTTCTCTTTCCGAATGCCCCGGGGAAGGAGTGCAGAAAGGATATATCGGGGTCACCAGCATTTCAGCCCGGCGCTTGGATGTTAATGCCGTGCTGGGTCCTTAACGTTGATATCCTACATTGGGATACGAACAAAACCCATTGATGACCCTCTTCGCGCATATTAAGATGATTGCGGTCTCTGCCAGGTTGACTCGCCCGGTACTATTCCGCAGTCATCCTATGCAGTTCGGAGACCTATGGTCTCGCCTCTTTCTATAATACGGCGACTCGTTCGCGCTTCAATTAGCTTTTTTTAAAGTTTCGCTTCTTTTCTTCCTTATTCGGGTTACTTTTAGGTGAGAGTGCCCACCAAGAGCACCCAGTAATCCTAGTAGTCTCATTTAGTCGCCTTTTACGACAGGCAGTGAATACCGTGGTAGAATTCTAATCGCCCCCTTGCAGGACGGGGTGCCTGGTCTAATTATCGCCCTTAAACTGGCGCCGTCTTCTCTGATGACTTTGCCAACGAGTGGGATCGGGTTTATCGCGAGTTACTAAGTCTACGAAAACAGAAGGATGGCCGCTAAACCCGGACTAACATACACATTTCATAGACTGACTACTAGGCATACTGAGACTTAACATCTTGTATATTAGGAAGGCGAGCGCAGTGGAATGACAAGCATTGCTTTGTAATTCATGGTGTTGATTGGTTTTATTACTCTGCATGAGCGGTCGTATCGCTTACCATCAGGCGAATGACATTCTCATCTCGCAATTCTATCCTATAAAACAATATTGACGTGGTCTATGGGTTGCTGTAGTGAGTTATAATTTTTCGTAATGTGATCGTTGTATGTGCGGTTTCAATATTCTGCCACTCGATATGAAAGTTCATGATATTGCTTTTATCTTGATTATTTAGTATCTTCTTTATCGTTTTACACGCTTTATATTAGCTTCACTTGTATGTATGTTTGTATGTTTGTATGTTTGTATGTTTGTATGTTTGTATGTTTGTATGTTTGTATGTTTGTATGTTTGTATGTTTGTATGTTTGTATGTTTGTATGTTTGTATGTTTGTATGTTTGTATGTTTGTATGTTTGTATGTTTGTATGTTTGTATGTTTGTATGTTTGTATGTTTGTATGTTTGTATGTTTGTATGTTTGTATGTTTGTATGTTTGTATGTTTGTATGTTTGTATGTTTGTATGTTTGTATGTTTGTATGTTTGTATGTTTGTATGTTTGTATGTTTGTATGTTTGTATGTTTGTATGTTTGTATGTTTGTATGTTTGTATGTTTGTATGTTTGTATGTTTGTATGTTTGTATGTTTGTATGTTTGTATGTTTGTATGTTTGTATGTTTGTATGTTTGTATGTTTGTATGTTTGTATGTTTGTATGTTTGTATGTTTGTATGTTTGTATGTTTGTATGTTTGTATGTTTGTATGTTTGTATGTTTGTATGTTTGTATGTTTGTAATTGTACAAGACATCTCGGTTCGGAACTATATAGGGACGTCTGTAACGAAACCATACCGCGATCTAGATTTCAAATGGCGCCATCTCTTAACGGAGGTTGGAACTATATAGGGCATTTTGCGTATTTATTTTTTAAACATGGTTTGATATGTGCTGTGTCGTAGTAATTGTTTATAAATCGACAGTTGATAAGACAGACATTTGAAAATAAGAAAAAACGCTCTTATAAATAAACCAAACTAAAAAGTAGAAAATAAATAATAGTTTAAAAAAACTAAAAAACACGCTTTATAATGAAAACCCAACTAAAAAATAGAAAATGCTTTTTAAGATATTATCAAAATGATAATCCTTCTACTTATATCTGTCGATAAAATAATTATACCTATTGGAAAAATGCACCCCACGCTTTTTTTACAATAAAAAATATTTTTTTCTTATTAATTTTTTACACTATCCTTAATTCAGTACTATTAAAATTTATTTTCTATTTTTTTGTTGGGTTTTCTATATAAAGCGTGTTTTTTAGTTTTTTTATTTATTGTGTAACATGTAGTGAATTTGAAGGCCTTTACCTAATCGTGTCAGTAGGTTCAAAGTGATACGCTGATAAAGGTATTGATGATTCAAATGTGACGAACTGCGGAAAACTAATATTCAGGTTTGTATGATCACTTATATTATAAAACTCATGTATGTAGGTTTTATAGTTAATGTGGCCTTTCATGAAACGAAATAATCTGCTACAAATATTTTTAAAGAATTAATTAATTTGATACGTGTAGGAGCAAATATTTAAATGGACACCGAGGGTCATGATACACTGGTCGTAAGGCGGAATGAAGTGCGATCAAATAGTTCTTAGAACTGAGTAAGTGCTGATAAATTGTCCGTGCGTCACTTTGACGAGCGCACCTTGGATGTTAATATAAAACGATGACGACTTACAATTTGGAATTTTTTGGGTAATGTCTACTCATTGATTTAAAAGCTAAGGATAGTTTATTTGGAATTTCAAAAGATGACCGTGAAAAACCCGGAAAAATAAATATTTAATTAATTTATCAGATCTGGTCTAAATGATGATAAAAAATATTATCTTCATTTTCATTAAACTTTCTGTCATAATATAAGCAAGCGTTTTTGAAATTGTTGCGAGCCACGGCTAATTTCAGTAACATTACACTAGATTATGTACTGGAGCGCGCGCACCACATACGTCGGAACACTTCACGCGCTTTCCGCCCTGTCCATATTATATTTATGTCAACTGTACTTTTTTATCTTATATTTTAACCTAAATTGTATGGAACTGTTTTATTTTAAGGGCCTCGGATATGTCACATAATTATTGGTGCATCTGATTTTTTTACAGTTACCCTATTCGCATATTGGATGGATAAGGTACTACGGTCACGCAAAGTAACAATTTTATTGTTCTCTATTATCCGGCCAGAAATATATTGAGGCCCTTTAATTTACACTTCAATGTTTCCTTTTATCTCTATTTCAATTAAAGTCTGTGAAATGCTAAGGATTCGTCTTCAGAGATGGCGATTATTTTACAAAGGATTGAAATATTTTTTGGGTAGGCTGAATTTTATTTCAGGGAATTAATGTTTCGCAACGAAATCGAGTAAAACCTAGTACGCTTTAATATATTCCCTTAACGTCGGCATAGTGTCCAAGAGTAATTAAATACGAGTGTCAACGTAATTTCATAAATTAAACGAAACATATAAACAGTGTAACGTCGGTTTGACGTGAATTTATGCTCGTGCGGTCAGTACCGGCCCTCTTTGTAGTAAAACGTTATTGTTTTCCGAAAATACAATATAATTGCATATTTTTTGGAATGTATTTCTGCGTTATTTTTTATAGCCGGCATATTTGCATTACATTTGCAGTAGCAAAATTCTCTTTTTGGACGATTAATATTTTCTTAATAAATATCGGTTTGGTGATTGAATCACAAATAAATTGCTGGAAATTATTTTGTCTCTTATGAAACTGCAAGTGTATGTAACTTTGCTCGTAAGGGATACTGAGAACCAGAGTAAGTGATTTTGGCGAAATGAATATGATTGGGTAGGAGGACGGTGCAAATGGCACAGATAATTTTAGCTAATGATATAATATTGGTTAAATAGACTAAACCGCAGAGCACTGCGGTAGAGATATTTAAGTGTGAAATTAAGTAAAATAAACTTACTCGTTAATCGAATTTTGGTAATCCAAATGAATGCATTTTCTCATCTTTTGATCCTTTCTTTTATCATCATCCACAGGTTGTCTATAAGAGATTAATTAGTGTAATAAAGCCAACCATTGTACTTACTTTATATATAGCTACAATTTTTTTTCATATTTTATTATTAATAAAGAAAATACATAAATAAATAAATAATCCATATTACTACACCTTATTCTTTTCTTTCTCTCTCTCAGTTTCTTCAGCCACAGGAATTGCACTGCTAAACATAGGCCTCCTCCTCAACCTTGATCTTATGGAAGTAGCCTGCATCCAGTGACTTCCTTCAATTTTAATCAGATTATCCCTTCATTTTTGTAAGCTGGCGTCTGACACTATTAATTTTACGTCCATATTATTTTGAGACATCAAAATTGATTAGATTTTCGAGATGGCACTGATGGCTTTATGGATTATGGTGGTACTACTAGTTTATAATTAAAAACTCCCATATCTGACAACCAGCATGCACAAAACAGTAACACCGCTGCAGTTTTATCGCATATAAAAATATATTTTTAATATCCCGGCCTTTGAATATGCTGGCCGATACAACGCACTCTGTGTGTGAAAGTTAGATGGAATTCGGCAGCCATTTTCGTTTGTGTATATTTCAGATTTTAATTTATTTTCGATAACATTTTCCGCGAATTGAATCACGTAGTTTTTGTTACCGGTGAATATAACACTGGAGAGTGTTTTGTTTTTAAATACAATTCGGAATTCAATAGATATTGAAATGAATTCTATGCCGATTTTACATCCCATTTCTGAACAAAGATTTCAGCTTACCGCGGTGAGTGGTTAAAATTGTTTGTTAAACAAGAAGCCACGGGTATGCAAGCAGTAACGGGGCAGAATGGGATGTAACGGGACGACACGAGAATAACAGTATTTACGCGAAATAATACGTATCTATCGTGGACTGGACTCAAAAAGTGTGTGTAACCGGGAGAAGCCGAGTCGGACCTCTAGTGTAGGTACTATTACACTTATACTCTCTTTCTCTTTTTCTTTTACAGTTATTCCATTGTCTGTAACAAATTGCCGACAGAGATAAGACCACAGTTTGTACTAGTTTATCAATGTTTTTTATTGTAATTGTTACGTGTGAAAAAATTATAAATTGTACTAAGAAGCATAGCAAAAAAAACTAAATGGGATTCGAAAGCTTCAAGAATAATGTTAGAACTCTCTGGTGATTATGTATTTAGTGTAGTGCGGTAATTTGCTTCGCGTACGTTGACCTCGTCCGTATCTCAAAATGATGTCATTCTGGCATTCGTGCATTTTTAATGTGTATTTGGTTTGGCATTATGCAATCTTGGTTCAGATGTTCCTAGTTGATATATGTTTTTTAAATCTAAATTCTGGACGTAGGCTTCTACTATGGCACGTCACTGGGCTCGATTTTCAGCCCATCGTCTCCACTAACAGCCGTCTTACGAATATCGTCACTCCATATAGGAAAGGCATTTGTCCAGCAGTGGACGCGGATGGGTTGATGATGATCTTCTTTCTCTGAATGACTACTCAGATGTTAGCAAGTAGGAATGTGGCATTTCTACTGTTTAGTCCGGCATTGACTTTACAAGCTGGTAGAGCCAAAAGTAATCGAGCATTCGTATAAAAAAGGATTATATCGATAGGCTCCGTGGCGCAGTTGGTTAGACACCGACTGTGAAACGAGAGGCCGCGGGTTCTATCGCCGCACCGAAATAAATATTTGTGTGAACCACATGTATTTGTTACGGGTCTGGGTGTTTGTGAGACCGAATAGTCTCTCGTAGTTCCTGATACGCACGACACAAGACTCGATCTTAGTGTGGGGTCATGACTATGTGACTGTTTGGGTGTATTTATTACAACTACAAAGAATATTTTTTTATTGAGAGGATTGCTCATCCCGACCTCCGAAGATCGTAAAGCAATGAGGTGACGATATGTAATTCCAAATACAGTAATTGGTCTTTATTAACTAATTTTATATTCCCCTTTCTAAGAAACGGAAGCCATCTAGATATGTCAATGTCAATGTGATTCTGAGAGCGAAATCAAATGTTATGACCCTTGTGTGTGTCATATGGCTGACTCATGAACTGTCAGCTTTTATATAATTGTGATGGCCTACATTTCAAATTCAAGCGAGTAAATTAAAAATATATATAGACCTTGAATGAAAAAATATAATTAAAAAATAATTAATTTAAAAAATCTAGTGATTGAGAAAGGTTTTATATTGAATGTATAACGAAGTGTGAATGAGATGACGATTTGTATGATTGAATCACTGAATGAATGATTGAGTGAATGGAAATAGCGACCCGCTAATTGTGACAGTAGGTCAGTATTTATTTTATTTCTATTTTATATTTCTTAAGTGCCCTTTCTAATATTCATGTGTCAAGGATCGATGCAATAGACATAGAAAAAAATATTAATTAAAAAATAACTAACATGATTAGAATTAAATGAAATTAATGAACTTAAATATAATGCTGACTGCCACTTTCTTATAGAGTACCTAAGGCAAGTCTTTTAATTAAAGAGATATTCCTATATATTTAGTTATAGTGAACAGTTATAGAAGATTCACATTAGTAAATCAATTATTGAATGTGGCATGCTGTGCGTCTTTTTGTTCTTTATTTGAGATGCCGTCACTCTTTTGTTTATTTGACTAGTAAATTGCAATGTTTGCTTTTTGTAATTTAAGAAGAAAAATTTCGGTATCGAAACTGAATGACTAGTTTAGGCGGTGTAGTGGACTGTGGAACACAAGTAAATTCAAATAATATATTAAATTGCTAAGAGTTTGTATTTTTGCCATCGTCAGGTTAATACATATGTAGGTCAAAAATATATATATTTAAATGCACGACTTTTAACTAATTTTGTCAGTGAATGTGAATTGTGGTTATTTTTATATTACAAACCCCGTAGGTATGATTGTTTGGGGAGGTTTCTTTCGAAAGAATTGAAAGGACCTTTCAAAGACAATAATTTTAAACACGTTGAATAATTTTTAACAACATTATTCAGTGCTTATAAGTTATAATTATAAAGTAAATAAAAACTATGCCCTAGGCTAGTGATTGTGAATATTATAGTATTACATCATAGTCTAATCACATTATTCAAACTACTTTCTGTAATAAAATGGACTATAAATTATCTCGACCTTAAACTTACGTGTATAATTTAAATATTCAATATCTAATCATGTCTCATTGAAGTAATCGTTTATGAAGTATGTAATTGAGTCCAATAGAGGTCCGTTATATTTTCACTTAAAATTGTCCTCCGCGAGCTTCGATCAAATATACACTTGATTATAAGTAACGGCCTAAACATGGCAACAGAAATAAGAGCACAAATAAGCGTGTGGTCTTATGTGATGTTAGTATAGCCCAAAAATATAATAAATGATTTAAAATTAAAGGTTTATTGTTACCTGAAGTTAATTACAATTTTTACTTTTTGCTACATTTCGTAGTTCGAAATTCAAATGTATGAGTATAAGCAGCGTCGGCCACTTTTGGCATGTTGTGAGGCTTTTGTATGTATTTATCTCTTTATCTATTATATATATTTTGCAGTGCACAATATTATGAGACTCGAAACATTGGTAAATCCGTACAATCGAATCGCATGATTCCCGCGCAATACATACTATTAAGCTTCATTCTCATTGTTGAATTGGCAACATGCATGCATAATGGCTTTTTTTTTTTTTTTTTTTATTGCATTGAATGGCGAGACGAGCAAGCCGTTCGCCTGATGGTAAGCGATACGACCGCTCATAAACAGTAGCAACATTCCACTGCGCTCGCCATCCTGAGACATAAGATGTTAGGTCTCAATATGTCCAGTAGTTACTCTGGCTACAATATCCTTCAATCCGAAACACAACAGTGCATTTACGCAGTGTTGTTTCACGGGAGAAATAGACATTGCGGTGGTACCTACCCAGATGGCCTCTCACATATGAGAGACCTACCACCAGTAAACAGTAAACGGCTGTAACAGTTTTAGCTATTTGTTTTAAAATTCACAGTTCAACAAGTATTATTTTTTATGTTCGCATAACAGATGGACTATGCTACACCTACAACTGATGAAGTGCAGTACCGTCCAGATTAACGATTATTTGATACATGCAATTTAAAACAAACTTTTCCATGCCATTGCTTGTTTTTCTTTGGTCTATGTATACTTTTTAAATAGATTACCGTCAATGTAATGAAAATATACACGGCGCTATTAGTGAGTCAATGTTACGTCTCCCATCAGTTAATCAATAATGTGAGTAAACTTCGAATCTGTTAAATAAACAAATTCTTTTTTTATTACTAGAACAATTTACTGTAGGAATGCGGTAATGGGATAAAAATGAGGAAAGTTTACTTTATAGTAAATATATAATTGACGTTTAACAGGTATTTGGTTCAAGGCTATAGATAGTTTAACTTTAGAGTGTAACGTCTTTTGCAACTCCAGATAAAGCGATTGTACTATCGATAAGTATTCTGTAATGACTACAAGGTTCTGGAATCTTTGTGTACAGAAAATGTATGTATTTTGTTTATTTTTAACTGCACATAAAAAGGAAAAACATGTGAAGATTTGAAAAAATACAGATTGCGGTTTTATCTCTCGAGGCGATTACTGATAAACAACCTTTGAATGGATATTAGAAAAGGAAATGAAGAGAGGACAGTCTAAAAAAAAGAATACTAGCACAAGTAAAATTATAATACATGGAAGAGTTATTTATATTTAATATTATATACATAAAATTGTGTATTAAAACTAGCTAACGTTTTTCCAAATTACGCATACAAATCTAACAGTATATATTAAGTGCAGTTGTAAAAATACTTTAAGACATGTCATTGAAAACAAATTACATAATCGATTTAATTAAAATTGCTAATCTCTTTTTCCACAGGTACTAAATCACTGTCCGACTCAACTTTACGAGATACGTGACCGCTACCCGAAATAAGTGTTTTATTCGACAATAAAATACTACAGGTAACATTAGAGCAGACTATAGTATTGCGTCACCACTCAGGTATTAAGAAGCTATAAATCCATTTCCATCGTAGCCAATTTTGGTTATTTTGTATTTAATTGTGAAAATACTGACGCATCGAGAATCGTAGTGATCAAACTCCGTAATATTTTTTTCGACAGTAAAATACTACAGGTAACCTTAGAGTAGATTATGGTACTCATATTACGTCACCACTCAAGTATTACACAGCTATAAATCCGAATTATTAATGAAAATAATGACTAATTATTAATGGTTATTGTAGATCGCAAAGAGCGTTTGATATTTTAACATTTTTACCATAATTCTACTTCCATCTTAGCCCGTCTTAGTCATTTCGTATTTATTATTAAAACTCCAGAGGTTTTATGAAACTTGGAGTTAGTACTTTTTATATACCTATAATATTAGAATAAGTGGATATAATATTATTATGATATAGTTAATTTAACAATCCGTTACAATTTATAAATAACTAACAGCCCGGCCCGACTTCGCCTGGCAGTAATCGTTTTTCATTTTTTAATGCTTATTAGTTATAGCGTGATATACATAGCATATAGACTTCCTTCTTTAATGGGACCCTGGGGCCTATTCAAACCAGTAGATCATGAGATAAACGCGTTCAAACAAAGAAACAAATTGTTTAGATTAATGTATTTGTACATAAATAAATCTTAATAGTTACTTAATAAAAAAAAATGGAGTAGAACTTCGGGATGTAATTATGTTTTATTATGGTAAGATTATACATATAAATAAAAGACCTTACTTGACTGGTACTAAATGCCCTTAGGCATTAAGTCCGCTTGTACTATTTATGTGTACTGAGGGTTTAAATAAAATGAATAATTACTGGTGGTAGGTCTCTCATATGTGAGAGACTGCCTGGGTGGGTACCACCGCAATGTCTATTTCTCCCGTCAAACAACAGTTTAAATGCACTGTTGTGTTTCGGATTCAAGGACATTGTAGCCAGAGTAACAACTGGACATATTGAGACTTAACATCTTATGTCTCAGGATGGCGAGCGCAGTGGAGTGTCAAGCATTGCTTTGTAATTCAAGGTGTTGTTTGGCTTTGTTACTGTTCATGAGCGGTCGCATCGCTTACCATCAGGCGAACGGCACGCTCGTCTCGCCATTCACTGCAATAAAAAAAAAAGAATAACCGCAACGAGACAAATGTTTGTGTGGCTAAAAATATTTGTTTCAAGTGTGTTGTGAGACCTAAATCTGTCTTAGGCTATGATAACCACCGTACAAACTACAAGATCTAGTAAAATAAATAGCATTTCACCATCTATCACTCATAAATCCCGTTTATGATTTTATGATCCAACGAACTAGCAACCCTTGTCGGAAATGTCTTAACCGGAGTAATCATGCTTAACGAATTGGAAAATATTAATGTTTGTCCGAACTATGAATTAATTTTATGACCTCACAGCTTTATGGGTATGTAGGCTGCAAATGACGCGTAGAAAACGGGAATATTAAGCTTTGTTGTTGTTAGAACATTACGTGCAATGTAGTCGTTTTATTGCTGGTATATAGCATTATGATCAATAAGTTCACGTTTACTTCACCGTAAAGATATGCAGATGTAGCACTAATACCATTTATAGTATATGGAACTTATTTTATAGCAACAAGCAATGTTTCATGTAGCTCCATGATAGAATCTCACGTTGCGCAAACCAGCCAATAAAGTAACTTCTTTAAAAAATACTTACATACATAAACTCACACCTTTTTCCCAGAAGGGGTATTGAGAGGTGCCAGGACACCCAATATTTGGCCTTGTATGTTCCGACCCACAATGGGATAGGTGTCGAACCTATCGGCATATCGGTCGCCAATTTCTGACTCTGGGCTGATAAAGAATAGAAAAATCCAATGTCAAATGAAAAATCAAAACACATTAAAAAATACTTATTATACGAGCAAAAGAATCCCCAATAAAACTAAGCTCATAAAATATGGTAATAATGATAAGTATCTATATTTACCTAAAGTTAATGAATCATCGGCGAGGCGGGATATGAGGCCACGCGGCGGGTGGCAGCGTTCCTCCAAGACGGATAGTTAGCTATTTTGCGTGGTTAGCTGTCTCCCCTTTCACGTTGGATTTGCCTTTAAAATAAGTGTTAGAATTATGTCATGAATATTATTGTTTGTATTTATTTTATTTTATTCTTTCCCTCGAGATAATTGCTGGGATAACATAGGTACTACTCAATATTTGCACCTATATATTATATTATATTAACAATATACCTATTATATTATATTGTTCTATAAACAATATTATGCAAGTCGTACTTACCAGAGACAATCATTTGGAAGTATACATTACTTTTTACTTCCCAACACGATATAGCCATGCCACCAAAACTCCATGTTTGCGACGCATCGCACTAGCCGCACGCTTCGAGACTTACTTATTATAGTTGATAATGAACGTCCTCTCACGTCCCTGTCGTCGGGCGACTGCAGAGTGCATTTTCTGTATATTGTGCAATGCTAGGGCTCGCGTGGGCGCGGGCGGCGAGGCGCGCAACTAACCTGGTATGCTTGGCGTGTCGAAGCGGGACAGAGAACTGTGCAAAGGCTTGTTATTTGTTGTTATTGATTGTTATTAATTTGTATAAACTTTTTTTTTTTATTTTATGTTTGTATAATTATGTTGGTTACTTTAGGTGTAGTTAAGAAAGATTTTATGTCATTTTTTTTTTTGTTATTATTGTTGTAGTCATTGTTTCTTCCTATTTATATATTTATGCGTTAATAATATCTACAATATTTTTAAAATAATATTAATATGTCGGCTGACGTTCGCATGTCACTCAAGGTGACCACTGAAAACCAGCGTTGCGATGTGGCTCGCGCCGCAGGGCAACATTAAGCTGAGTGGTCACCTACGTGTCACTTTTTTGCGACGTACAAACTTTTTTATTTTTATATTTCTGTATGGTGTATGTATATTTATGTCATATGAGTGTGTGCGTTGTGATAAGTGACAAATAAAGGTGTTTTCTTTCTTTCTTTCTTTCTTTCATGTAATTTTGCCCAAGCGGGGATTCCAACCCGAGACCACGCCAACTACACACCAACTACGCCACCAAGGCAGCGCTTTTAAAAATAGGTGACATAATTAAACTTTTAATAAACATCAAGTTGGGCGAAGCGTGACGTAAGCAGCTAAAGTTACCCTGCATAGTTTTTCTACCTGCATACGTGTGGGCCAGCACGCGAGCAACAGCTAACACAATTAGTGTTAATGGAGCGCGTTGTTTGATCTTGCAGGGAGACGCCAAACCCGGTATAAACTTTAACTTTCCTTGCTCTTTTTTTAGAATGTTCTGTATTGGATTAAAAACTTGTACATAGAGTATGACATGCAATGGGTTACTTAGAACTTCTTAGTAACTCAGTTCTTAAGTTCTCAATGAGAAGTTGAGGAATTGTAGTTTTGTATTTTCATTTCATTTACTCTTTGTTAAACATTTCTTCGTTTACTAGAGGTCTTTTTATTGAAAAAGTAAATCCTTAAAAAACATAAACGGGTCTATTGTCATTTGCCATATATCATTTTGTTCGTTTCAAATATTAACAGATACTGGCTGGCAAATTCTATGCATAGTTGAAATAAAAAAAGAAACAAATCCACTAGACAGCTTTTGTTCCTTTTTCAAAAGATTAATCCGTCATTCCTCTTTGACCTTGATTCTAGCTACTAGCCTTATTATAGTTGGACATTCGGTGCCGTATATATTCGGAGTACGCGTGTACTAGCGATTCACAAGGGAAATATCTCAGGTAGATTCATACAAAATTCCGCAGCATTTCTGTATTTTACTGTTAAAAGATGTGGTTTTCGCTGAGTTTGTAATAATATTTGTTAACAAAGGATATTCATATTTTTATTTAATAGGTACCAACAATTTTACAGAAGCATTATCACTACATAGTATAAAACAAAGTCGCTTTCTCTGTCCCTATGTCTCTATGTCCCTTTGTATGCTTAAATCTTTAAAACTACGCAACAGATTTTGATGTGGTTTTTTTAATAGATAGAGTGATTCAAGAGGAAGGTTTATGTGTATAATACGTGCATATTATTGTAGAGAAATCTATATGCACCCGGGCGAAGCTAGGCCGGGCTGCTAGTAAAATATAATACATCTTAAGCTTCATCCCTTTCGAGTCAACACAATTTTGCAAAACACAAGTCAATACGACAAAGAACACACAGAATGAACCCAAAATGCATCATACTTTCGAATCGTATAATACGTACATATCATTGTACGGAAATCTATTTGTACCCGAGCGAAGCTAGGCCGGGCCGCTAGTTCTTAATAATACTTTTGAGGTGGGTGTCTTATGTTACACGAAAAATAATGTACGTTAAATATTTTTTTAGGTACTTGTAATAATTAACAAGTCGCTCAAAAAAACTTCAAAAAAAAATGAAATACGGGTTTCTAATGCCCTATTTAAAAGTTAAATAATGTTTAGAGACGCGAAAACATATTAGCTTGAAGAAACACTGTATAAAATTACTTTCTTCGATATGTTTTATAAAGTAAGCGCAAGTTGTTTGTACAAATTGCTTAATGTTTGAGCTCTTTAGCTTCGGCACACGATGTGCCTGTACAAACACGCAATATCTGTTTACCTAACAGCTCCCGAGCAACGCAAACATTCAAACAATGTGTCCCCAACAAATTATTGGATTATGAATTTCGAATTCCTTAAAAGTCACCCTTGGAGATGGAATTTCAATTAAGTGCCGTAATCTAAGTAATGTTTGCCTTTGGATTTCTTCAAAATACGATTGAATATCTTTTCGGCGGGGTTTAGGGAAAACAAGATGGCGGGCGTATTGTCGATGGTCGATTATTTATTTACGGGAGCAAAATTGTCTTTGGATTTACAAAACATTTTCCTTTTTGGGAATTTTATTGGATGTTTTGACTTTTAAATATTAAGTGCTTTTCGATTTATATTACAACACCTTTATAAGAACATAAACATCACACCTATTAGTACTTAATAAATATTTTGTTCGGTTCTTGGAATTGTTAAAATACCCACTCAATATTTATTCACTTACCGATGTTCGGCAATACCAGTTCGGTAATTAATAATCTTGAATGTAAAATATTTACGGAAAAGAACGAGATTTATAATATTGGTAATTTACGTTGCTCGCGTCAACTTTCTCGAGGCGTTGCACTGTTTCCTTATTTTACGCTAGTATAAGCTTTATGGTCCATTTCCAACGTGCAAGTTTCTTGCCTGTTGCATACAATAAAATTAAAACAATTGACGTAAAGTGTAAACAATGTTTATGAAAATGCTATATTGCTTTAGAAAGAGCAAGTTTATTTAAAATTGCCGTTTAGGGTCGAACGTATCATCATTCCAACATGCATATCAATCGTTTTTTTACTTGATTGTATGCAACGGAAAGAAGCTTGCTCAGTGGTGTGCGCCTTTATGTTTGTTAGTGAGAGCGTTTATAACAAGGCCGATATTGAGGAAGAATGGATTATACCTAAAGGGAATTCCTTTGGCTTACATGTAGAAAAAATGACGTTATCTCATGATATCAGAGATGAATTGGATTTTAAAATTGCTGATATAATATTAATGCTATAATAAAAAATATCTTTAGGGAAATCCATTTATAGTAAAAGTGACATTTCGAAAAATATATGAGTTGCTAGGGCTAGGCTAATTTATTTGGTTTTCCGTTTATGTTACAACTCGATCACATTTTATTACAAGTTTGGTGTCTTGCGCAATATTAGTGCCATCTCTACCCATACCATTAGTGGTGTAGGTGTGAACTTATGCACGCTAATATTAAGCGTAACTAACTTGGTTTGTGAACGTTTTGAGTACTGTGTCATGGATTGTGTTGCTATTTGGCCACGTAAAGCGATGGCTTAGGACCTGAAAAAAGACATAAGCTAATTTTTACCTAAGGCAAGAAAAAGTAGAAGGGAGAAAAGTTAGTTTTGGAGATGATTTTGGTCAGAATCCTTTGTAACTTGTTAAAAAAATCTAAAGGCAAAGTCGAGTCGTACCATTAGTATCTAATTCTATACATATCCGAATGACATTGTACATTTCTATATTGATAAAGATTTTGATACTACAAATAAAGGATAAGAAGTTAATATTTCTAAGTACTTAAATCGTTATCTGGCAATATCTAATGCTATCTATGTCTTGGGCAAATACCATATGGCGCCAGCAGGTAATGATAATAAAAAGGAATAAACAACACCCAATAATATAATACTAACATAACCTCAGTTCCTCAGCTGAGAAGCTGGCTATAAAGATAGAAACTTAGATTTTGATTAAAGGTTTACAAGTATTAGTATTGAATGAACAAATATTAGTGCCGGTAATCGGGTGTAAATTCTATAATTTAGTTGTTTTTTGTATTTCCTTGTACTTGACAGTCACAAAGAATGTACATGTATTGCAGTGTTGGAGTAAAAATAGAACAAGAGCATCCTACCAAAACAGAACTAGGGTCTCCGGCAATGCTTTTGATCGAAACATTATTTTAAAGTTATTACTTTACGTCCGTTTTTACGTTAACAACAAGGCTCTTATCGTACTACATCCAAAGAGTACTTAAAACTCCAGATTTTATGAAAAATATACCTAAAGCTATTAATAATTTTTAGGGATTCATCGCGGATTTAATTTTTTCATTTTTTAACATCATCCCGACGACGTTGCCTTTACTTGGCAGCTTTCGTGGAAACTAAGAAACTTTTATAATTATAATATACTATATTTCTAATTTTACAAGCAGTTATAATTCCTATCAAGTTTCAGATATCTTCACTTTTTTGTTGCCAATATACAAAATACGTTTAAGTTGATTCAGAAATACGGTAAATATGTATCATATTAATGAGAAAACAAGCCTGCGTCAGATAAACTAAATCACTGGAATAATAAATTACCTCAACATAAAAATACAGCGAGCGTCCCTTCTCGTTTCGTGAACAAATGAAATATTCCATATAATAAGGCGCCGTGTTTGTTTTCAACAAATTGCTTATTATCAGAGACGGTAATATTGCTTTATTAAAATTGTTAACTTTACAATTTATTATATTAACATGATTACAGTGTACTTGAATTAACTTTTATAAGTGGTTATAAGTTGTCTCATGATTTTGTGGTTATGCGTTGGGTATATATACTAAAAAAATTAAACAACAGCATAATTACAAAGCAATGCCTGGCATAAAATCGAGAGTACGATTGAAAATGGTTATATTATAGTCCACCACCCATGAGCGTAGCCAGCCATGGGCTCAGGGTGGGGCAGCTGTCTAAAATAATATGTAATTAGCAAACTGTATCCACGGTCTTTCCCCGGTTATTTTTTCATTCAAAAAAGTTTCACCCTATAGCACGCTGTACCTATCTGTATTATAATTCGAATTATCCTAAACGCTTTCCTATTGCTCACCTACCTAGTATTTTACCTAGATAATTATTTTTTTAGGTTTGGTTAGGTACCTTATAGATCATATCTAGGGTGGGCCAAGCGCCCCACTCTGCCCCACCGTGGCTACGCCCATGCCACCACCCTGGCCTACTGCAGGTTGGCGAAATTTACATAGAACTACATCTTGGGATATAAATATTTATTGTAAAATATTTATACTAGTGAAATTGTTGACTATCCCTTCGAAAGTGCTGATGTGAGCATAAGCGCGTGTGTGTGGTAATAAATAAGTAACTTCTCAGTACTTGTAATCAATGAGCTCGTATGAGAAGATTAATGACAGTTCCTAAAGCGAAGAAGTTTGTTTTAGCACGTTTTGACGTTGTAGAAAGTGTATTTATATCTGAAATATTTTGTATAGAGAGATATAGTAGTCTTTAAAAGATAATGTTTGGAGAAATCTGAGAGTGTAGGCAGTGGCTACATGTACTTGAAAGGGATTAGTAACTACTAGTCTATCTTTATAAGTTTTATAGAAATACAACCAAACATAAACTCACGTTCTTTTCTCAGAAGGGGTAGACAAGTGTGCTGGTACCCAGGACACTCATTTCACCATTTCGTCTTTATGTTTCCTCCCACGATGTGATAGGGGCCCGATCGCCATATCGGGCACAAATTACTGATTCCAAGCTGATAATGAATTGAAAAAACAATTATCACTTTGTTCGACTCGGGATTCAAACCCGAGACCTAAGCTTTGTAATCATACCATTGTAAGCTGTTGTTATATGATAAATGGACGTGTTTCTTTTATCCCATCGAGGTAAACAAGCCTAAGCCTATGATGTATGCAAATAGAAAATAAAATAAATAAATATTTTTATTAACAAGAACGTCAATTTCAAATAATGACATAAATAGAAGCAAGATTGAAACGCAGCCCTAAGATTATATCCTACGCGTGAAAGGCTTAATCGTTCGGAAGGCAGTTTACGAGACGGTAGGAACCTCAGGCTATCCGCGCAAGTTGCAGATCGCGTGAATGATAATAGAAGGTAAACATTTGCTCAGCCAACAATAGAGCGGGGGCGACAGTCGGCCGGGCCGCTCGTATCATTTCATTTCCCATCTGATGTTTACACTGTCCACACTTGGGGTTATGGCGTTTCTTTTCATTTCAACCCTTGCGCGGTATAAATTGCTTTGCCGTTTCATTGAGCATTATATTGCGGTTTTCTAATGGCCCTCGTTATGGCGTGCCACTTGAAAAATTAATGAAGCCAGAGAGAGGATGACAGTCGGGGAAAATACGGGAATTTCCGCTCATTACGTTATTTCATAATTTAAAACTGATTGAGGTAAGTAGCTGGTTTTATGCTGATATTGTATGCGTAGTATAAATTCTTTGATTAATGAGCAGATAGACAAGTTGAGTTTCGAATTAATAATAATGTATGAATACACCCATCATTCACTTAATTAGTTCTAAGCTATATTGTGGTACGCGTATTCGGTCGTCGATAGTAACTACGATGACTGTGAGGTCTCACTACACCTGGACAAAGTTTCCGACAACATTATACGATATTCGTGGCGCAGTTAGTGTTACGATACGTCACGAATTTGATCTCCACACCAGGATAAATGTATATTTGATCCGCAAGTATTTTCAGCTCTTGTAAGACCGCAGTGTCTTGTATTTCTGCACTTATGGCACAATACTTGTTCCCATATAAATACTGTTTTGCAACTGTGAAGAAACCCGTTTTTGTGTATCGCAATAAATGGTGAGACGTACATGCTTTTTGCCTGATGGTTAGCGCGATAACCGCTCATAGACAGTAGCAAAACCAAACAATACCATGAACTACCAAAGCAGTGATTGGCATTCCACTGCGCTCGCCATCGTGAGACCTGTCACCAACCTCCCAATATGTCCAGTTCCACTCTGGTTACAATGTTTTTCAAATCATAATAAAACATTGCATTTATATTGTTATTTGGCTGGATAAATAGATACTTATACGGAATTTATTAAAAAAATAATTAATTGGTAAATGAAAACCGTGGCCATTTGTGTTCTCGTCACCGTTTGTGTCACAGAGGCGATCAAATGGATTGAGGCGAAATCTTTTTGCAAATAGTAATCTGGTATTTGAAGGAATTAAAGGTTTATTTTTAATATTTAATGATACGCAGAATCAATAGTGATATTGAACGATTAAAATGGAGTTAATTATTTCATAATAAAGAGCTTAAATTTTTAATCACATTAATCCAATTGAAAAGAGTAAATTAACGCTAAGTTCTTAAAAAAAGGAAAGTGCAAAAAATAATTATCGCGAATCGAGAGAAAGCTTAAAAGATTGAAGATTGAAACATTTTATCCGATAAGTATCGGAAAATATAATATCTTCGGATCCCTTACCACTGGTTCTTAGAAATCGTTTTGATAACGTCTTCAAAAAAGTAACTTTTACTTTTCTTCTGCTTTCTTTTGCCTCGTAATTGGAATCCGTGGTGAAGTTATTATTTTAGAGATAACCGAAACAGATTTGGGCACAGAACATAAACATTTGCTTCTAGCTTCGATTAAATATATTTGATCGAAGGTTTCTAGTCTTTAATTCATTGAAAATTTAAGCATTTATTTAAACGATTTGTATAAGCCCACATACGGGCACTGCAGGGCACGGACCTTCTCTACAATCGACAGTATGATTAAGAGTGGTTAGGCCATATAGTCCACCACGCTGGCCAAAAGATCAATAAAAATAAATAAAGAAAACCAACATGTATATACATAGTCCTGACCCCACACTAAATCGTGTCTTGTGCCACGGGAATCGGAAACTACGAGAGACTTTTCAGTCTCACAAACACCCAGACCCGATAAATGTTTATGGGCCGCACAAATATTTATCTCTTTGCAAGGATTGAACCTGCAGCCTCACGTTTCGTAGCCAGTGTTCTATCAACTATGCCACGGGGGCTATCAATATTAATTATTATAACTATCATAGTATAATTTAATTTTAAGTTATACAATAACAAACCGTAGTAAGGGCAAAATATCCCCTAAGGGAATCAATGATTACTTTTTTATCAGCCCCATCACTTGAGCGTTCGCTAATCCTCCTGCAATTATCTGCCACAAATTGAATTATTGCTTGACATCGCTCAATGGAATTAATTAGGGTTCGGAGAAAAATAAATTGAATTTTATCAAACATAACTATACTTAAGTGCAATGTCCTTTTATCGAAAGCCCTTATAAGAAAAAGATAATCGGGTAAGTTGATAGTCTGTCTAGGTAGCATTGTATTTTATTTAGTTGGAGAGTATTTATACTATATAAAAATCTGTTATAAATTAATTGATTTTGTGCTGAACGAAGGATTTGCGAATTCATTCAAGTGACGACTACCAGTTCGTCTACCATAGTTAAGCAAGTGTACCGTCTTCCAGGTTCAGCCTGTGCACAACAGGCTTAAAACATGGCCAGATAATGCATTTTTTTTCTCACAAAGTTATAACCTTAAATCGAATCCGACACCTCTACCTCGGCAATTCACTTCATTAATAACTAAGCTATAAATCGGATGACTATAAGATCCTCTTTAATGTGGGAATAGACGATCTAACAAATTGTCACACACAGCATACCCGATACAGACAAGGAAAAAACAGCATGAGCAATTTTCCACTTAAGGAAAAAGGCGCAATCTTTTTATTGGCTCGCGTATTTAACTGTCACTTTGAGAGACCAACTTTTGTATTACTCACTGATTTAATGGGCGACCTTCCTGGATTATAAAATGAGGGTGCAGGGTTCAATGCTTGATTTGATAATGGTGTTTAATTTACGGAAGATAAATTGCTCGAAATACCTAGACATTTTTTTTATAAGAATACGCCAAGGATGCAACTAATTTACATTCGTCCTGAAATATGATTATAGATAGGCTCGTTCAGCCTTTTATCATGCGGTGCACAAATTCTAGTCATGGTTTGGTCATAATTACTTAAATGTATTTTCCGACCTGGGAATCGAAGAACTTCTTGATTCATAGTCTACATGAAGGCACTAGTCACTACTAACAAACTAGTTTCACCTAAAATTATGCTAAAATTATCTTCAAAACCTTGTCTTATCAAGAAGGATTCAAAACCGAGTCACATACACTCAAGTTGTATAGCGTCAAACGAATTTTCTTTAGGTCACAAACCAAAATAAGGTTATGTGAGCCCGCTCCCACGGTACATGGTGAGGCCTCTTTTCCACGTCACGGTTGTTCAGCCGTACGGCGTGTTAGCCGTACCTTTGAAAAAACGTGCGAGCTTGTACATGGCACGGCAAAATCACCGGGCGATACGTTGGCCAGGTACGGGCTAGTAGCGTTTTTATCAGGGGCTGTGTAGGACGTGCTGCGTCATGAATTTTCTTACGAAAAAAAAGATTATCGTTGCTTACTACATATATAGGAAACGGAAAATAGAAAAAAAAGGGAAAGACGGTTTTGGGTACATCCGATTTATATAATGAAATTAACAATAATAATGAAAAAATGATAAAAATAATGATAATGAAATTAATACATACATACATAAACTCACGCCTATATCCCAGAAGGGGTAGGCAGAGGTGCCAGGACACGCACATGCTGCCTTGTAGGTTCCTTCCCACAATGTGATAGGTGGCGAGCCTATCGCCATATATCGGGCACAAATTCCTGACTCTGGGCTGATAATGAATAGAAAAATCCAATATCACTTTGCCCAGCCCGGGATTCGAACCCGAGACCTCAGCTTTATAACCGTACCTTAGTACAACTACGCCACCGAGGCAATCAATGAAATTAATAATTCTTGATTTATGCTCATTTTATAACAAAATCGGGAATCAGCGTATGTAAACCGTCACGAAACCGTGCGTACGTCCGGCGCCGTCGACACACTCCCATAGAATGCCATACAACACTGATGAAAATCACGCCGTGCGTAGACGCGGCGCGCCGAGGGGCAGTCAAGGCGCACACGGCCGCGGCGCCGTGCCGTGGCGCCACCGTGCGCGTCTACAAGCTTTCATAGTAATCCATACAACACTGACGACCGTGCCTACACACGGCGAATTAACCGTAGATTTTTACGGCGAAAAACCGTGCGTGTACAAGAGGCCTGAAGCGGTCGGAATCCGAGCAAAACAAACATTGTTAGCTCATGCAAGTCCTGTTAGCGGTACTAAAGAACATTGTATCATTCTAGTGCAATCGTGACGTGGCACATTTAGTTTGCCCATAAAGGATGATATGAAACGGTGGATGAGAACTGGGAAACGGTATATGTGGATCCTGGCTTGAGGTGTACGCAAAAATATTATGTAATCGTATATAAAATAGCTGTATGCAGGATAGATTTATTATAAAGTCATTATAGGAGCTATGAGGAGAACAGACGAATATGGTCTATTATAGTACACGTACTGACTTCAAGATGATTTAAAAAAAAAACATTTTTAATACTATATTTTTTTTTATATTTAAAAATTACACCGCAATACTTTTTTTGAAAATCTTCTACCGCAGAAAAATAAAGTTACGATAGAAATATTTACCTTCGAATATTTCTCTATCTCCAAATGTTATATCGAAAAGTTTATTCGAAAACAGAATTTATTTGCGAAAATGTTTTATCTTGTACGGTGAGTAGTTTTTAACTATTCGATGAGGCGAGCTACTTCCAAAAACTTTATCTTGTTACATTTTATTTTCGTTTATCTGTGTTATTTATTTGTTTGTTACCTCAACATTCGTTGAACATAGTATATTTTATATACGTAAAAGTTATACGACTAGTGGGCCATTACATCACATTGTATGCAGATCGGCAAATTTTTAAAACTCTTAAATTAAAATGGTATAAACACTGTGAAAAAAATTACGATGTTATACAATACTGCGTTTGTTTTAGGGTTTGAGAAATTGAATCTGCATAGAGGTCAATATAATATAGGAGCACATAATCACGCGAGGGAACCCCCGAGCATAGTCAATATACACATGTAATCACGGTTATTTTGTTTGTTCTTTACAACCAATCAAAAACTACGAGGCCGGTTTAAATCTATCAACACATTTGCAGATCAAACAAATATTTGTTCCAAACCAACTTTATTCACCACTTTACATTTCATATGCAAAATATTTCAAAAAGTAAACGTTTTCATAAACCCGGTACTTAAAAAAGACGACACGTGATGTAAATTTCAATATGAAAAAATCCTTTGAACGTGTAGACAAAACTGCACTCGCGAACGCACGTTTAATATTGTGAGTGAATGCTGAACGTTTGTCGGTCATGTGTTCGGGAGCGGATCTCATTCATCCGACATACAGGGCTGCCAGGTGTTCAATTTTCATTCGGTCCCGGTCTTTAGTGTCCGAAAAAACTGAATTCAAAGCTGGAATAGTGGCCACATTTTCACTGCGAATTTGACTTACCGGTGTTTACTTTGCTTCACGTTGTATAGATGTACGCTCGAGTGAAGTCTAGCAAAGGATACAGTAGAATGTCAACGTTTATTTTTTATTTTCGTTTATAGAGGGGAGCCAGTGGATAGAAATGGGGGAGGACTTTGTATAGCAAGGCAGTTGGGTCAAAATTGCCAATAATATTGGAATACTGTCTGTTTTTGCTGAAAGCTCTTTGAAAAAGTGTCCGCTATAGCTAACAATATCTTTGCTTTGGGAATGTTGCCTGTTATATCGAGAAAACAACAATATTCACAGATCACAAAGAAGACTGTTTCAACAACTAAGTTATTGTAAAAATCAGCACTCTTTATATCGATCACGCTTATCTATTGACAATAATAGCGATGGTGATTTAGATAAGATTTAAAATGATGTGAATTGTCTTATCCAACCGGAAGTTACGAAAATATTTGAGGCAAATAGGCATAATATTTCGAGTAGCCAATTTTCTAAAATTGGTTGTAATTATGAATATCTTACTTGATATTATTAATCAAACGAGGCAACCCTGAATATGCAATCTACAGTACAATCGCAACGTTATTGAATTCATGGCTGTTCTAACAACCTGCCTTCGGCCGGGTTAAAGTTTAAATAGAAATTATAATGCTGAAATGAGCAACGGATTGTATGAATAAATTTCAAAATATTTATCTTTGGATACGGATTAAGTATTATGAGGTTCTTCATTTTATCTTTTAGATTGTGGTTTATTTAATTGAGTTGTCTTTATTTTGATATGTTTTTGTACTTGCTTTACTGCCGGCTGTTAATTAACTGGGGCTAACCGAATGTTATCTAATCTAAGGTAAAAACTGCCTTAAAGCTGATTAACAAACTTGAAATAAATGAAATGATTTTATTGAATCTTTAAAATGTTATCATCATTAAGGTTTAGTCTAAGGTAGGTAGGTTTGTTGTAGGTTGTGCGTTTATAACTTTTTAACCGACTTCAAAAAAAGGAGGAGGTTCTCAATTCGACTGTATGTTGCTTTTTTTTTTTTTTTTTTTTATGTTTGTTACCTCGTTTCTCTGTACTGTGTGAACCGATTTCGATCATTCTTTCTTTGATTGAAAGCTGGTGCTTGTCGTTTGGTCCCATAAAAATATGGTGAAGATCTGATGAATATCTTCGGACCTGGAGAGGGGAACTCCTTAAAATTAAGGAGAATTGCAATGTTTCTTTTTGCATTACGTTCATTAGAAAAGTTAAGATACAGTAAGATAGGGAAAAAAGGGGTGGGGGTGAGGGGGGGTGGGTGATAAAATTAAAATACACGTAAATTCTAATATCTTTGGCAGCTTTTAAGCGATTTTAGTGATTTCTTTTTCATTGGAAAAAACGTATTGACAGGTTGATCCCAGGAACACAACATTAAGATCTTATTATCATGTTCGGACCTGGAGAGTAGAACTCCTCAAAATTTAATAGGATTTCAACGGTTCTTTTTGCATTGAGTTCAGTATAAAAGCTAGGCTACAGTGGTTGAGGGAAAAAGGGGTAGGCGCGAAGGGAGGGGGGGGGGGAGAGAAAAAATAACAAACATAATATGAATATTCCAATATCTTTGGCAGCTTTTAGCCGATTTTAGCGATTTTATTATCATCGGAAAGAACATATTCCTTGTTTCAATTCCAAATGCCTATCAACACTAAAAAGATAAAAATAACTAAAATTTTTAATAAAAAAAATAAAAACCGACTTCAAAACAAAAATCCACTAAAAACCAAAAATAAATAAAATAATAACTACCACTCCAAAGCAAAAATAATATTTATTTCATGGAGCTCGTGCATGTTGATTAATTTGCTTAATGACTTGACTAGCCAACAAATCAAAATATATGCGTAACATATTGAAGGCGGGCCGCCCAGTACCAAACATATAGGACCTATGCCTTATATTAATTTAAATATCTATATGTTTGGTACTGGGCGACCCGCCTTCAATATGTTATGCATATATTTTGATTTGTTGGCTAGTCAAGTCATTAAGCAAATTAATCAACATGCACGAGCTCCATGAAATAAATATTATTTTTGCTTTGGAGTGGTAGTTATTATTTTATTTATTTTTGGTTTTTAGTGGATTTTTGTTTTGAAGTCGGTTTTTATTTTTTTTATTAAAAATTTTTAATCTAAAAATTTAAAATTATATACAACTTTTTGTTACTCCTCGATAAAATAAAATAATATAGTCACTTGGGAATTCAAAGAATGCGCGGGTTATTGCAATACTGCTTATACTCTTCACCCAGACAGATTAACCGATCTTTCTATAGCTTACATAGTGCATACTTGTTAGATTTTTATAATCTCGGCTAGTTCATTATTTAACCGATTGATTTTGACAAAAAAATACTAAAAATAACCTTTTCAAAATTGTATTTTAGTAATGCACTTTACGAAAAGAAAAAGTCCCGTGATGACGGTAACTTTATTCATTTAATTAATCTTATATTAATTGTAATTTATAATCTGTCGTTGTAAAAATGTAAAAATGTCAAGATATATATAAAATATCAAAGAAAATAGTCATTACCTACGTCTTGGTAAGTACCTGTGGCGCTGTCTTAAATCTGTACACGATTAAAGAATTTAAATTGTCTAGCCACTTGAACAAATAAAATTGAATACTTGCGCAGGAGACCAAAATAATAACAAATGAACAACTTCAATCCATTCAACTTTTCTTTTTAAAACCGACCGTCTAAGTACTGTCACATTGTCCCGCCTTTTATCGGGGACGTTTGTCAAACTTCAAAGTGTTATTTTGTCGAGACACGAAGCAATTAAACGGGAGTTGATTGAAGAAGCTATAGATTCTGTGACATTGAAAACGAAAATTATTTTTTTAGAAATTCGAAACGTTTTATTATTGCTGGTGGCTCCGTTTTATTTTGAGTTTTGTGAATTTAAATTGTCTTTCCACTTGAACAAGCACAGGAGACCAAAATAATAACAAATGAATAACTTCAATCCCTTACAATTTTCTTTTTAACCGACCGTCTAAGTATTGTCACATTGTCCCGCCTTTTATCGGGGACGCTTGTCAAACTTCAAAGTGTTATTTTGTCGAGATACGAAGCAATCAAACACGAGTTAGGCGCGGAAGCCGGAGGTTCCGTATTACATTTTATGAGCTCTCGGATATTTACGAGAGGTTTTAAACCAAATTTGCCGTGCCATGCCGTGAAGATGTGAGATAACGTGTTGGGAGTGAACGGGATTATAATGTCTCTGAGAAACATTGATTTAAAAACTAAGGATAGGCCCTTCAGTACATTGGGTACGTCAAAAAGATGGCTGTGTAAATCGCGCCATCTGTTGGATTTTTACGTCAATGGCGGCCATGAAATCGTTTTTCAATAATGCTAAAATAAATGTTTATTGACTTAAAGTTATATAATTTTTACTTAGCGGTGATAAGAAATGTTATCTTTTTTTTGTGAACTTTCGGTCATGTTTATTGCACCCACGCACGATACAATTGGGCATTTTTACGACGAATTACAGACCGGTGCGCTGTGACGTCACAACCGCTGCACTGGTCTGTAGACCAGTTTCGTGACAACACTTTTCTCGCTCTCCGCCCCGTCCATATATTTTACGTCAATGCTGAGAAATTATATTTATGTGTATGGTGAGGAATCGCCTAGTTAGCAGTATATCGGATCTTTGAATTAGGTTATTTGATTCGGTCTTAAGACTCATATGAATATAAATTTTGGTTGTTTTAGAGATGAATGAAAGCCAGAAAATTGCTGAAAAAAGAACTAAGAAATATTATTGTGTAGTGTACCAATCTGCACTAATTATGCATTAATAATTATGGCTATGATCTTATCTGTATTATATTTGTAAATAAAATGTTTACCAAAAATAATGTTTAATAAATCATATTTCATAATGCTACAATGTAATAAGAATATCTATTTAATTCCATCTTCTTCTCTTAATTATTTTATTGAAAAAACTTGTGAGGTGTCAAGGGACACCCGAATGGAACGAAGTTTCTTTTCCATTAATTAGTGAAGGAATTGTAATAAAATTTTAGTTCTTTTAAGTTATTAAAATAATACCTTTCATTATTAACAAATATAATGTTATATAAACTTAATCAGTAAGCTAAATTTTAGTAATAATTGGCAAAGATACATAGTCAAATGAAGGGTTGATGATTGACAGCAGGTTAACAAACTAAAATTGTAAATAATAATAAATTTATTAAGGAGGATCGAAAATCAATGTATTACGATTTTATTATGTAATTTTAATTATATGTCACCATCAAAAGGATCATTTGGGTATCACCATCATTATGTTTTTTTTTTCACATATTTATGCAATTTATGTTTCTTTTGTAACAATTTGATTTATGACATTTAATGAAAATTAGAAATTGTCGCAACGTTTCCCACTTAATTTTGGGCTTCAGCGTATTCTTAGTTTTTACTATAGCCTTTAACATATTAATATGTATTTGGATATATTATTGCCTCTATTAAAGTTAAATAAAATGTATGACATCATTTTCAAATAAAGAAATAAAAAACGATTGTCAAATGTTTTAAAGTGTCGTGCCAACTTTTCGTGAGAATTTTTTCCGTCTAGCCCCCTTTCACAACGCGCGATAAGGAACTTCGTTCCAATAAACAAAATCATGAACAAACAACAAATTGTCGCTATAATTGCGGGTCCCCAAAAACTAAGTGACACATGTTATGCCTCTCGTTTTATTTATTTACTGGCCAGCGGGTGAGGTGAATCGCTTATAAATAAGACTCGTTAGTGCTGCCCTCTTTACTCGTATTCCATGCACTATGCTTCAATAAAGTTTGTTCAAAGGATTGTTTTATTTATAGTTTAAGATTTTGTCAAAAAAAATTACAAATTCACTTATAATTCTTCATCAACCCATATACATACGTCCCACTGCAGGGCACGGGCCTCCTCTACAATCGAGAATACGATTGAGAGTGGTTAGGCCATATAGTCCACCACGCTGGCTTATGCGGGTTGGTGAACTTACATACCACGTTTCCTCACGATGTTTTCCTCCACCGTTTTAGTGTGTGATGATTTACTATCACTACACCCATGACTCCCGAAAAGTCAGAGAGTCACTTATAATTATGAGAAATTATATTCGTGTTTTTAAAGCTAAATATGTAGGCGTTTTATAAACAACTTTTGCAAATAAAGTAAATAATATATAACTTGTTCAAATATTACATTTGAAATTATTGTGAATTTTATGTAAGTTTTATTAGCTTGGAGTTTCATTTATTTTCACTAATTTGCTTTGCAAATTAGTTTCTTCGTTCAAATTAGTTTCTTATAGACAACCAAGGGATAAATGTAAAATAAGGCAAAATAAAGGAATGCCAGAAAATAGTAGGGAAGGGTATACAATACGGGTCCATGAATGTTCGAAAAAATCGCCCTTATTTTTTTTACTGGTATAAATGGCGATACGAGCTGATCATTCGCCTCGTAAGCAAGACAACCGCTCTTATGCAGCAGCAAAACCAATCAACGACTTCGAGTATATCCAATGTTAGTTGAATTATAAAGGAAATATTCCGAAGTTTATACGTTAATATTGCTTTATTTGCGCAGTGCACGAAATAAATCATTTTGTCACAATGGACGCGACAGTAGGAAGTAAAAGTGCGTCCCACTCGCCGTCAATATCGCCAGGTACCTGTCACCTCGTCCCCTCGGCTTCCTGAACTGTCGACAATAAATCTAAACACCTGAAAACTGATCGTAATTAAATTCCTGGTAAATACGCGAATCAAATTAATCCGATTATTCGATACGTTAAAGTTGGAGGAAGCTGGATGCAGGCCGCTTCAAACAGGTCGATGTGGAGATCCTTGGGGAAGGCCTATGTTCAGCAGTGGACTTCCTGTTTGAGATGGTGATGATAATGATGAATTGATACGAGTATTTTTTTATTGCAAATAATGGCGACACGCGCAAAACCAAACGTGAATTACAAATCAACGCTTGGCATTTTACTGCGTTTGCCATCCTGAGACAAAAGATATTAACTCTCAATATGTCCAGTAGTTACTCGGGCTATAATTACCTTCAATCCGAAATACAACAGTGCATTGATACCACAGATCACTATTGATACTGATGTTTGGAGGGAGAAATACATGTGCATGGAGTGTCAAATTTTTCACTCATTTTAATTGAAATGGAAGAAATTCTATCACGGACCAACTTCTTAGCGTTACAAAGTGGTAAAGGTGTATTATACAGAGTGTACAGTACGGCGAGTTTGTCGGGCTACGACTTCTCACCTTTATAAATAATGCATTTACGGCTCCTCATACCTGTTCTCACCTTAACAAGCACCTATCTATATTCTTTTATCTTAACTTTTATTCGTACGAAATGGAGATTAAACGTTGCCATTCGTTATTCTCAATGACACTTCTTAGTAAAACTTATTTGGAATAGATAGATAATTATCTATTTGTGTTTTTGCATTTTTATCGTATTCATAGTAAATGAAATATTATCGATATGGGTTTATCCGATAAAGTTTGAGCAGCGAAGTATCCAACTACGCTCGGCATTAAAATCCCAATTTAGATTATTCAACTTTACGCGATTCAGGTCGAGAAAGATGGATTGTGGTGGCTGATATACGGTTTAATTGTTAAATAGTGCATTTTTATCTGAATATAGGAAGTTTTTATGATGATAAATGATAATATTTACTTGATTAAGTCGTTTGAGTAAAAATAATTAACCTTGGTTAACGAATAGTATAATTTATCACAATATATTATAATTTATCAAGCTTCAAGGTTTGCATAATTAAAATTATATTTATATGCATTCCTGACTATTTATTGCAATCTGGTTATTTATTACCGCAAAAGGATAATTGATTATTATTAACAATTCATTTATCAAAAGATGAATTGATGTGGATGAATAAAACAAATTATCGATGTTTTTTTATACTGGTGCAACATTGTGACTACGTTCCATCTTATTGGAAGTGGAGTGCTTATATCGAGTATACAGTGACGTTACACTAGTCTAATACAAATTGAATCTTTATGATATGAGGTGAATACACCTGAGGTTGTCAATACAACGGGATTTTCATATATTTTTTACGGTGGTTGACGGCTGGGCTGATAAATATATCCTACAGATGCTTATATCTACATATACCGCCTTTCTGAACAGTTTGTTCCACTATGCGTGATCATTGGTAGTTTTTTGCAAGTCCACTGGCTCTGACGTCATTCTACAGACATTGCTAATAATTAGTATCATGGTCATCAGAGTCAATACATCGAAATCAAGTCAGCATTCTTATGGCTTCAATATGGCCCGCAATAGTATGGCTGACATTTATATTGCCGATATGCACTTATGATTTTCTTAAGACATGACCTAACTACCCAAACCTACTCTCTTGAATCTAATCGTGTATGTGACGGATCATAATCTCAATCAACAGTAGGTAATAAACGTAACAACATTAATTTGAATGCAAGCCTCCGTGGCGCAGTTGGCAAGCCGCCGACTGTGAAACTAGAGGCTGCGGATTCGATCCTTGCACCGAGACAAATGTTTGTGAGGTCCACATGTATTTGTCTCAGGTCTGGGTGTTTGCGAGACCGAAAATTCTTCTCGTAGTTTCTGATACCCACGACACAAGAATCGATCTTAGTGTGGGGTCAGGACTATGTATGTGACTTATGGATGTATTTATCTATACATGTATTTATGAGTACTAGACATCGGATTATATGCACGATTAAAAGCGCAAAAAATGCATGCAAATATGAATGAAAAATGCGTAAAATAGACATGAAAACATTGAAAATTGATAAAATATGCAACGTTAATGTTAAGTTGTTGAATGTGATGTTCTATAGTCTCTGCCTACCCCTATGAGATACAGGCGTGATGATTATATATGTATGCATGAATGTTAAGTTTTAGGAAAGTAAAACGAAAATGAGTTATTCTATTACTTAATTTACTTATTAATTCAAAATGTATCATTCTATAGATCATAATTCTGAGCGGCTGAGTTCACTATAGTTTCTGATACCCACGACACAATTGATCTTAATGTGGGATCAGTATGTTTGTGACTGTTGGGCGTATTTATTTATTAATGTAACATTAATATATATAATGGCATTGAGCGACGAGACGATCTTTTCCTTCGCCTGATGGTAAGCGATACAATTCCTCATGAACAGTAGCAAAACGTGTCAAAATGTTACGTCCCAATATGTCCAGTAGTTACTCTGGCTACATCTTTCAATTCGAAACAAAACAGTGCATTTCAACTGCTTTTTGGCGGGAGAAATAGACATTGCGGTGGTAAATTATATCCTTTAAAAAGCCATCCTTTCTTTAAGAGCCACCGTACTGTCCTCCGCGCGTGGCGTGGTACAGCGGCGCGTGTGTGGGAGTATCTTATCTCGGCCTGTCACAAACGAGCTACCGTCGCCTAGTCGTCGTATACCGACTCGGTACGATATCTCGCTCGTCATGTCGCGCGATAAGCCGTACACACTATTAAATACAAGCTTTATGGAACCGTTTGCGAGGTCGGTGCGCATGCTCCGACAAAATACCATGTATCGATATATCGTATAATTGTAATATTTTGGTGGTGTGATCTTAGTGATGAAATCTTGGGATGAATATTTGCGATTAAAAAAAGCCAAAGACTTGAAAATAAAGCGAAAAATGTATAGGAAAGCGGTCAGTAGACACTGAATATATTTTTATTCAAATAGTCTTTTATGGTATTTTTGAGCGCTTACGTAAAATGTTGATCGAAACTTATAATTGCTATACTCTTATTATGCAAAAAAGGCATTGTATAAAATACGAAATGTACTCGCATCGCTTTTTTGGGTGGCCGCAGTATGCGTCGGAAGTTAAAGGTATGTTTTCTTCTACATAATGGACGAAGACGGGCTAATGATGATTGTGCGTTGCGAGTACAAGACCAATATTTTACAGCTACCACTGAAAGTTTTACAATTATGTAGGAAAGGCGCAAGAAAGCTTCTAAAATTGTGTTCTCAATTCAATTAATTATTACATTTTATTAATAAACACCTAAATACATACTCTATTAGACCAAACAAAAACAGAGAAAAACAAAAATCTAGTTAGGCAAGCATATCTTAACGAATCTTTGTAACCGAGTTAATGAAACAAACCAATTTCTTTATCTGGCCAGCACCTACATTCGTCACGGGTAATTTTTGTCCACGAAGAAACGTCCGGCTCCATTACTCCACTGGTCCATTTACGTCCTCCTGATTATACGTCTCGTTTTAACAGTGGTCAGATACAGAATTCATTAACCCAGAATCTTGGGAACGTTTGGTAAAAGGGAAAAAAACAAGTTTTATTTTGTGTCCCTTTTGTTTATTGGGTTTTGGTTTGTGCAATGAGATAAATGTAGGATAGTTTTAATGAATAACATTATATCATTATCGTTTCAATTAATTGTTTTAAACTTTAGTGTTAGACCATAATGACATAAATATACTATTAAAATCTAATTAATAACATTGTATACTAATCTTTTCAATTCAGTATTTGTAACTTAAGCAAACGACCAGTCAATTAATTTGATATTATGATAGTTTTAATGAAGTTAGATTAACGTTATCTTAAGTGATGGGAGCTCTTAATACATCTGTATTCTTTTAAATTGAAGGGAGATAGGAGTGGTGGTAGGAAAAAGTTTTGAATCCTCAGAAAATTCACAAAACTGCAAGTAAATAATTAAAAGTAAAATATTGTCTGTCTTATTATTTAGTGCCTTAGGGGACACTAGGCTGTAAGTTCACAAACCTAGTATTCGTAATAGTAAGCTCAGCAATCAATTAAATGCCCTGAAATCTAGCCTGTATCATTACGTCAACGTTACGTTACCTGTGAACAGGGCCTAATTCATTTCTGCCTGTTGTCCTTTCAGAAAAGATAGAGTGAGTAGGATGGAATTGTTAATAGTTTCCTAGAGTGTATTAAATCTTCGAGACAAGTAGTCCGACTGTAATGACAGTTTGATTTAAAATATTTTAGGAGCATTCAGGCACGGCTATCCGTCTTTCAGAATTAAAGAGGCCTTAGAACTTGTGCTGTTAGACTTTACTTAAGATATTAGATACAGATCTGTATAGCTACAAGTCTGACAGAATGGAGTTGTTTTGAGATTTGATTTCATTCTAGTTTTCAGGTTGATTTTTTATTTTATATTGATTGTTGTCTTTTAGAAGTTTTATAGGTAGATAGATTATTGATTAATGCTAAATGGCAAACTAATACACGAATTTAAACGTTGAAAATATATTTCGAAGAAGTTCATAACTCGGCAAACTTAGTCCAAAACATAATTTGGTATCTACTTGAAGCAAACATTTTTGGAATCCCTGGGTGGAGATGAGAAATCTCTTATTATGAAAAGACCATAACCAAATAAGATCGTAAGCTTTATAGAGGCAACGGAGGCTGGAGTTTTCGTAAAAATGTCACATTGGAACAATGCAATTTCCACGAAGGCCACATACAGGGACCTTGGGCAAGTTATGTGAAAATAAATAACTAATAACCCCCGATAAGGCGCGGTATCTGCAGAGCCCACTTAAAGAGATTGCCCTGAGGCGTACAGCCAAAGCAAAGGAAACTACAGAACACTCGGCAACGTCACAAACTTCGACACAATCGTTGGAAATAAAATCGAGTTATTCTAGAAATATTTTCCAATAAAAATTTTATACTACAAAGACCCGTTCGAGCGGTAAGCCGTTTTAAGTTCTACAGACTTGATTTACTTTGAGTTTTTCATAGCAAAGGAATGTGTTTGCATGAAAAAATGGTGCTTCTGTGTGTTGAATTGATTTTGTATCCAGAAACCTCTGCGTAGAACATTTATTCTCGAGATAGGATTCAGTTAATATGAGCGTTCTGTGCAGAAAAAATACTGCCCTTTAGTACCGAAATAAATATTGTTAAGTACGAGAGCTGTCTAGTGCAGAGAGATGTACATGTACGACGAGTAGAGATAATGTTGTCCGTGAGCATACAACAGATGCTTCCAAGTGCCGAGCGATACATTAATATTTATTAACCATTTTGGGGTTTCCTTACAGCTATAAAAAACTGTGTGGAGAAAATTAGTGTAGTTTTGTTTGTTTTAATTACTTTAGGTTATTTAAAGAACCAATTAAAAACTTTTGATTTTGTGTACATGTACTTTTTAATTTTGTTTATCTCACAATAATGTAGTTACCTGAATCTGATCTAGATGACATGTCTATGGGCTCCATTAAAGTAGCTTATGCAAAGTCAATCAGATCTTTCTCAAATTTAATTCAGGGCTCTGATGTTTTTCATGATCCTACCAAATAATCATGATAATAATTCAAATAAATGGCGAATACCAGTCTACATTATAGTACGAAATATAATAATTATTAATAAACATTTTAGTAATTTCTACACAACATTACTGAATTTTAATATCACAAATTATACAATACGACCCTCATATTGTCTTGTCTCTTATTTTAGCTATTTAATAAAAGGTTCAGTAAAGCGATATCTTAATTTATTACGAAAGATCTATTTGTGTCGTATGTGGGCATTCTTTCTGTTTAATAAGAGTACACGCTTTGATCAAACCTTATTTATTCAGAGGAAACAATGATAAGTGTTTTGTTAAGCTCTTTGGCTCTTTTTCATTTTAATATTATCATTGTAATTTTAGGATACAACAAAACTTATAATGAGAATATTTTTATCGAGCCTTTTCAGAAAAAAAAAACTTCTGAAGCTCCAAAAATTTAAACGATGTGGGTAAGGCATTTGGTTTGATCTAATGAGTGATTTCACTTCTTAATGAGACTGTTTATCCCTTCTCACAATAATTCCTAAGAAAAAATACTAATTTATTTTTCTATTATTGAAGTTTTAATATTTACCGTAATAGAATATAAATATGTCGAATTAGGTAAAACATAACATTCTCATGTGGAATGCAAATGATGTTCTTCCCAAAAAAGCTTGATATGCTATATAATATGCTTTACAGCACCTTGTTTTCTTGGGATGCCGTTGGTAGAATTCGATTTTAATAGGCAGAATACACGCACAAACAAACGCAAGAGCCTTTTAGAGGCCTTTTAGAAAGCCTGTGGCCATTTGGCAACAAATACACACGTGCGTATTCTTTTGAGAAAATAAAAAATAGTAGTAAAGCGGACTGCCCAGACGAATGTGACGGAATTGACCCTAAGGCATGCAAACTTTGCGTGTCCTTCCCTGACTTAATGAGAGCTTGACATTCGAAATTCCCATATACGTACATTTTTCGAGGAAGTTTTACTTCACCGATAAAGTGACGAATAAAATTATAGTTAAATAACATGTAATACAGACAACACAAAACATATCGGAAACTAAATTAATAATATTTAAACTAAGAAGAATTACAGGCCTGGGGTACCGAAAGAGGAGTTTAATAGCTTTTCCTTTTGCTACAATAAATTAAATAAAAATTACAGATGCGCTTTAGTGTAATTTTTTTTTATCTGGAACTATCGTATACTTACGATTTAAATATACACGTCCTTTTCTATTCTATAATAACTTTATTAGTTACGTATTCCAACGACTTACATTTTATTTTATTTAAAGAGACATTTAGATAGTAAATTTTATTTTAATAGGCTTTTACGGAATGCAAGTTGCAGTTTCAAAATGGAGGTCGAACCTGTTATATTGAAAGGTCAATTGTCATTATATTTTATCTTAAATATGTTATAATGATGAGCTACCGTTGCGAAAAGGCTTTTGAAATCCATATGATAAAAATCAGAGGATATATATGCTGAACACGTAAATCTGAACCAGTCATAATATGCCTTTCACATATTCGCGGAAGTAATATGTTATTTTATATGAGGTATATATTAAGTAAAAATAAAACTTTTATTACCCGACTTCATGGAACCACGGCTCGATAAATATTTCACTATAAACCATGTTTGATATACAATCTAATGAAAAAAATGTTTATTCTGTAGATAATATGTATTTTTTACAATGAATAGCGAGATGAGCATGCCGTTCGTCTCATGATAAGCTATATAAGACCGCTCATAAACAGTACCAAAACCAAACAACGCCTTGAATTACAAAGCAATGCTTGGAATTCTACTGCGCTCGCCATCCTGAGGTATACGATGTTTCGTATCAATGTATCTAGTAGTTACTCTGGTTACAATGACCTTCAAACCGGAACACAACTAGTCTATTTACACTGCTATTTTGATAGTTATTTTTAGCCAATAGCGAATATATTATACCTTCAATAATACCAATAGTAAACAATATTGAAAAAGGGTACGTTCATAATTTCCTGTCCTCTGAAAACTCATAAATTGTCGCCTACCAACGATAGATGTTGTCACAACGTTTGCTTTTATTACTAAACTGACAACTGTAGTTACATTTTTGAAAGGTTATAATAGTTTTTTCGATGGACAAACGACGCTGAGGGTCGAACATGTTGGTAAAATAGATGAATCACGATTGACGTGTTTGATAGAAGCCCGATTGCTTTATTTAGTAAAAGTTGACGTATCGAAATTGAATTTTACTTAATTCCTATAGTATTGCACAAGCAGCATTTAAAACCGCCAAAGCTTTGAAATATTTGCGCTTGTTAGAAATGTCGCAAGAAATTCTTAGCAACATGAATTGCCTATTTTTTTTTTCGTTTGCAAAAGCAGCCGAATGTGATTTTGTCTGCGAACCAAAAATAGGCCAGTGAAGATTTTTACGCCCTCATCTCCTTCAATCGATGCCTTGTTTATAGAAGATTCCTGTACTTATTAGCGGGCATATAATATATAGCGAGATAGCTTTTTAAAAGCAATGAACGCCTCGGAATTGTTTGATACCGAGAGAGTTATCTATCGCTGTTAGATGCAATAATAGTTATATAAGGCTTCGATGCTATCTGATCAACATATTGTGTTTACACTTTAAGGGCATTATTCATAGTCAGTTTACTTATTTTAGCTATTGTTTGTTTTGTCTTCATTGCTCAAACTGAATTCGCAAGATTTTGAAAAGGGAAAACGAGCGGAAATGCCAACGACTTTGAAAGAAAAAGAACAAAACATTGGAACCAAACAAGTTTAAAAACTGTCTTTGGTCGTAAGTACTTAGCCCTGTTGGCATAGATAATTAAGATACTTATAAGTTATATTATTATACTGCCTGCTAAATTAATTGCCTTTGAAAAGATAACAGACGGATAAGGTTCTTTCAACTTGAATGCAAATAGATTTCGTCAGGCAGAATTGTTGATTTAATAGAAAATAATGTTTGACACCCGCCAACCCGCACTAGGCCAGCGTGGTGGACTATATGGCCTAACCACTCTCAATCGTACTCTCGATTGTAGAGTAGGCCCGTGCCCTGCAGTGGGACGTATATGGGCTGATACAGAATGTTTGACACGTTCAAAATTCAGTTAGGTTCAAAAGCTCCATTAAGCTAAGCGTTCATTAGGCGATTTGCCGTCCATATCCTTTATATTTTAGGCATGTAATATTCATATTAGTGTGAGCAGAGTTCTAATTTTAAAATATAGGTATTTTTGATATTTCTTCATTTGACATACTCGTAGTTGATGAAAACTGATATGTGATAGGGAAGTTCGCAGTTTACGCATTAAAACATTTTTTGTGATATTACCGACTATGATGGTCGAGTTTCGAATTGACGTTCAGTTTATGATATTTAATTTAATAAAAATATAGTGTCCGTATAAAAAGGTCTTCGTAGTAATTATACCCATGACTTCACTTGACCCTTTGCTTTGGGATTAAAACTATTTGTATCATTGACGTGTATGTAAATTAATGTGTATTGATAATGCTTCCATGTGTTCTTAAGTCAGCTGGATCAAATAAATCCGATACAATGTAGCGGTTTACTGGTCTTTAGTAGACACTTAGCATAAAACATCAATTGAAATGAAACTGTACAGAATATTTTATCGGTGGCGCCATTGATTTGATAAACCATTTTAATGTGAATATTTAATGGTATTTGTAGGTGTTTATCGATCTTTAATAGCTAGATTTGTAGTGAAATAATATGGGTGGCTTAACTTAAAATTATTGTAATGGCCAAATTAAGCTGCATAGTTCATAATCCCGTAATTATTTCTCACGCATTAAACGATTATAAGAAAAATGTATACCTTTACGTAAGCTTCGTTTGGGAAATGTTTTAAGTAAGTAAAGCGTCTATCGTTGTTTTCATTATTACGCCCGTTCTCTTTGAACATTGACGTGTCAGATTATTGTTAATAATTTTAGCGTTAAACATTTTGATTAGGAAATTGTGCCCGATATGGTGGCAGGCTCGCCTTTTATCACATCGTGAGACGGAAAATACAAAGTGAAGTTTGGGTGCTATGGTTGCACGTCGACCTATCCCTTTTGCGAGCAAGGCGTGAGAGTATAAGTCTTATTTACGGTTCAAAATGTGCGAGCCTATTGTCATGGCGGCCACAAATATCAGTCCTGGGAAACTAATTGAAGGTTTTCCATACCGAATTACTCACTCGATCAAGTCATCATAGGGAAAAACAGATTAAAAATTACACAAACATTATGTAATTTTTTACATTATATTACTTGAAGTTCATCCAAGATTCAAATGATAAAGAGAAACATTGTCATAAGACCTCTTTAGCTACCTACATGACCAATAAATACATTTCATAATCGATGTTCAGTCCTGGCTATTTAATTATCTCATCACACATCATGATATTCTGGTGACAACTTGAGTGACACGGTCATCAGTGTCCGCCATGTCTGTCATGCGGGAATTAACGACTAATTAAACACGGCGTCTTAAACATTTTTATTAACCTTTTGATATATTTTTTTTTTTACCTTGTGACTGTAACTATAGTTATAGTTACTTACATATTGTTGTTTCTGAATAGCTTTTGATATTACGGTGTGATTTTAAATATCTTAGGAAGAAACTATCTCAAACTTTGTCATTTTTTTATTGCAATAAATGGCGAGACGAGCGTGCCCTTCGGCTGATGGTTATCGCTACGACTGCTCATGGATAGTAGCAAAAACACAAGACCACGTATTACGAAGCAATGCTTGGCATTTCATTGCACTTGCTATCCTGAGACATAAATTAAACCAAATCTGCGATAAAATCCGAAAATGATAGTTTTTTAATGTGTCAAATTAGCGCAAATATAAGAAAGAAATATAATAAAAATAATGCCAAAATTATTACACAACACAGCTATTACCATGTAAAAAGACAACATAATTCCTTATCCGACCAAATGTGTCTTAAATTTCACGTGTGACATACAAAATCTTCTCAATGATGTTTACCAGTACCAGTCTCTCTTGTTTCCTAGAATAGACGTGACTGGCGTGTTTAAACCGATCTTCACCTGCCCACGTGCCTTGGAGGCGTTCTGTTATCATTTCAATTATTAGAGCGTAAAGTTTTGTGATCAAACATTTGTGGGGACTTGTTGGGAATTGAGATGTGGGTTTTTAGATGAAATTACTGGTTTTGATATATTTTTATTTCATTACGTTTTTTTGGGCTTTTGATGTCACTTACCGACTTTGCGGAAGACCAGTGTTGGTTTTATTACCAGCACATGCTGAGCATAAGCTGTTTTGGTGACAAGTATTATTATATTAGTAATTATTACATTAAGCGGTAAACCATTGATTGTAACAAATAAATATTTTCCTTTCTTTCTTATTTAAACGTGAAATGCAGAAGTAAACGATATGGAGCTTTGTTCATTTGCTGCTCACATATAAGAGACCACACCAGCAGTAATTTTTTTTGTCTGACCTGTTTGTCATATGACGAAATTCATAGGTATGTGTCGTATCGTAGCAGGAAACAATTAACAGATATATGTGAAAGTATTTTCCTTTTTATAAATTCTCTAATCCTTAAGTTATTTATTATCAATCAGATAACTGATAAGACTGCAATCTTTGCGAACGGAATGTTGATTACTAATATCGCACTTTATTGTTGTGACGTCGGGTATTGGCCGTGAATATTGAATTACTGGGTTTGGTTTTTAGATTGTGCAATTCTAAGTACATTCTGATAAGACCCTTTTAGTTATCTTTTCGTGCCATTAAAAAATTCCTACCTGATATGAGGTAGGACATGGTAACCTCAATCGACAGCTGTCGTGGCGCCGATGGTTAGACTCCGGCTGTGAAAAGAGAGACCGTGGCTTCGATACCCGTGCCGACCGTGGCTTCGACACATTTGTGTTATTTACAGAGGGTAAATTATAGTATTGTATTTTATATAATGGGAGAAGTAATAATACCTAATATTGACATCTTAAGTATTATAACTGCTGATTCGATGTTAGCTCCGTGGCGTAGTTGGTTGAACCCTGGCTATGAAACGTGAGGCTGCGGGTTCGATCCCCGTACCGAGACAAATATTTGTGTGATCCATAGGCATTTGTTTCGATGGGTGTTGGCGACACCGAAAAATCTCTCGTAGTTTCTGACATCCGCGGCACAAAATCATAGTATTGAGTCAGAACGATGTGTGTGACTTATGGATGTATTTACCTATACATGTATTTATGAGAACTAGACATAGGATTATATATGTTATGGGCCAAGTGATTAATCGGGCATTATTCATAATGCCCAATAAGAGCGGGCAATGTGATTATAACCAATCGATTTATCACATTGCCCGGGCATTATGAATAATGACAAGTGCCTATTGGGCAGAGTGATGTAAAGCGAATCAAAATCAAAACAATGAGCCGAAGTGGTAGAATTTAGAATAGGGCAGATTAGCTTCTGCATCGTCTCCGGCGCTACGGGAAGTTCAGCCCCTTCGCCCTTGCGTAACAAAAGATAGGCACCCATGCTCACCTCAGCAGCTTCGGCTTGCTGGTCTAGCTGGACCAGCCTCAGCCGCTACGGCTCGCGTTGATCACTTGGCCTATAACATATACACGATTAAAAGCGCAAAAAATGCTTGCAAATATTAATGAAAAATGTGTAAAATAGACATGAAAATATTGAAAATTGATAAAATATGCAACACGAGTGTTATAATATTGTTGAATGTGATATTCTATAGTCTCTGCCTACCCCTATGAGATACAGGCATGATGATTTTGTATGTATGTTAAGTTTTAGGAAAGTAAAACGAAAATGAGCTATGATATTACTTAATTTACTTATTGATTCAAAATGTATCATTCTATAGATCATAATTCTGAGCGGCTGAATCAATTTACAAAATGCGTTTTATATAGATATATGCATAGGCATGGCATAGTAAAATATCATAATATGCAAACGCATAAAGTCCGGTCCCTAATAATCTAACAAAACAAAGCATGATATATTTGAAAACCTCAGAGACTGTATTTACAACAACCCATTATAACAAAATAAAAAATAAATAAATTCACGTCCATTTGAATCTCATATTTGTTCGCCTTATTTACAAAGCCAATGTATCCCGTGAGGAACTGAGGAATAATATGAAAATTCTACAGACGTTTAGTGGTAAGCGACGAGCTTGATACATTGAGTAAATATTTGTCTCGGACTTCCTGTAGTCAGTTTGACAAGTCAATAGTCCACCTGGTCTCATGTATGAAGATTTTTAGATACATAAACTCACGCCTTTTACCCAGAAGGGTAGGCAGAGGTGCCAGGACACCCACATTGCGCTCTTTATGTTTTATCTCACGATGTGAGCATAATGCCATATCTACCACTAGTAATGGAAATTAATGCTATTTCAAATTAACATCACCACCTTGTTATTTTTAAAGCCTTAGCATGCTCTTTATTTCTGCTATTGCTAATTGCCCCCACAGAATATGTAAACAATAAACCTTAGCTTATATTATAATAACCATTTTTCACATCTAAAGTTAAACACACACAATTAACTTTTCTGTTATTATTTTTAAATGGGTTCGTAAAAATACAAACGTAAAAACTCACTCCTTCACAGCCTACACAATATCGTACAAAAATATTAACCGGTCGGCTTAGTGAATCACAATAGCACATCGCAAAATTTAGCGTATTAATATAATTTGTAAATGTTATTATCGACTTCACATGCTATTTATGATTGCTATTTCTATTTATTCCAATACTATCTAATACATATTTATGTCTCCGAGCTGATAATGAATAGAAGAATCCAATATCACTTTGTCCGACCCGGGATTCGAACTCGAAACCTCACCTTTGCAACTGTACAGTAGTACAACTACGCCATCGAAGCAACATGTAGATTTAAGGGGTAAATGATATATAATTACGATATGGAGATTATGAATTAGAATATTCGGAACATTTCGTATTATGAAGCATCGAATGAAGTTAAAAGGTTACTCAATATTATTCTTTATTTAGGAAATATATTTGGTAAAATGAAATGTCCTTCTGTATTGTATGAGGAACGGACGAAAGATAAACAGAGAAATATTCATTGTTATATTATCATCTGTCACTGCGGAAAATACGTTTATTCCAAATATTACTACTAGCGGCCCGGCCCAGCTTCGTCTGGGTGCATATATTTTTTGATTCCACTCCACACCAAATACATGTTATTTTTCGTATATAAACTCTTGTATACCTAAACTTGACGTAGCTGTCCTACTGTCCGGCTCAATCCCGTCTCATCCGTCTGTTCAGTCTCTTCCCAATCCATCCCGTCCTTTCTCTTTATTATCTATCCCGTCTTATAACGTGCATTTATATTTCGTCCTATCAAATCTGTCAGCTATCCCAGCCTTCTCCCGTACCTTCCACTCTATTATATACAGTCTCTCCATATACATGTACATATAAAGATTGCCTTATGAAATTTTTGTGCAGTAGAAATCGTAATATTTTAATTTCACCACAACTTCAAAACCAAACGTCCAATTTTGATCATCCAAGACCAAATATTATCAACATAAACTGTACTTATTGATGAAATAATTTATTTTGATAAGGATTAATAGCATGAGTAAAATAAACGCGTTTAAATGTAGTCCAAAAAAAAAATTCAAGATTTTTAAATAAAAATGTGGTTGTTGTGCCTCACTCGACATAGATAGGTATAGTGTGTCGCAGACTTTTTTGTAGATATTTATAAGATCTACAATTAATTATAACATTTTATGGTTCTATCTTTTGTAGTTTAGGCAGGGTACGCAAAATAAGTAACTTCTTTGGTTGATTTTTTTCAGTTTGTGTCCGAAAAATCCAAATATCTTACGGAACCCTATTTTTTTCCAAAATAAAATATAGTCTATGTTACTCGTGGATAATGTAGCTTTCGAATGGTGAAAGAATTTTTAAAATCGGTCCAGTAGTTTTTGAGCCTATTCATTACAACCAAACAAACAAACAAAGTTTTCCTCTTTATAATATTAGTGTAGATGTACACACGCCATTGGCCTAGTAGCGTCGTGTAAGGGCACTAAATTAAAAGCCTTCGTTGGCATCCAATGATCCACTTTATTTTTGTCTAAAAAGTATCTTTAAATTATTACTCTTAATATTTTTTGTTTATTCATACCTTCATTTCTTTAATAAAAATAAAAGTAAATTATTATTCTAGTGTCAATTATTTTGTCCTATGTAATATTATCATCATCATTATAAGCCCGTTTCTACCCACTTGTGGATATGGCCTCTTCCAAGGGTTCGGTCTGCTACTTTATGCACGATATGAGTGTTCAAAGTTATTCATAAATAATATTATATAGGTATAAACCACAGAACAGATGAATATAGTGTATAAACATTGTGAGGTTTCGTCGTTGTACAGGCTGCAACCAACAGATCCCTTTGAAAATCGTTGGGAGAGGTATATGCTCAGCAGTGGGCTTCCTCTGGCTGATGGATAGATTCATGATAAACATTGTATCTATAAATATTTTATTACGAGCTTCAAAATATTTCATAATCTATGTATACCTGAAAAAACCTTTTCGATCGCAAAGTTTTACTCGGACCTCTGTTTCGTAATAATTAAGGAAAGTTCTCGTATTATTCCATTACGCAGTTGGAGTTAAAAATAAACTGTGCAGAGTAGACAGTTGTAGGGCTGCCTGGAAGTTTAGAAATTTTCGTAATTTAAGTTATAATATAAATTGAAAAGAAGCCAGCTAAAAAGTACGTCATGAAAAGTATGAAAATGTATTGCACATTGTCTTTCAAATGTTACCTATTTTCTTGAATAGCAAAACAATTATCCTTGTGGGGTAAAAAAAACCAAAATGTTTAGCAATTAATAATCGAGAACAAAACTTAAAGACTATGCTACATCACACCAGACACAAAACATCCAAAGTAAATACATAGCGAGATGAGAAAGTAACTTACTTAAACACAACTCTATTAACAATCTTATTACGCCCCACAACGCACGACATGCCAATAACGAAAACAATTTGTACGCGGGCGTTGAACTATTAAATCCAATAATGGCCAAAATAATTGGGCCGCCACACCTACCCACGGCAAGTGATCTGATACGAAAAGCTCCCTACGACATCTACTCTCATTAAGTGTCTCGTCACGTCCTTAACAAGTCGCGGGCAGACGCACGATATTGGCCTTTTTATCCACCTAGCACTTTCGGTGTTCCTCGGAATTCTAATATGAGGCTGTAGGTTTAACTTGCGTCATATTACACTGCTGACTTTTTTCCTCCTCAATTTTGAATAGGTAAAAATACCAAGAAGCTAATCGTGTCACGTGCAATATGAGTTGAAATCTTGTTTTATCCTCTACAATGGATTTAGAAGATTTACAAAATTAGATCGTATAAGCAGATCACCCAAAAGCCTTGGCCTATCGATTTCTATAATACCAAAGAAATAGAAACCTTAATAAAAATTTAGTTTTATAATTACTGTTATATTCTATTTGCTTGCTGCTTTGACTTTTGTATTACAAAAAAATGAGGCGGGATTTGGTCCGGAATATCTTGCAATGTGTAGACGGAAAGTAATAGCTTCGCTATTTCGATTTGAGCGATAGTTTGACCTATGATCAAACTTCAAAGGAAAGCAATGCATCTTTGACTCTTCGGAAGCGTTCGACTTTCAAAAGCGTAATTACTATGTGCTCGCTCCTTGACTAAGATAAAATAATAACTTACAAAATTTGAAATAAATGTTTACTAATTTAATTTTATGTTTATCATATTGTTCTGTTTATGTATTTCAAGAGCTTAAATCTTTATTACGTATGATATTTCATTCCGTGGTAGGACTGCCTCGGTGGCGTAGTTGTACTCCGGTACGGTTACAAAGAGGTCTCGGGTTCGAATCCCGGGTTGGGCAAAGTGATATTGGATTTTTCTATTCATTATCAGCCCAGAGTCAGGAATTTGTGCCCGATATGGCGATAGGCTCGCCACCTATCACATCATGGGACGGAACATACAAGGCGAAATGTGGGCGCCCTGGCACCTTTGCCTACCCCTTCTGGGAAAAAGGCGTGAGTTTATGTATGTAAATGTACATTTCATTCCGTATTTCAATATAATTGTCGGTTGTCTCGATTGCAATAGTTATGGTCGACTCAATAACGATTGCACCGTGTTTCAATAAGCATAAAGCACCCTTCACATTCGTTCTCTCGTGTTTTCACTTCACATGCCAACTGTATTTTCATTAAGGCTATTACGTGACCAGTTTTATACACATTGCGTCAACCTCAGTCTTCTCAGTTATGAATACGGCAAAGTTCAAATACCGCTGTTGAATTCTGATTAGCTTTACAGACGATCCGAACAATTTATCATTGTTTGAATGACAACCATAATTAACTTGTCCTTACATTGGCTTTTATGTGGCGTGACCCAATTTGAGATGACGTCAGGGTTCGAAAAATCTTGTGATGCTCAATATTTTCGTCACATTTATCTCTGTACTCTTGGAGATTTATCAGTTATGACTTCAGTCAAGGGAATGTCAGTCTCGTTACATAAATACAATTTTTAAGGACTGTATGATATAAATAACCAACAGAGTTTGATATGATTTGAATTTTCTTCAACGTTAATGCTTTTATTTAATTAAATCTATTTTCAGCGATACTTTTTTTACGTGTTTAACTACACTGAGATTCTAAATTCTATTGCTAATCTGGAAAACTACGCTTTATTGAGCTTCCAATATAGTTAAAGAAAAACTAATAACCTTATATTCGTTATTATGTGGAAGTTCAAATTAAAGCAATTGAGGTTTCTGAAATCGCAACATACTATGAATTATTAAAAATGTGAACATTTCCGAGAAATCTGCCTTGAGTACAAGGCAAAGCATTCAGTAGCAGCTCACTTAAAAATCTCAACATTCAAATGTATACTAAAATCCAAATTTCCAAATCCAATATCATATATTTACAACATTTTTCCTCTACAGGACGAAGTGAAAGAGCTGCTAATGGTGCCGAAGTGTTGTCCGAGCGGCCAGAACCTCACGTTTGTGGTGAAGGACGGTAATAACAAGACGGCGTGCGCCAGTACCGCTCTCACGTTCCACCCAGACTTCCACAAAGCCAACGAGACGCACATATTCAGCTACGACAGCAACGTTTACGAAACCATTGTTGGCAACCCCTGTCTTTATGAAAGGTAATCTATATTGTCTAATAACTGAATCATATAACACTTATAAATCTTTTGACTTCATTGAACGTAACATTGACTAATTTGATGTGCTTGGCTTATAGGCGGTAAATCTTCAGGTTTTATGGTAGGTACTGATAGTAAATCCAAAAGTTTATTAAAAAAATATAATAATTTCCAAGTGAACATATAACGAGGCCTAAAATATAGTACAGAAAAAGTGGGATTTATTTTCAAATGATTGTAATTTTCGTACATAATGTTTTAATTAAAGAATTAACTTCTCGACTCACATATATGTATCATGGATATAAAGAGACTTTATTTCCTTAAGACTCATGCTTTATTGCTATGATGTCATATTACTGAAGCCACTTCAAAAAAGATATTAACAAGGAACAATGGAGTGCCTACTTCAAAGGAATTATCTTTTCCTTAGCAATTCGCTTGCATCCTGTAACGACAATTAATTACTTTACTGTGTCTGCTGTATTGAAGACTCCTTGAGCCTTCAAAAGAAGATTAGCTTTATCAGAATCTTAATTAAATTCCAACATTATTGTTAAAATTATAATCACTATAATTGTTTTATTTATAATTCATTGTGTGTTTTGGTTTTGCTACTGTCCATGAGCGGTCGTATCGCTTACCATCAGGCGAGTGGCATTCGTCTCGCCATTCATCAATAAAAAAGGTTACCACTACGAAACTCAACCGGCATTCAGCTAAATAAGTAACCCTATACAGTCAAGTCCGAACGTAATATAAAATTGATGTATTGTTTAATCAATCCGAGCAAACAAAGGGCAGGACAAACGAGGAGAAATGGCGAGACCCGATAATGTTTACATTTCTGCATATCCGGCAAGCGGTGATAACGCAATCAATATAATTAATGTAATGTATTTTGTTTACAGTTATAAATTAGAGCCTGACGTGTACAGCAAAGATGAGTTCTATCTATTGGCGAACGGGTCCTTGTTCGTACCGTATAGTACGCAGTATCTTCTTGGTACGAGGGATTTTTGCATGGAAACGTTTTGGAGTCCCACAAATCCTGCGGGTGTTACTTTGCCTCTGGTCTGCTTTACCACTCCTTTGGAGGAACCTAAGACTTCTGCCAGTCTTATTGTTTATGCTACAGGTTGGTATAACCAAAATATTATTTTACTGCTAATAGATGTACTAGATGTATGATTAGTGATGAAATACATATTTAGAGCCAGAGGAATGTTTAACATCTTTAAAAAACAATTTCATTTAGGAAATAATATTAAATATTCTTTTCTATAATATTAAATGATTAGAGATTATGAAAAACAAAATTTATTAGATAAATAGACAGACTTATCACCATAGTTATGCAATACAATTTTCTTTTTATAATAAGCTAACAAGTAACCATGATTCAGTTCATGGTGTATCAGTTAAGCTTTTCTTGACATAATATTTACTGTATCACATATCAATTATTCAGAATAATTACCAATTCTTAAATTTCGTTCAAAATGTATATACTATTATTTTTGTTGCAGGTCTCCTAATATCAGTACCATTTCTACTGGCCACCGCGTGTGTGTATTTACTCATAACTGAACTGCGGGACACACACGGCAAAGCGTTGGCGTGCCACACAATTTGTTTGGCATTAGCATTCACTTGTTTGGCTGCCACTCAGCTGGCGGGCCATGCGTTCCCCGTAGTAGCGTGTACTATAATGGGTAAGATAATACCGATATTGATATTGTTAGCATGCCCTATTGTCCGGTGCGTAGATCACATTTCGAACGAGGATTCGTACTGCCCATTATGGATATTCTATTTGAATAAACTGATGGATTTGATTAAAAACAAGCCATCAAGACTGAGATTACTGATTGTAAAAAAGATTTAAAATCAATAACTTGAATGGTTTGATTGATAAAATCTTTATTTAGCATTTAGTTACGGCAAAATATTCTTTTTTATAGAGTGATTTTCTAAAAAGTATTTAGGCAAAGGAAGCTAAGATGTTTAGTATTAAGATAGCTTTAATGTTTAAAAACGATATACTTAGCTACACTTTACGTAAAGGAAAATACCAATAATGTTGTTCATTTGAATATTTGTATTATTAATGAATTTGATTCTCGTAAACCAAGACACATTCCCTCAGTCGGTAACAGAATCAGAAGGCAGTGAAATACATTTCGATATAACAAAGCAGAACTCTGAGAAGTACTAAAATTCGTTGTATTAATTTTGCAATTTTATTTCAGCGTACCTCATCCAATTCTCATTCGTATCGTGCTTCTTCTGGCTGAACGTGATGTGTTTCGATACTTTTTTGAATGCTCGGTAAGATCATTGCTTATTCGTTTGATACGTACATTAATAACAAACAAAAAAATATACTACTGTTGCTTTGACATTACGAATGTTAATAATTTGCCACAAATTTAATCTACCCAGATTATAAAATATTACATCATGTTACAAGAGGTTAGGAACTTTGCAATAAATAGTTCAGAAATTTAGTTAGTCTATTTGAATGGTCTATTCACATAACTATCCAAGTGGCTCTAGTCCAAATACCCAGTTTATGATGTTCGCAGTAGGCTGTTGTGCTAATTGGCATCGTTCTAATATTGATTGACATTGACGGTCATATTCATAAGATATAATATAAAACCATTTGTCGATTCTATTTCAAAGAATTTGGCTCGCTCTTGACTATTTACATCGGGGTTAAATAGAATACAGAAAAAATCATGATTGACTGTCATTGTACCTAAATTTAAATAAAATTGAAGTATTGTTCATTTTTTTATGTAAATTTGATGGACTCAGGTCTAAAATCTAATTAATTAATAGTTGATTGGATTTTCCTTCTTCTTATTTTATCGATTTATTTTCTCATCTAGGAGGCACCTATCTACACCATCGCCAGTGACCCGACGGAGTATGAGACGCCGCTTCGCTTGGTACTGCGCGTATGCGGTACTCCTGCCCGTGTTATTATTAGTGGTTACCATCACAATGGACTTGTCTCCTGCAGTTCCAAGCACCTACCTCAAACCTAACTTCGGCGTTAAAGGCTGCTGGTTTAAAAGTAAGAAACTATTGATTAATTATTTTTATGTTCTATGAAGTATGAATGTTGAATCGAATCAATTCTAAGTCGCAAAATGGAGTGATGGTATTGGACACTAATAGAACTACTGAAACTACCACACAATAATCGATTATCTTTGCATTAATGACGTGTCTATTTCGAAGACGGAACTTGAATTCAAATATACATTTTTGGTACGTGTTAATTAGTGATATCATTGGATTAGATAATCATCTCTGAATCCATAATGATTATAAGATAACAAAATGCATACATTGTATCTCGTATAACACGTTTATTATTCTTTGCAGCGGACGAGGCGGCGTTGCCATATTTTTACGGTCCGGTAGCAGCGATCCTGCTGAGCAACTTAATAATATTTTTTCTCACATCAAGACTCTTCGCTATGCACGATGAACTTAAGGATCGTGAGTCGCATTTTAATTTTTATGCAGTTTGATTCACAATATCGGATGTGTTTTATTGCTTTCTGCCTTGATTGTCGGAGTGACTTCATTCATTTGTTTTGTGTTAAAATTCCCCTCCATGCGCGCGTCAATTACGAAAAATTCAATTTGATGGTGATTGAATGAGTTTAGCAATTGTTTGGTGATAGTATTGTTTTTAAGAGCTAGTAATGCCCATAAGTCAATAGAGGATTATCATGAAATGCAGTAATAGAACCAATTATGATGACTATTAGTAACAGCTAAAATTTATTACTATATTTTGTCTACATTCAGTTTGTTGGTATGACCGCTAAGAGTTACGAACTCAAAGTCGATGTCTAATAGTCAATTACATATATTTTTGCATATATACGGACGCACTATCTGGTTTTTAAGGGACTCCTAAAATAATATTAGAATCGAGCGTCCAACTGTTTTTCTATAACCAATATTATTAATTCACCTTTAGCCTTGGATCCGACTCATTCAGACTTCAGTACATCAGATGATTGGGTGAGGCTACAAGCGGTGTTGGGGCAGCCGCTACAACCGCAGGAACAGACCTCGTCGCCTCCGCGAGAAGCGCCCAGCAACATCACACAGAGATTGAAAAAGTATAAAAAAATGTAAGGAATCATTTGTGAATGGTTTATCAGCAATTGATAGTTAGATTTATGATAAGTTGTATGTTTTGATCCATCACGTATCTATATACCCTTGTATTTGTCTAATAGATCTAGATATGGAATTAAACGAGATAAACATTTCCGTGGAAAATAATATGATTGCATTAATAGTTATTTATAGTATCCGAAAGGTGTAAGGATCAAAATTCCCATGTCATTCGCCACGGTAAACAAGCTTCTGAACTTATATAATTGTATGTCTTGCGACAACTACTCGTACTATGAAATATAAAAAGTTTAAAAAATAAAGAATCCAGATAAATTGCACTGAAACAATTATGACACAAGTTGGTCACTATTTGTCCCCGAAATATGAATCCTTTTTGTTGTTGTTTAATGTATTGTAAACGCACCGCTGCGCAAAAATTTCCCCCATGTCCTCTGTACAACTTACGCTCTAAAGAAATTTGAGACCACATGGACTCGAAAGCATCCAGGTCGTCTCTCAAGCGTTTTTTTAGGTCTGTCGCGGCGTCGCCCGTCGACCATCGCGTATCTATTGGGTGACGATATTTACCCAGCGATCTGGATGCATTCGAGTCACATGGCTCTCCCAGTTTCATTTAATTAATGCTATAAATATGAATCAATTGTGTAAAAAATACGGAACTAAACCCTGACCACGGAATGTTCGCCAACAGTTTCCGGACGTGTTGCATGCTGTCCTTCATCATGGGGTTATCGTGGGTGCTGGAGGTGGTGTCCTGGGCGGCCGGCTCCAGCTCCTCGACCGTCTCCGTGTGGTCCATCTTCGACCTCATCAACGCACTGCAAGGAGTCGTTATCTTCGCCATATTCGTCTTGCAGCAGCCCGTCCGGACTTATGTTAAGGTAAATTTTGGATCTATTTTTTGCATACCATCATGTGTATGATATCGTAGAAATATACTTTTTAATTTAGGTAAATCGGGAACTAGGATTGATGACTCTCTTTTTTACAATTAAGTTAGATGCTTTGGTAGACAAATTGAATGTCGAAGAAATCATCATCATCATCATCTCAGCCACAGGAAGTCCAGTGCTGAACATAGGCCTCCCCCGACGATCTTCATAACGACCTGTTGGAAGCGGCCTGCATCCAGCGACTTCCTGTTCTTTATGGATATTGACAGAAAATTGTTATAAAGCAATCGAACTGTGTATTTTTGCATCTTCCCCTCATTATTCATCCATAACATTTATCGATACATTTGATGGAATTACTGATGTATTGCTTCTTCCACAGTCATCTAAACTCTTCACGTCATGCGGTAGGAAGGTGAACGGTTCCGAAGTGTCAGTGGTGAGTGAGAGAAACAGTATCATCCGGGAGGGCCGGAGGGACTATGTGTAATGTAAGCTAAGGCAATCGATATCGATAACAACGTAGGGAAGTGACACTCGAGACTGATAGCAGTAACAGTATTATTTGCTTTCAAGGTCAATAATATACTAACTCAATTAATTTACATTATTCTTCCTTTGATAATGTAGGAATGTTATCAATTTCCGATAGTATTGTCGATGTAATTGGTCTTGTTGAGTGGCTGAAGCCTTACTATGGGTTTGGTACATTGCGCAACATTATTGGCATAAATATACGTAAATGTCTTACTAGTATGACATTGATTCAATAGGCAGGTCAAATTTATTTATAAAGTGATCTACATTGATCTTATCGATTAGATTCATTGGCAAAATTGATTCACAATACGTATTCAATGTCAATGTTTTATTCCCTTTTACTAAGATCAGTTACATCAAGATTTTACAATTGATTATATTTGTAATTTGAAATGTTTATGTTATTGTCCTCTGTTATACCCAATCGTTCAGTAATATTTCAGTCTTGGTTGATAATTTTATAGCACCTGGAAGTCAATATAATCCAATTATAACTCCCAACAATTTTGAAGATTTTTCAAATGCTTTATATTTAACATCTTAAATGTAACATGTAACATTCTAATAGTTTATATATTATTGACCTTAAAATCTGTATCGAAGTTTAAATCAACTGCAACGTTAATAATTTTTATTCCTGTGATAGCGCTATGTTCTTCATCGTTGTTGTTTTGCTGAAGTTTTCCAATAATTGTTTCGAATGAAAATAGTTGAACTGTTCACATAACAAGCTTATTCTTGATTGTCCTACGCGATTAACGTTTAGTTACCGTCTGTATTAAGTTGGGATTACATTTGAGCTGCTAAAGAACATTATTGTGGTTCACTTAACTGATCCAGGTTTAAAGGATTATAAATCACGTACACTATTAATTAAGTACCGTCCGTATAATTTTTGTTTTACTCTTGTTGTTATCAACTTACGTTGTCATGTTTTTGGAAATACGAGTATTAATATCAAAAATAAAAGAATCTCACACACTTCATTTCTTTCTCAATCTTTAAATACTTCATTTTCAAAATTAGCACATTGTCCTTTATTGCTGTTGACTGTACTTTAAAAGATATTTTCCTTATTAAGCTAAATTGTTTTTTTCAGTTCAAATGTAAAACCAACGAGAAAGCTTGTTACATGGTTGTTGATAATTAGCATAAGAGATTTGAATATTTTTATATTGTGACGATACGTGCGACCAATATGTAATTGTTTATGTTAAGCAACTTTATGTATAGACAGCTTATGAAAAATTACAGTACTTGCCAGCTAATGTTATATTGTAGCTCTCACATATTGTACATAAATTAAAAATAAGGTTCTGATAGTCATTTTTTTCTGTTCATTTTTCCATGATGAATCAGATGTAAAGTTTTTTTAATCTAAGTTAATTATCTCTATGGGCTATGCTTGCATTGTTAAATAGTGTTTTTATTTTATTTTTGTTTTGTTCTTATTCAAAAAGTTTTTGTTATTTTACGTTATATTTTTAAAAAAGGATTTTGTTATTTTTAACTACTGTTTTAATGTAGCTGGCTGGTACTCCAAAAATATTTAAGAGACAAAAATATGTAGTGCCATACGATACTATTACACTAATTGTAACAAAATATATAAAAAAATGGTGCATTTTGTTTCCTTCATAGGAGCCTAGTCATAAATCGTAATTTAAATTGTGTAAGTTTGTAATTTATTCTTGTAAGCTTTTAAATGGATGAAAGTTACAAAATATATGTACGTTTTATTTCTTTTTTTTTTATTGGCAATGGCATCACATTAAATCACTACAAAATGCAATAAAGTTAATAATTAACAGAATTTTATTTAATATATTAGTTAATTGTTATCATAGGAATATAATATAAAACAGATGTTACTTTATCAGTTGTAACTAAATGTTGTGTATATTATTTAATTTTAAATTAATTACGTAAGAATCCTCCCTTTTAAAATTTATTTTTCCAATTAAAATGTATATTTTATGCCTATCTGTATTACTCGGAGCGATATTTTCTAGAGAGAACAAAGCCGATTGCGACGTAAATCCGTGAGTTACGCTTTTAAAAACCGCTTCGGATCAAAATTTAAAAATTCACGACAATAATTAGATGTGTAACTTTAATGTACCTTGATGTTTATTTCTTATCGGAGAGTAAATGTTACAAGTTATGTTCGCACGCCTACCTGATATATTACTGAATCTTTTAGTATAAATAATAAATGGTAGTTTTAAATGTACAGTTATAAGTAGATATATCGCGGATATCTTGCTTACCGACCTTGAAAATAAATTTCCAATCTGATTAATATTTTTCTGAGCTTGATTCTATTTTTAAAATTGTTTTCAATTCCGTTTCGGGATATCCGTGACGTATCTAAGGGTCTGTATATACTGTAATCATAGTTATAGAATAAGTGTGAGCGTTTTATTGTCGCAAATAAGTCGCTGTGTATAAATGAGTCCTAACATTTTCGTGTAAGTTAATGTGTATGCGTGTGTAACTATGTAATATAATTATTGTTAAATGTTGATGCGGAATTTTTAAGTGAAAAATGACAATTTAAAATGTATATTTGTCTATTTTGCAAAACATGACGTTAAATAAACAAGCTTTATATATAAATGTGATTTTATTTACCATCTATAATTATCAAAGTATTTTATGCTACCTTTAATTTTTTAATAATAACTAATAAGCTCAAATAAAATTATATGAAAAATCTACTAAAACATTTCAATCAATAATATTTGCATTTATCAAATATGTACGAAACACACTGCATTGCAAGTTACTCAAAATAAGATTTGATGAAGGACCTTGAACTATTTTTAAAGCAGGAAACTCACACTAATGTCATGTTTTCTCAGTTAATCGACGTGAATAATCTTTACTTCGCCTATGTAATTGCCAGTGAGATTAACCGAGCTCAATAATACCCATTCTCACTCACCACCCCCATCCGAGGTGAACGGACGACCCGGCTAAAGTTGCAGGAAGTCTGGATGCAGGCCGCTTCCGACAGGTTGATGCGGAAATCCTTGGAGTAGGCCTATATTCAGCAGTAGACTTCCAATGGCTGAGATGATGATGATGAAGCCGAAGAACGCCTACGTGTTAATTTATAGATGAATCTATCACTTAAACAGTACATCGATACAGTTTCTTTAATGCTGTGAATGGCGGGACGAGTGTGCCATTAGCCTGATGGTCATCGAAATGACCGCTCATGGACAGTAGCAAAACCAAACAACACCATAATTTACAAAGCAATTATTGCTATTCCAATGCGCTTGTCATCCTGAGGCATAATTATGAAGTTCTGAAGTTGGGGGCCGTATTTCATATATTTGTCTGTTCCTTTCACTCCTACATACACATCCTATTAGCCCTCGCGCCCAAACATTGAAAGGCTAACAAGGGACTAACGCTAGGAATATGACTCCTAAAAGTGTTGTCCCCTAGAAATCGATCCCGGGAACGTCCGGGCAGTTCACATCCGTCCTATAACTGAAAGTACCACTCGCAAACAATCGTATTATAAAACCCATATAAAATCATATCGTATATCGTAACCATAAAACGTTTCACCAATAACATAATATCCCTTAAATATATAAGCCATATAAAGTAATAAACGATTTTCAGCTCAACCAAATAACGGTACGTCTACCAAGCGTTGAGTATACCATGCCAGACGTTAATCTTGCGGAATTCCGCCAAATGCGAATAGATCCATCCTCACTCCGGCTCTCGATTTCAAGAACGCAGGGATTACTACCAAGAATGAGGAAATATAGACTTACAAACGTTTTAAAATGTTCGCTCAAATAGTTGGCTCTTTCCAATTGTGTTCGGGCATTTGAGTCTTTTCTAGGTTCTAAGAATTGTGTTGTTGGATTATTGAGTAATATTTATTGAAGTATATTACATATTTACCGGGGCTTTATTTACTTTAGACGGGGTAGGCAGAGGTGCAACTAGAACCAAGTATTGCCTTATGTGTTTGTCCCACGGCATGACAGGGGACGAGGCTGTCGCCATCCCAAGCAAAACTTCCTGACTCCGGACTGATAATGAATAGGAATTCAAAACTGTTACCTCAATTTTTGCAATCATACTATAGTACAACATTGCGTGCGAGTTGAGAAATAATTTAAAATCGAGCGAAATCATAAAATATTGAGTGGGATGACCGTCAGCGGACCCTGATAGGGACTACGATTAACCTGAGGAAGAAACAAAACATGACCACAAATAATATAGCTGTTCATTTGTATCGCCATCTGCTTATAATTTTATAAGATCTATTTCAAGAGCAGAACCAGACCACAGCGATGGTGGATTCGAGCACGAACGAGTGGCAAGCCAATGCAAAATTACCACTTTTCCGATGCTATTCAATTGCTCAGTGAGATACCTGAATCTTTTTCCTTAGGTCCACAAATCGCCTCTGAATCTCTAGATGTTCAGAGGTGGCGATAGTCACCCTTAATACCACGGTACCATCAACTTAAGGCATTAACACAAACGACTTCAATCAAATGTATCTGTAGTATATATTCATCATCAGCTGATGACAACAGAATGCATATTGTCTATAGCTGGACAAGGGATCTTCAAAATTGCATATTATGTATGTAGTATGTATTAACTGTAAATAAATTCTGAAAAGACCTACCGAAGTCCACAAAGACACAGCATAAGAAAACGTAAAGCAATTCAAGAAAATTAATTAGCCTGAACTATCGTTGGTATATTAAATGATTGCTTTACCGTTTCCTTCACAGGTTGGCCTACATTTAGCTGGTATTCCATCGGTGGCGTGTTCGTTAGCCGCCTTGTGGCTGAGTAGCCACTCGCATTGCAGGTGATATTGGCTTTGAGTCAAAGCTATTGCGGCCACTTTCGTCTCTCGTGTATTTGGATTGTTTAATTTCTAGAACGTTTACTTAGCTTGATAGTATTCGGATGGTATTGTGTTGGATTAATTTGATCAAATGATGTGTGTCATTGGGATTTGGACATTGATTTGCGTGGAATGCGTTTTGATCAAATATTTCTATTGTGATTTCAAGTGTATTAGCGATTATTTCGAACAACTGAAAGTGACACGTGTTCAATTATATAGTATAACGAAGCGACCAACAATCTTGTTAGGCCGAACATTAGCGTTTGATACTAATTTTCTAATTTTATGACTGAATCAATCATTATTTAATTTTTAATTGATTACTCCCTCATAAGGAACAACAAAGAGGTTGTGTAATTGCTGAGAAATATATTATAAAACATGCATACATATTTCACATTAGAAAATGCACACTTAATGGCAAGACTGAAAAACGCAATGGATTAACTAGAATTTAAAAATGTAGAAGCCCTTCATAAAATTTATATTTAAACCCGCTTGACTTTTAAATACTTTTCCATTTGATATTCATTACGTACAATTTAACAAAGGTATGTTTCACATGTCATAGACACTCGAGAATTCTCAAGACGGCAGCATATTGCCACTAGAACGTTTAAAGAGCACGGCTATGTTGAAAACTGTTTCGAAGCGCCATGCCATCAAGGGGCTCGCAATATCCAGCGTATTTCGTGAACGGTAAGTAATACGATTGTGAGAATTTTCTATCGGATATATGAATTTTAGAGGGTATTTTTGAGGATATTCAATACTAAAACAATTCGCCAAACAAGCTGGTATTTATGGTTACAACATCGTTCTATTGGATCGTAGTTTGATGTTATTTAGCTTGTCAAATAAAGTGGTTATTTAACCACATTCGAAAGGTTCGAAGGTTCAAGCATACTCGTTTTACGATTATGAAATAGTAAATTGTTTATATGAAATCCAGAAATATATTTTTATTAAATAATTTAATTGCATTTAATGCTGCACTTTCTAAATTATAAGTATAATATAAAAACTTACCTTAACTCTTTTTCTCCTTTAAGAATAAGAACTCCACTGCTGAAGAAGCCCAAGGATTTCCGAAGAGATCTGTGAATGGATCTCGACTCAGTACATGTAAAACTATTGGAAGTAGTTAGATGGGCAAAATATTATAGACCATAATGCTTCCTCCTCTAGAAATGTTCAGCAACGGCATAATACATATTAGAAAGAAGAAAGAAAGAAAGCTTTTATTTATGATAAGAAGAGTTAATAAAGTAACTAAAAAAAAGGAAAATTAAATAAAAATATTGTCACAAAAACGGCATTAGTAACATTGTGCTTTAGAATGTGTAAATGGCTTTAGAATCAGAACGAGTCCAAGATAATCTGCGAAATGCCATTTCTTGAATCAGATATTAATAGATAATGAAATTAACTTTGATAATAATCAATTGCATTGTTAGTCATAATCGTAATTGATTGCCTGACGTATATTTCAAGATCCGTAAACATTTAGAAATGTTAATTGTAAACACATATAACAAACTCATACTTTGAAATGATTTTATTTTTATTACTTACGGTGAAATCAAGTAACCGATATGAAATGCATGCTCAGAACTGCATCACTACCACGCAAACTATTTCCATTTATTATTAAAAAATATATATAACACATTTCAATTTCAATAGAAATAACTTCAGGATTAACTTCAAAAAAACTAAACTCATTTATTAAAGTAAAACAAACAGAATCCCTAAACTTGAAGACCATAATCTATATTTATCAAAACTTGACTTTAAAAACAGCGATTAAAATTAAAAGGCGGGTAGAAGAGGATGAAATATGGCCGCCGATGGATCTCGGGGTAAGAAGGGGCAATGTAGACAGTGCTGTGTTTATAACCGCTGTGATTGATGGCTCTTATCTGGTAGGTGCACGTGGCGAGAAATATGGGCCGACACGCTGCATATTTGGGGATTAAAGGGCTTTCCACACGCGATGCTTTCTGCTTGTTATTTGGTACTCCTGTTGTATTGTAAATTGTATGATGCCGTAGACAAATAGACTCAAGACGGTGAAGTGTTTTATAGTAAGGTTCCTGAATTTTAAGGTGATCTCTCTGGCTTTAAAATATGTATATGAATTCATAATTATTTGTTATAAATTAATTCACATAAAGAAAAATGTGTTCAAATACATTGTATATTATTTCGTATTCTACATTCCTTGTTATGTAATTATGTAATGTTTAATATACGGTCAAGCGCTTACGATTCTGTAGTATTTTGGTTGCAGAACAGGAAAATATTCGCGTACTATCAGCTGAGTTGCAAATTTGACTTTCACTAAAAAGTTTTCAAACCATCTAGCTTATTTATAAAGTGCCTTACACAGGATACATTTCCCGCTACTGATCATATCGCGATAAATAAATGCAAGTAAAGCATCGCGTGTGAACAGCGCTTTACAGCAAAAAGGCCAACTGAAACCCCTGTGCAGTGCATTAGCTGATATTGACGGGGTACGTGTTCGCTTTTACGATGTGCCGAAAATTTATTAGCTACTTATTTATTGCTCGTTGTATAGAGGCATTATGTAAGAAAACTAATGGTGTGTCTGGTACAGCTGAAACAATTTCAGTTTAAATGTAATTAATAGGATAAGTACAAGGTGAATGTTGCTATTTTCTAATAACGGTTAATAAGATTTTTCGTGGTCTCTTAAATGGCGTTAATGCTCTCACAATTCAATACTTTAAAAATCTGACGCTGGAGAAGGTTAATTGCTAAAGACAGATCTGGGAATAGGATAGGATAATGCTTAGTGGTATGAGAGATAGTGCTTCATTAATTATAGTACATGTAATGGATTAAAATCCATGTAAATCTAACACAGATGTATCATGCAAAGCGATTTACGAATCTACATGCCGCTCAAGATACGAATATGCAGCTAAAACACGTTTTCAAGATATTTGCCAACATCTAGGAGATTAAATTAGTGCACGCTAGCCTTTGAAGTATTGCTGCTTTGGCACAGTAATGTGATTGAATGATTTCGATAATGAGATACTATCAGGGAATGTGTGTTTCCAATGAGAAATGTTATAGCTGTATTTTAGCTGGAATGGGAATGGATTGAGCAAAATCTTCGAGTAGATCTATTAGTAAATAATGTATTATTTTGTTTTATTTTCCGTCATAATTCTCATCTTCTACAATTTGTGATGGCAATATCCCTATTCCTTTTATTTTTCTGCCTCCATTATTTTGATACTATTTTTTAGGTTGATGTAGCTTAAAAAAGAGATATATACAAAATCACACTTGATTTAATATCGGAAAAGATAGATTAACTCATACGAGTAATCGACTTCTCGAACGTGCCTTATCTTTGAATTCACGTGCATCCCTCATTGGCTTCGATTCGTTCAAACTACATATACCATGTAAGTCTTGCTAGCTCCTCTCACTATAAATTCACTTTCAAGACGTGCCGAATAGAACGACAATGGACTTGTAACTTTGTACAGCAGAGAAAAGAATTTTAAATTGTTTTATTAAGTTTTGCAACGCAAAATGAATAGCGTGAAAGACGGTGGAATAAAACTACTGGATATTATAAATATAGTTAGGAGTTTTCTCAACGTTGTGAAGAGTTTTGTGACTGTTGTGTTGCGTTTTATTATGGGGGTTGATGTAGCGCACACGACTTCTAATATAAAGAGCATTTTATCCTTCCAGAATTCATTACATTCCTTTTTTTATTGCCTTTGCAAAGCATCTGCTTGCGAAGGCTGCGAAGGCAGGCTGTATGTTCATCTGAACATGCAGCCCGCTTGATGGTAAGCAGTCATCGCCGTTCATGGATCTTCGCAGTGCCAGGGGTTAAGTACAGCCAGTTTGCTGCTTATTTAAGTATCCTGATCGTATCATGTGTCTCTGTTTGTTCCTTATGACATTAATTAGTAAAGCTGATACTTCGCCAGATCACAAATCGTATTAATATTTTCTAAAATCAATAAATTATTCGATATGTGGAAATATATTATTTATAACAACACATTTTACATAAAGGAACCTAAGAACACAAGGTTTGAAATGCATATCCGTTTAGCACCATATAACGATTAAGGTATTAAAAAAATAAATTAAATTTTCAAATTAAAAAGTCATTTACAAAATGCTTCTGAAGTTATATTAAAAAATGAATTTCACCAGCGTGGCGGCGGAAAGTGCACGTCATTGAAAAGTAATTTGAACAGGGTGCAGCATTATCGCTCCATAAAGCAACAAGTTTTAGATAGCAAGGTGTGAATACATATTCAGGGAGGGCTACGTCATCCGTCATACTTAGAACATACGCGGGGATATTCAAGAAGGATCATCAGCAATATTTTAAGGCGGGATTAGGAGGGAAACTGCTTCCAGAAAATGGTTTAAGATTTTATTTATAGGAATGTGGACAAAACTTTTTTCTAATTTAATTATTGCTTTGGTAATTTTATTGTTGCAAAAAAGAATAAAACTGATAGTGTCGAAACAATAAGGAAATAAAGATGGTAATTCATTGTGTTGTTTGGTTTTGCTATAGCTCCATGAGCGGTCGTATCGCTTACCATCAGACGAATGGCATGCACGGCTGACTTCACACATTGCAATGACAAAGAAATCTGTATCTGTATCAGCCCATATACGTCCCACTGCAGGGCACGGGCCTCCTCTACAATCGACAGTACGATTGAGAGTGGTTAGGCCATATAGTCCTCCACGCTGGCCTAGTGCGGGTTGGCGGACTTACACACCATAGATTTTTTTATAAATCGCTATGGTATGCAGGTTTCCTCACGATGTTTTCCTTCACCGTTTTAGTGCGTGGTGATTGACTATCAATACACACATGACTCCGAAAAGTCAGAGGTGTGCCCTGGGATTCGAACCCGCGACCACCGTGAACATATTGGCAGTCGCGTCTAGTCCGTTTACCAACAGGCCACCACGCACTGACAAAGAAATCTATTCATTTAATTTTGATGACCTAATTATCAAATAACTTAGAACATTCATTCCGAATTTGAATTCACAAATACAAAATATAATTCAGAAGATTGTCCTAATATTTAATAGATTAACAAAGCATAAACGTAATTCTTAACATACTCCGGAACATTAGGGGAAATTGTATCGCTATCTAAATGTAAACACGCATTATAAACCCTTGTAACAAACACATTACAATAAAGTACTCGTAAACGTTGCGCAGATTGTTAATGCCGCTTACATTTTACTTTAATATCAGCAATAATTCCCTCACGAGTAATATTCCCGAGGGAAGGGAGGCGATGACGGGCTATCAATCTTGCTCATTTTTACTCTCTGTCCGCGCCGATACTGCCGAGTTGGGTTTTGATTGGATGGAACTGCACGGAATAAAAAGTGGTGCTTGTGAAATTGTTTTCGGATGCGAGAATCTTGTGTATCAATTCCGCAGTTTGTGTTGTTACTTGTATAAAATGTTCGGTTTACGATCGGCTTTTTTTACATTAGTTTTACTGGTCTGTGGTATCACACTACAACATGCTGCAGCTTGCTGTTTGGTTCAATAGTCTTTTATCTTAATAAAGTCTGCAGTGCATATATCTGGCTTTTTAAAAGTAAGCTAATTAAGAAAGATTAACCCAGAACCAACGAGAAACATGAAGAGATTGATGAGAGTGGATGAAGCAAAGGCACTACGTCAAGATCAAGCAAAGTGGAGATCCATAGTCTCTGCTGCTATATTACTCTGGACTGACGGTTACATATTCATGTAATTACAATAGATTTCATCCCTAGACAAAGTCGGAAAGAGGTCATTGTTTTCTACGACAGAATAATGTCACGATGCATTGAAGCCATAGTTTAATCTATTGTAGTTGAAAGACTATACAGTTTAAAGATTTGCAGTATCGCGCTCGCAATCAATCAAGCTTGCTGCTTAATGTCTATCTACTAAGTGGCCGTCTTACAGAGCTAGAATACTCCTGTTGCGCTAGTATTCATTCATTAACTGCCATTGGTTTTGCGATAAATGTTCGATTTTAAAATGAATTATTAACTTTCAAATAAGTCATTGATATCGCTTCTTTTTGCTAACTTCATTTCATTTTGTTTCATGTTTCATTGTATGCAAAACACAAATTAGCATCTTCAGAGACTCAATTAGCTTTGGCATTCGATATTAGTCCAGTACGTTTTGTTGTCGATTCAGGTTTGTTTATTCCGTGGCCTTTTTATTTCGCATTTTCTTAAGAACCTAATTATATTCTTACATAAAATGTGCACAGCTCCACCGTTTAAATTCTTCATAAACATGCCGGTAAGTAGACACTTTTTGCCGTACTACAAAATTCGCGTAATATACATTTACGTCCGATAAAGTTGAGCGTCGAAGCAAGTTTAATCCATCATTTCTAAACGTAAGGTAGTTTGATGTTGCCGTTATAAAGTCTCGGGTAGCGTTGGGGAAATTGGCTTTTTCTTGTTCGCCTCCGTGTTAGGCCGCCTGTAGACAATCAATTATATTGCGCAATTATACGAATTGTGAAATTTTATTGACCATGTAGGGTTAATATTGAATATTTTATAATGATTGAAAGAAAGTTTCAGCAAGTTTAATTTCTATTGTACCATATTCTGCATGAGATCGTGTATAAAGTTTCAGTAAAAGGCAACGTTTTTTTTCTCTCCCTGTCTGTATGTCTTGAAAAATACGCACGCGTGCTATAATAACAGAAAAATATAATACTTAAAACAAAGTATTATTTATTTATTTATTGAGACTAAATTGATGGTTAATTTATATATGCTAAAAGAATACAAAAAATATTAAAATAATTATTGCGCAATATATTGAACCTTTGGATCCACATCGCCTTACAATCTTGTACAATGGAGTATTGTACAACGTTATTGAAGGTCTACGGGCCGCCTTACATAATTATGGAAATAGCCTCGCGAAATTAGTCATTTATCGCGATATCCAACTCGTGTCGCGTCGGTGTTTAGCCGCGATCGCTATCACACACTTTTTGTAATTAGTCGCTAACCTAATTTGAATTTGATTGCAGTTTTTCGTTTGGGTGTTAGTGTAGTTTTTTGGATTTGCGGTGTGTTTTTAGTTTACTTATTCTGATTGCGGTTGCAAAAAATGTTACGGGTTGTGCTGATGTAACTTGCTTCGTATTTTCTTTTACACTTTTTTGTAGCTTAATGGTAAAGATTTGCTGGAGTTCTGATTAAAGCGTGAATAAGTTGGTTGAACACAAAACCTACTTACAATAATATTATTACCATTGCGTTTTAAGGTTAATAAATGATGAATACCTAGCCTTTCTATTGCCAGTACTGTTGAAGGCATTCATAGATGACAGTTTAAATGACGTGTATCGGCTCGCCCGACGTCGTGGGACTGATCACACAAGGTGAAATATGGGTGTACCGGTAACACGTCTCTCCCTATCCCTTCCAAGAAAAAGAGTGAGTTTATGTATACGTTTAGTCGCCTTTTAGCTACAACGACCAAGAAATCACGCCGTAAATCTAAAACTTTGTATTTAATCATGTGAATTAAACCGAAGGTCAACCACGATGAAAAAACCTCCAACAGATCCTCTGATAACTTTTCACGAAGTCGAGGCTATTATAAAAATTCATGCGTCCAGTGTCGCCGGCGATTATGTGCCGGATGTTGTTGCGCAGAGGGCGCTGACGTCAATTTCCGGCGCGGGCGTCTGCCGTGCCACCAAGAAAAACACTCCAACACATTATAATAGGGACCACTATGAAATTCGTATGACACGGAAATTATAGACGGAAGCGTATTAAAGTGCTCTCGAGGGTATTTCCCCTAAATATAATCTGGGGAATTGTATAGTTCCACTTATTTTTAATTTTCGGCATGGGAATTTCATATAATGCCGGGATGAATTTATGCTTGTGAATTTAACTCGTTTTGGAAAATTGAAATAATTAAAACAATTAAATTAAAATGAGCTTATGTATGCTCATGTCCATATTGAATATGTCGAAATGACCAACAATGACACTCTAAAACTAAACTAAAAGTTAAGCTGAAGATTATCAAGCTCGATTCTATCGAAATATATTATCTATGACTATCTTGGGTACAAATAACAGTCCAGAGCAACTAATACAAGATTTTTCAGCATTAAAATACTCAATATTGTGCAATTTGGTGTTAAATACATACATCAATTCATGTCTTTGTCCCACAAGGGGTAGGCAGAGGTGCTACAAGGACACCCACATTTCGCCTTGTACGTCCGTCCAATGATGTGATAGGGTGCGAGCCTATCGTCATACCGGGCACAAATTCTTCGGATTTGGAAATCGAATCCAGAACTACATTATTATAAGGATAATCCATGTCACGAAACCATCGAGCCAATATATAAAAAACAACTCCTCGTCATACGAAAGACTTTTTAACAAACGCGCAAAATCCATAATTAATTAATTATGAATCTATAATTATATAAATAGTTAATAATATAATTATCATTGATTAATTAAGAATAACTTTTCTACCAAAAAATTAGGGGCTTTTAGATAAGAGTCTATTGTCATAGGGACTGTCGTCCCATCATAGCCTAATACTACATTGCGAGTAATTTTAACTAGACCTTAACTGCTAACTTATATAATTTGATAGTTGAGCCAGAAAGAGGATTCGACAAAATGCTCTGTAGAAAGTGCTAACTACAGATAGATCTATGAAAGGAGCATCGGCTCAACCGTTATCGAACAGACGGTGAGGCTTAAAGGATTTGATCCGTGCTAGCTAACGTGTCGCATATCTTTGTGCATCTGCTTCGCTTGATTCAGAGCATTCGAGCGTCGTAATCACTGATGTATGTGCAACATTATGTGAATGTTTGAATTAATTTCGACTGTGTTTGAGGTTAACGTCTGTTAAGTATAGGATTCTAGATTGTAAAATAAATTTTGAGATGTAGAATTTAGATATAAATGTGGGAATAAATGCTGAAAATGATGGAATGTAGTGAGAGTGAGTGAAAGTATGGAAAATTAAGAGTGAATGAATGTAGAGAATGAGGAATAATAACGGATAGACGGCGAAAAAGGATGATTAATTAATAAAATACATTTTTAATTAGTCTAAAATTATCGAAGACTAAGAAAATAAGAAGAATAGAGACTATTATTGCCCTCTGCACACAATACCTACATAGATATAGTGATATATCAATGAATACGTGAATGGGGAACCAATGGTTATTGGGCATATGGTTTACATGATCTGATGAGATTCTGTTTCCAACTTCTCCTATTTGTTCTTCTTTCCGGTTAATTTCGATGCGGGTGAAATACAAGCTAGTGCCCTGAAAGACTCGCCGTGCTCCGGAGCTCGGTGTCAATTCTTTGTATGCCACTGTTGATTCTGGCTGACAGGAGTTGCAGTGGTGGGTGGGAGGTCGGCAAAGTCTCTAAAAAAAAATAATTCATAGAAAATGGTTCAAGTTATAAGCCTGTTAAGAAAAATAAAATCATATTTAAGAATTTAAGTTCAGTAGTTTAGCATCATAATGCTTTGTTATAAGACCCTTGTGTATAAGCCTCAAAGCATTATGTAAATGTATAACTCATAATTAACTAACATTTTTCGAATCTATATTTCACAAACAAAAGCCGTATTCTGTTAATCTAAATAAATTAAAAAATTGTTCCAAATCTACCTCATCAAATCTTATTTTTCGTTATAATTAATCTAAAAAAACGGAAAGATATATTCAAGATATCGTTAATAGGATTTCATGTAAAATAAACAAAAAGTCCACACGACGCGTTTTGGCATAAAAAAACAACCCTTTGACAAAGATTGATTACTTTTAAAATGGAAGATGGTTTATTGTGGATTTATTCAGTTGCTTAGAAACATGTCGTAGGAGGAAACGTATGTTAGAAGATTGATAAATTGCCTATATTAAATCTTCGTATCGTGTCACCTTAAAAGGGTAGACACTTGTGAAATATCTTTACTGTGCAATGCGCTATAAATTTCATATTGATTACAAACTAATCTGCTTTACCATGCAATAGATGTTATAATGGACTGCCTGGGTGGTGTAGTTGTACTAGGACACGGTTATAAAGCTGAGGTCTCGGGTTCGGATCCCGGGTGGGTAAAGTGATATTAGATTTTTCTATTCATTATCAGCCGAGAGCCAGAAACTTGTGCCCAATATGGCGATAAGCTCGCCACCTACCTATCACATCGTGGGACATACGGAACATACATTGCAAAATGTGAGTGTCCTGGTACATCCGCCTACCCCTTCTGGGAAAAAGGCATTAGTTTATGTATGTATCTATATGTTTTATCCTGTGGTTTGGGGGTACAAGAATTCCGCCACGGTATCCTCTGCCCGTCGTAAGAGACGACCTAAAGAGGTCATGGGAGTCACTGGGCACACGGCGGGGGCCGTGCGCCCTCGCCGTATAACAACTCCGAGACGTGTGATGGAGCCTCGTCTCCGTCATGGACGCCCATAACAGCTTGGCGGGCGTCCGAAAGGGGGGGGTGTAAGTGGAGGTAATCTGGGCCTTCATAATGGTAACATAAGGCCCAGCAATGGCTTTGCGCGGGGCGGTTCGCGGACGTAAATCGGGGCGCCCTTCGCCCTGGGATGTCCGGTGTTGCCCACAATGCGTGTGAGGATTATCGAGAGGTTTTTAATCAGTATGCTGGCGTAGGTATTGCTAGGGACCCAGCTCGGCCACAATATTCGTGTTTGTACCGGGCTGGAAGGTGAATATTCAGAGCGGATGGGTGTAAAATTGATGGGCTGGAGGTCTTATTGAAGTTTTTCTTTGTTACTATTAGAAAATAGCAGATTCTTAAATGTGGTCGACTAAACTGCTTTGGATTTGTTATAGATAAAATAAAATAATGATAAAGAAAAAACAACTGTTCTTATTCCTGAGATTGGTTGGTTGGAGCCGATGGGCTAAAGATTGACCAGACCAGACTAAAGACCTGTTTATGTTTATGTATATATATATATATATATATACTTATTTATATATGCATTGGTATGTATACTTATAGATATATGTCCATTTATCTTTTCGTACACCTCATGGTACCCCAAAACTTTTGTTCCCTCTTATCCATCCCATGGTTGGTTGTCTGTAAGAGATCGCCTCGAGCGATAAGACCGCCTTTTGTACATTTTTTTTTTCTTGTCATTTATTTCTGTATTGTTAGTTTTAGGTGTACAATGAAGTTATAAATAAATAAATAAATAAATAAAGACCAGCAGTGGATGTAAGGGCTGATGAATTTTTGACACCATTTCCATATCAAAGCTACAACACAACTGAAAAGACTGGTAGCAGCAACAAACTTTTAATGGATAAAACTTGGATTTTGGTCTGAAGCCTAGTCCATATCGCATTAAATCTAAATATTGTATTGTATTGTATTGTATCAGCCCATATACGTCCCACTGCAGGGCACGGGCCTACTCTAGTGGTTAGGCCATATAGTCATAATCTAAACATAAAATTTAAAAAATCTACTTTAGTGTATCTTCATTCTACATATATTACAAAGAAACATGGCTTGGCTATTTGATTAGTTTTTGGATATATCGTTTAGCTAATGCACCGACCTTGTGCCATTTACAGCTCGTACCTCTAAAATTCGCGTTTGTAAAAAGATCAACTGCCCCGGCGCGGCGGTAGAATGTCAAGTAACCGAATACAGTTTAATGTACACTGCACACTAAATCTAGTTTCAGGACATCAGCCAGGTACCTTTCATACTAATAGTTTATTTTTAGTAATACAGAACGTAGAAGGAAAACATAATGAGAAACATGTTTCTTTAATAAGATTATTAAACAGATGTTAATAAGATTTCCTATAACATTTTATGGGTTTAAGATTTCACGCCTTTTATGATAGAAATAAAATGCTGTAAAATATTGATTTTGCTTGATATATTGATAATGGATTGATGCTAAATGATAGTGATGTGAGTATCGCAAACGCACATTAAAATGATTTTACAATACGCGTAGTCGCTACGCAAAATATGCTGACTAATATTTATGCTATAATTCGGACGGACCGAACCGATATAATTTATGGACTATGGCTGAAACCCACTCATTCAAACTTTCAGCTGTAGAGCAGACACGTGATTAGCAATAGTCTCTACTGAACCGATATATCAAAATGAAATCAAACATTTCTTTATTGACATAGTCTTTCACAAGATCCTTTGAATCGTTAATTACTGCTACCACCGCTTCGGAACGTGTTGTAGCTACGAAGAAGAAACAACGCTAGAAACTACCCCCCCCCCCCCCCCCCGCAAAACATTTTGTTTGGTTATTTTCTTAAAACCACATTATGTTATATCTAGAACTAAAACATTTTTTTAACTTTAGAGAAAATTTTAGAAGCGACATTAATGTGAGTCTAATGTCCTGCAGCGTGACTCAGTATGCGCTTTTAACATTTGTGTGTTTGGACTTCTGAGCAGGTTTGAATGATTTTCGTTTGAACATTATATGGAAAAGTTTTCAGTTTTGACAACACGTTGCGCGGAATTTTATAAGTTAAATTTCGATTTTGGTGACCATTTCCGAAGATTCAACTGCATTGATGTGATTTGAATCTATCTAGTAGATATTTGTATAATTTCGTTTAGTAAACAAAGCGCAGGGATTGTACAAATCTTTTCAAAGGCGTACTCAATTCAGACAACTTGATACCGGCTTTTATATGAAATACTGAAATACGAATAAAACATTAGTTTAATTTAACTTTTTTAGAAGATATTTCATCAATAAAATAGCATTTTATATTTACTGGACTAATACTTAATGTCCTTTATTATGTATTGCTATGAATGGCGAGACGATTATGATGTTCGTCTGATGGTAAGCGATACGATTGCTCATAGACATTGGCATTCCACTGCGCTCGCCATCCTGAGAAATATGATGCTAAGTCTCAATATATCCCAGTCCAGTAGTTACTTAGGCTACAATTTTCTTCAAACAGTGAAAAGTGCGTTTACACTGATGTTTTGCGAGAGAAATAGACATTGGACAGGTGACTTACCCGTAAGTCCTTTTTATTAAAAATAATTTACTCTATACAACTGCTCATAGACAAAACCAGGAATCTTACACAACCTAATAATAATTAAACAAGACAGCACATATATTATAAACTTGTCAACTACTCACAATATTATAGTATACATACATACATATACATAACACTGCTCCCGACACAAATCCCCGCGTTCGAGTCTCAACACTACTGCGTGCAGATTTGCATTTCAAGTGAAGTTTGCACTCAACTTTATACAGGGTGATCGATGTTCGCGGGTCTGAGAGATATTTTTATATTGAAGTTGATGGTTCCGCTCAGACGTATTACGGGTCTTAGTTGGGATTGTGTTTTCAATATTTAATAGTTTTTGAAACCAATTTCACTTAGACCAGAATGGATTTACTCAATCAGAAACTCGTGTCATATAAGGGTCTTAGGAAGCACTTGTTAAGTGCTCATAAACAGTTAAGTGCGTAGTGGTCTGTTGGATAACAGACAAGACGTGGCTGCTAACATATTCACCGTGGTCGCCGGTTTGAATCTCAGGGCACACCGGTGACTTTTCGGAGTCATGTGCGGATTGATAGTCAATCACCACACACTATAACGGTGAAGGAAAAATCATGAGGAAACTTGCATACCAAAGCGATTTGTAAGAATTTCTATGGTATGTAAATTCCGCCAACCCGCACTAGATCAGAGTCGTGGACTACATAGCCTATCACTCTCAACTGTACGTTCGTTTATAAAGAAGGCCTGAGCCCTGCAGTGGGACGTATATGTGATGATACAGCGAGGAAGCACTAAGGAGTCCTTAAATAACTTTTCCTTGTCGTGGTGCACTCTTTATTTTTCCTTTTTTAGTGCATTGAATGGCGAGACGAACATGCCGTCGCGTCGCCTGATGCTAAGCGTTAAGACTGCTTATGGATAATAGCAAAACCAAACAACACCTTGAAATACAAAGCAATGCTTGACATTCCACTGCGTTCGCCACCCCGGGACATAATATATCAAGTCTCAATAATTGGCCCTTGGTTACTCTGGTTACAATATCCTTCAAACCGAAACACAACAGTACATTTACACTACTGTTTGTCGGGATAAATAGACTTGTGGTGGTACCTATCCAGGTGGCTTCTTACATACGGACTATGCCATCAGGTGCAGTGCAGATAAAGAGACCAACATCCTAAAGGGTTAAACGTTAGGCAAAAAACGGTTCTAAAATTGTTCTACAATAAATTATTCTACAATATATGTAAATTTAACTAAGTTTTTATTTAACATATGTTTACAAATAGCGGTCGTATTGGTCGAGGCAATCTCTTACCGCCAACCATGGGAAGGACATAAGAGAAGGAAAATAAAGAGAGGGCAGTCCAAAGTGTACTGTGTATGTGTATCATGTCCATCCATCCATCCATCAGCCAAAGGAAGTCCACTGCTGAACATAGGCCTCCCCCAATGATTTCCACAGAGACCTGTTGGAGGCAGCCTGTGTCCAGCGACGTCCCGCGACCTTTACCAGGTCGTCGGACCATCTTGTGGGTGGACGTCCTACGCTGCGCTTTCCGCTACGCGGCCTCCATTCGAGCACTTTCCGACCCCATCGGTCATCAGATCTCCGCGCTATGTGCCCTGCCCATTGCCACTTCAACTTGCTAATCCGGTGGGCTATGTCGGTTACTTTAGTTCTCCTACGGATCTCCTCATTTCTGATTCGATCTCGTAGGGAAACCCCGAGCATAGCCCTCTCCATAGCTCGTTGAGTGACTTTGAGCTTCCTAATAAGGCCCATAGTGAGAGGCCACGTCTCGGTGCCGTAAGTCATCACTGGCAACACACAACTATCGAAGACTTTCGATTTAAGGCACTGAGGTATTTTGGACGAGAAGACGTCGCGTAGTTTCCCGAACGCTGCCCAACCGAGTTGGATTCGACGATTGACCTCTCTCTCGAAGTTGGACCTGCCTAACCGGACCACTTGTCCTAAATAGACATATTCGTCAACAACTTCGAGAGTCGAGCCCCCAACACCGATGGGAGTGGGCACAACATGGACATTCGACATGATCTTCGTTTTGTCCATGTTCATTTTAAGACCCACCTGTTGGGAGACTCGATTGAGGTCTTCGAGCATAGTGCTAAGGTCTTCCAGCGATTCTGCCAAGACTACAATATCGTCGGCAAACCGAAGGTGAGTGATATACTCGCCGTTGATGTTGATGCCGAATCCTTTCAATTGCAAGAGCTTGAAGGCGTTTTCCAGCGCGACAGTGAACAGTTTCGGAGATATGACATCTCCCTGTCTCACGCCTCTCTGTAGTGGAATAGCCTTCGTACTCTGATCCTGTACTCGGACCGACATGGTGGCGTTGTTGTATATACACTTCAACGCTTCGATGTACCGATAGTCGATATGGCACCGCTGGAGAGACTGTAGCACAGCCCAAGTCTCGATCGAATCAAAGGCTTTCTCATAGTCCACAAACGCTAAACAAAGCGGCAAGTTATATTCCTCGGTTTTTTGTATAACTTGCCGAAGCGTATGGATGTGGTCTATGGTACTAAAGCCTTTTCGAAAACCGGCTTGTTCGGGAGGCTGGAAGTCATCAAACCTGCGTTCGAGACGATTTGTGATGACCCTCGAAAACAACTTATAGACATGGCTCAGGAGCGAGATGGGCCTGTAATTCTTCAGCAAAGTGTTATCACCTTTTTTGAAGAACAGTACCACCACGCTCCTGCTCCATGCCTCTGGCGTTGAGCCCTCGAGGAGAACGGAATTGAAGAGCCTCTGAAGGACTTTCAGTATCGGCGTTCCGCCCGCTTTCAGAAGCTCTGAAGTTATTCCGTCCTCGCCCGGCGCCTTGTTGTTTTTAAGTTGCTTCAGGGCCATCTCAATCTCACACAGGCTGATGTCCGGGATATCATCGCTAAAGTGTCGGATCAACTCGGCTCTCGGGTCTTCGGCCGAGCTAACAGCAGGTTTAGCAACCGAGGTGTAAAGCTGTCCGTAGAACCTCTCGATCTCCCTTAATACCTCTGCCCTCGTCGATACTACGCGGCCGTCCTCCGTCTTCAGCCTAGACAACTGGCTTTGCCCAATAGACAAGTCTCTTGCAAACACTTTGGAGCCTCCGTTCCGCTCGATTGTCTCCTTAATGCTCACAGTATTGTGATTTGTGAGCACGGACATCGTGTCGCAAGGACTTCCAAATCTGTCTATTGAGCCGCCGATATGCTTCGGCGTCAACGGAAGACTGCAGCGTCAAAGATCGACGTTCGGCCATGAGGTCAAGAGTGTGGATCGAGAGTTTTTGTGGTCTATCTCTACGGCGAGGTCTAAAATACTTAGATCCCACCGTATGGACAGCTTCTACCAAACCGCTGTTTAGCTCGTCCATTGCAAGGTTTTCTCCTAGACAATCAAAGCGATTTGTCAGCTCGAGTTGAAAGCTCTCGGGGTTTTGGATATGGGCGCGAGTAGGTCGGAGCGTAGATTTCATCAAGCGACGCCTTTCCGATTGGACATTGATATTCAGGGTGCCCCTAACCATTCGGTGATCACTGCCGGTTTTCACCCTGTTGATCACAGAGACATCTCTGAATATCCGTCTATTCGTCGTCAAGATGAAATCTATCTCGTTTCTCGTAGAACCGTCAGGACTCAACCAGGTCCATTTCCTGTGAGGCGGCTTCTGGAAGAAAGAGTTCATCGCAAAGAGTCCCTCTTTCTCCAGAAAGTCGGCCAGCCTCTGACCCCTGGGGTTCCGTTGCCCATGTCCAAATTGCCCCACTTTCAACTCTGCATCACTTCCCTTGCCCAACTTTGCGTTGAAGTCTCCCATAACAACATTGAAGTAGGTTTTGGAAGTATGTATGGCCCGACTTATGTCCTCATACATTTCCTCTACTTCTTCATCTGGGTGTGTCGAGGTCGGCCCGTATACCTGTATGACCTTCAACGAATATCTTTTAGATATTCTGAGTATAAGGTATACTACCCTGCTCGACATACTTTCGATGGATACGATGTTGTTGATGAGAGACTTGTGGACGAGAAATCCGACACCTCCTCGGGACTGTTGGTCGTCCCCCCGGTAGAAGAGCAGGTTACCAGACTTCAGGGTTATCGTATCCTCCCCGATTCTTCGGACTTCCGATAACCCCAGAATGTCCCAGTGTAACCTGCTCAATTCTTCTTCCAGTTCGACAATCTTCTCGTCTGTCCTCAATGTGCGTACGTTGTGTGTTACCAGGGCCAGTCGTCGTCGGGGGGGGGGGGGGTGGTAGCCGGGGCCAACCCGGGGATTCTTAGCACCCCCTGCCCCACCGTAACCATGACCGCTACCATAGCCAGGAATAGTGGGGCTGCCGGGGACTGGGGGCCTGGTCTCTATTTGTGTCGCCATTGTGGGGGTATTTGCCGTTACTCGCCACGCTTGGCAGGCGGGTTGGCGAGCGCAGTAGGAGACTGACGTTAATGACGCTGCTGCCCGCCATTAACCGGGGAAAGGAAATAGGATTTGTGCGTAGAGGATGTTATGTGTATCATGTATGTATGTACTATGTAAATTGGATAAGTCATTCAGAAACACCACTAACTTTTAAAACTATTTTAATATTTTAATAATGTTTATTACATTCTCGTTTGCTCCGACGACCCTATTTCTGAACTTGGAGTTAGCCGGGAAGTTTCACACCTCACATATACGTCGCGAACTAAATTTCACGCTCGCACTCTCATATGCCTCAAGTCCCAACTATCCTTGTTTTATGCCAAGTTCTACATTTATTATTTGATGTATATGACTGAGATGATTGGGTGTCGTATTTGTACTACGATATGGTTACAAAGCTGAGGTTTCGGGTTTGAATACCGGGTCGGGCAAAGTAACATTGGATTTTTCTTTTTATTATCAGTCTAAAGTCAGGTATTTGTGCCCGATATTGCGATAGGTTCGCCCCTCTCATGTCGTGGAACGGAACGTAAAAGGTGAAATGTGGGTGACCTGGCACCTCTAGTCTGTACCTACCCCTTTTGGGAAAAAAATAATTAAATTTTATGTATGATTTAATAATATGATCAGATGTTGTAGGTGTTAACACTGCCTTTAAGTATGAGTTCGAATGAAGAATCTTTTGCATTGAAAATAACATAATTCACGCCCATATAACATGGTCTTCCTAAAATCAAGAGATCAATAAAGAGAATTTAGGTAACACTCCACCACGCTGGTCTTGTGTGGATTGGTTAGTCCAACCGATCTTCAAAGTTGATCAAATACATGCATCGTTATGATTTGAGTGTAATAATTCGAGATTTTTCGCCGAAGTATTTTCTTTCTGTTAGGGTTATCATGATGAACCAAAATTTCAAATTATCTCTAATAATCCATAGACAAAGTGATTTATATTAAGTAAATAGCAAAGATAAATATTTAGTAAAAATCAAAACAAGTTTAAACTAAAAATAAATAAGTGAGGACTCCTATAGGAGGTAACGCGTCATTTATCAACTAGTAATTAATCATATTAAATGCTATTAAAGTGATTAATAATAATAGCCCACAACAAGAAACTATACACAAACAAAAACTTATCGAATTCTGAATCGTAATGAACAATAACAAAATAAATTGACACAACTAACAAATCAAAATCAGTCAGTCACTTTAAAGTTTGTGATTGATTATTCAGACGTGATTTATCGTTAACGGATAGTTCACTTTATAAACACCGATCAATTATCTATCAAAACTTGCCAATCCGAATGGATCTCGGGAGAGTGATCTGAAGTTAGTATAAGAGGCAACTTAGCGACAACTATTTAATGCAAAACCAAGTGCCTGCGTAGGAGGCCATACCAGCAGAATTTACTCAGTAACGTAGCGCGTGACCGAACATATTTTTTGTGCTTTTTAATTGAATATTTCCATAAGGTTTTTCTACAGCCTCATGTATTAAAGAAATATTGAGTATTTATGATTGGCCTGACTCTTAGAGTATCGTCACTTAAAATCACTGGAAAACGAATCTAATTCTGATAGTTTTTTATTATCCCTATAAATGGCAAGACGACCATGCCATTATGCCGACTGATGGTAAGCGATACCACGGCTCTTGGACAGTAACAAAACCAAACAACATCAAGTATTACAAAGCAATGCTTGGTATTCGACTGCGCTTGCCATCCTGAGACACTGAGTTAATTCTCAATATCCGGTAGTCACTCTGGCTACAATGTCCTTCAAACAGAAAGACAACGGTACATTTAAACTGTTGTTTGGTGGGAGAAATAGACATTGCGGTGGTACCTACCCAGGCGGCTTGAGTGATGATGAGTGACCTACCACCATTAAATGGACCTTATGAAAATGTACAGTAAAAAAGCACCAAAACTGCAAACAGCAGTGTAAATGCACTATTATGCTTCGGTTTGAAGGACATTGTAGCCAGAGTAACTACTGGATATATTGAGACTTAATATCTTATGTCTCAGGATGACGTGCAGTGGAATGCCAAGCCTTGCTTTGTCATTCAAGGTGTTGTTGTGCAATTTTGTGGACCACAATGTCAGTCGTCGTCTATATTTGTTACTATTTAAGCAGATACTACAAGCTATAGGATTTTTGGATATTTATAAATATATGCTGGGTTCTGTATTTGACTGGTTTTCGATAATGGCTGTACGGTAGTTAATATAAATTAATTAAAACACACAATACATGTTAATAAAACTTCAACGTAAAACAGGGCTTTGGTGGATGACGTAATTCATATAATAAACTTTAATATTAATTCCGTACAATGGGGAGCGTTGTATATGAGACTTATTTCATATTATTACGTGGAAACCATATCTAGAACAACTAAGGTTTCTGATTACCGAAAGCCTTCGTATGTTAGTTATTATGTTCGTATTATAGTTATAGAATACATAAAACAGTGTGATTTACCTGATACTTGGTGCGAGGTAAAACGAAAATAGAGATACAGGTAAAGACTTGATAGTGGTAGGCAGATGCCTACCCCTATGAGATGCAGGGGTAACGTTTATGTACGTGTATCCATACTGCGACCAAACATCAAGCCATGTGATAATTTTAGTGACTACAGACATAATGCTACTAAAGATATTTTGTATGTTTGAAATATTTATCAGTCGCATAACATATAGTAACTTTGCGTATTAAAAATAACAGATTTATTATTTTTTTTGTCCATGTATGTCATTTTTATCTTCAGTCAAGCATTTGATTATTTTGCATCATTGGAAAATAAAGTGTAAATAATTTTACAAATTGCATAAAAAAATTTACTCCACTTGACTCTGATGAGATTGCGATAATGAATTAGAAATTTACACGTAACTTGAAAAGTTAGAGGTGTGACCTGAAAACCTGCATTCTGTATCAACGTCCATCTCTGAACTAGGCCATCAGATATTAATTAATATTTTTCCCTGCTACGATAGACTCATATTTGATGCTGAGTATTTATGATAGCTTGAAATTTTGAGTGCATTTACCAATTCAATCCAATCATTCGAAAACCTTTGAGGGGTTATTGGTTTTGAAGTCGAATGTCAAAGGACTAATTCCTGCATTCATACAAAAATATTACCCATTTTATTCATAAAAATGTTTTGCGTATTTGGGTTATGACTGAAAAGTCTCTTATACTTTCGTATGACCATGTCACAATACTTAGAGTTGAGCACTTGCGTGGAGTGAGGACTATGTCTGTGGCTACACTTTTTTGAAAATATTTTATCGCCTATGTTCATCAGGAAATATGTAGGATTCTAAGCTTGAAAGAAATTTTAAAATCGATTCGGTCGTTTTAGAGCCTATTCAATGCAAACAAACAATCAAATCTATCTTCTTTATAATATTTCAGATGAAGGAACTAAAGAAGGAACTACGTGTGTACTGTGTGACTAAATATGTAAAGGACTTCGCTGCTGGTGTATTTAACAGAATATTTTGCGTTTTAACGGTTTTATATTTAAACTCAATGTAACCGCCTTCGAATACATTCCTTTTCCCGTCCCTTTATATCCCATTCTGTCCAGTTTCATTCCGTCCCATGAAGCATGATGAACCAAAAGCATGCAATTCCGGAGTCCCCCTGTCCCGCGTCATTCATTTGAATTTGAAGGAGAAGCAAATATGTATATTTGAATTCCTGACTCATCTCACGGGAACACTAATTTTTTTCGGAATAAAAAGAAGCCTATGATTTAATCCTAAGGGTATAAGTTATCCTTATACCAAATTTTATCAAAATCCGTCAAGCAGTTTTTGCGTGAAAGGCGAAATACCATCCATATTCACAAACTTTCGCGTGAATAATATTAGCATGGATTTCTATATACAAATTTGCCTCACTGATCATTCACTGCCTTTCAAATAATTAGTTTCATACGAAGCAAACTCGGTTTCAATTGGCGATAGATCAACTCTGTTTGGTTCGGCGCTTAAACGGGCGCGGATTAAGGTCCACTTGAAATCTTAGCGTTAGTGACACTAGATGTTGATTTTATGAAGTTAAGTGGGTCAATCTTACTTACAGGTCAAGCGTAGTTAGTTTTGTTTGTTCAGTATCAAACACAACGATAGATTTATAGATCGGGTAAATTATATTTAAACCATCATAGTAGTAATAGCACTCTGTTGTGGTTTTTCTAGACAATTCGTACAAAACCATATTCAACTGTTCTGTGCATACAAACATGCGTAAACTCACGTTTTATTGACAGAAGGGGTAGATAGAGGTGCTAATAGGACACCCACGTTCCGCCCTGTATGTTCCGTCACACAATGTGATGTGCGGTGTGCCTTTTGCCATATCGGGCACAAATTCCCAAATCCAACTTATAGTCAACGTAAAACGTTTGTTAATTAATTCCTAGTATATAATATACTAGCTGTCGGGCCCGGCTTCGCCCGGGTGCAGATAGTTTTTGAGTCCAATCCACATCAAGAACATATTATTTCGCGTGTCTACTAACTATATTTCCCGCGTGCCGTCGACTATATTTCCCTTCCGTAGGAGAGGACATCCCGTGCCAACAATTTGAATTTGAAAGAGTAGAAAATATGTATATTTGGTTTCCTGACTCATCCCACGGGAACACTACATTTTTCGGGATAAAAAGTAGCCTATGTGTTAATCCAGGGTGTCAGCTATCACTATACCAAATTTCATCAAAATCTGTTGAGCCGTTTTTTCATGAAAGAGTAACAAACATCCATACATACATACATACAAACTTTCACCTTTATAATATTAGTAAGGACTAACAAACAACTTTAATGCTAGAAAATTACTACACGCAAGAGAGCAATAAAATGTATATTCACAAGTACTAACATGCGGTATTAAAAATATAATATACAACAAAGCTCATTATGCTACAACTGCTTTTTACTCTGCAGTGAGAAATTTAACGCTCTTGTAAACGTGACTCCCTTATTAGTGTTATAAAATATTTAGTTCTATTTATAATTTAATTAATGCATACGAACAGACATCCACACATGTAGTGGACATAGGAACTAGTAAACGCTGATCATCCCATATATGTCCCACTGCAGGGCAAGGGCCTACTCCACAATCAAGAGTATGATTGAGAATGGTTGGGCCATATAGTTCACCACATTGGCCTCGTGCGGGTTGGCGGACTTTACATACCATAAACATTCTTATAAATCGCTATGATTAGTACAGATTTTTCGAAGTGGAAAATTTATTTCGATCTTAGTGTGGGGACTATGTATGTGACTGTTGGGTGCTATTTATTTATTTATTTCTTACTTCGGACGTCGAACATCCGAACATTCGAATTTCATGTAGGATTATAGTGTAACCCCCCTGATATGTCAAGTGAAAGAATTTCCTTTTTTTCTGTGAAGTAGCAACATTCGAGATATTTTTTGAGCCTATGGACTTATTAGTTAAAATATGTAGAATAAACATTATGAATAGCAAAACTCAATGCACGTTTTATCTCCTGTAAACAAGATTTAAAATTGGGCGACGAAATAAAATAACAGCAAAGATGCGTCACCCATCCGCCTACGCGATTTTCTTTGGTAACTTGTTTAGACAAGTTGACAGATATCTAGCTATCAATCTATTTATTTACACAGCGGCTATCAATACACTGGCGGATTGATTCAGTATCTTCCGTTTGACGGGACTCATGAGTCATCATGCCCATAATCCGTTGGACTCAACAAACTGCACTAATGGCTTCGTACCGAGTGTGGGAGCCAAAAACTTTGTGTCGCTGTCGCAGTGCGAGCGAAATATCGCTAACTAGGCAGCTATTATATATTTTTTGTGGTTTTAAGGTTTGAAGTGAGGAACCTGTCTGGTTACTTGGGAACGACTGAAAAATCTTCCCAACTTTTTGCTATTTAATTTTCGGTTGATGGCTGTGAACAACATCGTGAGGAAAAATGTGTGTACTGTATAAATATGGGATATATTTTGAATAAAACTGAGGACAAAGTACGTAAACTGATTACAATTCATTAAATAATATTTCAGATCTTGTCTTAAATAACAAATATTATATTTATTTTACAAATCTTCAACGCTCTTTTTTATTCAACAGCTTGACAGCTAATGAAATAAACCAAACATATCTCCAAACGCACTAAGACGTCCACCTAACAGTATTATCCATGACAAGGCAACGGTGAAATTGAAACCAATAAAATTCTGGTAACAAGTAAAACGTTTTCCGTGTACCGAGCTCGCAGTGACAGCGGCCGCGGCTAGCTGACGAGGGTTGTCATAAGTCTTCCACTCCCCGCTCTCCCCTGATAAATATTACGGACGTGAACGTGCTCAGATAATGTCAATATGTGTCAATTTGCTTTGATATCTGTTGTTTCCGTATAATATTTTTAAGTGCTGTAAGATTTGGGTCTATTTTTACCATATATGATGGTTTTTAATTACTGCGTAAACAGAAGTTGTAATAGTGATTAACTAACAGCGGCTATAACAAACTGACGCGGGTTGTCATAAGTCTTACACTCCCCTCTCTCTTCTGATAAATATTACGAACGTGAACGAGCTCAGATAATGTCAAAATGTGTTTTTATGAAAGTGTTGTGAGATTTGAGTCTAGTTTTACTTCGTATCCGGTATCACTTAGTATAGTTTTTAATTACTAGTTGAAATCGTAGTTGACTGACTCATTGAGAAGGATAGTGATATTTTTGGGAGTAGATTATTTGGCCTTATATTCAAGAAATAAAGGAAAATAAATAAGACAATTCATTTTTATGAGGAACTTTTTTTTTATCCACAACTGAAACTTTTATTAAAGCGGGAATGTCACTTGATGATTCAAAGATTCAGAAAACAAGTGTGTATCTAAAGATAAATTGCTTGGATTTTATGACTGGCTTCTGCTACACCTAAGAGCGCAAGTGAATCAATCTTCAAATAACCATTTTTTACATAATACAAGATTACAGTAAAAGAATTTTCTTCCCAATTCAAGGAACCAAACATGATCTATGTATTTCAAACCTACTCTTTCAAATGCTTTTCATCACCTCTAATTTATAATGACATAAACACACATGAATAGCTGCTTGAAGTAAATTCACAATATTCATAAGGATAACGGAGTCATGTCGCTTCCCTCCGTGCCAAGTCATGTGTGCTTCGCGCCCACTTACGACAAGGGTGGCTCCCTCATAAACCGTACAACGTGTAAGATAAACAATTGAGAAACAATTGTTATATTTTAACATAAAACGTACATAAATTCACACCTTTTTTTTCTGGAAAGGATAGGCAGAGATGCCAGGACGCCCACATTTCGCCTTGTATGTTCCGTACCAAGATGTGATAGATGGCGAGCCTACTGCCATATCGGGCACAATATCTTGACTCGAGGCTGATAATGAATAGAACAATCCAATATCACTTTGCCCGTCCCGAAATTCCAACTTTTGACTTCAGTTTTGTAACTGTAGCCTAGTACAATTACGCCACCGGGCGATATACACGGGAACATACAAGGCCAAATGTGGGTGCCCTGGCGCCTCTGCCTACCCCTTCTGGGAAACAGGCGTGAGTTTATGAATGTATGTATCTAATTTTTTTCTAAAAGATAAGACTAGTAATTAGGTATTATACAAAAAATATTATTAAGTGAATTGTGAATAATTTCGATATCGCGAGTCAATCAGGGCGGATCCGACTGAGCCGGCGGGGGGTCTCTTAAGAAGATTGTTCAGCTCTCATCGCTTGTTAGCGCTCCCAACTTATTAAGATCAAATTATATTCAAAAAGATTTTTGCATTTTTGTCTTTCAGTTTCGAATTACGTTTTAAAAATAACGATCATTTTTTTAAGGGGTGATAGGAATTGATCAATTTAGAAATAGAATGCTATGAATAATAGATAATAAAGAAAAAATATTTTTAAAATAAATGGCTATATGCTAACATTGTTATATTTTATGAGGCAATCGTAACTCCGGAATTCGAAAAAGACACCGAAATGCATTGAAGGGAGCATTACTGAAATTAGTTGTAGTTAACAACGATTTTAAATTTGCTTGCTTGTATTATGACAGTAAGCTTAGAAAAAAAAAATAGCCTAATTCTTATCCGTTAAAACAAAATCTTTTACATTAACTCAATCTAAAACTATGCTGAAATGTACTTTTCTCTCAATACAACATAAGTCTAAATATTATGTAGTAGTATAAATATAACGTCGTATATTTAGACCTATACCCAAAAACAATATACTGACGTACCATTGTATTGTTTTTGGGTATATTATATATTTTATCTTTTATCAATGCGCGTTCTAATCTCAGTTAACCGCACGTATTGAAAATTTAATCGGGCGGCCGTCACCTGCCTCGGTGACGTGGGTTGGCGCAAAGTTAACGCGGTCTAATTTTAACCGCTGCTTAATAATTATGTTGACGCTGGCGGTGTCAGGGGAGCCAACAGACCGTCCCACTTTCTGGGGTTGGCTTAAATATTCATTTGGTAATAAACATTTTCTTAAATATAATATTATTATCAGTAGACGATGAGTGGATAAGAGATATTTAAAAATGATGGTAGAAGTCTTTGCAATAGCAATATAAGTTTAATTTGTTTGTTTCTCTGTTCGAATGTTTGTACGCGCAACACACACACAAGTGTGTAATGGGATGTGGTTTTGACAATGCTATTGTTGAAAGTTTAACTTAGGTATCTACCTATCTTTACAGCCTCCGTGGCGCAGTCGGTTAGACGCCGCCTGTGAAACGAGAGGCCGCGGGTTCGATCCCCGCACCGAGAGAAATGTTTGTGCGGCCCACAAATATTTCTTTCGGGTCTGGGTGTTTGTGAGACCGAAAAGTCTCTCGTAGTTCCTGATACCCACGACACAAGACTCGATCTTAGTGTGGGGTCAGGACTATGTATGTGACTGTTGGGTGTTATTTATTTTCTTTATCTAGACTTAGAAGTAGATGCACCACTTAAAAACAATTATCGATGCAGAGTTTTATCTATGAGAGTTACAGTGAAATATCTTAAAAACGTTTAGTGTTTCACGTGGGTGCCTAAAACGATAATCATAACTGTCTGAATAATTGGCGAGTTACTGACTTGAAATCCGAAGAATGAAGAACGTAAAAGCTTAGAGAAAAATAGTCGGAATTATTGTCTTTTTAATCTCACGGTGATTCACAATATAAGTTGCTTGTTTTACTACAAAGATCGCGATAGAGTTTCTCGACAAGAAACGCTTGCAATTTGTTTGTCGAGCAGACGTTTTAAATACGTAGTGTTCAGTTGAATGTTCTGAGTCGGTGCCTATTGTTATACCTGCGCTATTGTTTCAGCCTTCCTTCAGGACGTTGTTCTTTTATTAAAGAAGTCCCGCTTTAATCCCCGTGTATACAGTTTAAGTTCTTATTATTTTAGCAACAAAGCCTTGTGCGCGAGCAATTAAAAAATCCAGCTTTTGGTTGGGCAAAGAATGGATAAAGGAAATAAATATTCAGGATAAGTAGAAGATATAAATGAGTAGGAGATATTCAGATGAGTAGAATGAAACGACAAATTACGAATATAGAACGTGTTGTGTGAAAGAGATGAAGAATGTAAATATTAATTATCATATTTTATCTGATAGACAGAAGCAGCATGTTTCGTTTAATAATACGCCTATAAAAGGTAAAATATTACTCTTTTCACCATTATTTCATAATATTATATCCTTTAACAATAATATTAGTATGTTTAACAAACAGACATTATATCTTATGTATCTATCAGTAATATTTTAATAAAATATATCCTCTACAAATACCGGTGTCATTGACTCACTCCACGTGCCTTTCAGACTAAAGTTGAAGGACATGAACAATCCATATATCATACTTTATATGTATAAAATGCAGTTATTGTGGCGTTGAACCAGAAACTTCACACTAACTTGTCTACAGACGGATTCTATTACGAACAAATGCATACACTTCCTTCAGAAGTTCGTAAGCTGATTAGAAAACTGTCTTTAAATGTGTTTCTTAACAATGTAAAGTTATCTTTGTAGTTTGAAATGATTTTTTTCGAGAAATAATCTCATATATTTTTTTAGAACAGTTTAGGAAGATTTTAAGACAAATATATAAATAAACATACTCAACAATCACATACATAGTCCTGAACCACATTAAGATCAATTAAGTGAGTATTGTGTTTTTTCGGTCTCACGAACACCCAGACCTGAGACAAATAAATTTGTTGTTCACAAATATTTGTCTAAGTGTGGGGATCGAACCCGCAACCTCCCGTTTCACAGCGTCTAACCAACTGCACCACGGAGGCTGACACCACTGGAGACTATGCCACTCTATAATCTCTACTCCATTCTAATACATTTGATTCATTAAATTTTCTTTTTATTTACATTTTTACTAGAAAATCCATTTTAACGTACGAGTTGTACTAATTATGCTATAGTTACAAATTGACTTAAATCTTAATTAGAAAACAAAATTCCTTTTATAAAATTAAATAGCTCTTCTTTTCCATGTATGGCACTCGAAACCCCTAACAAAGATTGTAATTCCAAAAACAATTTAATATGTCAATCGATTCAGCGTTTGCCAGTTTTTTTGTAGCTATCTTTGATTAAAAGCTAACAATACTATGAACTTTCCTTAAACTAAATACCTATAATATTATACTAATTCCTTACAAGAGCCTTTTTATTAGATAAAGCCCTAATGAGGCCACACGTCAACGAAGAATACTCATAAATAAATGTTATTCGATACTTCAGTAACAAGCTATCGGCTTGTTTGTTCTATTGGGTGTAACGTCGTGGAATAATCTCGTTTGTTTTAATCCGGTATCTGATAAATAACAGGGTAACTCGATAACAAGTGTCTACTTAGACAGTGATTTCAACAACTTGCTTTGCCTTTGTAATTTTTGATGTGTTTGACGTCAATTAGGGCTTTTGAAGGTAATTTGATGTTTTGGACTTATTCGGGTAGAATAGCTAGAGGCATTGCTTTTCTGACCTCTTCTTCATTTCTCTCTTATTTTCAAAGACTTATAAACGTATTGCATACGTCTTTTTATTAGTTGTAAAACTAATGAACACAAAATTTAAGAATATATTCATGCAAAATGTCGCAACATTCACCATTTCATATGTAGGAAACTATAATATTTTTTTCCGCATCATGTTTTTACTACTTTAAAATATTAAGACTAAATCCATTAAAACATACATACATATGTCGTGGTCCGTGTTTTGTTTAATAATTCGATATTCGGATTGTTCAAATGTCTTGATTAATTAAACAATAAACACTCTGTTGGAAAAACGCAGTCATGTTTCCTTGATGGAAGATTAATTTATTTTTCTACTTTTCTGCACGTGTTGGTAAAAAGTGCATGGTGTCCCGTTTGTGAACGGACCAGACGCGCCTGCCCACATATTCACGTTGGTCGCGGGTCGGAATCCAAGGCCAAACCTCTGTCATCTCGTAATCATGGGTATATTGATATTTAATCAAACATCACGAAGTATTACTGAATAAAACTATTGTTTCGTTTTTTTTTTAATTGCATTTGATGGCGAGACCAGCATGCCGTTCGCCTGATGGTAAGAGTTACAACCGCTCATGAACAGTGACAAAACCAAACAATACCTTTAATCACAAATGCATTGCTTGGCATTCCACTGCGCTCGCCATCCTGAGACATAAGATGTTAAGTCTCAACATGTCCAGTAGTTACTCTGGCTACAATGTCCTTCAATCCGAAACACAACAGTGCATTTAAACTGCTGTTTGGCGGAAGAAATAGACATTGCGGTGGTACCCTCCCATGCAGCCTCTCACATATGAGAGACCTACCACCAGTAAATTACAAGTCTCAATATTTATTTTATTCATCACACTCGAAGCAATAACCATATCACTGATTGCAGACTTCAGAAAGATACTTCTAACACGAGCATCCGAAAGGGGGATGGTGGGAAATAAATCAACAATTTAGCCGGCCAATTTCCATAATTCACACAATATCAAGTTACCCACGCGAGAATAAAGAAAAATCCAATTTCCTTTGCTTGCATTACGGGGGACGAAAGGAACTTGCCGCGTTCACACTGATACTCGTGACTAATATTAAAACAAGAGAGGGATCATAGTATTAAACTATTAACATTGTCTGTCTTCGTTCAAGAGGCAAGTTAAGGAACATTACCTCTCTCTTTAAATAAACAGATTTTAGTGGATAATGTTATTTCCTACTTCTAAATCATTTAAAATTTGTCTTTATTATTTATGTACATATGTATATATATGTATGTAGTATTATATATGTATGTATTTATGCTTTTTACTATGTATGTTATCTTGGTGTATTTTTATGTTTAGATAGTATAAGTATTATCTAGTTTCCACACTTTTATTTATTTATTTTACACTGCCCTCTCTTTCTCCTTCTTTTAAATCCATCCCATGGTTGTCTGTAAGACATTGCTTTAAGCGATAAGACCGCCATTTGTACTTTTTTTTTTTTTAGTTTCTGTATGTTGTATTATTATTTTTTTATGTGTACAATAAAGATTTAAATAATAATAATAATTGTCTTTTTTTCTGCGTGTTAGTAACGCGCTAAAGTATGGAGTCGTTTTAATTTTTGACTTTGGAACATTATTTGGCTTGTTTTTTTTATAAAAAAATGCATGCTTGTTTGCAAAGTTTAAGTACACCTAAAATAGCGAAATTCAACATTGTGTCGACGGGATATTGGTTTATTAGCACTATTTTTTTTATTGCATAATACTCCTTTCAATTATTAATTATCTTCTAATTTATTTTGTGAATACATGTTTTAATTTTATTATGAGCTTTTTAAGCTTAAGCTGTCATATTAATATCTTTAAAAAAGATACCGGAGAATTATGTCCTCTATCCTAAATCCTACTTCCTTCGACTTTTACTTAAATTAATCTATTAATTTTAAAATATTCCATTTTATTTACAGCGATTATGTTTTGTTTATTGTTAATTTTACTGGTGGTAAGTCCTGCGTGGGTACCACATCAATATCTGTTTCTTCCTCCAAACTGCAGTTTAAATGCACTGTTGTGTTTCGTATTAAAATACATTGTAGCCAAAGTAACTACTGGAAATATTGAGACTTTACATTTTTTGTCTTAGGATGGCGAGCGCAGCTACCAAGCATTGCTTTGTAGTTCAAGGTGTTGTTTGGTTTTTCTTCTGTTCATGGTCGATCGTATCACTTACCATCAGGCGAACGGCATGCTCAACTCGCCATTTCTAGCAATAAAAAATCTCCATATTTATAAAATACAGTATGTGAATTCAGTATATATGATAATGCAGCACCCATTACGGCCCGGTCACGTACCGCTGAAGTGATGCAGACGGTTATGACGTAATGTGATCAAAGTAAACGCAATTACAATTAGTATCACCTGACATAAAGTGGGTTAGTGGGAGATCTTCTTACACGTGACCTCGTTAAAGTTTAAACGAAGCTTGTGTTGAGAACATTAGCTTCTTTTTACAGCTGTGTTGTCTGTGTCTATTTTTATGTTTAAGAAAAACTTTATTTCTCATCAAGAATTGCATACATAATTCACTTACTGAGAAACTACGTTGAAACTAAAATGAATATTATAAGCGCACATACAAGGCAAATAAAACAAAAAATAATAACTAAATTGTGGGTAGCTACATTACATATCAATAACAAAGTCAATTTTAGCCAAATAGAACATGGATATATTGATTTTTTGGATCTACTTTATTAGATAAGGACAGAGATATTTCTTGTTACATGTACCGCATTTTTTGTTGATTTTGATAATCCTATGTTTAAAAAAATATATAATCGAAATCTCAGAAAATTAAATGAACTAAAAAGTCGGAATGACAACCGTTACACTCGTGCTAGCTGTAAATCAATGTGAACCAGTCGTGTAAATACAGATAAAAAAATATTATCATATTTTGTATGTGCCCGATTTGGCGATACACTCGCCCCCTATAACATCGTGGTACGGAACACACAAGGCGAAACGTGGGTGAACTGGTTGCTACCAGCACATCTGCCTTTCCCTTCTGGGAAAAAGGCGTGAGTTTATGTACGTATGTATTATGTAAAAAAATATGATAGTAAAGCACAAAATGTCAAGTTTTTAAAGAGTAGCTACGTGTTTAGATATAAAAGCTGTTCAGAGACTGACATAAGAAGTCCATTACATTCGCATCAAAGCTCATTTTTACTTTGTACTTTGTAGAGAAGTCGTCTTTATTCTTAGCTGCCAATACAAGTTTTAAGGAACATATATCGCTTCATTAGTTTGGTGGCAGCGTTTGCCTGTGAACCCTGAGTTATTGGGTTTGAATACCATGTCGGGTTGTTCACAATTGTGTGATTTTAAATACAGTTTACCGGTTTTTGTTCTCACCAGTTAGATTAGATAATTATGATATGCCATACATGGATGTTGTTTTTCATTAGTACATACATACATAAACTCATGCCTTCTCAGAAGTGGTAGACAGAAGTGCTACCAGGACACCCACATTTTGTAATTTAAATTCATTGAAATTGCAGTAACCGTATTAGTCCTTAAAGTATAGTCTATTAAAATCCAATAATCCTAAGTGAATGTCTAGCTGTCTGCTATATCAAATTTAATTATTGACAAATTAAGCTATATCTTCAGTTCCTAACTTCATGTTAATGCCATTACACCGGATATTCTTTCACTTTACAGAGTTGAAAAGAATTTTCGACCGTACCTTTTAAATGGGAAAATGAACTTTCCGCACAAAAAACTAGAATCTACGGTAAGCTCTCTGACGGGGAATAATCCATGACCAGACCGTCCCGCTCATCAATAACTAAGTTAATTAAGTTAAAAGCTCTCAGTTAAATGGGTCGTTTACGGGTAAAAAGTCAATGTAAAGGTACAAGGTAGTACGTAGTTCAGGAAATGCTTTTTTAAGCGCTCATAGTTGAATAGAAATGAATTTGGAGTGGGTCGTGTTATTTCGATTTTCATTGTAGTGGATTGAGTTTGAATATTCAAGAACGGATATCTTAGATTAGTCATCTATCCGTATTATATAATAAATCAAACGTTATAAAAAATAATAATTATAAAACAAAAAATGCTATATTTTTGTGACGGCTTTTACATATAAAATAGTATCATCGAGTTTAATATATTTGCAAATAACATGCTTTGACGTTTGACATACTCACAAAAAATACACGGATAACATGAATTAAATTACAAAGACAAAAACAAAAAACAGTCCGCCCCGTGACCACGAAAGCTGTAAAGTAATCGAAACGTCGGGGACTCAAAAAATGTAAAATTAAACCAAATCCGCGATAAAATCCGTAAATAATAGTTTTATTTCAACAAAAACAAAAAAGTTATTTTTTGCAATAATATTCCGCATCGATGTGGACGCGTCTTTAGGAAGGTGTTTCGGATATGAACGATTATTCAGGGCCGCGATAACAATGGGGTAATAAATTATGATTGATGAACGCCTCAGGGGTACCTTGTGCACACCTCTTTAGCGGTACAACAATATTTATAGTTCCCTTACAATGTAAACAATGTCAAATCTTGACTGCTTTAATAATAGCTGCCTTTAATGGCCGAAGTTTAAAGCTTAAGGATTTGTTAATCTGCGGGGTTTTTTTCTAAAAACGATACTAACTTAGAATGTTCGGATGTTCGACGTTCGGAGTAAGATATAAGATTTCTACTTCTAAAAATCAATACTATTCTCTATTACATATATCATTTTCTCCGAACTTAGTCTGTGGTTGCGACGTATGGTAAAACAATTCCAACATTTTGTAGAGTATCTAGGCACATAGTGAAGTTTTACGTACATTTGAATTTCGTATCGTTTTTGTAGACTAACGCCCGCATACTGGAACGTCGTTCAAATAAGTTGCTCTTAACAGGGCACGGTTCACTTAGCCAGTACTAATCGAGATTAAGGTAGTTAAGCGCCATTTATACTTAAGTTGCGTTCCAGTATTTGGGCGTAACTCCTGTTATGTACCAATCTTCCTTCATTGAAATCCTTGGACTGTCTTTAATGACCCAAGACGCCCCTCACTTAAACCGTGTTATGTTAATATTAACTACCCTTTACTTTGCAATTTATCTCCCAGCAAAGACAGTTAAGGAATTGTTATTGATAGTTATTAGTCATTGGAGGTAAACAATGAAGCTGGAACGAACTCGCACCGTTCCGACAAACAACATTAGTCATTCACAACCCTTCGAGCAAACATTTACGAGTGCTCGTCTTGGCGACATATGATCTGAATATTATAGCCACTGATAGTTTATTTAAGTGGTCGATGTAAGTTTTAGACACAAAATAAAAAACAAATGCAAAAAATGTGACGCATTTTGCTTGTTGTTTTTTCCTATCGTCCTATTTGTCTGGTAAATACTATAATACATAAATATCCAGTTATTATTTTTTATTAGAACCTTCTATTTTTAAAGACACTATGATACGCAAGGGCTTAAATTACTATTTAGTAAAACCTTTGGATTTGCCACCATAATACAACGGAAGGAAAAAAAAATAACAAAAAATTTCGTCGGTTTTTAATGTTTTTTTTTTATTTGCATTGTGTTTGTAGTTACTAAAATTACCACCCGGCTTCGTTTATGTTATGAGTCTCTTGATATACTCTGTATAGACAAAATATTTAGCTAGTGACTAAAACATACTGCAGTCAGGTAAAACCCTTACCGTCTCTTCTATGATAAATTCTATTTATAGACACGTGAAATGTTCGAGTGTACAAACAACATTTATTATCGGATTGGATGAATTGAAATCTGTTGAAAAGTGCGAAAAAGATGTATTCAATAGCAACATTTTTCATATTTCAATATTTGAAATGGAACTTGGGATAAGTAAATGTTATACATTTATAAGTTCATTGCCCAGTTGATAGGAGAATTTTAGAATAAAATTGTAGAATTGAAGTGGAATGGCTTAAAAGATTATTTTTCTATTGGTATGAATGGCGAGACAAGCGTACCGTTCACCGGATGGTAAACGATACGACAGCTCATAAACAGTACCAAAACCAAACAACACCTTGAATTACAAAGTAATGCTTGACATTCCACTGCGCTCGCTGTCCTGAGACATAAGATGTTAAGTCTCAACATGTCCAGTAGTTACTCTGGCTATTATGTCCTTCAAACCGAAACAACAGTAAAATAGACATTGCGGTGGTACCTACCCAAGTGGACTGTCATAAATGAGAGACCTACTACCAGTTAGATTTAATTATTTGATATACCTAATATTGTCGGATTGGATTTAATCACATTTGAAGACAAAAAATGTTTAAGATTTTGCTTTCATCGATAGTTAACCCAAGCTAATCCCTCTTCTTAGAATGCCTGAAGACCATTATGACCCTTTTAAGTCATCCCTTACGACGGGCAGGGGATGCCATAAGGGAATACTTATTTACAACAATATGAAGTGACAAATGGCGAAATGAATTTATTACAGAGTATATCAAGCAGAAACCGGGTGGTAGGTAGTTCTTTAGTGACTTCAGATAGAAATTCAATTAAACATTTTGCAAAAAAAACAACGAATGTTTTGTTATTTTTTTACTATCGTAGTATTCGGGTGGTAAATACATAGTTTTTTTTCCCAAAATAATAGTGTACACCGTTTTATCATTAAAGACGCTATGATACGAAAGGGTTCAAATTATTATTTTAGCAAAAACTATGGATTTACCACTCAGACACAATATTTAATAAACATTAAAACCACCACCCGGCTTCATTTTCGGTAGCAGTCTTGATATATCCTGTATGATGACATATTATATAACATAGATATATAGACACATGATATTAATTATGTAATACGACTCAACGACGGCATAACATTAATAAAAATAAATTACATCACAACTTATGATCAATACGGTATAATATAGGTACAAGAGAATAAATAATCTATCAGCTTTGTCCGGTTTTGCCTGGGTGCAACTGATTTATTAACATTAATCAATGGAACAGAATAAATGTCAGTAATATAGAAAATTATGTAGCCCAATACATATTTTCTTTCGCCATTTTTCCAAATAGCGCGTTACTACGGAATGAAAACTTTTCTTTAAACCGAACCACGTCCTTATCTAAAGTTCAGTCTTCGTCATTATTAATTTTCTTTACAATCAGCTTACATATTCATTCATGAAAAACGACAAACAGACCAAATTACTTTCGCATATAACTTGTTAAATGGCGTATTCATTTACAAAATCTCATTTCAATGTTCAATTTCAACGTCAAAATACGAGTATATTCAATGTATTCAGTTTCCCCCGGATATCGATGTTTCGAATTGAATATTTGTAACTGATATTTGAAAATGAGAAGAGTTGAAATCTGGTACCGACCGGCCTGGATGAACTTTTGTAAACTCTAGGTTTAAAAAAACTAATTGATATAATGTTGGGCGCACAAACTCAACGGAGTTTCATTGGAGAGTACTTTTCATGTAATTTTTTATCTTGAAGTTGAAGTTATATTTCATGGTGTTGCCGAGTGTCTCGGATTTAAGTTTGGTAATTAAAAGTTGCGCCTCGTTAGCAACGCGTGGCGTTTGTTGTCAAACAGCTAATTTGTTACCGTGTTAGGTAAGCTATGTTTACAACCGCGTTTGTCGTATATTCTGAAATGTTTGAGAATTTAGTGAAAGTTTATCCAGACGATTCGGTTTTATACATCATTTTTCAATGGTTACATCATTAGAACTTCACAATAATAATATGAATGTCGTGTAACCAGAAATATTATTCACTTTTAGTTGAGAAACCGTAAATATGACGGTAGCTTAGTTCAAAATGCTACCTATTAGTTATGCAAAGATTAGATACCAATATGGTGTCAGAATTTTCAAGTGGGCCCTAAAATTTCAGATGTGGGTTGATGACTTGCCCTACTTGATGTCAAATAGAGTCGCCTCTTTGTCTTTCAATGTAGGAATAGTCATTAATTTAGATTACTACATTCAATCAAGCATTAATTAAAAATTACGATTTATTTAGTTATTTCTATTGACTAAAATCAGTATGAATTTACAAAACCTTTAATGGTATAACGATGTAAACAAAAAAAAAAGTTATGAAGTCACATATTTTGCCTTCATATACCCATTTGATATAACAAAATATGCGCCTTCCCTACAAATAATACACAATAAAATACGGCGTCGTGACAACAAAACATCAGAAGCGCGAAGCAATAACTGTTCAAATATGAAGTTTTCAACTTTTTCGCAAGTCACCGTGGCTAAAATAGCACTTAACCTTAATGGTGGTCGCCATTAATTTCCCGGGAGATGCCTTAATGCTTTGTCGCTGAAAAAATGTCAGAGAATAGGTGAGGGTCGAAGCGGTCTTTCCCTAATTCCTGTGTGAAAGCCAGCGCCGAAATGAATGACTAAGCTATATCTAAAGGTCATTTCGGTGTAAACATTTCAATTTAGGTCTGTCAGTGCAAATATTGGGCCTTACATATCCCCGTTTGGTGTATCAGAAATTCTATCGTAAGCATCCGATCGCATTGCACCGACAATCGATCACCGTGGATTGTGAATTTTTATGCTATCTCTCTTGCGTTTATTGTAGAAAATACTGACGGATTCAGATTGCTCAAGTTTCGCTATGGGAGTTGTTTTAGTTTTGTTTTCTATTTGTCCATTCACTGACTGCATTTTAATCAAAAAACACTAGCCTGTTTACTTCAAGCTTCGGTTTCTTTTGATTTAATACACTAGTAATCGATTTTGTAATATAGCCGCATGTTCATTTATATGTCTTATATAATGTAGTTTCTTATTCTTCAAAAAGAAAGCATCTCATCCCTGAAATATATTTTGATTCAGCTTCTCTCTATGAAAATATGAACGACTTACTATTAATGTTGGCACAGTTTTGCATAATATTTTGTTTTATTTAAACATAGTAATTATACTAAAAAATATAATTATGGCAGTACTTAAACAAAATTAACATACATAGCAACGCGGAATCCATAACAATACTCAACAAAACTGCAATACATTCCATTAAAAGCAATGTTTAGCGCTTCAATAAAATCAGCAATACAATAAGCGTAGAAGTGTACTATCGTAAAATTGTTGATTATTTTTATTGTTCCAGTTTTTCCTTCTTATCTGCAACTCCCCACTTTATCTTAGCAAAGCCCGCTCATTGCCCAAGTTTTATTTCTACGGTTCTATTGAGATCATTTCGATTGGAAAATTATTCATCAAATCAATACGATAGGACTTCAGTGCGGGCGCGATCGGGATAAAAACCGAGTAATTGGCCTGTTGTGTTAGCTAGACGGTGTCTGTAATTGAATATTTCATGTTTATATTACGTTGATTGTTTTGTTTATATTTACAGGTTTTTTAAAGAGTTCTTGCTGAATTTTGTTTTTGTTCTTGTTGACTTTTGTGCGGTATGAAGTGTGACATGAGTTGTTTTGTAGACGTATGACAGTGATAATTGCACAGTACAGTCAGGAGTTCAATTTCCTTGTTTAGATTATATACGTAATATACCTACGCGTGTTTTCTATTACTCAGGCTATTGATTTAAATGTTGAATATTATTATATTTCTTGTAATTGATATTCATACAAGGAGAGCTGTAATTACCATTGCTATTTAAAGGAGATATTAACATTACGTGCCACTCAAATTTAATTTCGCAAAATCCCGCAAAATGATAACCCTAAAAAATTATAGGTGAAAAATGCTCGCGGAAACATTCAAAAAGTTCATTTACAATCGTCGCTTGGCCTAATTAAGAAGTAGGGGCGTCGCATCGTTACTATCTAGTTAAGTCGAGTTCGTTAGCGAAACTCGGTTACCGGTAGTTACCGCTGATTGTAGTCGAAAGTGACAAGTGCACGCGACGGGGCCACTTGCGCATAGTCTCTCCGCGGTTGCTTTGATCTATCTGTCAATGGTTCATGCATTGTCGATACTATCAAACAATGTTAAGAGATGTGACGTCACTGCTTAGTATACGCTAATCGGAAAGAGTTGAAGAGTGAGTGAGTGAAATGTCATGAGTCTATCTCGACGTTATACTGTGCGGTAAATGTTAATGGATTAGAAAAAAATTTAGTCAGTTCTGCGTCCTTTGTGAACTTATATTTCAACTTGACAACTTGTCTATGTCAGTGATGACAACGGTGTTACAATTGAGAAACTTATATTTTGTAATAAAATCTGAATTGTTATATAATTCATAGGGTCAAACCAAATATTTGGTTTCGAGTAACTTGCTTACCCATATTGCTATTAGCGGATAAGTAAAAATATACCTCAATACTAATGAGCAATATTTGTGATCCAATAAAATAGATATACAGTATAAGAAGCCCTGACTTTTCGGAGTCATGTGTGTATTGATAGTCAATCAACACGCACTATAACGGTGAAGGAAAACCTCGTGAGTAGACCTGCATACCATAGCGATTTATAAGAATTTCTATGGTATGTAAGTCCGCCAACCTGCACTAGGCTAGCGTGGTGGATTATATGGCCTAACCATTCTCAATCGTACTGTCGATTGTAGAGCAGGCCTGTGCCCTGCAGTAGGACGTATATGGGCTGATAAAGGCAGACAAGAAGCTACCACTGTAAATTTTGATTTAAAATGTAATTAAATATAATTAGATATTAATTACAATAAAAACTGTTTGTTCCAAAGTAAAATATACGTAGTTAAATACTTGTAGTGGAAGTGAGCAGCGGTGATTTTATTTATACTAAACTGAAGTCTCTAGTGTTGCTTGGGTTAAGTAAAAGACAATGTTTTCTAAATTGCACAGCCTCCGACCAGAATTCCGAGAGCGGCTGTAATATAAGAGGGCGCGGGATCTTTGTATGAATATAGTGTTGAACAGAGCAGTGCGTGGTGGGCAGTTGGTAAAGGACAAGATATAGCTGTGGAGACAAAGGACGCGGTTTCAATTCCCTTTCTATGTCTGACTTTTGGTAGTCATGTTTGCATTGTGTAATATGCATTTTTTCGGCTTAGGAAAATATGGCGAGGATTTTTTTTTATTCATTAACATGAATTTCCCTGGCATTTAATGACCTTTAATTCGCACTAGGCCAAAGTGATAAACTATGGCTCTAACTTCTATCAATCGATGCAGTGGGATGTGTGCAGACATAATTATTATTATCATTGATGTTGATATAACAAGCATTTATTCCTTTATTGTTTTATAGAGATCTTAGTCTTTCGTTGTTTCGGATTTAGTACAAGCTTAGAGTAGTTACCTAAGTACAAGGCACTCATTCGTCAGGTCTGTATGACAGTTTGTGCATTAATTATAAAATTGTTTAATTATTTTTATTAATTCATTATACAATTATGTTTTTTTATTTCGACTTGACTAGTAGAAGATCGTTGTATAAACCTCACCGTTATTTTGATTAGCATAGGTGAACTTCATTCGAATGTATTTCACGACACGATTTTGTTCTGGACCTGGCCATTATATGTAAATTAAGATTTGCGTTTTCACCTGAATTATTTACATTAACGAATAAGGAACTCCTTATGTGGTAAATTTCATTGGGAATCAGATCGCTGTGGTTTCCAAGTTTTGTAAAGAAATCCTTTGGTTTAAGTCCAAGAAGTTTACCTACTTATCTGATATTTAAAATATACACTACGTATTATTATTGTAATTATTACATTACATTACATGTGTCAATTTCTCCCGCCAAACAGCAGTATAAATGCACTATTGTGTTCCGGATTGAAAGACATTGTGGCCAGAGTAACTAGTGGACATATTGAGACTTAACATCTTGTGTCTTAGGATGGTGAGCTCAGTGGAATACTAAGTATTGCTTTGTAATTTAAGGTGTTGTTTGGTTTTGCTACTGTTTATGAGCGCTCATATTGTTTACCATTAGATGAACGACATGCTCGGCTCTCCATTCAATGCAATAAAAAAAAAAACACATAATATGTCTTGGATGTATTTTTTACAAGTGATAAAATAAATACTGTAATAATTTGCTCTCATATTCTCTAACTGTCTCTCATACCTCTAAAATAAGTCTTATTGATTTGACCGGTCTTTGTTGAACATTTTGAATGCCAGTATACGCCTTAGAATGTGTAATCGGCTCATATGCTATAGTTATCTAGTGGACGTATTTCATTAGGCTATTAGCCAGTCTAGTGTTAAAATTTTAAACTGTTGATAGGTTACATGCCATTACAACTGGTAACACAATATAAAGACCAAATCCGCTTTTAGAAACATGTCTTCCGAAATAAAAGACTTTACTGAAATATTTTTTAACTACGCAATTTTTTCTCCTCAACGGTATCCATAAAAGAAAAAAGGCAAGTGGCAATTAGAACGTGAAACTCGACTAATGCGAGTTACTTTTCTGTCGACAAAATGTAATAGTCGCGAATGCCTGTAACTTACTTAAGAGCGTTCCCTAAGTGTTCCCACGACCGTGCTCAGTTACAAATAGTCTATTAAAACTATATAGAACACGTTAGGTGAACACGTAGTTTGAACGGGACTTGCCTCGAGCAAATTGTGACCCTTTCATGACGTCGCTTTTAATATGTATTAGGTTTTAGAATGTGCGGTGATTGTGTGATTATTGAGATGTAGTTTTTATATTCAAGTGACGTTGCAACGAATTTTAATATTTTTTAACATTTAAGTCAACTATTGTTATTAGTAATAGATAAAAAAGCTGTGCTCATTTTTATTAGAATTACAGAATATTTTTTTGTGTTTGTTTTTAATGAAATTTGTTGAATATGATTTAAAAACATATTACGTAAACATGTTTTTCAATAAGTTAATTGACTGAAGAAAAATAAACGAGTCCTACAAAAATAATCTCTACAAGTCTGGATTGCGTGCTCTTAAATCGGGCAGTCTTACATATTTATCTTTATTAAATATGCTAATAAAAATGTACAATTAATTTTGTAGCAACAAAGTAATGAAACAGTATTCAACTCAATGAGCTCAAACAAATTACGCCAACATTGTTCTAAACACGTCATGTAAACATTTGGAGTGGAAAGTCAAATTTTGAGTCCGTTTATCAACGTTTATAAAGCGGCTTATCCGTTTCGCATACGTAATACATAGCGAGCGATCCATGCTAATTACCGAGGCTTTAAGTGTTACTACTGGTGCTAACTTCAACACACGCGCCGCATACAAATGTTCGCAGTGTTGCCATGTACAAGATATCCCATTATTTGGGGTAACTTTACCCGGATTTATATTTTTGTGTAGGGTTGCCAGTGTTGTAAAATATGTTGTTTAATATAGGTAAAGATCAAAATGATCTATTTATGTGTTGTAATTTGAGATTAATTTAATAACCTCCAAGGTGCTGTAACTATTATAAGAGCACGTTAAATTGAAAAATAGTCACTGGCAAACTCAAAAACCCAAATACGGTGGTCTGATCAGATCCCAACCACATTTAAAAATAACTGTATACTAAGCCATATAGATTGCCAACAGTCGAGATCGATGGCGTGACATCATACGATGAAAACTGGAGATAGGAGGACATGACCCTCAGAAATTAGAAGAACGACGCAAGGAGTAAGTAAAAGTTATCTTAAATGTAACTTTTGCGTCATTTTAATTATAGCTTGTGATTGATAAACAAATATTCTACATTAATTATGAAAAACTTAATTAAGTAGTAAAATATGTAATCGTGAAAAGTTAATATTAACATTCTTTAAAATGCATAAATTGGACCCATGGGCAAATATATTTTAACAGTATTTCATTATGAATGTACATATCCCGTGAGCTTTGTATTTTTTAATTAATTATGATAAAACTATTGTTTAACTTTTGTCCACTCACTCTACAAATTGAAATTACATAGAAATGTAATATGAAAACAACTATCGTGAAACCAAAGTTAAATAAGTCATAAATAAATACACCCAACCGTCACATACGACACCCCACACTAAGATCGAGTATTCTGTCGTGGGTCTACTACTACGAGAGACATTTGCCTCGGTGCGAGGATCGAACCCAAATTCGAACTCGAAATGACTCATGCAAACTCACCAGGTTTTAGTTCCTGAAGCTGGTTGGCACTGACAGTAGCGAGGGTCGATGCACCCACTAAACACAACTTTACACTTAATAGTCCATGGGAGATAAACAAACTGAGCAAAAATTTAACTCGAACGCGGAATTTGTTCTATGCATTGCAAAGTGAACACGATACTACCCATACTACCCTCCATTGAATTAATTTCGAGATTATGCAAATGTAAAAACTATATTATTGTGAAACTACCGTAAAACATAAGGTGACCGGTTTGCTTGCTTGTCAGACCTATTGAATAAAAAAACAAATATATAATCTTTTATATTCGTAAATTATTTGCCAAAGAACATCGGCGAAAATGGACCATGAACGGGACCAGTTATGAATGGTATATCAAAATTTTTTATAATTTATTAGAGTCAAAATGCATATTTCAATTTATTTTTAAAAACCCGGATAAAAAAGAAAAACTAAAAGTGTTCTTAATAATATTGAACGCATACGAGTGCGTTTCATCAGTCATACTTTATTTTATAATAAGGTTTTAACTACAACGTTGAAGGTAGTACTAAATTAAAAATAAAGTGTAGGCATTTTCTATGACACATGACTTTTCTTTGCGCTGTCATTTTGGTTTCTTGTGATTTCCGATTTACGACTACTGTTAATTCTCTGTTTATATTTGTGACTTTAATCACGGCCTCCGATATACCCTTGTATTTCTGACCACTTTGTAAGATTAACCATTGTATAACGATAACGCTTTGTGATTTGGTTTAAAGTGTGAAGTATTACCCTATTTCCAACATCCAACAATTTTTGCATTGTGTTCAATGCAATACTCGTCTTATTATACTCATTTCGATTCGATTCGATATTCGAAGTTTTTATTTAGCCATGAATCTATAAGGCATCCTCTTTACCATTTAGTCAATATGGTTTAGTATCCTGGAGTTCCCACAGGAAGTGTGTGTGTTTTGATGAAAAACAATGATGCAAAACTTCCAAATCAAGCAGAGACGGAATAATTAAGTATTGTTGTAATTGTGTAGTAGGACGTCGCACAGTACTGTTGCTGTGCCCACGTCATAACTTTGATGTTGCTGCCCCTGCAGAATTCTTAGGTTCTATTGTAATAAGAGAAGATGAGAAATAATACATTTAAAAAATGTTTTTGTTTCGTTTTATTTTGTGTTTTATTTTTGTGACCACTACTTATTATATTCCTATATTAACACATAGGTGTGTGTGGATGGACAAATACGAAACTATGAAGAATAGCGAAAAATACTCAAAACAGTCTAATAAATTCTGATAAAATTCTGCCGAAATAATGACAGCAAAATACTACACTTTCTCTCATTACATTAAGGTAACACAGGTATGGTGTACACCATATTCAACAGCTAATTAGTTTTATGACAAGGGAAATTATAGAGCATAGTAATTAATAAGCCATCATTATGATTTAGTACAATTTTCTTCCTAGGTACCTGATAACCATAAGACCACCCTACATTAGGTATATTTGACAATGACAATGACATTATAATGTGCTATTTTTTATTAGTATAATCGTAACCTAAAGAGTTACAAATATATGAAATACTCTAAAATCTCCGGCTTTGCAGAAATCTTTTTGTAACTGGACATCACTCCTCATGCACTGTACAACACAATAAACTATATCCCAGCTGTGTACAATATATTTCTTTGTCAGGTCACAAAATGTATGGACGTGACCGATGTTCTTTAGTCAGACAGTATGACTGGTCATATCTTTACACACCATGTAAAACTCTATACCACAATACATACATTAACGACATTTTTTCAAATTGAATGTGATTTTTTGACAGCCTCCGTAGCGCAGTTGGTTAGACGCCGCCTGTGAAACGCGAGGCCGCGGGTTCGATCCCCGCACCGAGAGAAATGTTTGTGCGGCCCAAAAATATTTCTTCCGGGTCTGGGTGTTTGTGAGACCGAAAAGTCTCTCGTAGTTCCTGATACCCGCGACACAAGTCTCGATCTTGGTGTGGGGTCAGGACTATGTATGTGACTGCTGGGTGTATTTATTTACTTGTTTTTTCTCTTACAATAAAGAGTTTAATAAAATATATGGCAACCCCCAATCGGCTCACAATAACCAGAGACCGCAGGTGATATCGGGTTAGGTCGTTACGCGGCAACCCTGTCCGCTTCAATTGCTTTCATCCTTGTTTATATCTTTTTTGAACTATGAAATATCCAAACTGGTTTAGTATAAATATTTTTATCGATGCCGCATCTGGACTTGAGGTTAAAATAGGTGCGTGTAATAAATAGGGCATGAACCCCCACTTTAATTGACAGGACAGACTATTAGAACTGGGTTTATAAGGAACTGTGAAATAAAATAAACATATTTTTTACTACTTTTACTGGTGGTAGGTCTCTCATATGTGCGAGGCCATCTGGGTAGGTACCACCGCAATGTCTATTTCTCCCGTGAAACAACACTGCTTAAGTGCACTGTTGTGTTTCGGATTGAAGGACATTGTAGCCAGAGTAACTACTGGACATATTGAGACTTAACATCTTATGTCTCAGGATGGCGAGCGCAGTGGAATGTTTCTACTGTTTATGAGCGGTCGTATCGCTTACCATCAGGCGAAGCCGTTCGCCTCGCCGCACGTCTCGCCATTCAATGCAATAATAAAAAAAAAATATTATTTAAATCTATTTTAAAAAGTTTTTTGCAAAATTTATGCAATACTACAGTCCTTTCAAACTATTTCATCATTCTAAAGTAATGGGCCTATGGGTATGGGGTTGTGCGGAGTGTTGATAATTTGTCGGTGATCAGATGAAATGTATGTAGAATGAAGCAGAGAAAAGTTCAGAGTCAATATCACAGAATTTAATTTAATATATCACAACTCACAATACACAATAGAAAAGAAGGAGGAAGAGCAAATTAGGCGGTAGAAATATTGCGTCCAGAGACCAGGTCACGATGCTGTGGAGATGTAGACTACTAGCTCGTGGATACCAAGAAAACGAATTAAAATTTTTTGTTACTCAACTGACATCTGATTTTTAAAAACAAAAACGAGCGGACCGCTATGTAAATAGGTCGGCGCATATATATATAAAAATAATGTTTATAATATCAAATTGTCTGTCCGTGTGTTTAAGAATTTATTTTTATATATATGTATAAATAATTATATGTTGTGTGTGTTTAGTAAATATATATTTTGTGTAGTGTGTAAAAATATGGTGGTGATTTAAGTTACCCACATCACTCCCCTCCGGAGACCGTAGGTACTACGGGCGGAAGTAGTCCGGGAATCGAACTACACGTCCCGATCGGGTAGTCTGTATGTCCTGATGAGGTGTGGAGGAGGGTTGTTGTATATCTTGTTTGGGAGAGGTGTTGCTGTCTGACAGTATGTAGGCCGGTTTAAGTCGATCTACCGATACTGTGACAGTTTTTCCCTTCACTCGTATTTTAAATATTTTGGCCTCCCTTTCGATAACTTCATGGGGACCAGTATATGCTGGTTGGAGTGCGCCCCTTAGAGAGTCCTCACGTAAAAATACATGCGAACTTGACGCTAGGTCCTTGTGCACAAATATTTTATTGGTTGTGTGATGCGAGGTCGGAACTGGTTGAAGTTGGTTGGCAAATGTTCTGATGCGTGATGTAAAATCCGTTACATCAGTGAGACATCTGTCAACGTTTCGGTCAAAGAATTGACCAGGGAGTCGCAACGGTTCTCCGTAAACCAACTCAGCGGAAGAAGACTGAAGATCTTCTTTAAAGGCGCTTCGTATGCCAAGCAGAATAAATGGCAAGGATTCGGACCATCGGTTGTCTGCGTGACACATGATGGCTGCTTTTAATTGCCGGTGGAATCTCTCGACTAGCCCATTGCACTGTGGGTGGTAGGCAGTTGTCTTTCGGTGCTTAAAACCGATGGTTTTCGAAAGCTGCTGGAACAGCGCAGATTCGAACTGCCTGCCACGGTCGGTTACGATGTCGGTAGGGCAACCGAATCGAGAGACCCAACCGGACAAAAAAGCTTTAGCCACCGTTTCTGCCGTAATATCGGTGATAGGCACAACTTCTGCCCATCGCGTGAAGCGATCGACTGCTGTGAGGCAGTACCGATATTCGGACGATGGTGGTAATGGGCCAATGAGGTCTACGTGGACGAATTGAAATCTAGCGGCGGGTAAATCGAAAGTGCCTACAGGAGTGGACACGTGTCGATTCACTTTAGCCCGCTGACATGCCAAACATGCTCTAGACCATTCGCGACAGTCTTTCCTAATTTGTGGCCACACATAACGTTGTGCCACGAGTTTGGCACTGGTATTTGCACCAGGGTGGCTTAGGGAGTGCAAGCTGTTAAATATTTGCTTGCGTAAAGATTGAGGGATGAAAGGCCTAGGAGTCGATGTGCTGACATCGCAGTACAATTGTGTACGACTTCCAGGGATTGTCATCTTCTTAATTCGTAAAGATGAGCCATCTGTGAGGTAATGTTGCAGCTCAGGGTCAGTTTGCTGGGCTTTGGCTAGGGTATCTGAATCTACGGATTTCTGCAACTCTTCGACTCGGGATAATGTGTCTGCAACTACGTTGTCTTTTCCCGCAATGTGCCTGATGTCAGTCGAGAATTGTGATATGAAATCCAGATATCTATACTGACGTGGAGAACAGTTGGATTTGCGTTCTCTGAATGCGTGACACAAAGGTTTGTGGTCAGTATAAATGGTAAAGATTGCCGTTTCTAGCCAGTGCCGAAAGTACTTAATACTTTCATAAATGGCAAGGAGCTCCCTATCATAAGGTGAGTATTTCCTTAGTGATGGGCTCAACTTGCGTGAGAAAAATGCCAGCGGTTGCCAATTGCCATCCTTAAACTGCTGTAGAACTCCGCCAATAGCAATATCGGATGCGTCTGTAACCATGCTTAACTTGGAAGCCGAGTCCGGGTGTGCCAGCATAGCTGCGTTACACAAGCTATCCTTGCACTCCTCAAAAGCTCTCAATGAGTCACCGCATATGTCTACCAGTTGCGAGGCTTTTATGGAACCGGTCAATAGAGCGTTCAAGGGGGCTTGAATCTGGGCGGCTCGCGGTATGTATCGCCTGTAAAAGTTAATCATGCCCAGAAATCTCCTAAGCTGCTTTGTTGTTTTTGGAACCGGATAGCTTTTTATGGCCTCCACTTTGCTTTCCAGAGGTTTACTTCCTTGTTCAGAAATGTGGTAGCCTAGAAATGTCACTGACGTTTCACCAAATTTACATTTATTGATGTTAATTACTATCCCGTAATCTCGGAACCGGGTGAAAAGCTGTCGGAGATGGTTCTCGTGTTCCGTTTCGTTTTTAGAGAACACCAGAATGTCGTCGAGATAAGGGAAGCAAAAATCTAGGCCACGAGTTACCTCGTCAATAAACCTCTGGAAGGTTTGAGCGGCGTTCCGTAGACCAAACGTCATATAGGGAAACTCAAAAAGGCCAAAGGGTGTGGTTATGGCGGTCTTCGGGATATCCTCCTCGTGAACTGGCAACTGGTTATACGCCTTAACCAGGTCAATTGTTGAGAATATCTTGCAACCAGATAGGCTATGGGCAAAATCCTGAATATGCCTGATCGGATATTTATCAGGAATAGTTCTGGCATTCAGCATCCTGTAATCTCCACATGGACGCCAGCTATTGTCCTTTTTGGGAGCTAGTTGAAGTGGTGAAGACCAGGGGCTGTCAGATGGCCGAGCTGTACCGTTTGCCAACATTGATTGGAATTCAGACTTCGCAATTTTCAACTTATCTGGAGCAAGTCGCCGGGGCACACATGAGACGGGAGGGCCAGGTGTGGTGCGTATATGATGTGTCGTGTTGTGCTTGATGGTGCGTATGATACCTGGTGGTCGTGTTATTTCCTGGAATTCAGACAATAAATTATTATATTTGCAATTACCAGTCGAGATCTTAACACTAGACACTAAGCTATTAAATTCACCAAGTGAAGCTACGGCGCTAATATTAGTGTAGCTATCTATTATTCGTTTTTGACGAATGTCGACAATTAAATTGTAATGCGATAGAAAATCTACACCTATTATTGGCTTTGACACATCAGCAACTACAAATTGCCACACAAAATCTCTGCGTAAACCTAAATTTAAATTAAAATTAATATAACCGTATGTGTGAATTATTGTCCCATTAGCCGCACACAATTGAAAATTCGTCTTCGTGCGTCTGTCTCGAAGCGCGGTCCGAGGGAACACACTTAAATCACTGCCGGTATCTATTAAAAACTGGACTTTTGAAGTACGGTCAGTAACAAAGAGGCGGCCTGTAGAAGGGCTGGAGGGACAGTCGCCAGCCGCCATTATCGACTGCCCGTGGCGTTTCCCGCAGTGTAATCGCAGGGTTGGTTGCACTTCTTAGCATGGCTGCCGAGCTTATGATGGTACCAGCAAAGAGGAAACTTGCGGTACTCCGACTGCGACCTCCTGGGAGTCGAGCGATGACGCTGGCGTGAAGGTGCTCGATGCCGATTATGTGGACGGGAACGGCTGTGTTTATACGCGGTCAGTGCGTTGATTTGTTTGGTCAGATGTTCGACCTGACGAGCCATCATCTCCATCGTTGCTTCTAACCTTGAGTGATTCGACGCCGCTGCTACTTCGGGTGACGCTGTTGGTTGTTGAACTCGTTCTGCCGATATGCGTTCGCACTTTTTTGTGTGTGAGCGGGTACGCACACTTTTGAACGAGGTCCCGGTTTCACTGCCGTCGCTGCTCATCATAAGTGTCACGTCGGGGTCACCAGTTATGGGTATGGGGTTGTGCGGAGTGTTGATAATTTGTCGGTGATCAGATGAAATGTATGTAGAATGAAGCAGAGAAAAGTTCAGAGTCAATATCACAGAATTTAATTTAATATATCACAACTCACAATACACAATAGAAAAGAAGGAGGAAGAGCAAATTAGGCGGTAGAAATATTGCGTCCAGAGACCAGGTCACGATGCTGTGGAGATGTAGACTACTAGCTCGTGGATACCAAGAAAACGAATTAAAATTTTTTGTTACTCAACTGACATCTGATTTTTAAAAACAAAAACGAGCGGACCGCTATGTAAATAGGTCGGCGCATATATATATAAAAATAATGTTTATAATATCAAATTGTCTGTCCGTGTGTTTAAGAATTTATTTTTATATATATGTATAAATAATTATATGTTGTGTGTGTTTAGTAAATATATATTTTGTGTAGTGTGTAAAAATATGGTGGTGATTTAAGTTACCCACATCACTCCCCTCCGGAGACCGTAGGTACTACGGGCGGAAGTAGTCCGGGAATCGAACTACACGTCCCGATCGGGTAGTCTGTATGTCCTGATGAGGTGTGGAGGAGGGTTGTTGTATATCTTGTTTGGGAGAGGTGTTGCTGTCTGACAGTATGTAGGCCGGTTTAAGTCGATCTACCGATACTGTGACAGTTTTTCCCTTCACTCGTATTTTAAATATTTTGGCCTCCCTTTCGATAACTTCATGGGGACCAGTATATGCTGGTTGGAGTGCGCCCCTTAGAGAGTCCTCACGTAAAAATACATGCGAACTTGACGCTAGGTCCTTGTGCACAAATATTTTATTGGTTGTGTGATGCGAGGTCGGAACTGGTTGAAGTTGGTTGGCAAATGTTCTGATGCGTGATGTAAAATCCGTTACATCAGTGAGACATCTGTCAACGTTTCGGTCAAAGAATTGACCAGGGAGTCGCAACGGTTCTCCGTAAACCAACTCAGCGGAAGAAGACTGAAGATCTTCTTTAAAGGCGCTTCGTATGCCAAGCAGAATAAATGGCAAGGATTCGGACCATCGGTTGTCTGCGTGACACATGATGGCTGCTTTTAATTGCCGGTGGAATCTCTCGACTAGCCCATTGCACTGTGGGTGGTAGGCAGTTGTCTTTCGGTGCTTAAAACCGATGGTTTTCGAAAGCTGCTGGAACAGCGCAGATTCGAACTGCCTGCCACGGTCGGTTACGATGTCGGTAGGGCAACCGAATCGAGAGACCCAACCGGACAAAAAAGCTTTAGCCACCGTTTCTGCCGTAATATCGGTGATAGGCACAACTTCTGCCCATCGCGTGAAGCGATCGACTGCTGTGAGGCAGTACCGATATTCGGACGATGGTGGTAATGGGCCAATGAGGTCTACGTGGACGAATTGAAATCTAGCGGCGGGTAAATCGAAAGTGCCTACAGGAGTGGACACGTGTCGATTCACTTTAGCCCGCTGACATGCCAAACATGCTCTAGACCATTCGCGACAGTCTTTCCTAATTTGTGGCCACACATAACGTTGTGCCACGAGTTTGGCACTGGTATTTGCACCAGGGTGGCTTAGGGAGTGCAAGCTGTTAAATATTTGCTTGCGTAAAGATTGAGGGATGAAAGGCCTAGGAGTCGATGTGCTGACATCGCAGTACAATTGTGTACGACTTCCAGGGATTGTCATCTTCTTAATTCGTAAAGATGAGCCATCTGTGAGGTAATGTTGCAGCTCAGGGTCAGTTTGCTGGGCTTTGGCTAGGGTATCTGAATCTACGGATTTCTGCAACTCTTCGACTCGGGATAATGTGTCTGCAACTACGTTGTCTTTTCCCGCAATGTGCCTGATGTCAGTCGAGAATTGTGATATGAAATCCAGATATCTATACTGACGTGGAGAACAGTTGGATTTGCGTTCTCTGAATGCGTGACACAAAGGTTTGTGGTCAGTATAAATGGTAAAGATTGCCGTTTCTAGCCAGTGCCGAAAGTACTTAATACTTTCATAAATGGCAAGGAGCTCCCTATCATAAGGTGAGTATTTCCTTAGTGATGGGCTCAACTTGCGTGAGAAAAATGCCAGCGGTTGCCAATTGCCATCCTTAAACTGCTGTAGAACTCCGCCAATAGCAATATCGGATGCGTCTGTAACCATGCTTAACTTGGAAGCCGAGTCCGGGTGTGCCAGCATAGCTGCGTTACACAAGCTATCCTTGCACTCCTCAAAAGCTCTCAATGAGTCACCGCATATGTCTACCAGTTGCGAGGCTTTTATGGAACCGGTCAATAGAGCGTTCAAGGGGGCTTGAATCTGGGCGGCTCGCGGTATGTATCGCCTGTAAAAGTTAATCATGCCCAGAAATCTCCTAAGCTGCTTTGTTGTTTTTGGAACCGGATAGCTTTTTATGGCCTCCACTTTGCTTTCCAGAGGTTTACTTCCTTGTTCAGAAATGTGGTAGCCTAGAAATGTCACTGACGTTTCACCAAATTTACATTTATTGATGTTAATTACTATCCCGTAATCTCGGAACCGGGTGAAAAGCTGTCGGAGATGGTTCTCGTGTTCCGTTTCGTTTTTAGAGAACACCAGAATGTCGTCGAGATAAGGGAAGCAAAAATCTAGGCCACGAGTTACCTCGTCAATAAACCTCTGGAAGGTTTGAGCGGCGTTCCGTAGACCAAACGTCATATAGGGAAACTCAAAAAGGCCAAAGGGTGTGGTTATGGCGGTCTTCGGGATATCCTCCTCGTGAACTGGCAACTGGTTATACGCCTTAACCAGGTCAATTGTTGAGAATATCTTGCAACCAGATAGGCTATGGGCAAAATCCTGAATATGCCTGATCGGATATTTATCAGGAATAGTTCTGGCATTCAGCATCCTGTAATCTCCACATGGACGCCAGCTATTGTCCTTTTTGGGAGCTAGTTGAAGTGGTGAAGACCAGGGGCTGTCAGATGGCCGAGCTGTACCGTTTGCCAACATTGATTGGAATTCAGACTTCGCAATTTTCAACTTATCTGGAGCAAGTCGCCGGGGCACACATGAGACGGGAGGGCCAGGTGTGGTGCGTATATGATGTGTCGTGTTGTGCTTGATGGTGCGTATGATACCTGGTGGTCGTGTTATTTCCTGGAATTCAGACAATAAATTATTATATTTGCAATTACCAGTCGAGATCTTAACACTAGACACTAAGCTATTAAATTCACCAAGTGAAGCTACGGCGCTAATATTAGTGTAGCTATCTATTATTCGTTTTTGACGAATGTCGACAATTAAATTGTAATGCGATAGAAAATCTACACCTATTATTGGCTTTGACACATCAGCAACTACAAATTGCCACACAAAATCTCTGCGTAAACCTAAATTTAAATTAAAATTAATATAACCGTATGTGTGAATTATTGTCCCATTAGCCGCACACAATTGAAAATTCGTCTTCGTGCGTCTGTCTCGAAGCGCGGTCCGAGGGAACACACTTAAATCACTGCCGGTATCTATTAAAAACTGGACTTTTGAAGTACGGTCAGTAACAAAGAGGCGGCCTGTAGAAGGGCTGGAGGGACAGTCGCCAGCCGCCACTATCGACTGCCCGTGGCGTTTCCCGCAGTGTAATCGCAGGGTTGGTTGCACTTCTTAGCATGGCTGCCGAGCTTATGATGGTACCAGCAAAGAGGAAACTTGCGGTACTCCGACTGCGACCTCCTGGGAGTCGAGCGATGACGCTGGCGTGAAGGTGCTCGATGCCGATTATGTGGACGGGAACGGCTGTGTTTATACGCGGTCAGTGCGTTGATTTGTTTGGTCAGATGTTCGACCTGACGAGCCATCATCTCCATCGTTGCTTCTAACCTTGAGTGATTCGACGCCGCTGCTACTTCGGGTGACGCTGTTGGTTGTTGAACTCGTTCTGCCGATATGCGTTCGCACTTTTTTGTGTGTGAGCGGGTACGCACACTTTTGAACGAGGTCCCGGTTTCACTGCCGTCGCTGCTCATCATAAGTGTCACGTCGGGGTCACCAGTTATGGGTATGGGGTTATGCGGAGTGTTGATAATTTGTCGGTGATCAGATGAAATGTATGTAGAATGAAGCAGAGAAAAGTTCAGAGTCAATATCACAGAATTTAATTTAATATATCACAACTCACAATACACAATAGAAAAGAAGGAGGAAGAGCAAATTAGGCGGTAGAAATATTGCGTCCAGAGACCAGGTCACGATGCTGTGGAGATGTAGACTACTAGCTCGTGGATACCAAGAAAACGAATTAAAATTTTTTGTTACTCAACTGACATCTGATTTTTAAAAACAAAAACGAGCGGACCGCTATGTAAATAGGTCGGCGCATATATATATAAAAATAATGTTTATAATATCAAATTGTCTGTCCGTGTGTTTAAGAATTTATTTTTATATATATGTATAAATAATTATATGTTGTGTGTGTTTAGTAAATATATATTTTGTGTAGTGTGTAAAAATATGGTGGTGATTTAAGTTACCCACAGGCCAAAAATAGCCATATCTAAAAAACAACATAAGATAAAACAACAATCTACACAACAGATGCTTATTCTAAGGCTGCTGTTTAAATTTCAAAGACAACACCAAAATCCGGCCTCAAAGTGTACTAAAATTGTTTTACATAATGACATTGAAGACGGCTAAGTTTTACTAAAAGCGTATTATGTCTGAATCTCCGGTGACAAACAGTTTCTATCCAATTATGACAGAATGCGGTTGCTTACTAACAGGCTGCCTTTGGGGATCACGAGATGTTGGCCGTTTTACTTTAATATTAATTTTATTTAGTGTTAGATGTGAACGGAATTTAATGCTTGTGTGCTGAGTATTTACTAAGTTTGGGACGTTGTGTTCACTATGTTATTACAGTTAACGAAGGCTTTAAAACTTCGCTTAGAAATTGAAGTTCTTTACAAGTGTTATTTCAGAAGGAGCTCCAAGAATTATTGTACTTTGTAAAATAATTGAGACATCGTGATCAAGATGTTTCTCACAAAAGAAAGGCATTTCACCACACATTCTGTCCTTTTTAAATCACTCGGTTTGTCTGTGTTACTCCTGCGCAATCGCCCTATTTTCCCCGCGCCACTCTGTTACAATTTTCGCTTCAGTAAAACACGTCTATAGCAAAGGTTAATTTTATTTTGTGTCTAAAAATCAATTGCATCTAATTTCATGCTTCTTTTTCTAATTTAATTTATCTTCAAAATCGCATAAACAAATGAATAACTAACGATTGGTAGCAGCTTTATTAGCACAATAAATTACGAACGCCAAAACAACTGGATAGTGGGAAATGGCCCGCGAAATCCTTCATATTAGGAAGACGTATGCCCAGCAGTGGATATCTGGTAGCTAAAGATATTAATTTACAGGTGACTTCTACTGAATATAAGACCTTTACAATTCCAAGTAGATTATTTTAAATAAATACTCAATTGGCATAATTTAGGTATTCCGAACAACAATAAAGTTAAAAATACACATATTTCAATAGTTTGACAAAACAAACGAACCTATTCATTTTCCAGCTCGCGCCTGACATTGGAGGAATATTGAATTTTTTCAACATCATTTACCGAAAGTATCACAACGTCCGGGAAATTCATTTCCGGTCACGTAGCCACTTCCTCCGGCTGACTTCGTTCCCGATGAAAATACACCGCTCACTGAGTTAATACCGTCTATAAGTTATTGTTGACTCCACTAGAAAATGTATTTGCAAGTCGTTCCCGTTCTTTATTCAAATAATTTTTAATTTTAATTTATGTCTTACTAGTAATGTTTAATTTAATTTTTTTTATTTTAATTTATGTCTTATACTAGTAATGTTTAATTTCAAATTTCGAAGTACATGAACATAAAAAAGGATTATGTTTTAAGGTTGTTTTGATTAATACTAAAATAGAAAGATGAAGAATTTGTTTGTTTGTTTCCTCTAATCTCAGGAACTACTGTTTTGAATTAAAAAAAATATGATTGTGTTGCATAATTCATTTATCAAGGAGTGTTATAGGTTAAAAATCGTAACGCTTTAACCTATACTAGGAAAGCAGTAGTGACAAATCTAGAATACAAGGGGAAATTTTATTCATTTTTCGTAGGCTGATTGGTCGATATTCTAAATTGATAGTCAGAATTGAACATTCGGGCCGCCATTTGGAAAAAGTGTCTGCACTCAGGCGGACTCGGACCGGACCGCTAGTTTTTAATAAGAAACAAACTAGATTTATGTATATTATAATAACGTTAATGTAACAGACAAGTGCCTGTAATATTTAAATTAATTTTTCATACCATTTGTGTTCAAAGGGAATAGCGCGATTACCTTCTGAGGTTATTTTCATTTTAGAGTAAAAAATAACTATCGTGAAGCAATTTTTCTTTACTATAACAACCTTCGTGTTATTTGCTTCTGATATTTAAATTAAACTTTCAGGCACTTTGTGATACAAAGGAATAATTTATTTGCTTAATAGAATATTTTTCTTAGAAATGTTAAACGGAATATAACATACAGTTTTGCTCGATATATAAATGTATGATATTATGTGCTTCTATGACCGAGAGGTAGAACAAAAAAGCGCTGACAAAAGACTAGACTAGATGTGTGATGAAAGATATAAGGGTCAGTAGCCTTACTATTAAGCATGCCAAAGATCGGGGGAAATGAGGGGAATTAACACGTAGGCCCTGGCACCGTTCGGCATAACGCCAAGCAGAAAAAGAAGAAGATTATGTGCTTCTTTTATATGCAGAGGTCAGGCACCCAGGATATTTTTAAGTAGGTGTCATAATTATTCAGCCTATAATCGCTAATAACTAAAGGACCCCTCCTTTTACTACAACCTCCCTACAACGACTTTTCAGTCTCACAAACACGCAGACCCGAAACATACCGGGTATCTCAAGACTGCTACCGAAAACGAAGCCAGGTGGTAGTTTTAGTGACTACAAAACCAATGCAACAAAAAATGTCGCATAAAAACGCGACAATTATTTTTTATGATTTTTTAAACATCGTCATTTTTGAGTGTTAAATCCATAGTTTTTGCTAAAATAATAAATTAAACACTTTTATACCATAGATTATTTATAAATAAAAGGGCATACACTATTATTTTAGGAAAAAATGTATTTACCACCCAAATATGGCCATAGGAAAAAAATAACAAAAAAAAAATTGTCGCTTTTTTTTTGCGACTTTTTCTGTTGCATTGTGTCTGAAGTAGCTTAAACTACCACCCGGCTTCGTTTTCGGTAGCAGTCTTGATATACCCTGTATACACAAATATTTGCTTCTGTGCGGGGATCGAACCCTCAGACTCTTGTTTCACAATCGGTGTTTAACCAACTGCGTAGCGGAGGTTGTTCGTCACTAGCCTAAAATATACATATTTGTAATTTATATCCATACTTATTATATGAAGCTGAAGAATTTGTTTGCTTGTGCCTGCTAATCTCAGGAGCTATAGGTGTAATTTTTTTGTGTTAGGTAATTTATCAAATTAAAGAGAGTTTGTTTGTTGTGTTTATTAAGAATGCGTTCCAGAATTAAAATTAGAATATATCTCTTGACGTAAACTTGTAGTTACTATCTACTATCTATAAAGATATTTACTTTCTTCGCCATGAGTATCATTAAAAATGAAAAAAAAAAAAAGAATCCGACTAATTGAGAACCTCTTCCTTGTTTGAAGTCAGTTCAAAGATGATAGTTTATCTTGTGATTTCTCCCCACATGTGAACTTATTTGCCTCATTCAGATTGCATAGAAATAAGGTATGAGGGGAGTCTTTTATCACTCCAAATCACTACAGAATTTAAGAGGTGCAAACTAATTCTGAAACTGTCAATAGCATTGCTGGCAGGGACAACAAAGTTCCATTACCCAATTAAAGAATTTGAAAATAGAGTTGAAAATGGTTCATCAAAATTAAAGTTCGGAGCTAATGAGCGGTAATCGACGTGCATTTGACTACCTACTTAATTAAAGTTAGCCTAATTCCACACGCTCTGAAATCGGCTATAATCGTATCGAATCCAAACGATCGGTTAATTAAAACAGTTCATTCAACGCGAGATTAGCACCCCATATATATTCGATATTTTGTAATACTACAGAAATAGGAGTGATATAAAAATACATAAAGTGGTGGCCTGTTGGTATCGGATCAGACGCGAATGTCAACATGTTCACGATGGTCGTGTTTGCAAATCCCAGGGTACATATACCTCTGAATATTCACTTATAATACCACAAGAGCTTCAAAATTATCGGGTATTTCCCGATAGGTTCGTTGCAAACTAATGAAGGAGTTAAAACTTGACGACTTTATTTGTTTGCAGGGAACCTTGAGGGAAATGCCAGATAATTTTGAAGCTCGTGTGGTATTCGGGGGATTATTTTTCCGTCCCAAATTTTAATTTCAAACTCATTTTCATGCAAAATCTCCAATTTTCACAATTGAATTCAACCTGTCAGTTTGACGTGTGGTTAATTTGACTGGATCATGTTTTGTTTTTTATATATAGCAACTACCAGAGAAAATTTTCAAAAAATTATCAGTATAATACCATGTAGGTTGTACCACGTGACGTCGAATGGTGCAATTCTATTGGTCGATATTTGGGTCGGAAAAATAATCAGAGTCATTTGTGTATTGATAATCAATCACCACGTTCTAAAATGGCAAGGAAAATATGGTGAAAAAACCTGCATACCATAGCAATTTGTATGAATTTCTATGGCATTTAAAGTCCACCAACCCGCGCTAGGCCAATGTGGTAGACTCTACACCCTAAGATCCTTTTGATTGTAGAGGTGCCCGCTGCCATGCAGTCGGATATATGAGCTGATACAGTACAATAAAATTTAAGTCGACTGTCTATTACCTACCGATCATTATTATCCCGAACAACAACATTCGATGCAGATTAATCGCAAATCACCATGAAGTAACCTTAAAAATAACCGAATGATACAATATATGGTAATTTCCAACGAGAATAAAGTTACAACCGCATATATATACAGTAGAATAATTGTGTTTGAAGCATTGGCACTTCATTAAATTGTTGTGAAGCTTGTATTGGCGCAAAATAATATAAACTAAAATTGTACGCATTATTTTCATATAATGACACAAACTCACGCCTTTTTCCCAGTAGGGGTAGGCAGAGAGGAAATTTGGGTGTGACCAGGACACCAAAATTTCACCTTGTATATTCCTATGTGATATGCGAGCCTATGGCCATATCAGGTACAAACTCACTGGTAGGTCTCTAATATGTGAGAGGCCATCTGGGTAAGTACCACCGCAATGTCTATTTCTCCCGTGAAACAACACTGCGTAAATGCACTGTTGTGTTTCGGATTGAAGGACATTGTAGCCAGAGTAACTACTGGACATATTGAGACTTAACATCTTATGTCTCAGGATGACGAGCGCAGTGGAATGTTGCTACTGTTTATGAGCGGTTGTATCGCTTATCATCAGGCGAACGGCTTGCTCGTCTCGTCATTCATTGCAATAAAAAAATAATTAAAAAAAAAACTTTTTATTCCGGGCTGATAAAGAATAGAAATATCCAATATAACTTTGCGCGACCTGGGATTTGAACCTGACACCTCAGCTTTGTAACCATACTGTACTATGGTTACAACTACACCACCGTGGCATGATCTTATATAACATTCTTAATAATAGTAGCGCTATACTACTCCATTTCTCGGTATTAATTTCACCTTTTAAGAGAGATTAGGGCTTAGTCTACTAAGCCGATCTAATATAGGCAACAGCACACATCTGCAAAATTACTTAAAAGTTGGTTAATATGAACTCATATGAGCCCACTTATTCTCTACAATTGAGTGGCGGATTTAGAGGGATCACAAAATAATCGATTACTCTAGTCAATTGCGCGTTCGAGGATTTCCTCATACAATACTTGTAAAGATCTTTATAATATATAGATTTCCTCACTAATGATAAGACTACACGTCTCAATTATACGTAATAATCTCCTTTTTGTATTCCCCTGAACCCTAAGTTTTGGGTTATAGTTAAAATAAATAACATGTTTTGAAACACCTTAACGAATACGAGATGTTTTAAGTAGGACCACTGCAACTCCTGTCAGCCATAATCAACAGTAGCACACAAATAATGGAAACCGAGCTCCAGAGCTCGGCGAGTGTCTCAGAGACACTAGCTTGTCATAAGCGCGCATCGAAATTAATCAGAAAGAAAAACAAATATGAGCTGATTTGGGCCCAATAATAATTATGGCAAAAGTGTCGGAAACCACAGAAATTCTTCATAGATTCCACGAGGTCCGTATAGTATGCAAGAGTCAGTGTAACTATGGGACATATTGAGACTTAACATCTTATGTTTCTGGATGACGGGCGCCGTACAATGCCAAGTATTGGTTTGTAAATTATAGTGTTATTTCGTTTTCCTACTGTCCATGAGCGGTTGTCTAGCTTACCATCAGGCAAATGACCCGCTCGTCTCGCCATACATTGCAATAAAAAGTCTTATTTTAAGACGATTACGTATCGCTACGAGTTTTTCTCTATATCTTTCAAGCCAATAACTCATCGCTACGACACTCTTTACTTTTATTTTCACAAAATTTGGAAGCAAATCGCATCGCAGTAAATAAATCAAAACGATATTTACGACAGGGGTGCAGAGTCTTCGCTTGGGTATGCATTGCTGACATATTATGTATGAACGCGACTAATAATGTGATTTGGTAGGCGACACCCCTTATTTATGAGCTCGGTTGTTGAGGTATTCTTTCGGAGTGTAAGTGCACTGTCAGATTTGATATTTATAGGATTACTGTTGCATTATACTGCGGTGGGGTTTGAGGGCTCAAATTAATTTGTGTTAATGTGCTAGTTTTTTATTATTTAACTTTACAAGAGGAATCAAGAGCAATAATTACAATTATTTTAATGCTTTCAGGTATTATAATAGAGCGGACACCGGGAACAAAATCTCTGCGCATAGTGCTGGTCCAGGATTCTTGTGTGCGTGCACACGAGAAACCAGTGAAGCGAGAGCGAAGACGATATTACTGCGTAGGCGTAACAGAGACAGAAACAGTAGGAGTGGTACCGTACCGCTCATATATGTTACAAGTATTTTGTTTACAGTATCCCCTATAGAATAATGTTTTAATGTTTTAACACATGTAAGTAGTTTTACACCGGTTTTCTCATATGGCGCTTGTTGATTATCGGAAATTTCGCGGTACTTACTCTCCAAAATAGGGTTGTGTCCAAGATTTTATTGGAGCAGTAACTAATCATTCCTTAAAAGCATCGTTTATAAAAACAAACGAATTTGAAAACAGCATCAAAATTGAATGTAAAATGACTGAGATATTAATACATTCAATAGTTTGGTGGGGACACTCGTTGTCTCTTTCGCACGCGTGCACCTTATGGAAGATGACGTCACGCCGTGCATGTTGCATCCTTTTCTATCACTCCTACCACCAACTTTCATATATTTGTAACTTGCTTATTACTTAACGGATTTTAAAAATTCTTTCTTATTATGATTATGCGTAACGTAACCTTTCGTTATAAACAAAAATAAAAATGTATGAAACTAGCCTATTATCAGATCTAAACCGTGCGTGTAACTGAGCGCTGTATAAGAAGCTACACCTACTGTTGAACACACCCAGACAGATAATTATTAGTTGTATCATAGATGTTCCAGGAAGGTTGAAGTTGAGATACAACCTCCGCTGGATGCAAGCACTTCCAACAGGTTAATTTGGGGAGACCTATGTTCAGCAGTGGATTTCCTGTAGCTCAAGAAATAAACACACAGAAAGAGAGATGATCCAGCCATTATATTTCGTAACCGTGGATCAGTCACCAAAAAATATATTTCAATTTTCATTTAATTCATAATAACGTCTAAAATCCCTTTAATAATTAAAGTCTCCAAGTCTGTTCTGATTTTGTCACTAGAAAGCTAATTAAAATTTGAACTTAAACTGAAATTATAATTAATTAATTTTATACTTTTCATTATTAACACACGAAGGCAGCCGGTAACAGCGTCTGCTGAAAATATATCAACTTTCAAAGAATTTCCTAATGAATATTTCAGTCATGTGTAAAACATGTATGAAATTAGTTTGTAGTAATTATATTTTATGTGAAAACTCTTTGTTTATTAGTCGTGAATGTTTGCTGCGAGTTGTAAGGTGATAGGATGGGATCCCTATTAGGAGATTTCTAAGATTTGATGAGATTTCCTATGAGAAGATTTTTATCGGAATCCTATGATAAATCTTTTTTGTACAATTTTACTAAACATAATTTATCTTAGAAATGTATTGTTTACGGAAATGGCGCTAGGTAGTTTTAACCACAGTATAAAAAATTATGCGGTGCCATTGTCAGCTGGTGAAAAATAGTTTTGATCTCGGGTAAGGGCCACGTAGCGGAAACTTGAGTTTTGTTCGTGGTGTATTAAAATATACATTCAGTAATTACGTTTATATAGCGGAAAGCGCAGCGTAGGACGTCCACCCACAAGATGGTCAGAAGATCTGGTAAAGGTCGCGGGATGCAGGCTGCCAACAGGTCTCTGTGTAAATCATTGGGGGAGGCCTTTGTTCAGCAGTGGACTTCCTTTGGCTGATGGATGGATGATGGATGATGGGCCACTCCCTTATCCGAGATCAAAACTTGGGTGATTAAAAAATGGGTTGTGAAACGAGCGGTGGTGGTTTCAATTACCACATCTAGATTAATCTAGATTAATCTTTGTGTGACCATAAGCATTTGTGGGACAAACGAGTGTCAATGATTGTTTACTGAAAGCGTAGGTTTTTCCTTCCCTTTAACCTTCCCTTAGTGACATTAATTCATCTTCTCTCGCAAGCACTTGCATAATATAGAACATATTACAGTCTCCGCATTATTCACTGCTGCCGGCATGAACGCTTTGTTTTTCGCAATTACGCGTCTTGTGATATTAAATCTGTGCTCCATATACTTCATGCAGTTTCAAATTTAAGTTCTAAAGACTTAGTTGAAATGTACGTCGAATATAGCAAGAGCTTTTATTTATAATTTGTGAAAACTGAGTAAAAATAAAGGATGATTTTTAAGTTTAATAACAGCTTCTGTATATTAAGGTTTTATGTTTTAATTATTTTTAAAGTATAGTAAGTTGTGGTGCATGAAGACGTTGATTTACAAAATTTATGACATCCTTCAAGTCGTCCAGGATGTGGTACCAAGAATCCATTACTTACTTTTTAAATCTACCTTCAGATCTACTCTCTATATATTCTGTCCTCTACTTTAATTCCATAATTCGCTTGATAATGTCGTACTCTATAATACAGCGTTAGGGACCTCAATACCAAACATAGCTAATCCTGACATTATATATATACGCATAAATATAATACACATAACGCTGATTCAAAACCCGTGTACCTTCTCCAAACTATCCCTTAGAGGCAATTTATACAGACTATCCTCTTATTTTATTCCCTACTTATGCCTACAACAAAACAAGGATTTAAAAAAGTTTACCCTTAAAATGATCACCCCGTTTTCAGAAGTATCTCGGTGGGACCTTAAAGAATTCAAAGGGCTCGCAACTTCGATCTTGATTTTTACGTCGCATGTAATAAAAATATGAGCAATCCGCACACTTGAACGATATATTACTGCCTGCGGAAACATAAAAATTTTGGTAAGGGTGCCTGGTTTGGTATGGGGGAATTCCGTAGCTGTAAATCTTGCTTTTTTATGAAATCTTTTAGTTTACTAAAACATCACATCTTTTCCCATAAGGGTTCATCCGCGTTTTACCTAGTGTGTTCCGTCCTATGGTGTGGTGGGGAACCTATCGCTATATCGGGCACAAATTCCTGACTACGAGCTACGGGATAATGAATACAAAAATTCAATATCACTTTGCTCGGCCCGGCTCCGAACTCAAGACATCGGCTTACAACATTCCACAGTAGTGAGAAAAGCCATGTGTCTTGGAAAATGCAACCCTAGATTTCAACCCACCAACATCGGTTGTAGGGTCCAGTCGTCACCCAATTGAGCTATTTATAACGTTGTCATATCAAAAATGCTTGTGTGATAAACTGCACGGTGTCACAATTTTTCATATCTCCTAAATCCCTCGTGAGTGGTGAATGACACGCTCATAAAACAAAGCAGAAAAACATCATTTTCTTTAAAATTTCCAGAAACTATCTTACCATAGCGATTTGTAGAAAATCTATAATATGTAAAGTCCGCCAATCCGCACTAGGCCAGCGTGGTGGACTATATGGCTGAACCTCTTTCAAACGTACGCCCGTGCCCTGCAGTTGCTATATGGGTTAGTACAGAGAATTCGCTTTCCAGGTTTCTAAAATACATGCAAAGATTTTTTTATTTTTTTTTGTACACCAAATAAATCTTAAACCAAACTAACATTTAACATAAGAGCACAAATAACAGTCGTATCGCTCAAGGCAATGTCTTAACGACTACCATGGGATGGACATAAGCGAAGAAAAATAAAGATATTTTATTTTTAATTAAACTTGCTTGATGATATGTTGCGTGTGGCACTGTCTAAGTATAAATAAATTTATCAATTATTATATTATCTATCATCGTTTCCTACAAGCAAGCAAGCGAGTTAAAGAAGTAAAAAAAATGAAAATATAATAACTAAAAGTAGAAAAATATAAAAGGTTAGATGCTATTACACTATCCTCTTCTAAATAAATGAATTTGAACACGAACATTACAAATTGTTTAACTGGTACAAGTTTACGTAAGTAGGGATCCCTAAAACCGAGTTAGAGGGTGATTCGAAACACGAGGGCGTATCGCGTGCAAATACAGGATGTTTGCTTTGCACCAACGCTAGATAAATGTTGAAGAGTCCAAGTTGAAGGGATGCGGTGAAGTTTCGTATTGCGCGGTTTGTTTGTGAACATCATTATTTTTAGTTATTAGACGATACTTGGTGTTTTATTTTTATAATTAAAGGCTTCTATTTCGCTTTGTATAAGAAAATGGTGGAGCTTATTTCACTGTGGTTAATTTTTACTTATATTACGGTTTTATTCACTTTTTTTGAGCTTTCCTTGAACAATAATGGTTTCATAGATTTACGCGAATGTTACACATTGAAATGAAACTTTTATTTGCGGATTTTATAGCGAATTTCGCAATCGGATATCGGATCGCAAATAGGTACAGACTAACTATTTAAATTAACTTTTTAATTTAATAATTGTAAAATAAGGGTTGCAGAAAGTCGCTGGATGCAGGCCACTTCCAACAGGTCATTGTGGAGATCCTTGGGGGAGGCTATGTTCAGCAGTGGACTTCCTGTGGCTGATATGATGATGATGATGATGATGAAAATAAGAGTAGTTGAATTGTAACAGTCACAGAGCGGACGACCAATACCTCAGTCCGCCCCGAGACCACGAAAGCTGTAAAGTAATCGAAACGTCGGGAAGTCAAAAATGAAAAATTAAACTAAATTCGCGATAAAATCCGTAAATAATAGTTTTATTTTAATTTTCTTGAACAAATCTATATTTTTGAATCAAAGAAATGATAATTCACCAAACTAAAACCTAATAAAAAAATAAATTAGTCAACCTGATTATCAAACCTAACGGCTTGCGATTGAAAGATCATAAAAGCTTTTACCACTATTATTATATACCAAAAAATATTTTTTATATTTTGCGTAGTAATGACAGTGGAATCGTAAATTTAGAATAAATTTTATCATTGGAAATGCTTCAAGTAAAACCCAAAAGAAAATAAATCATAAAAATATCTCAAAGGATATAAAACGTAAACCACTTTTATACTCAAAACATGAAGCCAACGGGAAAGCGATGTTTATAAATAAAGCCACCAAATATAGAACAATTCTTATTCTTGTTTTTTATGGCTCATCTATTGTCCCAGTAAAAACAGCTTCATCTCACTTATGGTCGCGAGGACTATAAACAATGTTTACGACAATATTTCTATTGTTGCTTTTTATGATGCGTGCTTTGATTGTCATACCCCTGTATTTGAACAGGCTGAAGTAAATCAACGGGTAATGTATGATCAATCCTTTTTATTTGATGTCAATCTTAAGTCTTACTTATATCCTGTCTAGCGCTTGAATCCGCCTTTCTACATAACCTTTGATTCATTTTCAATTTTATAGATAAAGTATAAGCTCTATGACCCTAATTGTAAGCACATTGGCACTATATATATATATATATATATATATATATATATATATATATATATATATATATATATATATAGTCCATATAGTCCATATAGTAGTTAGGCCATATAGTCCACCACGCTGGCCTAGTGCGGGTTGGCAGACTTACATATACATATATATATACACAGTCGACTCTCGTTAATTCGAAACTCGAGGGACTCTTAAAATATTACGAATTATCGAGTGTTTGAAATATCAAATGGTTCGCAATTTACGAGAGACACTATAAAACTTCGAATTATTAAGTGTTTATCAACTATTATTCAATCAGTAGCAATCATCAAACATAATAAATAAATAAATACACCCAACAGTCACATACATAGTCCTGACCCCACATTAAGATCAATTAAGTCTTGTGTCGTGGGTATCGGGAACTACGAGAGACTTTTCGGTCTCACAAACACCCAGACCCGAGACAAATACTTGTGGGCCTCACTAATATTTCTCTCGGTGCGGGGATCGAACCCGCGGCCTCTCGTTTCACAGGCGGCGTCTAACCAACTGCGCCACGGAGGCTGTCAAAAACATTTATACATTCTCTTTCTCTCTCTGCAACTTTGAATTGTCGAGTGTTGGAAGCCGTTGAGTTCGAATTAACGCGTGGTTTTGTTATATAGCTATGATTTTTAGTTCGAATTACCAAGTGTATAAAAATGTATTGATTTAGTTCGAAATATAAAGAGATTTTGTAGGGAACTCGTGATAACTTTGAATTATAGAGAGGTTCGAATTATCGCAGGTTTGAATTAATGAGAGTCGACTGTATATATATATATATATATATATATATATATATATATATATATATATATATAATATTATTGTATTAATAAAAACGTAATATATATATATATATATATATATATATATATTAGTGGGTTCGAAGCTCAAGCATAAGTTACGCAAAATAATAAGGATTTGAAATGCAACATGTAGTACAATGGAATAATTTCATAAATTTTCGTTTCCCGTTTTAAACTTGAAATTAAATAAGCTCACAAAGAAATTGTAATAATTGCAATGCAAATTACAAACATATAACGCGTTTAAATGATGCATAATGATACTTATCTAGAGTGTGAATGCGCTGCTATGCACTATTCAAGCATAGCATACTAAATCAATACACTACTTTTACGATGCACTTAACGTCACAAACTCAGGCTCATAAACATAAAAAATAACAATTAAAACGGAAATAATAAAGCAGTAGAAGTTTTTACAAGTGGATTTATTGTGAACGAGATACATTCGTCCCACCGAAATGAAATACAACGGTTTTTACAGCTTGTTTACGAGGCAACTCTTTACTCAGATCACAATGATGTTTGTTTTTATTCAACCGTTTCTGCATCATAAAGTTTCGCGGACTCGTGACATTTCGGTTTGGATTGGTTGGACTGGTGAACTCGGATTTTGTTTTTCGTTCTGATCAAAAACATGTACATGAATTGTTTCAGTATGACCAAAAGTAAAGAAAGCATGGAATAAGTGACACCAAAATCTATTAAATTAATTCTGAGAAGTAAAGAGCACAGATGCAGGCTTTAGAAATCTCTAGGGTGTTATTACAAATGTTTCTACAAAAAATCTTTTATATCTAAGTTATTCCAATCTACTGAAAATAAACTGATTGGTATTACAAGAGAAAAAAGTATTGTTTAAGGTATAGTAAATTTTGAGAAGCTATTGCTATCATCAAGCTAGGTTAAATTCTCTATAACTCTGCTATAGATCACCATCATTAGAAAAGATATGGTAATTAACCTTTAAGTGAAATAATAGTTAGTTCTTAAAGGCGTAATTAAAACAATATCTTCTCTGAAGAAGTATCAAACCTACATGTCAACAAAATTGTTTCCAAATTAAAACTAAATTTATTGCATTATTACCTTTACTTTCTGTGCTAAGCTATCTATTACATCGGACAAATCAACGACAATAGAACGGTTAGCACCTAAATTTATCCTTCCACTCCGATGCAAATTGGTTGCAAGCCTGACCTCGTATAAATCATCACATTGTCCGTAGTTTTCCTATGATTGCATTCAACAGCTCCTTGCGGTTGCCTGACTAATGGATGTCCGATCTCAGCCATTTCTCCCAGTATATCGGGAATGGGAATATTCTTGGTGTCTTCGACTTTGGGTGTTTTGATAATATTTATTGTGATTATTTAGTTTCGTAAATAAAAAGAGGGTTGGCAAAAGAATTAAGCGTGCTAGTGTATAAAATATAAAAGAAAAGTAATCCCTTAACATCTAAAATTCTTTCATCTTGAAAAAGTCTTACCCAACATCTTCGTTAGGTAAAGAAAACAAAATTATATTTTTAAAAATATTTCTAAGAAAAATCAAGAAAAGCTGAGCATCTTAAATTATTTAACAAGGCGAAGAATATTTTTCGGTCATATCAAATTCGCAATGTCATAAAAATTCCAAAGGGCAGGCGTGGGTACTTATAAATATTCAAATTTATACAAGCACAAGGCCAGGTGGGCAGGTGGCTTTGCATAAGTAAACTTGCGAGGGCGCGGACACCGAGCACAATAATCCGGCCTCCGATAGAAAAAGCAAAATCAGAATTCATTCCGTTGACCCGGGCTCCTCGTAATTCCTCCGCAGCTACGGAAACTATTTCTATTCCGAGGGGATCATGGCCCGGGGCGCTCCGGACCGCCGTTCCTTGTTTCTAAATGTTCACAAACACTCCCTCCTCTCCGTCCTAATGCAACACATTCGTAATTTAAATTGGCCCACGCTTTAAATTAACGAGAATTTCAGATTTGCGGGCGGAATGTGTTAATTGTTTCGCTTTGCGCCCATTCGTTGCGGTTGTGAAACACTGATATGCTCTCGCTTGACCATGTAAACGCTTACGTTTGAAATTAATGCCGCCCGCCCGATGAACATAATAAAAATCTACTGAATATAGCTGTAGCAATTTCGCCGTCGATACGGAGTTGGGCGCGTTATCGTCCTGGGAACGGTAATGACCGGCCGATAACATCGCTCGGTTGGGAGGGGGCGAATCGACTGATCTCAGTCTGCGGCCTGATTAAATCTCTGTAGAAACTGGCCGCAACATTAACTAATGACACTCCGGAGATGGGACGAGCTCCGATAGCCCCTATCCACTCGTTTGAGTTCATTTCAGGGAGTCGTCGGGGTAATCAGCATTCGGAAACTTGCGGGAGATAACAGTTTGTGACCTCATAAAATAGATTCACTTATTTCTGTTATATCGGTAAACAATACAATTGTTAAATCTTGGATATTAAACAAAGAACAGTCTGCAAATAGAAAAATAATCAAGTGTGACGTCATTTTTCTCCTCCGCCCCATCGAATTGTTACGAATGGCTATTGCAAATTGGAAATAAATGAGCTACAAAAAATGGTCGGTGCCGGCTCGCCAGGGGTTCCCTTGTCAAGCCATCGTCTACAATAGGGAAATTCGTGTCTACGTAGAAGGGGCCCATTAAGGACTTTCGCGGACCCGAGTCGAGATTGCGATATGTATATTTTATTGTTATTTGAGGACTTTACGGCTCGTCGAGATTGAAACTGCTCGCAGGAGGCTGCCTGCAAAATCTGAGCACGTCTTTCCATTACCCTGCTTGAGATGGAAATTACGTGTAATACAAACATATTATATTTGTACTTGAAACATTTCCGAGTATACCTTTGTAAATCAACTGAAGTGAAACAACACATTTTTTATATTACGGCAAATGTTTGTGTTGTGCATAACAACTATCTGAGGCTGAAATTAATAAAATTTCCTCGTAGTGTCTATTATCTTGTATTTGTAAAAAATCTACTTTATTTTTGGATAAGTATTGTTAGTGTGTGTCTTATGGCATATTCTTTAACAGACTGATTTACCAGTTACGACACAATAGCTGACAAAAGAATAAGAAGTTTTTTGACCTAATACAAAAATATCTCAAAATAGTGAAAGTCTAGCTGAATTTAGCAACGTCACAACAAAGGTATTCATAAAACTGATTCCAGATTTTACGATCTCAATTAATACTTTATTGTGTCATAAAATAGCCTATAAAAATAGTAATTGATTCTTGTGAGCGATAAACTGTAAGTTAATAAAGTTGTATTACTTTACTTGTACGTAAAATGTCTAGGATGTGTAATGATTGTGATGGCGAAAACATCGATTTTATTCTAATGGTTGATATTAAGTAATAACTAGATACTTGTTCATTTATTTAATAATATATATTTGAGAAAACTTGCTAAGTATTATTTATATTGAACACCACATACATCAATAATAAGACAAAAAATAAGACAACTCGTTTAAATGAAGGTGACAATTGGTGGTCTTATCACTTACCTATGGCTATGTGCCTATGGTGAGGAAATAAGACAGGTTCGTTGCTATCATACAATAATTATATTTTTATATTCATAGTATTAAGAACTGAGGTGACTATTCCAAAGAAATCTGTTTTAACCTACTGATTCAATCAGTAAAAAACTACAAAATATTCAGATCTCCAGTTATTTCTCCAATCTAAATTTCAAAAGATTGAATACGAGTACCTATATATTGTTACTCAAATTTATTTCAGAGACTTTTATTTTTAGATACATATTCTTTCGACCTTTGGAGGCTTTTTCTAGAATGTCTTAGGCCACGTATGGGCCGTACGTAAAGGTTAATGCCTTGACATCTTAATGTGTTCTTCTAGTCACGAAGGGTCTTGCGATTTATTAGCACTAGAGTTTTACATTTCTTATGATATTGGCCTAAAGACGAATTGTTCAATACACTTTTACTTTTTTGTTGGTTTTCTGATGGTTTTAGTAAAGTGATACCAATTGATTTTTTATCTCATGTTCAACTCATTTCATACAGTTATCCTGAAGGAAAAGAGAAAAAATACTTCATGTTTACTATGAAAATATTTGCGTACTCAATCCATTCTTTTTTAATTACTATTGATTTCATAGAGAGGGCTAAAGAATAAAAAATGACTAGGTAAATAATAACACTTGAAAATTCAGACATGAGTTACATTGCTTCCTTTTGGGAATAGGTTTCCTTTTTCTTGAAAATACATAACTATTGAACCGAAAATACCGCAGTGAAAAGCATTCCTAAAATAATTAATATGATACCTAGGCAAACTGGTATTCGGGGGATCAAGTTACAATTTCAGTTTCAATTTTAATGAAATACAGTTGGTATTAATCGTGGTACAAATCTAATATAATAACAAAACGCGAATATTCACAAATGTTTAGTTACAATTTGTTACGGAGAGTTACAATTTCATTTCATAATAATTTATGAAATTTAATCCTCGAATAGTTTTCGAGCTCATTGTGTTCAGTATTTATCATAAATTAATTTGTAACATTTATTGAAATTTGCGAAAGGTATTTCTACTCGAATATGAAGCGTTAAATGTTATTATTTAATTGTAAATATATCCGTCTTCAATTTAATTCTATAAGGGACTCATTTGGGGTACTACAATAACCTGATATAAAGTATATATGCGATAGCCTCATTGGCAAAGTCGGTTACAAGCCGCTTGTGAAACGAGAGGCCACGGATTTGATACCCGCACCGGGATAAATGTTAGTGCGGCCCACATACATTTCTTTCGGGTATGGGTGTTTGTGAGACCGAAGAGTCTCACGTAGTTCTTGATACCCGCGAGACAAGACTCGATCTTAGTATGAGGTAAGGACTATGTATGTGACTGTTGGGTGTAGGTATTTATGTAGTTGGTTAAAACGCTGATACGCAAATATGATGATTCGATTCCTGCAATGAGACAGAAAATGTTTGTGTGATCCACATACGTTTGTTTATGTAATAGTCTCCCTTAGTTTCTGATACCCAAGTTAGGAAACTTGTATACAGTGTTCTTTTTATATACGTAATTACTAAATGTATATTTTAATACACCACGAACAAAGTTCAAGTTCTCAGTAATAAGTACAAACAGACTAAATTCAGTTAATTCGACACAGAACACGAATGGCTAGCGTGCCTAATTCCAAGTATTGTCCAAATGCTTCCATCCGGAAGTTAATGCTGAATATAGGCGCTCATTGTGCTGTACTCTGCAAACGCATTAAGAACACAATGACCTAAAGAAATACTATACATGCCCGGTTTGTTGGAAATAATATTTGTTTAGTTTGTTATTGTGAGAGTATTTGGTAGCATGGAAAAACTAAAATATAGACGATAAAATGTTTGTCAATTAGCCATTTTATTTATTTATTTGTAAGTTTAAAGACGTATTATTATTATAATATATTTATTTTATCCTTTTTTAAGGTTCTATCTTCCTAAATATTAGTGAGTCTAGGGACATACATATATATTACATATTCGACTAAAGATGTTAAGAGTTATGATTTGTGATTTATTTAAATTCACTTAATTGGTATTGCTTACTATAAATAAATTATATCTAATGTTTTGTATACAGAGATTGAATGCTACGTATTGGCTGTATTAAACGCTATTTAATTGCCTAGATGACCAATACATTATTTTATTATCATTTCATTTCAATATTTTTTAAGGTATTGTACTATTTTTTATTGTTCCTGTATAGTAGTTTAAGTTTGTGTACACTAAAGATTTAAATAATAATCAAAATAAAGTATGAAAATATATATAAAAGATTGATAGTTCTGATAAATGTAACTTAACTTTTTACTCGAAAAGGGATTGTAATGATGTCGGGAAATGTCTGACATAATACAGTTTAAAAATGTTCAACTGGAGTTCCATATGTTAATAGGAGTACAAATAAGTTTCCGCCGTTTTGGTACAAATAACATGGCACGAGATTTACCTTAGAGTTCATCGATGATAACCGGCTTGAAAATTAGGTTGCGCATTCAAGAACAATATAACTCTATCATATGATTAAATTTGTATTAGCATCATATATTTTTTTAAATCCAAAAATGTCTAAATTTAATCCAAATAAGCTTCATTTGCGGGAACATTTATTTATTATTTTGGTAGAGTTCCAGTGATTGTTTCGCTTGGATTAAGCAACTCGTAATACACCACACTCAGCTGATCCCACCAAATACACAGCATGATTTTTTTCCATGAATATTCGGTTTTGCTGTGGATGTTGACGCGTAGTCAGGTAATCCCTATGATTTTCTTCTTTTTGGGTTTTCATAATGTATCCACTTTTCATCACCAGTGACAATTCGCAGCGCCGGATCTAGGTTTTTTTCGAGGCGGGGCAAAAACTGAAAAATGCCGCCCCCCCTTGCCTATACATATTTTTATCTTAATCATCATCATCATTTTTAGCAACCAGACGCCCACTCAACATAGGACATCGGGAAAGAACGTCATTTTACCACCATGTTAAGCATTTTTACACGCTTTATATTAGCGTCACTTTTGAGGGTTAACGTCACACACGTCTGTAAGCTTTGACTCTAGTTTTCCTACACGTAACCCCTGGGTAGTGCCAAATGAGTGACACAGTTCTTGGTGGTAGGACTTAAGTGTCCGTCTGGGTAGCGATCACCGTCCACGGGGCGTAAAGACCGTAATAGTGATCTGATAGTGATTTTGTACGTATTTTTGATCGCTCTCAAAGGGAGGAGTGTTGACCCGCCGGCCAAAGAGACAGTACAGTACAAGAGCCTAATCGTGGCTAACCACCACGAGGGGCTGCCTCACCATGTCGCACATAATCTTGGGCGGGTACATCGTGCCAGTTGGTGACCGGATGTGGCCGACATTTAGCGACATGCCGACCCTTTCATGCCGGTGCCCATTCGGCCTACTTAATGCCCGGACTTTGGCTTCTCGATGCCTCTTCATCAAACCTATCCTTTCAACTTCATGACAGCGCATTTCAACAAAGCAGGTCTTTCAGCGGTGCATAACCCCACCATCGCGTTCACTATGGAGTTCACCAACATCCGCGAACTCCAAACGACCTTAATGCCGTCCACCACTATTTCGAGACGGCCTAGTCTGCTTTGCTCTTCTTGATGGAGACGCGGATTCGTTGTCCGGCCGAATATTCCTACCTGCTGTACCCCGGTTATTCGCTTGAAGAAAGCTTCAAGCCTAAAGTCGGGGTATGCTTGTATGTATATTCGGTTGGACATCTACTGTCACCGTTTAAGCTGCATGGAGGGTCCTTCTCCGCTTTGTGTTTGCACGTGAATCTTGGTTGCCTGAGCCGCATCGACGTGTGCCTTTACAGGTCTCACAACGGGGAAGATGAGACGACGCGGCTGTTTAGGTATCTCAGCCATGTGGCTGATGACGGGCGGACGCAGTTCCCGTCGGCTGAAATGGTCTTGGGGGATTTCAATACACGTCACAAACTGTCGCTGGGCTCCTCCAAGACTGGTTTAGTTGTACATTTATCCTGGGCTGTTTAAAAATAACAATGGTGGTTGTATCATTGAGATAAAACGATGTATGGCGATGGCTAGAGGGGCAATGGAGAAACTCAGGAAAATATGGAGGAATCGTACTACTACAAAAGCTACTAAAGATCAGGCTTGTCCGAGCACTTTCTCGTATTTCTGTATGCCGCTGAAACATGGACGTTACGGGAGAAGAAAAATGTAGATTCCCTAGAGATGAGGTGTTGGAATGCTTGGAATATCAGGTCCGAATTCCACACAAACGTTTCAAGAACTCGGCATCAAGTAGCGTCTTTCCGAGATAGTACGGCCCCATATACTTCGAATATTCGGTAATTTCTCACGACGAATTAACGACTCCATAGAACGTCTTATGGTTAATAGGACAGAGTAGACTGAAATAGACCTCGTGGTAGGACATCATACACATACATTTATATACATTATACATACGTACAGCGGCACAGATATTATGACGGATATTATAAGGATAGCCTTGTCAGGCCTCAAAACTTCCAGGTCTGATTCAAACTCAATTTCCTAAAAACGGAGTGAATACAATACCTTTTTTTTAATCGATATCTACGGGGAGATCATAAGGTGCATGTCGAGGTCTCCAGCCTTCCAATCTGACGCACGGGGACAATTTTTGTCCATAGCGCATAGATTTTGCAGCCAGGTTGGATGTATTACGGACAATAGGCGATGCGGATGAGCGAGTAACACCTAGTTGACTCGCCGTGCCACCCGACGCACTTCCTAATATGGCTCCTCACAACTTAGGTAGGCGTAGATTTTCTCTGCAACGGACGCCCTAACCGTGGGCGTCCGCTATGAAGCCACGAGTTCTGCCGCACATCTTAGAGTGTGCCAGCGACCCCAATGACCCCTATTAATCGCTTCTTACGCCAGGCAAAGGAAACCGTGAAGGAATTTTGCCACACCTTGACCACGGGGTGCGTGTAAACAATAAATAACCAATTTGAAAAAAAACTATATTTTTAGCAAGGAAGTCTAAAGACTATAATTAATGTTAATAGGTGTTTTTTCACATTTAAGTAAGATTTTTTTATAAAGTATCACTATTGGAATATTTTATAATATCCCAGTATAGATATTTACTTGGGAGTGTCCTACCCCGAATTGCCCCCGAAACAAGGTCTTGTTGCACCTGTTGCACCTGAAGAAGTTCTCTATAGTCTTCGTCGCACGAAGAACCGGAAAGCGGTAGGGCCTGACTATATTCCGATAGAGGCGTGGAAGTCGTTGGGGCTTCACGGTGTGGAGCTTCTTGCTGCGTTATTTAACAGCATCCTAAATACCAAAAACATGCCTGACTCATGGCGGTTGAGTGTGATAACTCCCGTGTACACGGGTAAAAGCTGTGTTCAGGAATCCGGTAATTATCGTGGCATTAAGATTATGAGTCATACCATGAAGCTTTTCGAACGCGTCATCGAGTCCAGGCTCCGCCAAGAGTGTACTATCTCTGAGTGTCAATACGGCTTCCGTCCTGGCAGTGGTACTACCGACCCGATATTTGCACTCAGAATGCTTGGCGAGGCATACAGAGCGAAGAAGACGCCACTGCACATGGCTTTCTTGGACCTGCTGAAGGCCTTCAACTGTGTGCCGCGATAGGCAATCTGGTGGGCGATGAGGATGAAAGGGATACCGGAAGCCTATGTGGACATTATCAGAGACAAGTACCTCTGATCCGAGTCCTTCGTTCTGACCGCCGTTGGCAATACGAATCCTTTCCCGATTGATGTCGGTGTGCACCAAGGCTCGGCGCTGAGTCCATTCCTCTTCAGTGTTGCGCTCGATGCCATTACGTCTCACATCCAGGACTCTGCGCCCTGGTTGTTGGATGTATGCTGATGACATTGCACTGGTGGAGGAGGACCGACGACTTTTGGAGCGCAAGGTCAACCGGTGGAAGGAACGCTTGAGAGCGGTGGTCTGAAGTTAAATGTGGCGAAGACCGAGTACATGGCTTGCGGGAGTACGGACCCCCAAAGCATTGTGATGGGGAACGAACTGGCCGTGAAGACGGACAAGTTCAAGTACCTTGGGTCCGTACTGCATGAGTCCGGTGACATCGCCCTTGACGTCAAAGCCCGTATAAGCGCTGCTTGGGCTAAGTGGAGGGAGATCTCGGGCATACTCTGCGACCGTAGGATGCCGATGAGGCTCAAGGGTCTCACCTATAAAAGCATCGTGCAGCCGGTGCTCCTGTATGGGTCTGAGACGTGGCCTGCCCTCAAGCGGCACATCCAGGAGGTCCACGTCGCGGAGATGAAGATGCTGCGGTGGATGTGCAACGTTACGCGTTTGGACAAAATCCGTAACGAGCACATCCGTGGCAGTCTTGGTGTCCGCGATGTGGCGGATAAACTCCAGGAATCCCGCTTGAGATGGTATGGTCACGTCCTAAGGAAACCGCAGGAGTGCGTCGGTAATGTGTGCCTGAGCCTCAATTCCCGGACCTCAACCGCGGGGTAGACCAATGAAGCGCTGGCTCGATGTCATCAAGGAAGGTATGAGGGTCAATGGCCTTACTATTGAGGATGCCGAAGATCGGGCGAAATGGAGGAGAATTTGCCGGAAGGCGGACCCTGGCACCGGCCGGGATAACGTCAGGTAGAAGAAGAAGAAGAAGATCCAAGTATAGATATTTAATAAAGTGTTTATTATTAAATTGTCAACGTGGAAACGTGGGAACATATTACTGAAATATTTTAACTATTCTTAATTTTCAAACCCCATGTTTTCAGTGTGTAAAATATTGCCTTTTATTATTTCAGTAAATCAAAACAAAACAAATTGGCCCAGATTTACCGCCCCTTTAAATTTGCCGCCCTAGGCTCCAGCCTACTCAGCTTACTAGTAAATTCGCCACTGCCTGTACCACATAAAAGACGTTCGATGGTTAATCAACTAAAACTAACTACTAAACACAAATTGGATATTAGAAACTAAACGTAATTGTTGAGATGGATAAATTATTATACATTCCAAGTATTAAGTTTTCATCTCTTTTTCACGCGCCTCTATCGCATAATCACTAATTCGCGCACGGCGAAAAAAAAAGTGTAAGTGGTGTAACGTTATTGATGAGTTTTGTAGTTGTCTCCGAAGATTCAATATGCCGCCCCCTGATCGTGCCGCCCGGGGCACGCACCCCGACTTGCCCCCCCCCCTAGATCCGGGCCTGACAATTCGATGTAAAAAAAACCTTTTTTTGCCTAGCTAGCAGCATTATAATATGCTTCTATGAGCAATCGATGCGCCTCAGTTGCAGATTTTTTAAAATTAAAGGTTCCCGCAAATGACGCTTATTTGACTCAAACTTAGACACTTTTGGATTAAAAAATATAAATGATGCTAATACGAATTTAATAATAAGATAGGGCTATGTTGTTCTTGAATGAGCAACCTAATTTTCAAGCCGATTATCATCTACGAATTTTAAGGCAAGCCTCGTGCCATGTCGTTTGTATCAAAACGGCGGAAACTTATTTGTACTCCTAATAATAACACAAACATCGCCATTTGATCAGACCTATATATGTGTCGCTCTACAGCGTGAAATAAGTTTAATTAGGATCCTAATTAATGCTTTCAAATACTCGAATTACCTGTCTGCTGCATATATTTTATTTCAATATCCGATTGAAAAAGCAACGCAAACTTAAAATTGAACGATAAAATACATTTTCATAAATTGAAATGTCAAAACAGAGCAATGAAAGAAGTCAGTGAAGCTTTATCGAAAAATTACCAAAGAGCGTGTGTGACTAAAAGTTAATTAAATTATTTCATTTCGTTAAATACACTAATTAATTATCATTGCAGGTAATTAACGTCGTATTGTGGACACATTCTGGCCATAGCAACTTATTTACCAGCGGAATATTAATTAGGACGTGAATAATGTTCATTTTGCGTCAGTTTTAAAAGAGGCGCGGTCATATTGATATTGCAACATACGTTTTTTTTTATCGCAGTGAATGGCGAGACGAGCATGCCGTTCGCCTGATGGTAAACGATGCGACTGCTCGTGAAGAGTAGCAAAACCAAACAATACCTTGAATTACAAAGCAATGCTTGGCACTCCACTGCGCTCGCCATCCTGAGACACAAGATGTTAAGTCTTAATATGTCCAGTAGTTACTCTGGCTACAATGTCCTTCAATCCGCATCACAACAGTGCATTTAAACTGCTGTTTGACGGGAGAAATAGACATTGCGGTGGTACCCACCCAGGCAGCCTCTTACATATGAGAGACTTACCACCAGTAAAATACGTATTATAGGAATGAGTATTTCGGCTGGGGTGGTACAGTCTTACAAAAAAATGCCATGACGGCTTTATTGTCGTATTAAGTTGGTAAATGAGGTTTTTCGAGGCCAATAGTTTTTCCTACTCCCGTCTTTTCCTTTCGTGTCCTATTTTGAAGGGTTCGACGACGTATAAATAATATATTTACTTACCATGAATTGGGGCAGCTCTTTGGCCGGACCTATGCAATAAAAATAAGTCATATTAATTACTTATAAGAAGTTTAATTGTTTTATTTTTATTTTGGCCCAACATAACCTCTACACTTCTTAATAATGAATGTAATTTTTTTCTATCGTGTGATACAAACATTGAAACCAACTTAAAATAATCGCAGCGGCAAGATTGTTTAGATCAGAGGCTCAGTAATGAAGAGCGAAAACCGTGAATTAATCCAATGGGCGGTAAGACCGGCCTAATGGAGTTCTGTTGTGATCGGGACAGGCTGTTGTGGACTCTCAATACTCATTAGATATTAGTTAGGGGTTGCCATTGTGGTAGTCTAGTAGGAACAATGTTTCAAGAGTACCATCTTCGATCAAATATACACTAGATTATAAGTAACTTTAAAATAAAATAAATTCTAGTGTGGTCTTAAATATATAAAATAATATAATATAAAATAAATTTTAGAATGGTCCAAAAACATAATAAATCATAATTTAAAGTAATAAGGTTTATTGTTACCAGAAATTGATTATAATTTAAGACTTTTTGATACATCTCGTATAAGCAAACTCGGACACTTTTGGCGTGTGATTTTGTTTCGAACCCTGTATCTAGCATATATTTGATAGAGAGGGTACCATGAACTAAGAGAAATGTGAATAAACATTAGCCTAATCAGATTTTTTTTTAAAACTAAATGCCTACATAGCGTAAATCCCGAGACAAGTTTTTATTAAGTAATAAATTGTGCAATGACGTTCTAATTTGATAAGTTTAAATCTGGCTATAAAGACCAACTAATCTTTTGCCGCTAATTGACCATGCTTTATACGTTACCATTTTCGTCCAGATGTCTCCCATGTTGATACGTATTAACTACAGCACATTCATTCTTCATCTTTCAATATTAATGCTTTGAATAGTGAACTACTAGTTTGCAAAGTTTGATGACGTTCTTGAGATAAATTAATCTTAATTAAAATTAATATTGAATTATGTCGTTTCCCTAGTCACGTGTTTGAATTTGGAACGCATGAATGGTTATAATTAATTCAAATTTTTGTTCGGGGTTTACTGTGCAGCATTGAATATTTGGGAATGCTACTGGGAATACGTTATTGACATTCATTAAGTCTGGATCTATATATATCAAACAGGTTGCTGAGGCAAGGCTTCGAAGTCGAGTAAAAACTGGCTTAATGTTGTGACAGGTGATTTGAGGGCCAATTAATTTATAAATATCCAACATTCACATACAGTCACAAACTTTAATTATCTTACAATCGATGATAATAAAGATCAGACGAAATGTTTAAGATAAAATAGAAAGCAAATCCTGACACTGCATTTGCTAGGTAAGAAATTTACTCTAGCTAGGAAGCAGGCATAAGATTGGTAATACAAAATTCCAAATAAATTATATAGCAGTAATAAATGTAAAAATAAAATTTAATTTATACTACCTACAAAAGTATTAATTTTATTTCGTATAAATATAAGTCTAATATCTACAAGTTTTTATAATAGCATCATTACGTGTAAACGTGTACAATACTACCAAAACAAATATTTTATTTAATAAACATAAAGGTCAATTGATTCCAAACCCCGGGGCATCTCATTAAACCGTGGCTTTGTTACACACTGATTTATGTCATATCATTTGCAGCAAGCAGTGCTGGTGCGCCGCATTAATATGCAAGAGGCGATTTGAATAAAGAAAAACTTATCTTCGTCCTACGCGTATAAAATTATTGAGGTGTTGTAGCTGTATGAAGAGGAACTTACATTTAAATATAATTGACAAACGCTTATCGATAGAGAACAGCATGTCTGTTGCTTAGAAAACATCTTTGAAATCTAACTCTAAGTTTACAGGTGGTAGATCTCTCATATGTATGTAAGAAGCCGTGTGGATACCACCGCAATGTCTATTTCTCCCGCCAAACAAAAGTCTAAATGTACATCATGAGACGTAAAATCTTTTGTCTCAGGATGGCGATAGACTCAACAGTTACATACGTAGTCCTGAGCCGTGTCGTGGGTATCAGAAACTAAGCGAGACTTCGGTCTCACTAACACCCAGTCCCGGAATAAATACATGTGGTTCACACAAACGTTCGTGTGTGGTGAAGATCGAACCCACGGCCTCCCATTTAATACTTAACGTCTAACCAACTGCGCCATGTAGGCTTTCATATCTTTCAATCATATATTTCTTTAAATCATTATTTATGCTTATGTACATTATACAAATAATATTATTTTCAAATTTCATGCCATTCAACCCACTATTTAAAAGTTTGCATGGTCTGCCAGTTTCATTACATTTATTAACACCTTACCTGAAACTAGTATAATAAAGATGCCACGCCGTCTACAGGGTGTGTCCACATTTTAGTGAACGATTAAAAATGTTTACACAGCTAATGAAAGCGCGATGACACGACGCACCGTTATTAAAATTGCTGGCAAAACCACAGGAGTGGCTGTTCCATTGAAAGATTTTTGTTAATGAACTATCGTAATTATTTATTTATTTATTTATTTATTAATACTTTATTGTACACCACACAACTTAAAAAACATTTTAAAACAAAGCGCTAATATATGTGTAACAAGCGGCGGTCTTATCGCTATCAGCGATTTCTTCCAGACAACCTTAAGATGGACTGGAATGAATGGAAGCACGTAAGAAATGGGTGGTCACGGTATAGGGAAAAAGAGTACAAAGAAACAAAACAGAAATTAAAGGTGAAAAAAAAAAAACTTTTTTAATAAACATAAATAAACTACTTATAATATCAATATAATAATATACTACATAAACTATAATAAATATGATACATAAAATATTAATATAGGAGTTTTTTTTAATCAAGGTGATAAGTAATGTAATCTAAGATGCTTTTTAAATGTGGCTAAAGATTTGGCTTTTCTTATAGTTAGTGGCAGATCGTTCCACAACCGAGCAGCATGAACCGTAAACGAATTACTAAGAAAAGAACTACTATGCTCGGGAATTGCCAGTGTCAAATTTTCTGAGGACCTAAGTGATCGTTCATGTGTGGTGCTAAGAAATTTAAAACGCTCTTTAAGATAGTGGGGAGTTGAGGGGTGGAAAAGAATGGTATACAAGAGAAAAAGAATACGAGTATTTCGGCGAAGACGCATTGATAGCCACTTGAGTTTTTTACGAAATTCAGACACATGGTCATATTTGCGAAGTCCAAATATGAACCGGATACAAAAGTTTTGAAGTCGCTCAAGCTTGTCATACTGGGCTTCGGTGAGATCGAGGTAGCTAGCATCAGCATAATCAAGGAGAGGAAATAGAAGAGACTGGACGAGCGCAACTTTCGTGGGAATTGGGAGAAAATTACGTAGTCTTCTCAAGGACCCCGCAGCAGCAAACAATTTGCGGCTGAGGTCTCGTAGTTGGGGACCCCAGGAGAAGGTTTTATCCAGAATTATACCCAAGTTTTTGACATTATCGCTGTAAGGGATAATGCAGTCATCAAAAACTACACGAGGTAACAGGCTGGCATCAATCCTGGAAACCATCCTGGAGCTGCCGACAATAATGACTTGAGTTTTAGTCGGATTAACTTTCAGACCATGCATCTTGCTCCAATCGTTAATACGCGCAAGATCTTTGTTAATTGAAACTATGGCCTCTGTCACCCGGTCAACTGGTGCGTGGTAATAAATTTGCAAATCATCTGCGTACAGATGGTAGGAAGAAATCAGGTCAGTTGAGATAGAGTTAATAAATAACGCGAAAAGTAAGGGAGATAAAACGCCGCCCTGAGGAACGCCAGCAGAATTATCGCACCACGAAGAAACTGCTTCTTCAATACGTATACGCTGCCGACGACCCGTCAGGTAACCACGAAACCAGTCAATTACCATTGGAGATATGTTAATAGAGCGAAGTGTACTAAGCAAGACATCATAGTCAACCGTATTGAAGGCATCACTGAAATCTAACAGAGCTAGAACTGTCAGCTTGCCGTTCTCCATAGCAGCCCTGATGTCGTCCGTGATATGAACCAATGCAGTTGTAGTGCTATGTCCGGGACGAAATCCAGACTGGAAAGGATTGAGGAGTTTATTCTTGGATAGAAAGGAGCAAAGCTGGTAATGAACAAGATTTTCGAGGACCTTGGAGAGAAAAGGAAGGATGGAGATAGGGCGATAGTCATTAAATGATGTAGGACTAGAACGTTTAGGGAGAGGTATGACTTCGGCATCCTTCCAAAGGGATGGGAAGACGGAATTGTAAACGGAAAAATTAAAAATGTGACAGAGTATAGGAAGAATTTCGTCCAGGATTGGTAATATCATAGCACGACTGATGCAGTCGTTTCCAACTGCATTGGAGGAAATCGACAATATGCTCTTCTTAACATCACAACAGAAGAATTGACTTATGACAAATTGAGAATAGTCAGGGGTTGGAGTAGAGGAAAGATCTTTTAAAGTTTTTTCTTTAGTGGCCCTATCAAAATTGGGCGAAGCTGTAAAATGTGAATTAATTAAATCAATATTTAAATTATTGGCACTAGAATTGGTACGCGACTTTCCAACTCCCATTGACCGAAGAAATTTCCAAACTTTTGCTGGATCACCATTATCTACAGATTTATGGATATGACGGCGTTGAGCATTCCTACACATCTTGTTGCACAAATTACGGATAGCTACGTATTTCTCCCAGTTACGGGTAACAGGTCGACGTTTGAATTTTGCTTTCGCCGCAGCTTTCCTTGCCATAATATCTTTCATGTCATCAGTGAGCCAGGGTGACGGAAGATGCTTCAACTTAACGGCACGGAGCGGAGCGTGAATGTCATATAGGTTAACGATACTGGAGGTAAAGTACTCAACCTTAAAATCCATTGAATCCGATGTAAGTAGAGGAACCCAGTCAATATTGCCGGCATCTTTAAGCAGTTGTTCGGAATTAATTCCACGAAAGCAACGTAGCATCCGAACCTTACATCTCTCTTTAGGAAGGCGAATCCTATAAGACAGATAGATAAGATCGTGATAGGAGAAGGCATCGGCGGAGCACTGTCCATGATTTTCGACGAGATGAGGGGAAGAGACAAAGATTAAATCAAGCAAGGATGGTACAGAATTAGGAAAATGATGAGTGGCACTTAGAGGTAGGACAGATAAATTGCTAGAATTTAAAACAGAACTTAAGGAAGAAGAACGGTGATTTTTCTTAAGAAGACATGTATTGAAATCTCCCATGATTATAGTGTGACTGTACGATGGAGTAAGGTTAATAAGGATAGTTTCTAAAGAAGAGAAGTAATCAATACGAAGAGAAGGACAATAGTATACACCGAGAAGTACTTTAGAATGTTGGAGTTCAACTTCCAGGAACAAATGCTCGCCGCCGTTTGCAGGCGGCGGCTGGGATGACGTATGTATAATGGAAAAGGGAATGCCGATACGTAAATATATAGCAACCCCACCGCCGCCGCCAACAGCGCGATCGTTCCTGATAAGTTGAAAACCGGGGAGAGAGTAGGAGATAGATGGAAGACATGGCTTAAGCCAAGATTCGGAAACAAGAATAGCGTGGAGATTCGTACAGTCGAAGCTAGCTAGCATATCGGGGAAGTGGGCCGGAATACTCTGAGCGTTAATATGCACAACATTAAAATTCCTAGGAACCACAGAGAAGATGGACGTAAGTGAATCAATAAGCGCTGGAGTACTTGTAAAACTGCTGCTGTCACTACATGCTGAGAAAAACTCATCGGAATCACTACTACTATCACACATTAATATAAAAATATAAAATGATCATATACAAATGTTTAAATATGTCATAAAAATAATATCGATAATACTAACAAGTTACTACAATCAGTACCATCTGCCGGTTGTGTCGAGAAACACTTATTATACAAGGTAACAAAATATAAAGAAAAAAAATTTGCAATATAAATCGTTCAACAAGAAATAATCAAATAAATTCAACTATACAAAACAATGACAATAAATTATAAGGAACAAACTAAAAATAATACTGCTGGGTAACAAATGCAATAAGATAAGAAGTTAAAAAAAATTAATGTAAAAAATGAAATAAAAAAAAATATACGTATTAATACAAAACAAAATTAAAACTTGTAATGATAACATTGTAAATCAATAAGTCTTGGAACGTAGCTTATACCAACATAAAAAAAAACGGCACAAAGTAGGTAGACAAAATAAAATTAATAAAGTTACCCAACCAGTACCTAATCAAGTACACAAACAATAAAACGCTGTTATTTCTTATTGTTGACTGTGCGCTTCGATTTCGCGGCCCTGGTCCTAGCTGCACAAGGTTTCACGCCCTCCATGGCCTCAATGCGGTTCAAATCTTGCAGTGAGGCAACTCGTAACCGCGCACCATCAGGACCAGCAACATACACGCACCCCTCCTGGGTCCAGCATTTCGCGACGCCGAATCTCTCCCGGGCAGACATGAAAACGTCGTGGCGCACCTTCGTTAAGAATTCCGACATGGTAATGCCGGAACCCTTCAACTTTGTTTTGGCGTACCAAAGCTTGTCACGAACCAACGCGTCATGGAGCTTGAACAGGATCGGCCGAGGCTTTTGAGTTTCAGTGGGACGTCCCATTCTGTGGCACCTCTTAATGCATTGCGATGAGAAGTCGGACAGTTTGAGGTGGTCTTTTATGACACTGGTAACCAGCATTGCAGTGTCCTCCTTGTTTACCTCCTTCACACCATGCAGAAGTAATATTTTACGGCGACCTCTCATCTCAATGTTGTCCACATTTCGCGCAAGAATCTGCACCTGCTGCTGAAGATTGCCGAGTGCCTCTGTGATGAAAGATCGGAACGAGGCAAAGTCGGCTGCCAAGGTGGACGTAGTAGATGAAGGATTTGGTGTTTTGTGCAGCTCAGCGTCAAATTCTGCCATTCGCTTTTGGAACATCTCCATCATATCGGCAAGTGTATCCTTGATGGAATCCATAGGGTTGTGCAGTGTTCAGGCGCAGTGAAAAAATTCGCAGTGATAGTGAAATAAGTGAAAGAAATTTGTAGACGGAGATAACACTATACCGGCAAGTACTTATTGTTAGCACATTAGATAATACATTAAATTTATATTGGAAAAGAAACTGAAATTTTAATTGCAAAATAAATACGGAGCACTAAAAAACGGTTACAACCTGATGACTACCCTCACGTTCTCTCTGATTATACGTATTACAATGTTTTTTTTTATTAATTACTTCCCCATGAGCGAATTTACGCGTAAACTTGCGTTAAGGCAAATATTTTTAATACTGCAGGTTGATTTATTAACACATTTTAATTATGTGTAAGTTTAAGTAAAATTATTCAGTGATTACGAATATGGTAGATTATATTATTGCTACCTGTGTAGGTCCCACCCTAATGTTTATTACTGCAACCAAACAGCAGTGTAAATGCGCTTTTGTGTCAGTTTTAAAGAAATTGTAGCCAGATTAACTACTGGACATATTGAGACTTTCCATTCTATTTCACATGATGGCGAGCGCAGTGGAACGCCAAGCATTGATGTGTAATTTATGGTGTTGTTTGGGTTTGCTATTGTCCATAAGCGGTCGTATCGCTTTCCATCAGGCGAATGACACATTTATATCGCCTTTTATTGCATTAAAAATATATGTTTAACCTGAGGGGTAGACCATGGTGAAAGTGAACCGAATTCGTCATAACCTGATGCCTTTGCCCTGCATTGGGACAATATAGGCAACGAAACAAAGCCAATGCTGATATACTGGATAAATTATTGTTTCAGCTAAAAAGAATGCTTGAGTTAAGATTATAGTACCCATACTTGTGGATATAAAGATTTTACCTAGATATTCTTGAAGGGCAGAATCCTCAGGTAGGTAACTTTGCTTACAAGGTCTCTTATTTTTATTGAAGAAAGTTATAAGTTCTTTTTAGACATAATATACCTTTAAAATGAGTCTATGTGATTCCCCTTCAATCTAAATCAGACATAAGCGTGACGAAATCCCGTCTTATAAATAAATAAATTCAAATAAACCACAAAATAGAGACAATATAAAATCCGAGGCAATACTTTCGCAAAATTAACCCTAATTATGAAGGCGGCGTCTGTTTGTGTTTTGTATTTTTATTATCACTGGAGAAACAACAGAATACAAAGAGACGTGACTTTTCTTAATCAGGCCATTATCATTCGCCGGCTTTCTGTTTTCGTCCCCTCGTTGTGTTGCCCGAGACGAAGACTGAGTTAGAATGCCTGTTTCCGCATCGACTGCGCTTATTAATTTGTTGTAAGTTTTAGAAAAAATAAATGTTTATTCTCTTGATATCAATACAGAGACGGGGTGAAAACCCGTAAAGTATTCCGATAGAAGTGGAGCGCGCGCTCCAGTAAATCTCTAATGGAGCGTTTCTAAAATTAGACATCGCTCGCTAGGATATTTAAATTTTTTACTTGTATTATGACAAAAAGATTCCTCCAAATGTACTGGAGGTCTTTCCTTACTTTTTAAATCAATGGTTCATTCTGTATTTGTATCTGTACATCCAAATATATATATATATAATATATACTATATACCCAACCACTAAACTCTATGAAGAACAAAAATTGTTAAGTGTACGTAAGCTCTTCATACTGGCCACCACATTAATTGTACATAAGAAAGTCTTGCTCTCCGCTGACTACTCTGACTTGGTCAAACAGAGAGTTTTTAAGGTTCCATTGCCCTATGTTAAAACCACTTTTTCCAAACGCTTTAACCCGTTTATATCCGCATATGTATACAATAACCTCATAAAGTTATGTGACTTTAAACATCTTCCCATGCGAGAGACTAAAAATAAGTTGCAAAGCCTGCTTTTAAGTTTAACATATGATGATGGAGAAAATATCATTAGTAAATTGTCTTGATCTTATTAATCCTTGAAAAGAATAATTTCGTTAAATTGTAACAATCCATGCATATGAAAGTATATTAGTTGAGAGTAAATTCAAATTTAACATTTATTTATTTTTGTTTGTCATTAGTATTTTATTTACGTTATTATTTTTATTTGTCAATGTGTTGATCTCTTTGATTTATAACGCTTGTTATTGTTATGATTGTTTAATTTTTATATTTTATTAAATGTCTAATCTACGTGCTGTGCAACATGATGCTGGTGTTTGTATGTTTGGTGCCCCCGATCCAGGCATGCCTAGTGGGGGACCATGGTTAAAATGTTTAAATGTTAAATTGTAAACCTATTCTAAGATTGTAAAAAAGTAGTAATTGTAATTGTAATAAAGGAAATAAATAAATAAAATGAAAATAAAAATACATTTCATTGCAGGGAATAGACCTCCTGTATAAAAGAGAGTAAGATTAAGAGGGTATATTAATTAATGAGTAATAATATCTCAATATAAGTATAAAATCAATATAAGCATGTTGGGTGTTATTTTATTTTATTTATCTTCCGAAATATAATTTATTTTGTATGTTTGAAGTGTTTATAACAGGAAAATAAGCAATAATAAATAATAACTCTGTTTTCTTATTCGATGGTAGATTAATTGAAATTTCTTGGAAAAGCAGAAACATAAAATATTTGTATTCAGCCCCTGAATCCAATATTCTCTCATTTTAGAACGGATTGCTTAGCATGTTTTTCATAATTCATTTTTTTTACATTATGTATCCATCACAAAATAAGGAGCACCTGTGTATATTCCTAAATGAACGTACATATACACTAAATATAAGTTGTCCAAAAAATAAGAATAAATCGGCTCATATATATTTTACAAAATTGCTTTTAGTTAATCAGCTCCTTCAAGTCCCTTATCACTCCCTTTAAATTTCTTTTCTAACTCCAATATATATAGCCGTCGATATAGAGTGGCAGATACAGCAATCTACAGGCCAAAGCGACGTAATGAAGATAGCGAATACGTTAATCAAGATGTTCATAAATTGTCTTTACGGGTTAGAGCTTACGGGCGGACACTTACTCGGTTGCTCAGCTCTGAATAATAGTAATTAGCTGGTTTGAAGGATCAACTGTCTGGCTTAAATATAAAATTATAATATACTATTCTATTTGGATGTTTTTTTATTGGAACTGCGGCGTAACTGTTGTTTTTTTGTGAGCGACGCGTGGCATGGCGTACATACTTATTCGGGTTTCTAAACAATATTTTCGATCCGTATGGATGGAATGATTTACTTTATTTGTTAACTGAAACAATACTGAAATTAAAAAAAATATATATAGAAGTATTTTTCAAAAATCTGGTAAGGCCCAATTTATCGTGATTATTCTGCTTGCAACAAAAATTAAAAGGAACCAAAATCAGACGGCCTAATTTCCATGTTTTTAAGGTTTTAAAATGTATCCATGCGGTAGCTCATAATTTTATTAAAATTAAACGATTATTGGTACATAAATTCGAAATCTTGAGCGTAGTGTTGTATGCAAGTTATCTTCATGAACTGAAAACTTCATTACTTGGAAGAAGACCGCATACATTTCCGAAGCAGTTGGAAGCGTTCTGACGTCTGGAAAGTTCTGTTTGCCCTTACATATCAATACCATGCTTAGCAGACGAACTATCGGAATTAACTGCACGTTTATGATTTAAGCTGTATGAAATATTATAATTAGGGGTGAATTGGTGCTCTAGAATTTCAGTCTTATCAGGAAATTATTTTTGTAAGTTTTGCGTACGTATAACTATGAATTCTAGAGGATGTTTGCTATAACCGTTTTTTCTTAGAATGCTGGGACGAATATACCCTTTTCTTGATGGCAAGCATTACGACCGCACATGGGCAGTAGCAAAACCAAGCAACACTGTGAATCTCAATGCTTGGCATTCCACTGCGCTCGCCATCCTGAGATATAATATGTTAAGTGTCAATATGTCCAATAGTTATTGTGGCTACAATTTCCTTCAAACCAGAAAACAACAGTGCATTTGTACTGTTGTTTGGCGGGAGAAATAGACAAAGCGGAGGAACTTACCCAGGCAGCTTATCACTTACCTACCGTCAGTACTAACATATATAACAATATATGAACATTGCTTATGGTTGTAAATGTAATTCCGATAGAGTATCGATTATGTATAATTATGTCCGTTTAGGTACTTGAAATTGGATACCCAGGCTGTTCACGAAAAGTGTCACACGTGCTTGCAGCACTATGACCGGCATTTGCCTGTAATAGATAGATTGCGTATATTCCATTGATTAACAGCCATTCTCTATATCTTATCCATATTTACCAAACGGTTAAAATAGCTGCCATGACTATACCAGTACAATTCTATGTTTCATTAAACAAAAATAGACATATATATTTATCTAATGAGTGTCTATTAATATATGCACCACATATACCTCTATCTTTGTTAACTGAAACATAACTTGCTTCGAAATATCAAATGAAATCTTTTGTTAATTATAGATAGATTATAGAGAACGGCTGTAATTATACGCCCTCGACCGCCCTTTCTTTCAATTATTTAAATATCTATCCCATGGTAGTATGTTCAGTAATTACCCTGGCTAAAATGTCCTTCAAACCGGAACCCAAAAGTGCATTTACACTGCTATTTATCAGGGCAATGAGACAATTCTGTGATACCTACCCAGTCGGCCTCTTACATATGATGACTGGTGGTAGATCTATTCACCAGTAAAGCACAATAAACTTGGACAGATTTTTCCACCAGTAAACTTGGACAGATTTTTAAATTCTTACTTCAGTATCATAATTCTAATTTAAAAAGCCTTTAGTTTAAATTGCCAAAATCAAATTAATTAATCGTTAACTCCCAATCTTAATTACATGTAAACAAAGCCTTTCGATGGAAACGATATTAGTCTGTTTTCATAATTTTATAATGATTGAATTCACAATCTAGTAAATAATATTTTGAAGAGAGGAATTAATAACGAAAAATACTGTTACATTATTTTTGGCTGCGATTAGGAAGTTCGATCTTGACTTTTCCAAAATTTCCTTTTTAGTATTGAAATATTGATTGTATAGAAATATAAATTGTTTCTAAGTGAGTCCACATAATTTACATCATATCCAAATGATTGACAGAGTGTATACAAGTAAGTCCATGCTATAGTTATTACTATAGATAGCGCGCGAGTTGAATGCAGAGCTTAGGAATGCGGTAGTGCTGTGACATAATTATACACAATAAGTATGTCGATAAATTTTAATATTGTTTTAACTTTAATTTCACACTAGATTAACATAATTTAAAAAACTAGGTAATAATGATCACACATTTGTAATAAGTGATAATTTTATACATCAAAATAAAATAAAACATATTATAAAACAAATAATTATTGGCAAATTCAGAAATTGCAAAAAAGCATTGTTTAAAGAAAATACCAAACTGTTGTTTTGCCTTTCTTCCTCACACATATCTAGGATCTTTTTTGCCATTTCTCGTGCTTGGCGATGAACGAAAACTCGTTTTTTTTTGTCACAGTACTTGATGGAATCGGATAAGTCATTATGAATGATTAAAAACAATAAAACTAATAACACGGATTGCAAATTGATTAATAACGCGATAACAGGGTAAGCGTACAATTAGCTAGGACAGCACATCACTAAATTGCAGGCGTGCGAGGTGAGGCGTGCGGACGGCGGGGGGAAACGCTCCCGCTCCGCACCTCAGGCCCCGACTGCATTCAACTCGCGCGCTATCTATACGTTAAAAATAATACGATAAGATTACACACAATCATAACTATATAGGAATCTATGACACAACTTGGAACAAGTAAAAACATATTTCGTCAAGCTTTCCGATATGGGTTCGAATGTACGAAGTTACATACTGCCGGTGTTATATCGACTGAAACGAACCAATGGTGCCTCGAACTAATCTATGATTTATAATACATTGCGAAGTTTGCTCCGGTTTTTTATTATTGCTTTATGCTAAAAGCCGAAGTTTATACTGAGTTTTGGCATCAACACAGATTGTGGTAATATCTAAAAAAAAAATATCTGACTAAATTGATTGTAAGATGTGATATAATGAGCTGCTGAAATTCTTATAGTTTGTTAACAGTATTTTTTTCTCTGTGGCTTTAGTAACTACTGGATCACATAATAGTTCATTTATATCATTGATGTTTATTATTGTATGTATGTTAATAGTTTTAAATGGTGCAGACAAATTTGATTTTCAGGGTACTAACCAAATGGAAGGTGATACCAAAGGTTGCTAAAAAAACATTTCGATCAATCGAATCTGAGATTAAAATGAAAATAATAAACAACTAGATGTACCTAAGATAAGGTTTATCGCAATACATCTAGAAGAAAATAAAATAAAACTACTAAGTACAACCTAACCGATAATTCCTAAGAAAGATATCAATGCGTTTTCCTCTAGTGACAGGCACTTAGCGGCTGAAATTTATAATGGTAGTTCCCATTACCCGGAGTGCTCCGGAGCTGATGCATGACGCACTTCTGAGGTGGCTTTAAATGTTAAATCATGTGCCGGCTTTAGAGAAAGTCGCTGGAGTGACAAGTTAAGTTCTGAGCTGAAAATTTTGTGTGGAGACACATGTGTCGCTATTAACGCGAATGCTTCTTGTGGTTAAGGTATATGAACAATTTTAGAGAACATTTTTGCATAATCTATAATGTAGGATTGACTATGTCGGGAAATGTGGTAATCATTCAGTTTCTGTTAGAATAGTTTGATCGTTTAGATATTACAGAAAGCTGTTTTCGCCCCACGGCTTTCGTTGGTAAGATTCCACGATGTCCAATAAATCTTAAAAGTTTCTTTCTAGTCTCCCCTTTGTTCCTATGTTAAAAAAGTCACACAATTGATCTCAAATTTTAAATCAAATTAATCGTTACACATAGTGCTATTCATTTACTACTATCTAATCTGCTTGCTCCTTTTCCCATCTACACGACAAACAGATAAAAGACTCAATAAAATTTACACAAGTCGCCGTGAATTTGTAACATTTGGTAGGGCGTGTATTCACTCACGCGTAGTATATCGCGTCTTGTCGGCAGCTCCATGTGGAATGGGGTTTTATCGGCTCGTACCGCCTCGAATCGAAATATGACGGCTTGTCAACCGACGGCCGATCGGACTGGTTAACTTGATTTAAATGATATTTTGCTTCGACGATTTTGCTGCAACTTGATTTTATTTTCATATAGTTTATATTATTAAAGTGGTGGCCTGTTGGTAAACGGACTAGACGCGGCTGCCCACATGTTCACGGTGGTCGCGGGTTCGAATCCCAGGGCACACCTCTGACTTTTCGGAGTCATGTGTGTATTGATAATCAATCACCACGCACTAAAACGGTGAAGGAAAACATCGTGAGGAAACCTACATACCATAGCGATTTATAAGAATTTCTATGGTATGTAAGTCCGCCAACCCGCACTAGGCCAGCGTGGTGGACTATATGGCCTAACCACTCTCAATCGTATTCTCGATTGTAGAGGAGGCCCGTGCCCTGCAGTGGGACGTATATGGACTGATACAGATTATATTATTAGCTGATAGGTAAATAGATTAGGAAAATATAGACATGTTACAGGTTAAAAAAAATAAGAGCAGAAGATAAAAATTTATTATTAAAGAAGACAGACCTACCAGTCATATACTTACTCCTGACCTCGCACTAAAATTGATGGGTATCAGAAACTATAAGATACTTTTCAGTCTCACAAATACCCAGACCAGAAACAAATACTTCTGATTCACACAAATATTTGCTTTGGTTTGAGGATTGAACCCGCGGTCTCTCGTTTCACAGCCGGAGTCTAACCAACTGAAAATACCCAGATTACCGTCAATGGACATCTATAATATTAAAGGAAAAGCCAAGAAGTTCAACGAAAACATCTTAACAACTGTAACGACGCTCAATAAGATATCAGATTACATACATACATAAACTCACGCTTTTTCCCAGAAGAAGTAGGGGCAACCAGGACACCCACGTTTTGCCGTGTATTTTCCGTCCCACGATGTGAGCGAGCTTATTGCCACATCGGGCACAAATTCCTAACTCCGGCTGATAATGAATAAAAAACCCCATATGACTGCCTGACCACAGCTTTACAATCATACAATAGCCAGCGAGTCAATCGATTCATATAAACACAGTCATGTTTGTGATAAAGGTTACTAAAATACATTTTACTGACAGGTCTCTCACATGTGAAAGGGCACCTGGGCAGGTACCACTGCAACGTCTATTTCTCTCTTTTAATCGTCTATTTCGTTTGGCGGGCAAACAGCATTTTATCAAATGTATTACAAACAGCAGTGTTTTTTTTTCGGATTGAAGGAAATTGTAGCCAGAGGCCAGAGCAACTACTGGACATATTGAGATAACATCTTTTGTCTCAGGATGGCGAGCGCAGTGGAATACCAAGCACTGCTTTGTAATTCTAGGTGTTGATTCGTTTTGTCTCGGCATTCATTGCAATAAGAAATATATTTTTTGATTGAAAAACCAAAGTAGCAGTATCCCTTAATTCAACTCTCCAAAACTACTTTATCACAGTCAGTTTAGTAATTACTATTATCGTAACAACATCGAGTCAGCAAATACAAAATGCATATGTCGGGGTGTTCTTATGTAGAGCCCATGTTAAATAATTGTAAATCGGCCCTTAGGAATCTACAGGTAATTGTAGAAGTAATTTTATTAAAGGAAACCCGATTGTGGTTCTATTTCACTACCCACAGTCAGAGTAAAAGTGGGAGCATGACAGTTTGCAATATAAAGCGCGTCCGGACCGTAGACAAGAGATTCGAGATCCAGCAGTCGGCAGTGAAACAGTGACAAACGCGTGTTTACTAAAGTGTGTGTGTGTAAAGTAACAAGCTATCGCAGATATTCGGATAAATCGTTAATCCGTTAATTATAACGTGTGGTGATAATTATAGTTAAATAATTAACACAATGGATTTTATTACCGATCATCCTACATCAGAAGTGGGATCGTCCTACGAGCTGCAACCGCTTGGTTATCGACATCAGCTGGCGCAGATTCTAACGTGAGTACCAGAACTAATAACTTGAGATAAATTATGATGACTGGTCACTGTTATGTGTAGCTGTCGTGTGTGACTCACGTGTGTGATTGTCATATTTGGCCCACGTATGTGGCTGTCATGTGTGGTTCACGTATGTGACTGTCATGTATGACTCACGTGTGTAGCTGTCGTGTGTCTTTCATGTGTGACTGTCATTTGTGGCATAACTATCAAAATTTAGATAAAATTACTTCGTATAGAGAAACTATCACATACAAATGTCTCGTTCAATTTTGGTAAAAGTTGAAACTAAATCGCTGCAGCGTAGAACAAATAATTAGTCAAACAGTATAACCATGCAGCGCTAGATCGCTTTCAGGATGTAGTTTTCTCGCGAACAAAAGGTCGAAAGCGCCGCGAATTTCATGGCGCTTATGCGTTTTTGAAAGATTGGTGTGCGGTACATGCACTGCACCTAGGTGGGACACATTTCTCACAAATAATGTCTTATATAGTGTAAAATTGATATCGATGACAATCAAATTGTAACTACCTACATGTAGGAGTTATACGAAAAAATTATACCTACTACTAGAATCAATCAAGAAAGATTGATGCACATCTGTTCAGCTGTGCCCTTGGTATTGAAATAGCCCATGTGCTGCGGTGACTGCTTACCATCAGGTGACACACCAACTCATCTGCCTGCCTAGGCCATTAATTGTTATCAGGAGCAGTGACATGGAGCTGTGACTGTGAGCCTTGGAAGTTCCAAGACATCTGCATCTTCACAGGAGTGTTTCAAATTGGTGAGATCTTTCCATTTTTGTTTGAATTTGGTTTGCCATTTTACTTTCGTTAACTCTTAAAGCAATTTAAGAAAATATGACGAAGTGCGCAACAATATAGATTACACCACGCACTAAAACGGTGAGGGAGGGCATCGTGAGGAAACCTGCATACTATAGCGATTTATAAGAATTCCTATGGTATGTGGGTCCGCCAACCCGCACTGGGCCAGCGTGGTGGACTGTATGGCCTAACCACTCTCAACCGTGTTCTCGATTGTGGAGTAGGCCCGTGCCCTGCAGTGGGACGTGTATGGGCTGATACAGATACTGATAGGTTACTTAAAGAAAACACAACCTTAAAGCAGAGGTACACAGATACCAATCTCAAAAAGGGATATTGCATTGTTCCAGACAAACTTCGTGGACTCTATGATGAAAAGAAATACAGACGGCAGGTGCAGAGCACGCCCCGCCGCGCCGCCGGTCCGAACTGTTGTATCGGCGCAGCAAAATCAAATCTTAATACATAAGACCTACTTAGTAGTTGGACCAAAAACAAGCCCACTGAGTTTGATTCGCTGGATCAACTCACAGCTGGGTCGTGTCGCGTTATTTCCAGTGGTAAAGTAAGCCCGCTGAGTTTGTTTCGCCGGGTCTTCTCAGGACAGGGCCGCGTTGGATCCGGTGGTAATTTTAAAACGTTTTTACCTACGTGACGTTTCGTATATCCTCATGGTCCAAACAACGACAGGGTGCCCGTGCACTCCTATTACTCCCGAAGCATAGAATCAAGCTAGGCTCGATGAGAATAATACACTCAAGCATTTAAGTTATAATTGATTCCAAGAGTTCATTAAATGGCAATAGCATTTCGTAAGAAAGATTCGTAAGGTTAACATTTTCATAGACACAGTTCACATGAAGTAATTTAATAATTAATAATTACTATAATTATTGAGGAGTTTCTTTGAGACCTGTGAAAAAAAAAAAGAAGAAGAGAAAATACAGTCTGATCTGCCCAGTTATGAAAAGAAAAAGGAAATTTGTGTAAGCTAAAGGGGAATTATCCCGGTCTAGCACAGTTCGGTCCAGTTTTAAAACTGAAGGAACAATCTGCGCACTTGAATGGTTGTCTGAAGGGAATGCTTTCCGGACCAGACTGTATAATAATTATTACCATTTTGCGAATTGTTATATTATGTGAACTGAGTCAGGATGAACGAACGAATGATTTCCTTGTCTTCAGATGATGCATAAACACGCACACGAGGACGTGTGCACGTCAGTATGGCCGTGTCGGGGTGTTCTTATGTAGAGCCCATGTTAAATAATTGTAAATCGGCCCTTAGGAATCTACAGGTAATTGTAGAAGTAATTTTATTAAAGGAAACCCGATTGTGGTTCTATTTCACTACCCACAGTCAGAGTAAAAGTGGGAGCATGACAGTTTGCAATATAAAGCGCGTCCGGACCGTAGACAAGAGATTCGAGATCCAGCAGTCGGCAGTGAAACAGTGACAAACGCGTGTTTACTAAAGTGTGTGTGTGTAAAGTAACAAGCTATCGCAGATATTCGGATAAATCGTTAATCCGTTAATTATAACGTGTGGTGATAATTATAGTTAAATAATTAACACAATGGATTTTATTACCGATCATCCTACACATACACTATTTGCCACGATCCAATACAAATACATGTTTTAGTAAACAAAAGCCAACATTTGACCAGCAAGTTGCATCCGGTGTTAACTAAAACAATGATTAAAGTTTAAATTTAGCCAAACAGCGCTGGTTCGATGCAAACAGATGGTCGGACGCCGATAAACCAGTGTGTAAGTATCTGATATCGCTTAGCGTTCTCAAACGTGTAGCTAGATTAAACATGAACCAGGTATTCGACGTGGATGTTGATTAATATTTGCTAGTCATTATTGTACGGTTAGTGTTGAATTTTAATAATTGTTATTCTAACATTGTAATTTCAAATGTAACTAGATCGAGGTTGTTTTCAGCTGTTATAATATTTAGGGCAGACCTATTTACTTTTTAGAGTATATCTGGGATACATTTGAAGTGTAATTCTACGAAATTGTTTCCAAAAGTAGTTTTAATTTATAAGATCAATCTTCATTCAAAAGAAAGGGAGGCAATAACTTTTTTTAAATTGAATGTAGTGAAAAAATCAATTTATCTATTTTGTCAGTACTGAGTCCAACTAGGATTTTTAGACGGCCAACAAAGAAAGTTTTTGGGGTAAGTCAATAAAAATGATTCCAAGACAGTTAAAGTACTGCAAATCCCATTTGCTAATATGTGGTGGTGATTTAGCTAAATTACAAAAAGCTTGCATCGACATTGCTGAACAATTCTTGTCTTTAACCAGTTCTAACAGGTATAGACGTAAAAATTTGTAGATACTCTATAATAAAATCTGATCAACAATCGAAACAAGCCATAGTCTAATATAGCCAGACCCGGACCCGTCAGGGATAACGCCAGGTAGAAGAAGAAGAAGAATAAAGTCTGATAATATGCTTTCTTGGCCCACATTGGTATGAACTAAAAAAAAAGTAGAAGAAATTCCTTTTTTCAACCCCCTCCTGGTATTATCCTGCGGCGCCTAAAATATCTACATGTATTATAATGATACGGGAGTTCCACTGATATTGATCATTTTGTTGCTGCACTGTGAGTACACAGTCATATCAATATTTCTATTCTATTAGAAAATACGGTAATATAAACCTTTGTTTGCAGTTTCCAATTATTAGAAACCTATTATGTGTTCGAATGCAGGCGATACTGTTTCGGATACGATTTCATGTACTGTCATATTTACTGTTGGTTGTATAATGTGTTATCGTTAATTAATGGTAATATTGTTCTACTTTTAGGATTTACGAATACATTTGTATACACTTTTAAAAAATATGTAATCGTAAATCCCGGTATATTGTGTAGTAATCGTTTCAATTAAAACTGCTATAAAGCGGAGTAAATTAAAAGATGTGAGTTTAAGACTGTTGTATACTTTCAGATCCTAGGATAATTTCCAAGCTACCAATCCCGGTGACTTGATCCTCTCAATACTTCTACAAAAGTATAAAAAACAACACGTTTTCCAAACTTCGTTGGGCTCTTGTGACCCATATCCCAATCTTTGTCCCAATTTCCGCACCAACCACAACATCAAATACATCATTATTCGTATTTATTCGGCACGCGACTTGGCCACATCCGCATTAACTTTCCAAGCCGTTGAACAATATATTTCACTTTTCAAAATTCGTATTTGGCCAGTCCCTATTTCTGAAGGGACGTATTATTTCTCTCGGATACGCCGGCTCCAATATGTTTGCCGTCGGAAACGAAACATCCATCACCGTTCGCCAACCCTTCCGTGGCTGCCTGGATATTTATTATTTACCCTGTGACCGAAGCAGCCCGGCAAGCGGGCTTTATTTGGAGTTACGTCTTCATGTGTGAGAGGGTTAAAGTTTCTGGTACTTCGCCTTTTAAATAATGCACGTGTTTATGCAAATATTATTGTTTTGTCAAGAGGTAATTGGGTATAGAATGCTTGGAGATTTTTCTTTTGGATAAATGTTGCGTAATAAGAAATTTGTGTATTTATGCCCGTGTGTGCCGTTTACACATTAATAATTTAAAATATTGAAATAAACATTAGTAGTTAAACTAACAAACAAAAAAATTTGAGACGTTTTCAAACTTGGCGCAGTTGTAATTTAGGAATTACAATTAAATCCAGATGGAAACTGTTTTTTTTTTCATCACTCATATATTACCTACCAGTTATATATAAAGTAAACAGAATTGAGGAATAATAAGTAAAACTAACATTGAGCTAGTTAAAGCCCAATATTACAATGGCTGAACACAATGCATTAACGCTACATCGAAAGCCTTATTCGAGCAAAGGTGTTCCCAATTCTTGAAGTGACGTCAATGTATAATTTAATACCACTATGCTAAAGGGGCCAATCACAGTCCACAGGGAAGTTCATATACCGTGCGGTTTCATATCCATTATTGCGAGAACAAAGTTATAAGTGCTTGGTCGCCGCAACGGTCCGACGGAGGGGCCAAAGAGACCATGATTCAACCTGTTAGTCGGTCCTTTTGACGACTCCGTACCACTTTATTGGCAGTTATGTACGTAGGTTGCGCAGGGTTGAGATGTTCCATTATATGTACCTATTAATGCTGGCCTTAGGAATTTGATGTTTCAGACCATTTGCTGTGCTATTGATTTTGGTTATTAGATTGTAATGTAGTATATAAGAATCATATTATAGGTATATTCATGGAACATCGTGTAAGCAAATATAATGTAGTGGTGATTTATAAAAATATGGACAGTTGCACATTGGACCATGTTTTATGTGTGAACCTCGACGTCACAAGATATATTTTTGCCATAAATGTCATAAGAGTCCGCCCCGTGACCACGAAGGCTGTAAAGCAATCGGAACGTCGGAAATTTAAAAATTAAACCAGATCCGCGATAATATCCGTAAATAATAGTTTTATTTCAGTAAATATCATAGTTTTAAATTCTATTAATTAATTGGTACATAAGATACCTTTATTATTATTATATATGCATTTGGTAAATAAACTCCTCTCCCAAGGATTTGCATAGCCATCTGATGTTTTCTAAAAAACTGTTTAAATAAACCGTAATCGTACTGTTTATTAATTTGATCGTTATAATTCCTTAAAATATAATGTTGAAAGAAAACATGTCCAAGTGTTTAAAAGAAGGTTTAAAAGTTTCATATGGTTTTTAATCAAACATTTCGGAAGTACAGAAGTATCAGCTATTTAAAACTTTGATTGGGAAATAACACTATGAATTAAGAGTGGCTTTTGATATTTGTTATCGAATGAATTCTTTAAAAATAATTATTACAATGACTGCCTCGGTGGCCCAGTTGTACTACGGTATGACTGCAAAACTGCAGTCTCGGGTTCGAATCCCGGGTCGGGAAAAGTGGTATTGGATTTTTCTATTCATTATCAGCCCAGAGTCAGGAATTTGTGCACGATATGGCGATAGGCTAACCTTCAGTTACAACGACGTAAAGACTATACATGGTGAAACGCGGGTGTCCTGGTTGAAACTCTGCCGACTTTCTAAAAAAAAAATGGAGCGTTTAAATCCGTCGCAATTAAATTACAGCAACAAACATTGGCTCAAAAATTACAACTGGAACTGTCGCGTCGTGAGTCGTGACGTACGAAATGAGACAAAGGTATAAACCAATTTCACCCTGTCTGCGTTCCAATACAAGCCTACCCACATTGTTTGCGAGCCCGATAAGTTAAATAAAAAGCAACTTTTGATTGCTCCGACCACCGTGAACAATGTTCGGAAATCGGAAAAAAACACGAGGTCTTTTTTTAACGAAACGTAGCCAAAACTGAACCAGCGCTTTTGAGGCTTTCACCAAAGCAAACAAGTTAGGGAATAGTTCGCCACGGGAAATTGTATCGCAAATTTGTGATGTGATGAAAAAATATTATAGAATCGGTTTGTGTACGTAACACGACGCACGTACTTTTTATTTTTGTTTTATTTGTGGTGAAAAGGAATGAAATACAGGTTATATCAATACTGCTACCGAAAATGAAGCGCGGTGGTAATTTTAGTGTCTACAAACATAATGCAACTAAAAACTAAAAATTTCGTCAAGAAACGCGATTTTTTTTATTTGTGTTGCGTTTGGGTGGTAGTCTTTAAAAATAAAAGGGTGTACATTATTTTTTTAGAAAAAGCGATGTATCTACCACTCTAAACACATTGACCGCAAAAATATCGTAGTTGTTCTTTTTTCAATTTTTTGTTGTGTTACTGAAGTCACTCAAACTGCTACCTGGTTTCGTTTTCGGTGACAGTCTTTCTATACCCTATATAAATATTTCCAAACTAGAGACAAAAAGAATGATCGAAACAAGTTTGAAAACCGACTATAACAAATAAGCGAAATATGTATATATCATTGCTGTCTAGGGGAATTAATATGCTAAGAGAATATAGAATTAGTAACATTTTTTTCTAAATCACCTTTGGTGTATTGGTACACACACCATTCGTATGTGAGCTAATATTTTAAATTAATAATTTTAAAACGATACGAAAACATAATATATCACCTGTGTCTAAAAAAACAATTTTTACAAACGCAAATCAGAAAATAAAATTCATAATAAACTGCGCCAATAATTTCATATGCATTATTTACCGAAGAAAAACCTTATTTTCATACCGCTATCGCATCAAATATTCACTTAGAACAGAAACCCTTTCAATCTTCCACAAAAGCATTGTAACCTGAGGTCTCCAAGAATCTGGGACGTAAATAAAATATTCAGTCGGTTATCGTGCAAGTTTTTCAAGAATTGTATTATTTTTTATTCATGTTGCCTCGATCAGGTTGGCATATGAATTTTTAATGATAATTGTCCATATGATCGCTCGATTACTGGTTGTCGCTAACGCTTTGTTATCATTGATGATTCGAATGGAAATTATATGAAATGCCTTTGTAAATTCTTGAGCTTTGATGTTACTTTGATTTATTGGCTATTGATTAGCCTTAATATAGGATTATAGTTATTCTTTTCTAGTATTTTAATAGCCTGCTTTAGTATAGAATCAGGAGGCCTATTAGTATTTTACGGGATATAATTAATTTAGGCCACAAATATAATTTTGTTGTCTTGTGTGTATTTACTTGTCTGGAAGAGATCGCTTTTAGCAATAAGGCCAATGATCCATCTAATCTGTAAATATCTTTGAAATTTGTACTGTGTTTTAATAAAGTGTTGATTGTTGAAATTGATTAATAGTATTTTAATTTGCCTCATTATTTCGGAAATGTTCAATTATATTATGTTTTGCATATGAAGTGGTAAATTTTAGAAATGGTTTTAATTTCATTTATTTATAGAGTTAATACTCTTAAGAATTATTAAATGTTCATGTTCTTAATAGGAGGCCCGCAAATGAGGCTTATTTGGCTCACGTTTGGATCGAAATTTGGACACTTTTGGATCGAAAAAAATATATGAGGCTAATACGAATTTAATAATATGATAGGGCTGTGTTGTTCTTGAATGAGCAACCCAATTTTCAAGCCGGTTATATTAAGGTAAAACTCGTGCCATGTCATTTGTATCAAAACGGCGGAAACTTTATTTGTACTCCTAATAATATACAGATAAAACTTGTTATATAGAGCATCCAATGTAACTATACAAACAGCATTATAAAATTCCCAAATACCAAGCTCAAACGGTAGAATTTAACTGATACCGTCGGGAAAGCTTTCTGCAACTTTATTTATTTTCATTCTAAACAGGTTGCAGCGAGGCAGCGTAGTGTTTAGTATTTTTTAAATGAGACGGATATCCGGAGGGTTGATATATGCTCTTGTTTATACCCGGTTTAAATGTAAACGCTTCTGTAAGCATTTCAGATACTTCGACTTCCTTTTTTATTGCGTTAGATGTATTAGTCTTTTGAAGTGCTTTGGATTTGTCTTTTTATAATTTTCTAGTGCGATAGTGCTGTAAGGAGTGAAGCCTTTGTTAAGTTATACCTTTGTGTGCTCATCTTTATCGATTGATTTAGAGACGAAAAGTATTTTTTTTTTGTTGTATATTTTTTCCATTTTGGGTTCTATAATAAAGTGGTACAATAAATAAATAAGAAAAGTATTGTAAATTATTGGATATCTTCTTGTATCGAGGAATTAATCTCGTGTTATCAGCATATTATCAGCATTGGACTTTCTTAACCAAATATCAAGCATGATTAATACAGGTTGATGGGCAAAACACCATTAAGTATAAGATGAGGTCCGCACTAGGCAAAAATGTTACGTACAGCAAAGTTATGTCATCAATACCGTATGTATTTATTATCTACGGTCTTTTGACGTCCGAATGCATTGTGGACGTGATATTAAACAGTTTCTCGGTTTACATTTTATTACATTTGATAATATGTTCATAATACTAGATTACGCGTACAAATGCTTATTGTTTATGTATTACTAGCGGCCCGGCCCAGCTTCGCCCGGGCACAAATAGATTTCTGTACAATAATATGAACGTATTATACATATAAACCTTCCTCTTGAATCACTCTATCTATTAAAAAAACCGCATCAAAATCTGTTGCATATTTTTAAAGATTTAAGCATACAAAAGGACATAGGGACATAGGGACAGAGAAAGCGACTTTGTTTTATACTATGTAGTGATGTGTGAAACTATATCCCAAACATTAAACACATACTTTTTACTTTTATTTGTAGTTCCTAATGTTATCACACACCAACTTAAGTTAGATGACTTAGATAAAGGCATTTTTATAATTTAATTAAATAAAAATAAATGTGACGGTATCCATTTAACTTATTTTCTATGGCCATCGATGTAATTTTACGAGTATATAAAATTAGTACCGTTTTATTTGTTATTTCATGTGTGACTTCTTTGCCGTGCATCATATTTAAAAAAAAAACAGTCTAGATATATTACGCATATTTATTTCATGATAATAAACCTTCAATAATTATCATTAAAATGTAAATTAATCTCCTTCTCAAAAGTTTTAATAATATTAAATTTCATCTTCTATACGAAATATCTACAAAACAATAGAAGGTTCTTTGCAAGCTTATTGAATTTCTGTTGTAATCTACTTAATTAATTATAAGATTACAAACTGCTTGAAAGTGATTTATGAAAAAATATCGGATTTCTAAACATCTAAAAATGTTAATGTTCGCAACTTAATTTGTTTTAGTATTCAGGGATGAAATAGGTTTGTAGTCTACGAAGTTATTTAATTCTCTTCATAAAAATTGGGACACAGGTAGGTAATATTAAAATTCTTTACGATGATAGTAAATTTTCTGATTGAAATATTAATTTCTGTAATTTATATGGGGTGCTTGATGACTGGTTAGGAATGAACCAGACGTTCAAATCACTATTTGCAGAGGTGCAAATTTTCGAAGTTGTGTGAATTTAAAATCAATCACCACGGACTATAATGATGAAGAAACCTGTATACCCTCCAATCCGCATTAGGCCAACGTGATTAACTATATGGGCTAACCACTCTCAATCATATTCTCGATTGTAGAACAGGCTCGCGTTCAGCAGTGTCACATATATGCGCGGATGCAATCTGTATTTTTCATCTGTTTCAGGTCAATTTAGGTTCTACTGGAGGGCACGTTCCTTCTCTACAATCTAAAGTTAGAGTACTATTTAGAATGCTTACTAATAATTTATAATAAGAGAATAATACACAAAAATATTAAGAGTATAATAAAGTCCGCGTATAATTTCACCAACACATCTAAACCGCTTAATTAAAATTTGCCAAACTTATTCAATTAACGCATTCACCATACTCTCCTACCTGAATTTAAAACTCTTTTCCAGCGCACTATTTTCGCAGTTCGCAAACAATTCTGGCTAAATCGGCATTTAACTGCGGACGTATCTCGAAAATCTGGCGACTATCGTTTAGCGACGGAAGCCGCAGGTCGGTGCAAACTTGCTAAGCCAAGACTCACTTCCCGATTGGAGCCGATTCCGAAATTGTTCGTACTATTTTAAAGTTGTGCGGTGTTGCCGCTTGCTCACTTTTGGTTTCCCCGTGTTCCTAAAGTATTTTCGTGAAATTGTCTGCGCTTTACTGTGACAATTCAAGTCCGTTTTCTCGCCTTGTTTTGTTGTTTCATATGAAGGGAGTGGTATTTTTAAACTTGGAAGTGTTTTCGTGTGAATGGAAAATGTCTGGAGTTGGGAGACTGTTTTTGAATTAACTTTGAATATGAGACACAAACTATAGAGGCAAACAAAAGTAACATTTTATTTTTTTCATTGTTTCAATTATTTATTAGTTTGAAATTAAAGGATTATGAGTTTGACAGCTAAACGACAAATGCAAGAACGGTTTCACTATTGAGATGTATATTCCTAATCAATGGATATAATTATAAAGTTCTGTTCAAAACTGGATGTGTAAGGCTTAATCTGAAACATAATATTACACGCGTGGGTTATAATTACAAAATTTCTACCAAAGGAATATCGTAACTCCACCCATAATAATTACATCAGAATCAGCCCATATACATACGTCCTAATGAAAGCCGCGTGTCTCCTCTACAAGTAAGGGTACTACTATTGAGAGTGGTTAGGCCAAGGTGGATAATATATACATCATCATATTAGTCTGGGAAGTCCACTGCTGAACACAGGCCTCCTCCAAGGATCTCCACATCGACATGTTGGAAGCGGCCTGCATCCACCGACTTCCTGCAACCTTAGCTAGGTCGTCCTTCCATTTTATAGGCGGGCGTCCGACACCTCGTAATATGTCTACATACACTCGCAAAACTTTAGAAATTGCCAACTATACGAGCAAAACTGTTCATATTAAAAAGTTAGTCTTTGACATAAAGCGTTTCATTATGCGTACAATATATTGCATCGAAATCGTAAAACAAAAGACTGCAGTTGGTAATCTTGGCACACTTTTTAATTTCCAAACTTTAAAATTTCTATTAGTTTGTCCAATATGGCTGCGGTCCAAATTTATCTAATAAGTTTTCGTCGTTCTGAAGATTGGTCCAGCAAATGGGAGTTTGATAACACAAACCAGAACGTTTCTACAGCAATTTCTACTTCAAATAGTATGTTAGTAATTAATTGCAGTGTTCGAAGTTATTTACGAGGATTTCTGCAACTCAAGTTGTTTTTGTAAGTTTAAGGTAAGAGACCGATATTTAAAGAATATTAATTTATTTTAGTCCTCCTAATACCACGGTATTAGGAACTACGAGAGGATTTTCGATCTCACAGGCACCCAGACCCGAAAGAATTACCTGTGGATCACACAAATATACTGGGTATATCAAGACTGCTACCGAAAACGAAGCCGGGTAGTAGTTTTAGTGATTACAAATACAATGCAACGAAAAATTTCGCTAAGAAATGCGACTATTTTTCTTATTTTTTTTTTTGAATATCTTCCTGTTTGGGTGGTAAATCCATAGTTTTTGCTAAAATAATAATTTAAAGCCTCGCATACCATAGTGTCTTTAAAAATAAAAGGGTGTTCACTATTATTTAAGACAAAACTATTTATTTACCATCCTAAATCAACGATAGAAAAAAAAAACAAAAAAAAAAATTGGCGCTTTTTTTTGCAACTTTTTCTGTCGCATTGTGCCTGAAGTCGCTTAAACTACCACCCAGCTTCGTTTTCGGTAGCAGTCTTGATATACCCTGTATATACACGAATATTTCTCTCGGTGCGGGGATCGCGCAGGCAGCCTCACGTTTCTCTGTCGGGCGTCTAAACAACTGCGCCACGGAGGCTGTCGTAATGAAAAGAAAAATCCAATTCACTTTTCTCTTCCCGGCATTTGAACCCAAGACCTCGGCTTTACAATCATACTGTAAAACAACAGCGCCACCAAGGTACTCATGTAATATCATACAAGGTTGCATTCACAGGAACGTCGAGAGCATCACTACAAAGATTTAATATTTAATAGTTTCCCACATTTCAAAGCGCTTAATGCAAGTAACAAGCGCGAAGCGATACAACAGTAAACAAACAAAGCTCCTAACTATGCGAAATCGTAAGAGGTGAACACTGAACGAGGCGGACAAAGACTTACTTGCAGGTAACTGATATAATGGATACTTTGATGGAAAATGCTGTTATTGTCGGTTGACTTTTGTAATTTTCTGTTTTTGTAAAATCGTATTTATTTATGTTGAGTAAATTTAAATTGGAAGTGCGTGGTGGCCTGTTTGTAAACGGACTAGACGCGGCTTTTTTCTTCTAACTGTTATAATTACGTACGTACAGTCAATGCATAATTAACTGTACGAGTTGCAGAATCATTTCTTGTATCCATTTACGAAATGTTTCTTTTTGCCTAATTCATATTATACAAATTAATACTGCCTTTGATGTACATTCACAAAAAGATAGTCATTACGCAAAATTAAAACGTTTGCACTCAAGGTAAAACGTTAATATTTAGCTAAATTGACTTGAACAACAGCACGATAAACATCAATGCACTTGTATTCCGCAAAACGTACCACACACATAAAATGTTAATTATGGGAACGGACTGGCTTTTATGACGAAACGCTTTTACGCTAAATTGAAAACAGCTCATGGTTTATTCACAACACGCGGAAAATCGCCATCCAATATAAAATGGCCCATTTGACATATCACGTCTGAATCACAACGCGAATCGAATTTTCAAATGATACGGATCAAGTTAGGGCAGACGTACGGTTGGAAATACTCCGGTCGTTTAATTCTGGTGTAGTGTTTTTAATTCATTAGCCCGCACGCTCAATGATGTTCGATGGAAATATAATCACCTATTACAGACTATCAGCCTTTGTACATCTCCCCAATATGTACTCGAAAAACCATGAGTGTTTTAATAAACTAGAAATTATTATAATATTTTTATTATATTCCATTTGTAGGTACTGTAATATATCATGAAAACTTTGATTTATCTTCTTTTTATTTATTGCAATGAATAGTGAGACGGGCCTGTAACTCGCTTGATGGTAAACGGTACTAACGCTCATGGACAAGAGACAAGAGAATTACAAACAACGCTAGGCATTTTACTGTGCTCGCCATTCTGAGTCATAAGATGCTAAGTTTCAACATTTCCATTACTTAGTCTAGCTACAATGTCCTTAAAACTGGAACACAAAAGTTCATTTACGCAAAAAAAAATACTTTTTAATTGACAAGAATTGATATCTGATCATTAATATATTTTGAAGTATATAAAATATAATATCATGATATTTGAAGACTTCGAAATGGGATTATTCAGATTATATATCAGCCGGTGGTTGTATTATCACTAAAATAAGATTAATTCTTTAAAGAATACATAGATACAATATAATTATCTTGGTATTGATAGGAAACGGAGATTATTAATCAAGAGAACTGCATACTTATTTGCTTTCTAACTATACAAATATAGCTCCACTCGTCACACAGGATTTCACTTACAGTCCAACTCGTCTATTTCAGGCATCGATTTCTGAATCAACCAGTCACCAGACTTAATTGACTTACAGCCCATGAAACCCTTTTACTGCCGAATAGAAAAAAAAAACAATAGGACCGGGTCAAAAGTGCCGGGATTCTAAGCTAAAACATCGCGATACCAGTACTTAGGCGGTCAGAATAGAAAATTTATCGCCTTGCAACAATGAAACGGTTAATCCAATTCAGCTGCGGCTCTCGTGATTTCATTATGTTGGCTCACATACGAAATGTGGGATATACAAAGGTTGAATTGTTTCTGCTTTATAAGAGCTCTATTATTCCGTGGTAAAAGTTGGGTTTTAATGTCTGCTTGCTTCGTAATTAAATTTAGTCTGGACGTTTTGGAGACATTGTGAGGGATATTAAGTTTATCATCTCCTTTACTTCACATAAGATGATATGATGTGGTAATTTCTGTACTTTTGATATGACAGATAAGATACCGGTGGTAGGTCTCTCATATGTTAGAGGCCGCCTAGATTTGGTTCTAACGCAAAATCTATTTCTCCCGCCAGTCAGCAGTGTAAATTCCCTGTGGGTTCTGGTTTGAAGGACGTTGCAGCCAGAGTATCGATTGACAATATTGAGACAAGATGTTATGTCTCAGGATGGCGAGTATTGAAATATATTGCTTTATAATTCATAGTGTCGTTTAGTTTTGCTTCTGTCCTGCGATCGGATCGTTTCCCATCAGGAGAAAGGTATACTCGTCTCGCCACTCATCGCAATAAAAAATCACCGTATTTTATAAAAAAATATTTATTTTAGATTAATCGATCCTATATTAGGCATATTAAATTGTTATGAATATAAATTTACTTTAAAAGTTGTTTACAAGTTCTCGTTAGGTTTCATTTTGTTGGTATAAAGTAATTGCAGCATAAAAAAGCACACATCTAAAGTCCAAATATCTAAAAATATGGCTATTAATTAAAAGAGACACATGCACTCAATATGAATTAATTAGCGAAAAAAATCAATAGGTTAACTATGTATCGAGGTTGTGTCCATTTGGCTGTCAATTAGCAAGTTGCCAGTCGACCTTCCGAAATAATTGAACGAGGGTCGACCTCTCTTAATCTACTTTGTTTAATTTGGTATCTTTGATATAATCTGTTGGTATGATCACTGATCAATTCGTTCGGAGGTGTATGAAACCTGATTTACGAAATCTGGCATCGTGATTGATTGAACGCGATGCTAATGGTAACAAATGAATGCGAGTATGAAATAGGATGTTGTGAATCAGATTTATGCATTGGTGTATTAAATCATGTTTCAGTATGAGGTTATTCAAAATTATTATGTTTGTTTATTTCGAATTGTTTGTATGCAAATGGACATACATACATAGATCCATAAACTTACGACTATTACCCAGAAGGGGTAGAGGTGCCAGGACACCCATATTTCGGCTTGTATGTTCCGTCCCACGATGTAATAGACGGCGAGCCTATAGCCATATCGAACACATATTATATTTGACTCCGGGCTAGTAATAAATAGAAAAATCTAATATCATTTTGCCCGATCCGGTATTTGAACCTGAGACCTCAGTTTTGTACCATATCGTATTTTCTTATTCTAATAAATGGTGAGACAAGCATGCCATTCGCCTGATGGTTAACGACGGGACCGATCATTGACAATAGAAAAACCAAACACCATGAATTACAAAGCAATGCTTCGCATTTCACTGCGCTCGCCATCATGAGACATAAGATGTTAAGTCTCAATATGTTTGGACATAACTACTGGGTACGATGTCCTTCACACAGGACCACAACACTTATACTGCTGATTAGTGGGAGAAATAGACATTGCGGTCTCTCAAGTCTTACATATGAGAGATCTAACACGATTATATGTCTTAGCTACAGTAAAATAATAAACAGAATGAAACCCATCACAATAAATCAATAAGCCTCTAATATGGTTTCGCTCACTAAGGGAAGCGAACACGGGTACATATCAATCATTATCCCAAATCGATTTATTTTACAAAGGAATGCGGATCAACATTTTGGTTTTCGAAAAATCGACAAACAAAAAAGGCATTGAAAATGAGGAAGGGCGAGGAAATGATCAGTCATCCGACGTCAATCAGTCACGAATGCTATACTGACCAGTCATCAACTATGATGTTCGTTTAAAATTACCATGATGGGCTCTGAAATATTTTCGCAAACAAATGTAAGGTAAAAAAAAAAACATACTTAAAAGTACGCATAAGGACATTCCTTATTCAGAGTCAGTTTGTAAACTATTTGACTTATCGAATGTTTTATCCCTTTCGAATGATTTCTGAATTCAGTATGAACGAATAAGACAAAACATGCGAGAACTCAAACAAGGTTTAGAATTGTTTCTGAATAAGGCCGTTAATGTTTAATAATAAAATTGAAAACAAAAAAAACTTCGCTTTACGTACTTTGATAATGTTAGTATCCTATTCCTCTCTCTCTAAAGGGGTCTTTTATAGATTAGAAATCATAGTTCTGCTTCATGCTACTATCAAAGGTATTCTTAGTCTTAAACTATATCATAGAACAGTGTTTTTTTGTCCAACGACCACCGGTGCTCCCTGGAATCATCCTGAGTGGGCTGCGGAGCCGTACTAAGCCCATCTTTAAATTAATTTTATTCATGTTCATTTATGGATAATAATATAAATATAACCTTTCGTTTTATTACATTTCTATATCGTATTAATCAATCGATAGTCAATTACCACGCACTAAACCGGTGAAGAAAAACATCGTGAGGAAACCTGCATACCATAGCGATTTATAAAATTTCTATTTATTTATTTATTTATTTATTTAAAGAAACCAACGGCGTTACAAATAAGAGTTACATATCATTATACTTTCACATAATTAAGGCTAATAATAGGTTTCAAATTATTGACAAATAATATGTTGATTGGCGCTGATATATAAAAAAAGCAACAATTAAGATATGAAATTAGACTACAAAATTAATAAGTGTGAGAGGCCAAAACATAAAAATAAAAAAAAAAATCGTCAGTTTCAAGGTAGACCAATCATACAAACACAGAAACATTACAAAAGAAATATAAGAGTTGTTAATACCTTGAATTATGACACTAATAATAAAGGTTTGCAAAAAAAAGACAAACAACAATAAAAAGGAGGGTGAGGTATACCTAATTATGTAAAATAAAACGTGATACTGTGCAACATTGAACATATACTTTAGTTATTAAATTATCTGTCTGTAATAAGTTGTATAATGTGTTTTTTAAAGTTGGATTTTGATTTATAAAAAAAAATATCTGCATCCGCAAATTCGGTGTTATAAATCCGAGGCATTCTAGCAAGTGCGGAATTAGCTGCGTATTTTGCCACTCGAGCAGGCACATGAAGTAAAGGCGTGTGGCGAGTGCGACGCAACGGTGCCCGTAGCGCCACACCCGCCACCAGTTCTTCACAATCTATTTTGCTATTGACAATATCGTAAAGAAAGCATACATCCATTAATTTACGTCTTTCATCTAATGTGAGAAGGCCATGCCTGCGACAATCATCTGTATAAGACACAGCCGCAGCTCGCTGACGGTAATTAAGGTGGTTAATAAACTTTTTTTGAATACTCTCAATTCGATTTATGTAAATTAAATATTGAGGCGACCATACCTGACTAGCGTACTCCAAGATGCTACGTACGTACGCAAAATAAACAGATTTGACTGTTGAGAGATTTTTGAATGATTTGCAGCTACGAATAACAAAGCCCAGACTTTTAAATGCCTTGACCGTAATAGCATCAACGTGATCGCTAAGTAACATTTTATTATCAAAAAATACCCCTAAGTCCCTTACCATACTGGTCCTTTCAATAATAATTCCATTAAAATTGTAGTCATAAGATAGGGGATTTCTTTTACGAGAGAAACTGATTGATTGACATTTTTGTACATTCACTGTTATATTGTTATCCGCATAGTATTTACTTAAGCTATTTAAATCGGTTTGCAAGTTAGTACAGTCAAGAATAGAATTAATTTTACAATAGATTTTTTTGTCATCTGCATACATTAGATGTTGAGAAAACTTAATACAATTAGTTATATCGTATATGTACGCATTATAAAGTAAGGGGCCTAAATGAGATCCCTGAGGGACACCAGTAGGAATTATAATGAAGTCTGAACGGTGTCCACCAATCACTACAGCTTGCGATCGATTTGTCAAATATGATTTTATCCATCTGAATAGATCGCCATGAATGCCTAATTCGGAAAGTTTCCTAAGTAAAATGGAGTGGTCTACACGGTCGAAAGCTTTTTCGAAGTCCGTGTAGACCACATCGACTTGACCACCGCCGCACATATTCGTCAAAACAAAATCAGAAAATAATATCAAGTTTGTCACAGAGGATCGGTTTTTCAGAAAACCGTGCTGGTGGGAAGAAATACCTCTGGTAATTGTAGGATAAATGCGATTGTATACTATTTTTTCAAAAATCTTACCGATCGTGTTCAATATAGAAATGCCTCTGTAATTTTCAATTTTCGTCCTGGATCCTTTTTTATGAATTGGTAAAATATGTGCCGTTTTCCAAATAGAAGGAAATATGCCTTCACGCAAAGAATTATTAAATAAATAAGTAATTGGAGTTTTTAAACTAGAAGAACAGGAACTCAAAAATATTGCTGGAATGCCATCACTCCCCGGACCTTTTGATACATCGAGTGTCCTTAAAAAAGATTCCACAGTATTTACAGTTATATGTAATTTGCTAATACTATCATTACAGCGCACCACACCCGTGTCATTTGGTATGTAAGTCCGCCAACCCGCACCAGGCCAGCGTGGTGGACTATATGGCCTAACCACTCTCAATCGTATTCTCGATTGTAGAGTAGGCCCGTGTCCTGTAGTGGGACGTATATGGGCTGATACAATAAAAAAAAATATCGTATTATCTGAAAACTAAATCAATCAGCCAATTGGGTAGTCAATGGCTAGACAGAAAGGAGAATGCTCCATTTATGGAACCGGTAAAAAAATTCGTTGGTACTGTGTAAAATTCAGTAAAGAATTTGGTATGGTTTGTCCTTAAAAGTTGTCCTGCTTTATCCCGGACGACAGATTTGTTAAAATAAAGCAGTTGCCGTCATATTTTACATTTTTTTCACATAGCCTAGAACAAAAACATAATTTTTATGGGTTTTCAAGTTAATTTCTCCAAGAACTCCGGGCCTGGGTCGCAATTATGTTTATAGTTATTAAAAATATGTATTTTTACCTTCACAAAAAAGCTTTCATTGAGGGACACAAATCTTTGCACCGATACTAAGTTCCATTATGGAATGAATTCTCCTTTATCTAATGGTACCACATGAGTAAAAAGTTAAGAAACGCTACGAGTATAAGTAACACGAGATCCTGTAACGAACAATATTTTGCTTGAAGTGAATCTATTAACCCAAGGTCTAAGCAGAAACAAAAGGTTTTTAAACCCCAGATCGGCATGTGGACGCACGAACGCAAATTGATAAGGCTTACCAATCTCGCGGATTGCAGAGCGCGGATTAAAATGAATTTTATCGGGAATGCCGAAATACAAAAATAGAAATGCTGGACGGGAATCGTCATCACATACTGTTGACATATCCGACACGTCCGAATAATTCGCAAATTTACAGCCGATGTGAACGTTTTTCACAATTTTTGCATACCCGACACGTGTGATCGGAATGGGACACGCAACTAACTCTTTTATTTTCACCTTCAGATAAACTGCGCAATTTTGCTCCTTTTTTTTGGGAATCGTTTTCGAGTATAGAATTGAAAGTATTTTTTTCATTTACTTTGATTTGAAAGTCTGTAGTGTTTTTACCTGAAGATAATTTAGAGAGATGTGTCATAGATGAGTATGATAAAGCAGTTTTGAATGTGGATGTCGTGGAACCGATAAATTCTTTGTAGTTTGTAATATCTCCTATAACACAGGTAAACTACGGTAAGGTTAGAAGCAGTAGTTGGGATCTTAGACCTGTATTTTTTAATTAAGTCCGCCTGTATACGGTCAGTATATGAATTACTACATAGTAATGCTTAAATCTTTAAAACTACGCAATAGATTTCGATGCGTTTTTTTTAATAGATAGAGTGTTTCAAGAGGAAGGTTTATATGTATAATACGCACATATTATTGTACTGAAATCTATTTGTACCTGAGCGAAGCTGGGCTCGGGCCGCTAGTTTTAAATAAATTAAAAAAAAGGTATGATTAATTTTATACTACTGGTACGGTGAACATGCGTCATTCATTTCTATAGGCATAGTAAGCCTGGCTACAGGAATATTCCATTTTCATTAGCTAGCTAAAACGTACAGTTATTTAAAAGGGCTGTTAACAAAGCTATTCCATAGAATTAGATTTATATGATAAAAAAACACCTGTCGAGTACTGTCTGGCTTCATTTTCAAAGCCCTAAATATTCATTACTCTAATGGTGTTTTGTTCAATTTTTTACGGTCCAATAATAATATTTATTCTTTTTTACTGCGCTACGTTGTGTCAAAGATCTTGTGATTTGTTGTACAATATTTTGTAGCAAAACTCGCTTATTGATGTATCTGTATCAGCCCATATACGTCCCACTGCAGGGCACGGGCCTCCTCTACAATCGAGAGTACGATTGAGAGTGGTTAGGCCATATAGTCCACCACGCTGGCCTAGTGCGGGTTGGCGGACTTACATACCATAGAAATTTTATAAATCGCTATGGTATACAGGTTTCCTCACGATGTTTTCCTTCACCGTTTTAGTGCGTGGTGAATGACTATCAATACACACATGACTCCGAAAAGTCAGAGGTGTGCCCTGGGATTCGAACCCGCGACCACCGTGAACATGTTGGCAGTCGCGTCTAGTCCGTTTACCAACAGGCCACCACGCACTTCTGATCTTCACGCTTATTGATGTATAATTGTTTTTTTTTTTGTTATATTTTAAATTGTATATTGCATCCATAGATTTCGAGTGCAAAAACTATAAAGTGTTAAAACTATTATAATACTTATTAACTAATGGAATTTGGAGACAAAGTAACAACAGCATAAAAAGCCACGACATATTTTCATAACAAACGAATTTTTAGAAATTATCACGATTAATTTCACAGTTTCTTAAAGTTGGCACCCGAAGCGCCACTACCGAATGCCAATATGTTACTTGCGCCTAATATCAACGTCGATGGCGGACGTGACAACGACCCCAGTGAAAAATATTTTCACTTTCCGCGCAACAAAGTGTTGAAAAAAGTTTGGGTAAAAAAACGTTTCGCGTCGTACACATCTGGCGCCAAAACAATTCATGGAACACGCATTCAACACGTCCCTCACTGTTATTGTTTTACTCAAGACTTTTTAAATGTAGAAGGTTGTGACTTGCCTTATAATAACTCAGAAGGTTAATCAGATTTTGTTTACACTTTTCTGAAAAGCCTTTTCTGCCAAGCATTGCTTTGTAATTCATGGCGTTGTTTGGTTTTGCTATTGTCCATGAGCAATCGTATCGCTTACCATACCAAGCGAATGACATGCTCGTATCGTCATTCTTAGCAATAAAAAAGCAAGTCATCTGATAGAACCAATATCAGCTGGACAGACAGAGTGGGGAGTAGGGAAGAGAGGTAAATGTTGTAGGTTCAATCCTCGCATGGAGATAAATGCTCGTATGGCCAATAAACAGTTTTCGGAATTAGATTGGTAGGTTGGGTTGTGAGAGCAAAACCATCGAATCATGACAGCATACATATTGATTCCCTGCGTTCTATAGTATTAACGTTTAATTACCTATCTAGCAATTTATCTATAGATATTATAATATAAAATTGTAGCCGGTCTATTTTTGTACGTTGAGGATAAATAAAATCTTAAGTGACTATATTCACGTAATAGAACCCAAAACAATGATATAATTCTGCTTGTAATAATGTGCCTTTGTGCACGCTAATCTCAGAAATGGCTGAACCAAATTATTTTATACTGAGTGTCTACTAATATATGTAAATCAATAATTAACACTGATCGCAGTATTAAAAACATTTACACAGTACATTTTTCGCTCTGCCTCCAGTCATTATCATTTCAGAGACAAGTCGCACGCATACATTTGCCACGTGGCTTTGTTCAGCTATTGTGCGTTAGGCACGGGTCTGGAAAATTAGGGTTCTATTGAATTTCCTGCCGGCTTTCCGAACTTGGCTCGGAACAATCCGGTTTGCTAATACGGACGCATTATGTCCGACTATGCGGGACTGCAGCGATAACTGGATACGGGCATAACGAAATGTATTTAAACTCCATGGTATCGGATACGCTTTTGTTAATTAGATTATTTGAAATCCATTTTTTTTGTTTTGGTGCGTGGCAGTAAAATTAATTTTGTCAATTACTTGATTTTAATATAGTCTTTAATTACAAAGACAGATCAAGACTTGGAATGTTTTGTCAAATAACTTTAAACATTAAAAAATATTCGGTCGAATTACTTTTATCAAAATCACAGAAGCAGTGACATCCACACGATTTCACGCTTGTACAAGTTTTCATTAAAAATAACGTACTGTTAAATGTTCGAAACATTTATGCAATTAAAAAAAGAACCGTCGCTTTAATTTGTAAAATGGCTGTACGAAATTTTAAAAAGCGTAATGTTAAAATCCCCGGAATGACTTTAATTTTCAACTGTATTATCTCAATTCCCCAGTCCCCTCTTTGGCAAGAGGCGGTGTACGAATTTCCATACAAAATTCCTCGGCTAATCAACAAGCAGACTTTCAATATTGAGGGACATTTCAATTTGGCGCGTAGCTATTGAATGTAGTGATTTGTTACTGCCGCTTCATTCCGTGCAGTAGGAAAAATATCGCCTCAGTCTGCGTAAGTGGGGAGAATGGGGCCATCACAATCGGCCTACAAATATTGAATGCCTTTTATCCGACTTTTCTTATTACACGTTTCCGACGCAATCAAGTAGATTAGGATATGTGTATTGCATCTTAAAGTCTTACTGATATTTTTGTTAATATTTTTGATATTAGGTCATTTTTTTTTATTGCAATGAATGCTTGACGTTTGCCTGATGTTAAGCGATACGACCGCTCATAAACAGTAGCAACATTCCACTGCGCTCGCCATCCTGAGACATAAAATGTTAAATCTCAATATGTCCAGTAGGTCTGGCTAGGCTGCAATGTCCTTTAATCCGAAACACAACAGTGCATTTACACTGTTGTTTGACGGGAGAAATAGACACTGCGGCCTCTCACATATGAGAGACCTACCAATGTTTGTTTGCCCTCAATTAGCTTCAATTATATTGCGGTCGGTTAGACGCCGCCTATGAAACGAGAGGCCGTGAGTTCGATTCCCGCACTGAAAAAAATGTTAGTGCAGCCTGCAAATATTTCTTTCGGGTCTTGGTGTAGGTGAGATCGAAAAGTCTCTCGTAGTTCCTGGTACCCACACACAAGACTCGATCTTAGTGTGGGGTGAAGACTATGTATGTACTTGTGTTGGATGTTTTTTTTTACCCCCTAAGTAAACTTACCTGTTACCTAAATGTAACAACAATAAGATGCGGGAAATTATATTTGTGGGAATCAAACCACAAAGATTTGATTGAAGATTTTTTTCTTGGCATTGAATGATTCCGACAAATTTTCAATCTTTCGGACAGTTCACATACTCTGTGGTACATTTATTTCGTCATTGACTTTTCGGGCTTCATAAGGAATTTTATAGTAACCCCCATATTGGGCTAAGTGGAAAAAATATTTCAACATTACAATCCTACATTATCGCTGATCAACATAGGTACATTTATACATAAAATATGTTCAACAAAGTATACCTGCACCGCGCAAAGTAGGGCTGGGCCGCTACCTATAAAAATATAGTAAAGTATAATCCGAAAATAGTACGCATTCATTGGGTTATAATGTAATTAATAATAAGTTTATTGGCAAAAAGTAAGTTTGTACAATAGTAGTAATTATAACTAGACTTAGGTAGAGGTGAGATCAAAATAATAAGTAAGTAATACAATTAACTTAACCTAAAATTAATAAAATATTTTATGTACACCAGAAAAAAATACTAGTGATGAACGCACTAGGCTTGGCCTGTATCGCAAAATTCAGAATCTAGTTTTGTTAAAACATCTGAAAGTGTTTTTACATGACCTATTCTGAATCATTTATTTCTTGAAGACGATCTTACAAGTTTTCTAAAATTAAGAACTATCGATCCGTTAATAATAAAAGTCGTTTCTTCGACGAAACATGTAGGCGTCTAATTAAAAGTAATTTATGTATAAGTTAATTTAATTAGATCCAACTTTGATATACGAATTAATGGAAAAGCTATTTTTATCCAAAGTAAATGAAGAGTATTTTCGTCTTCGTATAAGGTGCTAATGACAATCAAATTATGATCAAATTAATTGGATCTTGAACAAATTAATTAATACTTATATCTAACGAATGTTTCTAGAAACTTCTCTTTAACCTATTTATAGGACCAACAACTTGATTTGGTTAGATTTGGCTGCTATTATTCAACTTTTTTTCATATTAACACAAGGTTAAGAAAATCTATGTTTAATCTTAATTTTATGTATTTTTTTTCGTGGTCTTAGCTCCTAAGTGTTATAACGTAACCATACGTCTGTCTTTCTTCAAGATTTAGTCTAACAAATTTTAAAAATATCTAGATAACCAATTAAAGTTCAAAGATCAGCGTGTGTAAGCGAAGTTCCCTTTTTTACTATAATTTATCTACGCATTACCAATTGAACAATTACGATACTCTGTAATATACGACCGTTTAAAATTGAAATTGTACATTGCTGGCTTAAAGAGGAAATGGAAGGTTTACAAAAGAGACTATTTCTGGTGCCGAAAAACACGAAAAACATCAAGGTACGCGTCATAATTTACAGTTGTCGAGAAACGCATCGTCGTAAATTTCCGAAACGGAATACAAAACAAAAAAGCCGTGCGAAGTTCGTCTGGACTGTATTGCAAAATCAAAACTGATGCCAGTGAGTGCGGCCAAAATGCAAATAGGCTGCGCTGCAATATTATAACACGACAAGCTCATGAATACGATCCGTAGTTAACATTTCCTCGAAACATACAGACTTGTACTTAGGTCGGATTATAAGGGGCCTGAGTTATTATGTCTATTGTACTTTTTATAGTTATACAGTCACGATGAAGGTTTATTGCACTTGATATTAGCATTGAATTGATTTACTCTTTTAGAAAATTAATAAATATTTTTCAAAGACTATTCTTGGGTACATATGTGTTAAAGTAATAAAATATTGATTAAATTGCTATAGTCATTATTCAAGCATTTTAATTTTTTTCATTACTTTACATTATCACTACGTAGTATGAAACAAAGTCGCTTTCTCTGTCCCTATATCCCTTTGTATGCTTAAATCTTCAAAACTACGCAACGGATTTTGATGCGGTTTTTTTAATAGATAGAGTGATTAAAGAGGAAGGTACATATTTACACGTACATATTATTGTACAGAAATCTATTTGTACCCGGGCGAAGCTGGGCCGGGCCGCTAGTTCAATATAAAATTTGGATTGTCAAGCATAATTAACTCATTAAATTTGATCTAAACAGAAAATAAGCTGTGGAGAGGGCCTGCCGACGAGGCTTATTGAAATTAAAAGAAGTCGGTCAACAAAACTTGAGTAATTAAAAATAAAAAATATTTGCAATAAATATAAACAGTAAAATGAAATAGCTGAGGCCAAGAAACGATAAGGAATGAATAAACTGAAACGTTAAATTTTGACACGAAAAATGTAATTACATAAATATCGAATACCGAATAAGAAAACATAAAACTTATAAAAAAGGTTTTATCCGCCACAAAGCTTTGAGTAATAATCACTAATTTATCTATAAACTAAACAAAACAAGATACAATACCTAAGAACAGAACATTCTAGACGCTAATACATCAAAGGAATAGATCACATAACACCGAATCAAGCCCTGTACGAAACCTCTCAGTGTGGATGTGTAATATGAAAAGCAAGCTCTATCCTCGAGACATTACATCGTGTACATGCGCTCCATTGCGATATATTGAGCTGGTGACATATTCATAAATATCCAGCCAGCTGTACCTACGCTTATTATACATTTTAGAATTATGTGTAATAGTTAGTAGTTTACGACGATTAATATTTGATATATTTAAAGTTACTTGTTTTTGCTATGAATGGCAAGACGAGCATGCCGTTCGCCTGCGATGGTAAGCAATACCGCTCATGAATAGATGTAAAAAAAACAACACCTTGAAATACAAAGCAATGCTTGGTATTCCACTGCGCTCGCCGTCCTGAGAAATAAGACGTTAAGTCTCAATATGTCCAGTAGTTACTCTGGCTACAATGTTCTTCAAACCGGATCATAACAGTGCATTTACACGGCTGTTTGGGGGGAGATATAGACATTGCGTGCGACATGTTTGCAAATATATTGGTTACCTGAGTCATGCTGAAATATACTGCTCGTTCAGGACATTGTAGCCAGAGTAACTACTGGACATATTGAAACTTAGCATCTTATGTCTCAGGATGGCGAGCGCTTACCATCAGGCGAGTGCCATGCTCGTCTTTACCATTCAAAAATATCATGCAGTATAGAAAGGACAGTGACTCGACTTATCGTATCCGACCGTCACTGAGAAATCCTATAGCCAGCTTAACAGCTCTCCTGTCGTTAAAAAAGGTATATTAAATAAACTAACTCTTTCAACAACGCCATATTTAAAAGTCTAAAATTCCATTGAAATTCTGAGTACGTATCTGATTTAAGTCTTATTCTTATCAATTTTCTGCCAGAGATGCTCATAGCGCCTTCGGCTATGTAAACAGACAGAAATCCGACTGCCTTTTACTTGTTAAACGTGTTTCATGAACAAATTCCGCACAATGTCTTTGATGCAATTTGATAAGAGGATTTGCTGCATGCCGCAAGAGAAACGGTTCTGGATTTTAAGTAATATGTTTTACAGAACGTATATTTTATTATTTCAATGTACATGATAGGTTTTTAATGGATTGGACTTAGAATCTTAGATTTCACCAGGTTTGTCTGATTATTAATTTGTCTAATAAAAAACCATTTTCAATGGAAATAATATTTTAATTTCATTAGTTTTCGCCTGATATAAGCTATACGAAAAATACCATTACTAAGACTTATTGAACATACTTGGCTTCCGAATTTTCGACCTTTCTATTTCCTGACTTCAATATTAATGTAACATCAGAATAATTCCTTCATTAGCCACTGTTCGCAGCCCATACATATATATACACAGTTTACATTGCCCCAAAATTTGTGTATTGATAAGAAATTCGATACTGATTATAATTCCTAAACTATATCTAATACTTTCAGAGAGGAAAATCAACCTAAATAAATTAATACGCCCAACAGTAACATACACAGTCCTGACACAATTTAAAAATTAAGGTCAATTAAGTCTTGTTTCGAGGATATCAACACTACAGGACTTTTTGTCTCATCAACACCCAGGTCCGAGACAAATAATTGTTTGCCTCACAAAAAATTGTCTCGGTGCGGAGATCGAACCCGCGATCTCTCGTTTCACAGCTGGCGTCTTACTGCGTTACGGAGGCTTTCATGACATCAGGTCATTTGTCTATTAAAAAACAGGACCCGAGTTAAACGAGGATAAATTTATAATTTGTCCGAGTACCGACAACCTTTGGGGTAGACGTGTTCTCGAGTGGAGACCGCGCCTTGGCAAGCGTAGTGTAGGACACCATCCAACGAGGTGGAGTGATGATATCCGAAAGATAGCGGTTGGAGACGTTGGGCTGAAGATCGAGCCCAGTGGCGTGCCATAGGAGAGGCCATGTCCAGCAGTGGATGCGAATAGGCTGATGATGATGATGAAATTTATAATTAAGATAAATTTATAATGTATGTATATTTGTAAATTTATTTGCAAGATCTGATATCAGCAATGATATAATATATGAATACGTTCCTTATTAATCTGTGGTCATAGGGACTCCTTAATCCGTTCAAAGGTTTCAGTTTTCGTTCCGTATTTACTTCATATCGCCTGTGGACATTCGTTTATATTGATAACAATCTTCAAAGCTTTATAGTTAGATAAAAATTTGTATCCAGTAAATTGATCAATTATATTAATAGAATCGATTACTTCATTTATGGAGAAATAACGGTTACGTGTTTTGGTAGCGTGGTTAAATTAAATTATATTTATGATTAATTATGTACTTTTCCAGTATTATTGTGTTGCCGTCACATCTCGATTAGCGTGGTTTCCCGTGACATTGGAAACCATTGCTATTATGCGTTTACTGTGCACGTAATTTTTGGCGTTGTACCCACTTTAATATAGATGTTTTTGTTCAAATTATTGTAGCCCATGCGCACGCCGCGTGTACTGCGTAGTGTGCGCCAGCGACGGCGTGCACGTCGCAACTAAATTAAAACGGAACAATATTTTTTATTACCAACGCAGAACTGTGTGCGCATGAGGCGTTTACATCGATTGCATAATTGTTTTGCACTTTTTTACACTTTTTTAAATATTTTTTTTTTTTATTATCTGTCTACTCACTTTTGTATTTTCTTTTATTTTTTATATTTATTTTTAATGTATTATTTTTATTGGCTGGCTTGACGCCCGGACGTCACTTAAGGTGTCCACTGAAAATCAGCGTTATGTTGTGGTCTGCACCACATCATAGCATCAGCTGAGTGGACACCTACCAGTCACAGCCGCGACCAGTCTTTTTTTTTGTATTTTTATTCTGTTTTATATTATCAATGCCTGTGTATGTTGCGACTGTGACAAATAAATCGTATTTCTTTCTTCTTTCTTTCTTTCTTTCTATTTTACGAATATTTGTTCGTTGTTTTCAATAGACTACTGTAACTAGAAAATGTGGATGCTTCTGTAAAATAGAACTATTACAATTTAAAATTAATATACGCTTGAAAAGTACTCAGACGTTAAATGCAAAGTAAAATACGCATGAAAATTTGAAAATATATATCAAATTTTGCCGTAAGCCTAAACTTTATTATGGACTGAAATAAATATAAAGCAAATTATTGAACTTTCATAGTTCAGCATTGTTTCTCTTGTAGGTGCAGCAATGTTATTATTTTCATGTCAGTAATATTTATTTTATAAAAAACTTATCTTATAATATTTTGTCGAAATATTGTGCACAAGGTATAGAAATACTTGTAAGTTACCAGCGCTTGTGTAGGTAGTACACAGAAATGCTTTGGGTATATTCGGTTTCAATATTACTACAATAATTATTGTTAACTGGTTTGATTTGGAGAGAATGCCTGGGGCATTAAGTCCGCCTGTTTACTTTGTATATAAAGCGTTAATAAATACATAATTAATTATTTCGGATGCCATATACCACTTTCCAATACATGCAGAAATACACATACCAGCCTATACATATTATGTACGTTTATGAAATAATCACAAAATCCAGTTTACAAACACGAAAACATGTTATCGCACTAAAACCGACACCAAAGCGTTCTCAAACGATCTATTACCGTATAAATAAAATCTCACAATGGCTCTAAGATAATATTTTGCTACTAGTGGGAGAGATTCCGTGCCAACGCCAGAGGCTACTTGCACTGTTAAATCTTAATCTTAACGCTGGAGATAAGGAACAGCTAACTCAGACTTAACCGCTTTGTTCTTTTAAGGGCATTGGATAGAAAATTCTTAGTCTATTATTTATGTTGGTGTTGAAATTAAGTATATTTAGAAAATATTAAAGAAATGCTTTGGATTGGATTCCGTTTGGATGGATTGAAGTGGATTCGCACAGACCTTTAAGATTCTTGGAGGAGGCCAATGATCAGCAGTGAATTTCTTAGCGCTAAATATAAAGCAAAAATAGATGGACATGTACCTACTTCCTTAATATCGAAGGTCAAGTAAGGACTGTATTTCAATAATATATTGTTGATATATTCAATTAATTTAAAATATGAAGAACTTAAGGTTCTGAATCAAGAATACGGAAGTTCAGGCGCAGCGAAGACGAATGTAAAAGAACGCAGAGCATTACTCAGTATGGCACAAGAGAGAAAAATAAATATAAAGTAAAAATATAATAAGTATAATATTATTAGTAAAGGAATATTAAATAACCATTTTAGATGAAGTGCGTCTAAAAACTAATGGGTGAATTAAAATAAAAAAGAACTGAATCACAAAAAATCTTAGCTATTATTCGGTGTTTGAACTCATCAGACTCAACTAAGCTTCGTATTCCCAAAGTGAACACATTTAGAAAACTAATATTTCTACAACGATTCAGAAAGTAATAAAGATTTTTGTGGCTACATAAATGGATTTACGTCGTAAATATTTTCGTATTCTCATGTTAGTGCGTCACTCATTGTGTGACAGTTTAATGGAAACCTAAGTCCAACGTTTGCGGCGTGTTAGGTTTCGTTTAAGAACATGTCCGATGTGTTTAGATGGCTAAATATTAATGTTTTGGAGAATATTAGATGTTTACTTTTGTTTTGCAAAAAAAAATAATTATTGTTTGTTTCGGGGAATTTACCGCTTTTGATATGACATGTATAAAATTATGTTTGTTGTGTATTTTTTTAGTAAACCTACTTCATCCCACTGTTGGGTAAAAGTCACCCCCTATCCATAAATTCATTTATCTATTAATAATAATTAATTATTCTAAGCCCTTATGAAATGTTTGTTCTAATATTTCTAATCTGGCCTAATCCCTCTCAGTAGTACTCTCGATTGTAGAAGAGGCTCGTGCCCTGCATTGGGAAGTATAAATGGGCTGATATAGGATACAGAAACCTTTAATCAATTTATTGCGAAAATATTGAGGGATTTTACTTATATAGTAACATTTTTGTCTTTTTGGTATTACTTCCACGTTAGTTTCATCATCATCTCAGCCACAGGAAGTCCACTGCTGAACATAGGCCTCCCCCCAACGATCTCCACATCGGCCTGTTGGAAGCGGCCTGCATCCAGCGACTTCCTGCAAACTTAGCCATGTCGTCATTTCGCTTGCCTGTACGTGGCCTCCACTCTAGAATCTTTCGGCCCCAATGGCCATCGGTTCTGCGAGCTATGTGCCCGGCCCACTGCCACTTCAACTTGCTAATCCTTTGGGCTATGTCGGTAATCTTTGTTCTCCTACGGATCTCCTCATTTCTGAGTCGATCTCGTAGGGAAATACCGAGCATAGCCCTCTCCATCACTCGTTGAGTGACTTTGAGCCTTCTAATGAGGCCCACAGTGAGAGGCCACGTCTCGGTGCCGTATGTCATCACTGGTAACACACAACTATCGAAGACTTTCGATTTTAGGCACTGAGGTATTTTGGACAAGAAGACGTCGCGTAGTTTCCCGAACGCTGCCCAAACGAGTTGGATTCGACGATTGACCTCTCTCTCGAAGTTAGACCTGACTAACCGGACCACTTGTCCTAAATAGACATATTCGTCACGTTAGTTTATATTACATAATTTAATAATCATTTATTGTGAAGATAAATATATCTCAAAAAAAATTTGTAAGTTAATATAAATAAAATAAACATTTTACAAAATGAACTTCTTAATTAATTAAAAAATGAGTAGCAATAACCTTCATAGTCTATTAACCACATCTATTTAAAAGGAACATGGTCATATCTGATAAAATCCCATAAAAACGATTGATTATGTTAGCATCGCTTTGATCGTCGTACATAATTGGTTCCAATTGGCGGTTTTTATACAGAAGCTTAGGCCCACGTGCTCGGTATAACCATAAAGAATCCATGGCAATTACTGGTCAATAACCGGAAACTACAGCGCGGCATTAAGTTATAATTTTCAGAAATTGAATTCGAGCTAATGTTAGCAATCTGCATAGTAATGAGTCTTTACGATTAAAGTTTACGCCGCTACCGAAATCGATTGTTGCTTTTTTAGTCGAGATTACTGATAAACGATTGCGCCGTTTTTTTAATAATTTCGGTGTGTTTCAACGTTGTTTTAATATACATATATGATTAAATGGATTAAGCTTTAGCTAAAATAATTTCTCATTGATGTAGAAATCGTTTCTAAGTATGATAAGATTTAAAAAGATTGGATCATGGATGATTAAAGATGGCAGTGACTGGATGCATAAAGCAACAGACCGGGCTCTGTGGCGTATCTTACGAGAGGCCTATGCCCAGCAGTGGATTGTAATGGGCTGTTAGTGATGATGATGATTACTAAAATAATACGAGTAAATGATAAAACAAAGTATGATATAATTTATTTACACTGACTTTGAAGTTAAAGAAAAATAAATTTTAGCTTTGCATTGCTAAAATTAAGTTTGTCAGGAGAGGTACTGTATTATATTTTGTATGTATGTGCGCTCTGAAAATACTGTTGGCTTGTGGGGACATCGGTTTCGATCGACTGTCGGCAATCCTTGTTCTTCTACGGGTTCCCTTATTTCTGGTTTGATATTAATAAAACTTATGCAAATCCCTTTTCACAACTTTTCGTACAGTAATAGTATCTAGGTTGGCCAATGACATAAGTCTTTTAATCCCGAAAAACATTACAGGTCTAATAAGAAAGATCTAAAGGGCAATTTGCATAAACGGAAATCTAAGTAATTTTTTGAGTAGGTTAAAAGAAAATTAAATAATCTTATCGGTCAGTATTCTTAGAAAGCATTCGCGAAACGCTTTATGCATAAAGGCCACGTGAAACAAGTTCAAAGGAAATTCTCTGCTCGTGATTCTTTTAAATGCTAAGCTATCTGTTCTAAGTGCCCGCTGTTATTTCCATGAAATATAATAAGGAATTTTAATCCTCTTTGTTCGCTGTGCTGTGGGTTAATGCTTTATTATTCCAACATAATTGGTTGGTGTTTCTTCTTTACTTACATTCTGCATAAAGGTAATGAATCTCTGGCGCAATGGTTGAGATACTACTGTGAAACTAGAGGTCTCCCAACCGACCTCCGTACCGAAACATATTGATTCTAATTTAGGTATTGTTAAAACGGAAAATCTCTTGTAGTTTTTGATACACAAGGCACTTGAATCTTAGTATAGGGTCAGGACTATGAGTCTAAGTATGATTACTGTAAGCGTAGTGGTGGTAAAATAAGTTTGACATTTCAGAATCTCAAGCTTAAATCTACTTCTAATTCTCACCAGCATCTCTGGTGCTGTTGGTTAAGGAAACCGACCGTGAGACGGTAAGATACGATTTCTGATATTATAAACGCGCAGGTTGTTCAAAGTAATTTCTTTAATAGCATAAATAAAACCTTGTACGCATACAAATTGCATATAATTACATTCATGCCATGTTTTTCATTTCAAACAAAACATATTTGAATTCGTGAAATATTAATATATTTGGGACATATGTAAAAGCCGCAAAAAATGCGGCTGTTGAAATTTCAAAAATCGTTTCTCTTTATGTGCGTCATAACTTGATATTTTTTATATTTCTCGTTGAAATATGGTTTTGGCTTTAGTAAAAAACATGTTAAAGCCAGTGACATATTGAAAGGCTTTTGTAAAAATGTTTCCAATAAAATTGACTCATCATACTACACTGTCATTACCAAATACCTCAGGGCAATATTTTTTTAATGAAACTTTTGACAAGTCCTATCTGACATGGTGGAACCAATTAGCACGAATTTATGTGAAAATGTTTAATCTGTACTCTGAATCCTATTGCAATTTGAATCATGAAAGTTCATATGAAGTTTGTAGTACTTTTGAAAGGACCTAAACTTGTATATGAATTTCTAGAAATTCAAGTTTCAAGTCTTGGGATTTCTGATAATTATGCAAAGTGACATGTTCTTGGAAGTTAAATAATGATACGTAAAGTTTTATGCCATCCAAAATGACAGTATAATTTAGTAGTAGGGGTAAGGTATCATCATTTTCAATCTTGACGGATATCAATATCCTGCATTCATCAATATTGGCTATTATTGTGTTACGTGGAAAAACAGACGAGGCAATTTATATGCTGTGCGATCACAAAGCACTAATAATAAACACTTCTATTTTTCTGAATCATTTTACCATTCATGTATTTGTGAAGGGTCAGCCTAAAAAAATATGACGAGAACCTAAAATTAGTACATTTCATGTTTTTAAAACTTTACCGTATTAAATGGTAACATTCACAACGTAAAGTTATGTAGAATAAAAAATGTCACGAGTCTCCTTTATAAAATAAAGAGTCCTTTAAGCGAAGCGTGGAGAAGCAATTAAGCCGGCTGACACAGTTATGGTGAGTTTCAAGAGACGCTCACACCTTTCGTTAGCCGACATTTCCTTCTGAACACATTGTTTTGTATCCACTTTTAGCTGTGTTAATAAGAACAAATTACTTAATGCTTTGCTTATGAGTTTTATTTTGTTTAAGTGCTTTGTTTTTATAATAAGAGACTGCAAAATATCAGATGACTTTTTATGGCAGCTTTTACGAATTCTCAATTCGCAACTACTTTTATCTTTTGAGACTTTTCTGCCAGAATATTTTTGTTCATAGCTTAAGTATGCAGTTCCCCTAACCAAGTAACAACCTGGACAATTTGTTTAATCCTCTTTGTCATGTCTTCAGCCATAGGTTGTCCGCTACTGGATTGAGACTTATTTCAAGGATTTCTACAGCGAACTATCGGAAGCCACCTACAATGATCGAATAAATATTAAAATGTAAACAGTTAACAATAGTAATTTCTCTGTTGTATTCAGTAATATTAACTGTATTTACAAGTTTATAACCGCGACATCCAGCACACCAAATCAAATTTCTCAAATCAGTTTCAGCATCTATATGAAACACAACTCGTTTTGAGATTCAGCATTCAACACTATCAGTCATCATAATTATCCTACTAACATAAATGCGAAAGTTTGTGTGTTTGTTACCTTACCACGCTCAAACTGATGGACCAATTTTGAAGATATTTGACAAGAAACTAGCTGCCACTCTGGATAACCACATAGGGGTCCCGTGGGATGAGTCAGGACATCAAATATACGTAATTGCTACTCTTTAAAATTTAAACGGGTGGACGGGGGACGGGACAGGAAGGGATATAACGGGATGTACGGGATGGGAAAAGCAACATAGTCGACGGTAGTCATTAACATTTTGATTGACACATATATTACAGTTAGTACGCAAAATAATACATATGTTGTTGATGTGGACTGGATTCAAAAAGCATCTGCACCCGGGCGAATCCGGGCCGGACTGCTAGTTATGAACTAAACGTGCATCAAAATACATGACAATGTCTCAAAGTGACTCACAAAGCAAATGTTTGCAGAAACAATATTCGAGTTCAGCAAATCCGATTTCGAGAGCCAACATAATAATAGCGAGCGGAAACGTGAAGCGTTTTAATTACCACTTCTTGCACCGACAGAATCGTCTTAGACAACAAAGGCTATCGATTTCAAGGGGCCATTGTTCGCTCATAATTAATATTATATATCATATACCGGACCAGTCGACTGGATAATTTATCTCTCTGGTCTTTTAGTTTTATTATGCTTTGAACGTGACATACATTTTGTTGGAATTGATTTGTGGGTTTTGAGATAATTTCATTTTGTCTTTCGTGCTGTTAACTTATAAGTTGGAATAGAGTTCTCAGTGACCTAATAAGGGCTACAGGAAGATGGGTTAGAAGTTTCTAAGAGGTCGCTATAGAAATTAACACAGCTGAGGTCTCGGGTTCTTATCCCGAGTCGGGCAAAGTGATATTGGATTTTCCTATTCATATTGGCCCTGAGTGAGGAATTTGTGCTCGATATGGCAATAGGCTCGCCCCCCATCGCTTCGTGGGATGGAACATAGAAGGCGAAATATGACTGTCCTGGTAGCACCTCTACCTGCCCCTTCTGGGAAAAATGCGTGAAATTCAATATGTGCTGGCCACAACCCCTCCTTATAATTGGCGAGGTATTGGTTAACCCATCATGCTAATCTAGAGCAAATTGGTAGGCCTTTAATACCTGAACTGAGAGATAATATGAAAATTCAAAATTCGTTGAATCTTAGAATTGAAGACAAATTCCCTATAGTTACAAAATATGATAGAAACATTGAAACTCATCAGAATTTCCGCTTCAATCCAATCGTTTCTATATCGTATATTAATCGTATAATAGTATTTTCTATAAAATTGACTTTAACATTATTCCCGGCTCGTCGCGTGCGTAATGTACTAATTACGTCGCGTATTAATGTAGTTAGGTGCTTACACGACTCATGACGGGTAAGTTCCGGGAACGCGTCAATTAGCTTTGATACGTAATTATAATCATATAAGTTCAGTTTTATTTTCATAATTTACAGAATATACAGTGGTGTCAGTATCATACATATCAGTACATCTAAAGAAAAGAAATTTTCAAAATCGGTTCCCAATTGCCGGCGAAATCGCGTAACATACATACAAAAAAAAAAACATTCAGTCGAATTGATAACCTCCTCTTTTGAAGGTCAAAAATAGTAGGCTAGATTATAAGACTGAATAAAATTTTTAATGATTAATGTACATCTCAAGTAATCAATAAAAAAAACATTAAAAAATACATAATATAAAGTAAGAAATGAAATAGTACAATGCCTGACCTTATCGAATTGAGCGATTTCTTCCTTACGACAGTCAGATTATGTGAAATAGACATGTTAATAGGTCCCTCATGTAAAGTTTCACTAGAGCTATAATCTAGATTCTAGACCACTGCTGAATTGAAAAATAATTAAAATTTTAAAATGCCCCTTGAGTTGTTTTGTTTTATCTTACTACTCGAATTTACTTCTACTTATAAATATGTTTAGTATCATTAGCAATATACAAATATATATTACTATTCCAACGTAACCCAAATCTGAATTTAATAATATAAGCACCCACACCCGAAACATTTGTCTCGATGCGAGGACCGAACGCGCGGCGTCATGTTGCAAAGCCGGCGTCTAACTGTGCCATGGAGGCTGTCAAGCATTATGCACTTTTTTTTTATTACACCCAGACTCGAAACAAGTATAATCGGTATTCTACCTACGGCGCCAAAGAGTAAGTAAAAATGCAACCTGCTGCAACCAAAAATGTACCTATAAAGCAGTAAATTCCGCATAATTGTGAAAACCATCGAGATATAAATCGGTCCGGGCAACAAAATTCTTTTCCACAAAGCGCTCCCACCATAAATCTTCTCAGACCCGTCTAATTTGCAAATCGTTACTTACAAATTAGAAAACCTTTGGCTTTACACTCATCGGTTCTTTGTCGAGAATTACTTTTAAATGATGCAGATTTTTTATATTTATTTGGGTCTTTTAATGAGTGCAGATTAACAGGATTGAATGAGAAGAAAGGGGTTGCAGTTACTAAGTAATAATCCTGTTCAATGTGTTCTAGTGACTGCAATTTTAAATTTAAAAATATAAACAACAAATGTTTAAGAGAACCTATAAAATAGTTACGAGTTATTTATTTATTTATTTAATGCTTCATATACATAAACTGTATAAAGGCGGACTTAATGCCTGAGGCATTCTCTGCCAGTCAACCTTTAGGTGGTGCAGAGAGAGAGCACGGTAGGCGCATAAAATATGTAATACATAAATATATTTAATCAATTAATAAATATAACTGTATACATACACACACACATTTAAATACATACACATGCATACACACATATAAATTTAATACATACATATATTCACTTATATATACACACATTATATATATATATATATATATATATATATATATATATATATATATATATATATATATATATATATATATATATATATATATTTATAATATAATGTAAATGGAAAGTGATAAATACGCACTAAAGTGATTCTGCCAGGCGATCAAGTAAAAGTTGCTTAACTGACCACAATCACAAAAAAATTAGAGATAGCTAATTGCAAACTTCATCATGTCGAAGTTGTTAACATGTTACGTGCCTAAATTCCCATAAGTATCAAACGAAGTATTAATTTAAAAAAAAAATACCTACGTAGATCGATGAAACCAAGTCTAGTCTATATATTGTTTCTAATGAAACAATATGCATAGAATTATAAATTTCATTTGCTATAAATAAAAAAATATTATGTAACGTCTTCTCGCTGAATACCATCTAACATTTTCATATAATTGATTTTATAAGTAAAGGGTCAATCACAATACATCTCAAAGACAAGTTCTGCCTTAATTAATCGCCATACAACCGGACACCAAAGTAGCTAAATACACAGCTAATAGAGGCGGCCCAATCGTTTGTCATGCTAAATAACCTCCTTGTAATTGTAGCCATCTGAAGCTTGATTGGCGTTTCATACAGATAATTGTTATCCAATCTATACTTAATAACTATGAACAGTGATTTGTATAATAGATTCCGTTTCACGCTTCGTTTTAAATGCTTCTACCAAGTATGGTATTATAATTTATGGTCAATTTGTGATCGGGTTTGAAAAAGCTGGTATTAAAATTGTCGAAGCAATTATGTTGCGTGTGTTTTGAGTAATGTTCATTGCACCGGAAAACAGATGAGAAATTCTTTTTTAATAGCTATGAGATTTTTCTATCATATTAAAGTATATGGAAGAATAATATAGAAATAAAACAGAGGCAAGTTGAAGGTCAATTTGAGAATTATTTTTATTAATTAATATAAAAATTCAACTGTAGTAAATCATGACTTTGCAACAAAACGCTTCCAATAAACCTACCCAGATATACTACACTTGGACAAATGTATTAATTACTTAATTTTAATTCAAAATTCAAAATTATATCCTGAAAATAAAAAAGCGAGGTTTCTGACAAAATTTTGAAGATGCCACGAACCTCAACTGACAGATTAATATCACTAGTAAAATCATTTCATTGCTAGTCACATAAAACACTGCAAAAACGAAATACACGTAACTATTATTAGCGGCATCGTAAATACAATACAAACGAGCTTCTGAACCATCGATTTCCATATAATTGACACTCAAATAGCTAAACTGGGAACAATGACGGACAGCGGCGACAATGATGACTGACGTTAATGCCTCTAGCAGAAATATTTATTGAAAACCCGTAGAAATATTCATTGCAAGTTATATTGCGTGTAATTGAAGTAATGTGTTGATATTGACAGAGATATTTCATGCGAAAACATTACGGAGTTGATTATTTAATATAATTCGGTATCAGCCCATATACGTCCCACTGCAGGGCATGGGTCTTCTCTACAATCGAAAGTACGACTGATAGTGTATAGATCTTTTATTTCGTTGTTTCTTTCTTGCATTTCATTTTATTTATATACGAGTTATTTTGACGTGACAACGTCTTAAATTAGGTTGCGGCTGGGAGTCACTTATGAAAAAGTGTAACGCCCGGTAACGTTACGATGAGTCACCGAACGAGAGAGAGGCCCGCCGAATGCCTTGCGTCTCTCTCCCACTCAACTATGATCGGTCTGCCGCGCGCGCAGCACTAGAGAATTAGGCGCATTGAATCGGCGCATGCTTGTGTCTCTGTCTTTGTCTTTCTCGAACGTTCTTGGCGTTGGAAAAACAAGAAAGCGTCACAATACAAGTTCACACGTGTGGTTAAAGTATCGTCAGCTGTGTCTGTAGTGAAAATATGGAGTGCTTAGATTCGTCATTTATCATTTACAACAACTACAACAATAAAGGTAAATAATTGTACACTGATATTTCATCATCGTAAACTATGATTGATTGATTAATTGTTAGATTGACACAAAAGTTGAGAAACTGAGTTTATAGGTTATGTCATACTATTGATAAATGTTGATAGTGTTTTAGTAAACAAAATATATTTCTATAGTTAAAATTTGTGCAATTCTTATTTTCATTCAATTCCTTGTTCCTATTGTGTAATTTAATTATATTCATATCAATAAATATTCTACCGAGAAAAAGACGTTGTCACGTAAAATCTTCGCCCGTAAAACCGACTTTACAGGCAACCATTTTTTTTTAATATGCGCGCGTACACCGACAGCCGAAAGTCGACGTAATGAAGCCAGTTGTTAACTGCCTGTAAAAAATCTGTCATAACAGTGAATAAGTAGAGGTGAAAAATATAGTAGGTTTTTGAAAAAATCGTGGTATAAGTAACTTTTATATTATATATAAGTATAGCTTTTTATTTGCTTTTAATAAGTATATTATACACACTCTGCCTACCCCTTCTGGGAAAAAGGCGTGAGTTTATGTATGTATGTATGTATGTATTATAGACACTTCGTGGCCTTTATCATAAGAATAAAATTTTACATGGGTAAGATTAAGTGTTAGTGTTATTTTTAAATTACTTGCGTTTAGATCTATGGGTAAGCTAAGTTTACTAAAATAAAATAGTAAATTAATTTATAAAAGGTTTCGAGGTAAATATTTGTTATATAGTAAACAATATACATATCTGCGATGTATAAGATATAGGCCACACACAATGTAACATAATAATGTATAATTGCTACACATTACACGAATATATTGGTGCTCCTAATAGCTGTTAATTACTGCTATTACCGTTTAGTACAGTGCCTATAAAGGCATTAATTTTCGTCATAATTATAAATATAATTAGTACAGTATGCAACTATCAGTTAATGCTTGAATATTAATAGATTGTAAATATTGCAATAATTACTATTTAAATTATTTCGTGATTTCAAACCACTATCTACACTTAATATTTCAAATGTAAATTTTACTGGTGGTAGGTCTCTCATATGTAAGAGGCCGCTTGGGTAAGTACCACCACAATGCCTATTTCGCCTGCCAAACAACAGTTTAATTGCACTGTTGTGTTTCGGATTGAACCACATTGTAGCCAGAGTGATTACTGGACATATTGAGACATCTTATGTCTCAGGATGGCGAGCGCAGTGGAATGCCCAGCTATGCAATTTTAATTCAAGATGTTGTTTGGTTTGCCACTGTTCATGAGCGGTATTTATAAAATAATTCACTATAAAAAAAAACAGTCATAAAAATTCCAGTAATATTTTTGTGTATAATAATAGATCGGCAAATTGAGAAGCAGGACGCTTCATGGTAAGAGATCACTGCTGCCCATATCTAGATAGCTTGAGTCATAAATGTTTTGCTCTACCACTTTCACCAAATTATTTGCCTCTTAAATACATTGCTATAATTATTGAACCGGTAATCTGTGATACCATGGTTGCCTGTTCGCATACAAGACGCCAATTTATCTTTGACTACTAAAGAATGCTATTTCAGAGACATCAAAAGACGAAACAAATATATATATTTTTTTAAATAAATAACAACTCGTATACTATACTTACTATTACTTCATTCATTCAAAGATTTTTCAGTACTACGATTACAAGAGAAATATTTCGATGTGCTCAATGCGGTTGTCAGACGGAGTTTCAGCATGTTTTATTAGCTATTCAGCCTACGCCGGACCGGTCCGTATTGTGTGCCGATGATCTACCAACTGGTTTGAGTTTAATCTACGATAATAAACAAGGTCCAAGTTATAAGCTTCATGTTTTTGGACAAATATTTGGAATTATTATTGAAGTAGGGATATGTTATAAATATAGTATGAAGGATTAACAAAGATTATATGAAAAAATATTAAGATTATATGATTATATGTTATTTTTATTATTATCGAATATGACTTAAAATTACGAAATGATTAAATTAGTTGCTGCATGTCGCATTGCACATCGAAAAGTGGTAGAGATAAGGTATTGTCAGTAATCACGCAGCATAAATGGACAGGCTCGTCTGAGCTCGAACCAAGGATTGTGGTTGTTCATAGGCGGCAGTGATCACTTAGCATCAGGCGACTTATTGGCTCGTTTACCGGAACTATGTAATAAAAATATACTAATTACATTTAACAACAGAATTGTTATTTAATATGTTCCTTTTTTGTGTGCTAATTTATTGAGAGCTATATCACTGCTTGAAAAGGAAAGAACTTATTCCTCTTAAAAAAGATCTATATCGGGTACCAAGAACAAAATAATCAGTATTTAACAGAAACAAGTATTGTTGTACTAGAAAATTCTAAAGCGGTTGTGGTATTTAATCGTCATCGCTTGTCACTTATCCATCGAACTATACATATGAATATAGTTTGGAAATAAGCTCGCTGAACTAGCATTGAAATTGGTCCATTGTTGTGAGATCGATCAAGGTCTCGTTTACTAACAAAAGGGATAGGGAGAGTAACTCGGCCGAGGGCCATTTCAGACCCTTAACGAGTCCTATTGAAAACTAACAATGGATCGGAATTTTGATCAAATCTAAGCTTTCACGTAAACTCATTGCATTAATAGATACTTAGCTATAACTCGAAGAAAAAAGTTTTTTAGATTAGCGTGAGTGCTCTTCAACCTTCATTATATATTTTTTTTATTGTCAACGAAATAATAATATTTTATATTTAGCATTTAAAAATATACCTAGAGATTCGGTTCCAGATAAAGAATAACCAAATTTTGTTTATGTATGTAAATTTTATGTAAATGTAAATTTTATCATCATATGCACAAACATACAGAGTTGGACCAAATATTTGCAGGTCATTCGATATACGTCACAGTTAACAGGGTTATTTTAAAGTTTTAGTAATAAAACTACAGTTGTCTTCTATAATATGGATTAGAAGACAACAAGGATAGATCAAAATATGAGGGCGATACTCTCTATGCAAAAGTGAGATGTCAAAGACATAATTATGAATGCAACATCCACTCATGCGGAATCGAGCTGGGAGTTACTACTCTCTACCGTAAAATGTCAGTAAGGATATTGCTTTAGCAAGTCTAAGATATTACACCAGTCTATTCAAAGAAGCATCTGAAAATGACGTTTCATTTCATATGAGCAGATACAGGCATCGGCTTTGCAGTGGCGCTGTCAATACGGGATACAGGAAATACATGTAAGATTAAACTTGAATAGATCTTGGTAAATTCTCTGTTTCTTTCACACGCAAGAGAAGGAATATTTCTATCCCTGTCTGATAATGGCTATGAATTTAATAGAAGTTTTGCTGTAGTTCCGTTAACAGTGAACAGGGCAGTTACTATGATTTTGAGGAAATTATTCTACGTTCAGTTGATTTCGTTTATTTATAACTGTTCGATTCTTCGTTTTGGTAATCAATTTATTGTGAATTTTTAACCAGAAACACACGGTAATCTGCTCGGGATTAGGATATTTGCCTAAAAGCGTTGACATTAGGTGGACAACTAATCTTATAAAATACTATTTACCATCATCCTTCACTGACTCAACTATGTATAGTCGAGTCGAGAGAGAAAATCAATGAGAAGACTAATATTTATTAAACAGAAACAAGAGCGCCATACACCCAAACAAATCTAACCTTCAAAATTCATACCATGAAAATGAATCGCGCTTTTGCCAATGGAACAGTCTCGCCTTTGACATTTAGCACGTCGAATATAATTTCAGCATCGAAGGGCGCCATGTAACATTATTATGGAATGTCGGTAACAATATTGACGGCGATCTAACCATCTCGTTCGCTTTGCACCCGCCATATTAAAGTCTGCGAGCTGTCTAGACTGGAATTTGAGCTGCACCGGAAACTCAACGAACATTTTCTCCTATACCTCGATATTTGACATTACTAGTATTTTTCGTACTACCATGGTGGATTAGAAAAACCTGTTAGCCAAAAATTGGTGTCAGATAGACGGTCGGAAAAAATTAAGCTAAATCATTCTACAGTGTGCAAAAAATAATTGTAATACAAGGTTGAATTGAGGTTAATTATTTTCATAACAATAAATAAATAACACCCAACATTCACATACATAGTCCTGGTCCCACACTAAGATCAAGTCTTGCGTCACGAGTATTAGGTATCACGAGAGACTTTTCGGTCCCCTGTGCCTGTGCCACGGAGGCTGTCAAATAAAAGGAATCAAAAATAATTTATTAAGCTATAGTAGATAATATTTGAGAACCGATTTTATTCTTCGGTTCAGTTGGTTTCTTTCTTCATTCTAAGAAAACATTTACAGACTTCATCCATAAATTTTCTTAACCTTACGCAATAAGGGCAAACATCGACCTTATTGTTTCTTTAACATCATAATTACTGTTGACCGATGTTATTAATTTAGTCCGCTCACGCAATGATAATATGTTTGTTTGCCGTCCCGTTTTAGTTTCGCAGCAATCGATCAGTTAGAAGGACGGCTACCTTTACACGAAATACGACCCGTAGCTTTCAATGTTTACGAGTTTTTGTGTACTGGGACTTTGGGCTTCAGTAAGCACCATACTGCCACAGTTGGAAATGTATACCTAAGTAGAATATATATATAAACTTTGATTATATTGCCTTTATCATATCGTAACCTAAAACCGAAAAACGCGAAGTTTAATCTGATAAAGAAAATAAAATAATTATGGGTTGCAGGAACGAAACATTTATAAGATAAAAGTAGCATTTAGAATTAGAATCTACATTGATCCTGTAAACGTTTTTGAGGAATATAATTGAACACTAGAAGATTAATCATCATCAGCCTATACTACTAAGAGATTGGTTTAAGTTAATAATGATGATGGTCACCTCATAAGAGACAAGATACTGTCAACCAAAGATCATACTTTATAATTATCATTGGGTCATACAAGAATTGGAATATTTTGAAACGCGATTTCTTCGCTTCTTATTCGGAATCATGATATAACCTTTGTAAATATTCAATTTGTATAGTAATTCCCATAAACTCTGTCACGTTTTGAATGTCAACATGGAAAAGGTGGATCATCCATCGTGCAATGCCAGTCTAGACGGGATTAATGTCGATCTAACGAGCACTAACGATGCGGGCGCGTCTGAGGCTGCGAGCAGACGATGTGACGAACAGGATCTGACACATCTTGGAAAGCGTTAGATGCATTTATGTAAGGAGAAATCTGTTGGAACGTCATGGATAGATTATTACAGCAAAAAAATAGTTAATAAATCGACGATACTTTTGGATGATATAATTAATGAAATATCATTGGCATATTTGTATGCGTGAACCTTGGCTTAATGAAGTGGTTGCTTTTTACTGTAGTGAATAATTAGCATCTCTGGATTTAGAAGTCTCAGACTAGGAATCATACTATAACAGACTCGAGGTTCAATTTAGTTTTGCGGGAAAGAAATATGCTTTAATTAAGTAATATAACTATTCCATCGCTCAGTGTAAAGCATCTGAAACATTGAATATTCTTCCTTTTGTACTCAATTATGCGCTTTATTAATATGAAATAAATGATTTTTATTTCAATACGTGGATTTATTCCGCGGTGCCGACAGTCAGTGAATACGGACACGAAATTAAGCTCTCCATAGAATTTAAATTATTCACGGGCAACTGAGCACAATCGGTGCCTCTCACTTTTTCATTAAATTATTGTTCTACGAGTTGATAGGGATTTTTAATGTATGTTTAAAATTTCGGCGTAAAGAGTTTTTATGGCTCGTTTGTTGCCGTGTATTTAAAATTTTAATGCCGCTGATTTTGCCGTTTTAAAAATATATTTTTAATTATACCCATCATGAAAATATATTCGATACTACGACACGGCACACTGATGTAATAGATACAAAGCATTATTTATATGAAAGTCTTGTCCCAAATAAAGACCTTAAAGGTCTATTTACAAATACATTTTGTTTGTTTTGTATCTTTTGACTTGTGGTAGGTCTCTCACATGTGAGAGGCCGCCTGGGTAGGTACCACCGCAATGTCTTTTTCTCCCTCCAAACAGCATTCTAAACGCACTATTGAGTTACGGTTTGAAGGACATTGTAAGCAAAGTAAATAATGGACATAATGAGATTTAACATATTATGTCCTAGAATAGCGAGCGCATTAGGATGCGGAATGCCAAGCATTATCTAATTCTTGGTGTTGTTTGGTTTTACTTCTGAATTCTATGATTGTCTCGCCATTAATCGCAATAAAACAGAAAAAAAATATGGCGAAAAAAAGTCGATTCCAATATTTATTTACAAGAGTGCTCCTGTCTTCTTAAAAACTACTAAGTTGCTGCGCAGACTGGTAGTCAAATAACTAAACCAATCTATTTCCTAATTTTATAGATACAATAAAAGTAGGAAATTCAGTAGGGTCTTACGTGAAAGGTAAAATGAGCGGAAAAACATACTTCAGATCCGAATACTAAAACGAAAGTTTCTCAGTATCTTTTCTTACCTATTTTATTAGCAGAAATAACGAGAAAAGCTGATTGCTCCATTCCGGCCTAACAGCCTCGATGGCGCAGTTGGTTAGACGCCGGCTGTGAAACGTGAGGCCCCGGGTTCCATCCCCGCAAAACGTATACTTGTTTGATCCACAGGTATATGTTTCGGGTCTGGTGTTAGTGTGGCTGAAATTCTCTCGTTGCTAAGATACCCACGACGCAAGACTCGATGTTATTGTGGGGACAGGACTATGTTTATGAGAGTTAGCTGTATTTATGTGCACTTGCCATACTGACACATTCGATTATGTTTCATAGTGCTCAGTAATTTCACTAGCTACAATGTCATTCAAAGCAAACCACAATAATGTGACACTGCTATTTGGCAGCAGAAATATCCAAAATGGTATTACCTACTCTCAAGCCACCTACCAATCACCTAAAATTTATATGCCGGAACATAAAGGAATCTTGAGCTACTTGTCATTGTCCTTTTCTGATTACAGTAAATAAACAGCTAGAATAAGCCAATGAACCTAAATTGTCACGGTACAAATTACTTGACTAACGCCTCATGCCAATTACTAAAAGTTAACCAATTAAGAATTAAACCCGTGAAGAATATACTCCAAAGTGTACTCATAAGATCAAAATAACTTAAACTAACAGTTTATAAACTCTAGTAATATCTATCGAAGCAGTTTCATCTTCCAGACTTGTTCAACTTATTTCACTCAAAAAGATTGAAGAGGCAAAATTTTGATCAGTGTTATGAAGATTTGATTATTACCGCTTCGAACGCTTGGCCAATATAAATCTAATTAGATCTTTTAAAACGTTTTGGCAGCATTTTGGCCAATTACGATTTCTACCAAGCCGGTGCCAAAGTTCGAACAGCGGTTATTCATTTAAGCTGTTCCTCTAATTTTTGTTCTGTATTTCTCGTGCAAATAATTGGTTTTGTGCTTATAACGTAATGATTGGAATTAAAACTTTATTTTCAGGCCGCTTGTTGTTAGAAACTGGGAAAGTTGAGGAATTGTTTTACTTTTGAAGAAAGATGAATAAATATTGAGTACTTATCAGGAAATTTCAACGTTAACCGAAACTATGGGCTATGTCAGTTAAAGTTATATCTGAAATCGTCACTAAATGTAATGTAAGTATATGAAAATAGGAACGCTAGAGTTTCTTGTCCATTTTTCTCGGGCTAAAACAGCCTTGTGAAGCGGCAGGTAGTTGAAAATAATTGAATGAATCAAATAGTGGATGAGATTTTAGAGATCCAATAAATATTTTCATTTCCTTTCATTAAAACTAACAAGACACATTATGACTGAGTTGACTATTGTATCTATTACTTAATTAGGGTTTTATTTATCATTATTATTTAATCAAGATGGGGATGATAATGGTATAATGCTGACTATTGGAACTGCTATATGCTTTTCAACATCTACTTCTGTGCGTGTGGGAAATAATCTTAAAGCAATTTAAAAAACTATTTGTTTTTATTGCAGTGAAAGTGAAAGACGAGCCTGCGGTTCGCCTGATGGTAAGCGATACGACCGATCATGAAAAGTAGCAACACCGAACAACACCATGAATAACAAAAAAATGCTTGGCATTCCACTGCGCTTGCCGTCCTGAGACATAGCATGCTAAGTCTCACTATGAACAGTAGCTACTCTGGCCCCAACAAAATGCATCCGAAAGTTTTTACACAATAGATCATCCAGTAATTTAAAAAACACCCACAATTAACTATTTTTAATTTAGTCTAATTGCCGAGTATCTTAAGTCTTGTTCATCAAAGGGTCGATCGACCTAATTACCTTTGCACGAGTCCCCTTTTAAGGGTCAGTTCGCCCCCGCTATGATAAAGGAGCATACCACCACACAGGCTTTTGTGAGTGAACTAAAGGAACCACAAAGTGCCCCCGCTCATCCTCCATATTGAAGCAAAAAACCGGGCAAGTACAAGTTGGAGATGCGGTTTGGGTTCCATACATTATAATATTCCGAGTCAGATAAATGTGTGGCTGGTATTCCATTGTTGTTTTTGTGCAGTGCTTAGATTGTTTTCGTCAATTTAAATGTGTAATATGTTCAGTTTTTTAAGACTAAATAAAATCAATATTTTTTTAAATATACAGATTTACGTGCATTATGATGTTATTATTTTAGAATTATCAGGCTTTTTGATATACGCAACAAGACATAATATGCGAAAATGTAAATAGATCGTGGATATTACCAAAACGTAACTCAGTGTGCTAAAGCTATTGGATCAAAACGCGACTCTACTAGAAAAGGCCAGACAATCGACCTCACCGAACTTGTGGTACCGATTTTTTTACAGAACCCTAAAAACTTCAATCTACGCATTATTGGACAATACAGTTTTATTTCAACAAAAACACACTGTGGCAAGTCTCATGCATATATTAAGCGGAATAGCTAAACCCAGTCGAGACTGTTTCATCGATTCTACGTGTATGCTTCATTTCCTTATGGTGGTTACAAAGGATATTTTTGCTCTATACTCTGATGCATTTTTTCTTTATCATCAGCTTTTTGTTGTCCGTTACATAGACCTCCTCCAAATTAAAATTGCATTTGTCATTTCACCCTGGATTCGGCTTGATTTAACTGGAGGGCATCTTACAATACGTTTGCCTTGGCGTTTTAGATTAGTTAGTTAGGTTCCAGCTACAAAACGAAAGGCCACACGTTCGATCCTTGCAAATATTTGTAGGAACAACATGTATTTATTTCAGGTCTAAGTGTTTGTGAGACCAAAAAGTTTCTTGTCAAAGTCAACAATTATGTGCATTATTAAACGATATTTTTTGGTACGCATGTTTTTATTACGAATATAATTTAGTAAAGACATCACCATTTTATCCAACACATTAATTAAAGATTAAATCTGCATTTCAAGCAAAATCACAAAGTCTAGTGTGCAATTGTCATTGATACAAAATGTTCGCTAGACCTGGGCTAACTCCTGAACATGACAAGCAAACCTTTAAGCCGGTAATTCTGTTTACACTAATTAATGAGCGACCACAAAGCATCGCTTTACTGCTTCAACGGCTGTGCACTGATTTGTAATATTATGTACATTATAAATACATATATTATACGCATAGTTCTGTCTGGGGTGAGCTGGGTAGTTAGACTCCAACAAACAATGACGACATGACGCCACAATTAATTTGTATGTGGAGATAAAAACCGCGAGAGACTTTTTTCTTATCTTACAATACCCAGAAATGTTTTTGGAGTAAAAGAAGATTTCCACCACCTTCTACTTGACTGCACCAGAACTGAGTCTATGAGAGCACATATGACAGACAATAACTAAGCTGAGTCACCTTTGTCATAGCGATGTGACGTGCATTTTCGTTTATTTTTTGTATTGTTTTTTTATTATTTTTGTGTATAATATATTGTATGTGAAAAAACAATTAAATAGTAAAAAAAGACAAAAGTCCTAGAAGTCAAATTTCACAGCCACCGCTCAGGCAAGTGTGGCATAGTGAATTTTATTGCCTACAGGCTCCACGCACTTACATACATGTTTAATAAAGAGATCTTAATTTAAACATACTATTTTGGTGATATTTCTTTACTAAACATATAAACATATTTCAAGATAAAATATTCTAATTTTCAAATGTTTATTTTTAAATACAAGGTGGGGAAATATCGCACATGATTTGACTAAATACCTAACAATCGATAGTCGTTGTCATGGCGATATAACAACCCATACCACTTCATCCGTGAAAAAGTACATCCTCATCGAATTTCCTCATCGGATGTTTATAATAAGTATTTAGCTTTGCTTGTCCTATACAACACATCCTATACTACTAACTTGTGGTAGAATTAATGCGGAATGTATTCTCATAATGTGGCAGTGATCGCTCCTGTTTGCTTGTCGGGCACAAGTTTGTGAGCATGCTTAAGTTACATTTGGTAAAAAATCAATTAAAAAATGGGTCTTGCTATCAGTAAATGTTTTAAGTGTATTTGACGCAAAGCGTATCCGGGCTTCTTATATTAAAATTGGCATCAACATTTTGCGAAAAGCAAAATGATTTTTCTCCAATTTAAACTTCAATCATACTATAGCATAAAAATACTGATCTAAAAAAAGCACTAATTTTCAGCAAAAATATTTGCATTATGAAAATGAACAAAACCACTCCATTCAATTTGTAACAAAAACACCGCATGAAAAGCGACGTAATATTTAAATAATACACTTATGTTTGGTTAAGTCATGAATATCGGAGGTCTTAAGTGGTTAAAAGCACCTCGGAGTAGCACATTAAACACTTGATCCTAAAGAAATACTTGCGTTAAAAGTATACAAGTATAGAGCAAAAAATAAATATAAGAGCCGAGGCCCCGTTAGCTAAATGGATACGCCGTTTTCATTGCGATGAGGCGTGGCCCTGAAAACTTATGTTAGTAGATGAATTTCCGAAAATGTTGGGTATTTTCGGGCATTTCTCGTTTATTTTTTGTAGTTTGTTCTTCCAAATAAAACTCCGTAGACTTTTGTAAGTCACACATACACATTTTGTAAGTCAGTTGAGACATACATACTGATATTTTTTAATCTGGTATGGCAAAGTGATTGCGCTTGATGGTGAATGGAAAACTCTAGAACGAGTATTCTATTGGTAGACCATCATCTCCTGGACATCGAAACAATAATCTACCTATTTAACTACTTCTTCTCGCTATAGCGGAATGATCCAAAATTTTAGGAAAGAGTAACCATAAGATCTGAAATACTGTTGTTCTAAAACAGCAAACCAGTAATGCAACTAATCTCATAAAAAGCGATTATGATCACCTTGAAAATATAGATGCTTCTCAAGTCTTTGAAAAGCACGGATAAATTGATGAAGAAAGCTAAAATTAACCTGTTGGCCTCTGACAATGCCCTTTATTTAAAACCGCAAATATGGCATGTAACAATATAGGTAGCATTCATGTAAATATTTTAATAAAATACATCCGAAATTATAATAATTATACGTATTGAGATAATTATAATGAATATAAATAAATTAAACACATATTTTTCTACCGTATACACAATATTTATTCTGAAAATGGATTCGCTTTTTTGTAACGAGAAACATTGAAAACCAAAGATCAAACTATATTCATAGCCTCATTTAGTTAGGCCTTAGTAATTTCTCTTGTATTTGAAATGATTATGTAGGAATACTCGTAATGTAAAACTATGCCGGATTGCTGGGTGTATTTATTTTATTTTTACACAAATATTGCCGAGTATAGTTACTATTTTTAGCATTTGGTTCTGTTACTGTACAAAAAGCCATTCTCTATATCCTATCTATCTTTAGCAAGGTGTTAAAATAGCTACCAAGTCTGTGTCGGTATAATACTACGCTTCATTAGACAAACATTTACATATATATTTTGTAATTTAGTTGTCCATAAATATATCCAACATATCTGTACTTCTCTTTGTTAACAGAAACATAAATAGCATTAAAATATCCAATGATGTAGAGATGTTAAAGATAGATAGATTATAGAGAACGGTTGTAAAACAATCAGCTCAAGAATTCAAAATCGATATCCAAGATTACAGAATGTGCAAACCTAGAAATTAAATGCACTCCAGCGAGTAGTGACTTGAAATATTATGGAAATGAGCTCGAGGCGCTAACTCAGACGAATAGATACCGCAAAACCGCGCGGTTGAAACTAAAACGTATGCGAAACTATAGTTCCACTGTTCGTACAATACAATCCAGTGGGCTTACTCTATACTCCGAAACGAAATTCGAATGTTCGGACGTTGAAAATCGATATAATATAGATATGAAACCTATCATGTACTTCAAACTTAGTCTAAGATTACGACGTACGATACAAAATCCGAACATTTTGTATATTTGTACAGTTTTACCGTATGATTTTCGAATATTCGTCATGTCGGACTACAGAGTAGCCCCCAGATAAGCAAAGCAAAGATGCAATTCCATTATCCGGACAAATATTTCCGGGATGTACTGGCGTTTGTTTTGAATACAAATGTTGCATTACTGCGCCCTGTGCTGGATAGTTTGAGAATGTTTGTGCAGTATGTTAAATTGTAGACTAGGTAGTGTTTTTGTAGAATAAGTTGCGTTTACTAAAAGTATGTATGAAGAGTTGAGGCTTTGAATTGGGAGCTTGAGATGTTATATTCTTTACTGGAACATTAATGAGTGAGTATATGATAATACTCAACTAGATAGCCATGACGGACTCCGTGGGTTAGTTTGTTTGATATCGGCTGTTAAACAGGAGGCCGCGGTTCAATCCCCGCTCCAACACAAATGTTTGTGTGAACTACAGGTATTTGTTTCAGGTCTGGGTATTTGAAAGACCGAAAAGTCTCTTGTAGATCCTGATACCTTCGACACAAGATTCGCGCTTAGTTTGGGTTCAAGATGATATATCTATGTATGTGGCTGTTGGGTGTATTTATTTATTACTTAGGTAAGTGATTGTATAATAAAAAACTATTTAGAAAGAGAACGAAAAACTTTACACCAATCCTCTAGGCAAAATGCACAACACAAATTTTCCCATACTTTAAAATTGCTTGCTGAAATCGCGGCGCAATAGCTCGGAACGCCTTGATTCCGTATAATATCTCTGTATTGTCAGTTAAGTGAAGTTAAGCACGGCGGAACACCTGGGACGAGGTAGACTCCGCTTTATAAATAATGCACGCGGCTAAAGTGTCGTCTGCAACCCTTTATTGATTCCGATTGTATTCGCATTGCACAGTATTGAACACAGAATGCGTTATGCAGTATTCATGAATCCTCTTTGCGAATTGATTTATTCTCACTTTGCTTTATTGCTGTGGTCAATGCCATCTTCAGGATTGTGACGTTTTTTGATAAGTTTCTTTAGACGGTACGTGGATGGAAAGGAATTTTTATGGTATCATTTCGGTGGATTCATCCTTCTTTTATAGAAGTTATCGGTTTACATTAGCATCAATCTGCGAGTTTGTATATAATAGTAGTATCGTCAGGATATTAAACATTATTGTTAGATCTTAAAATACAAGTCACAGTTACAAACATGCATTTGTATATTTATCTTTATCTCATTGTTATTGAACATTAATTATTGAACATTAATGTCATATTGTGGCAACCTACCTAAATTCCAAATCACACAAATTCTATCATATCCATTTTTTTAAACATCTTCGAAGTCATGAATATTTTTGAGTAAAAAATATGACATGAAGTCGTATCCTTAGTCTTGCACTTGTTTAATTGATTTTTGATTCATTGATATGTTTACGCCAAATAAAAGGTATTAAAAAACCTTATCTACAATAATTCCATCTTGTTCTATCCTCCCATCAACTTAATTAAACACACAAGTCTTAATTTACGCTATCAAAGTTTTCACACCTAGCAAATTACTGTCGCGGTACAAAAGACCTATGCTAATGCGGACGCCAGTGTTGCCAGCTTCCTGCGATTTGCATGATATGTGAGCACAAAACTTTTGAATTTGTTAACGACGCGAGGAAGTGCTCAACGCCTGCAAATGGACGGGAGCTGGTCTCATATGAGATGCAGCTGTGTGTAATTTTGTGTGAAGAGATGACTGTACTTTGCACTGTACTGTATCAGCCCATATAGGTCCCCAGTATATATTATGTTTATTAATAGTCAATAACCATCACTACATAGGATAAAACAAAGTCGCTTTCTCTGTCCCTATGTCCCTTTGTATGTTTAAATCTTTAAAACTACGCAACTGATTTTGATGCGGTCTTTTTTAATAGATAGAGTGACTCAAGAGGAAGGTTTATATGTATAATACGTACATTTTATTGTACAGAAATCTATTTGCACCCGGGCGAAGCTGGGCCGGGCCGCTAGTAAGTGTACTACCGGCCTATAGTGATAAAGGTGTATGAAAACATAGTGGGGAAACCGACAGCGATTTGTGGAATTATTACGTTATATAGTCCGGCATCCCGCACTAGGCCAGCGAGGTGGACTATATGGCCTAGTCGCTCTCAATTGTACTGTCGATTGTAAACAAGGTAGGTGTACTACAATATGACTTTATTTTGGAATAATATTAGAAATCCTTTAAATTGATTAAACTCAGTGTCTATAATCTCTATGGATAAATAAGGACTATCAATTGTCATAACATATAGTTTTCACATACCTCTTTCGCCTATATCACATTATTTTATCTTTTCAAGTATGGACCTCGATGACAGGCATGCCTAGCTTTTTATTTTTTCAGAAGTTGGATCAATATTACAACATCAGCTCACGTCTGTACTTTAAAAAAGTCTCATAAGTGCTAACTTAACCAATCGTTCAAATGACAACATAACTCAACTATACAGCCCTACATATTATTATCCCAATAGAAATTAATCAAAGAATATCCCGTTAGTACAAAATATTTCACAAATATTCCCAACAACGGAAGTCAATTTACTAATCAGTGTTATGACAGCCCTAACGCAGCGCCATCAATATGATAGATGAGTATCTTCGGTCAGTTTGACCCGATATTTTGTCCCGAACTGTCGCATCCATCCATCTTCTCCAGGCCAGTAGCAAAGTAATTAATTAGCCCCAAACTTGGGCCTCGTAATTGGAGGAAGTTCACGGTAATTATACGATGGCCTCACCTACCGTTTTAGGCTTCGGCAAACTTTGGCCGGTTATAAACGTCCGGTGTGTCGTGTTTGGTTATATCTTATCTGGCTTTAGTTTTGCTTTTAAGTGAATTAGAGTGTTTCTTATTGAAGTAATTTTAAACAATAGAATTTTTGACGAAGGCACTGTCTAGTAGTTATCTACTCGTATTGTAACTGGAAGGGTTTAAAATTTGATTAATGCAAACAACATTTTCTATATTTTATTGAGAGTATATCAACAAAAAATTGTAATTGCAATGGCTCAAAGTAAATGAAAGTGATGGATAAGTAATGGTTTTAATCACGTGCATAAAATTTGAGCTTACAAACTCAAACAATGTAAATGAAAAACTATGATACAAATGGAAGCATAAATGAGAATTACTCAAATAAAAAAATTCATAGTTCGATATTTTATACGCGATCCGTAGAGTAGAATTTGTATCCTAGCACCTTTGAAACGAGTATAGACAGATTGACTTAACGTCTACGAAGCTGGCTATGACACTTATAAAATTCAATCTCATTTAAGATATAAAAATATTTGACGGTATCTCATTATAAGTTGAAAAGTCGTCATTGAACATCAAATACGATACATAATCACAAAATAAAAATTGCTTCGTCAACGAGAAAACGAAGTATGAAATTGAAGTTTAATGGCTCCGTACCGAAATATATTGGCTCAGATTATATCGATACAAATTCATATTTGTTTATCCGACGCTGGTTTGTTTGTACATCCGCTTGAATTGTTTTATGGATTTGTTATTTACTGAATATATTTATGTTGGATTTTATTGAAATCGGAATTTTATGTTCATTTTTCCGTTTACAAAACTATCAATTATTGTCTATAAATATTCATGTTTCTGCATGAAAATTATGTTATGGCAAATGTAAATAAAATTGGCAGTAAATATGTAACAGCCCGTACTATATGTCCGACTGCAGGGCACGGGCCTCATGTACAATCTAGAGTACGTATCCACTCTAAATGGGAGTAAAATATACATCACATAATTATATTTGATACAACTGTAGATTCACATAGGTCTTTTATTTTTCGAGTTTGATAACAAGGTAACAACGCTACTCAAAAAAATTAAGGATATTTTAAAATCTTTATTGGCTCTTTTTAACAGTTTATATCTTCAACAAAATGTATCGTTGTGACATTTGAATAAAAGAAATTGGAAGCTTGAAATGCCTAGTTTTCGGATCTGCGCTCTATTTATTTAGTCTAGGTCTAGCCCGAACTAGTATATTTTTACAAGGGATTTATTAAATTGTCAAAATAAACAAGATAGTGATATTGTTTTTTCGCGGACAGTCATTAGTAATTTGCTGGTCTTAGATTTCAATCTTTTAAATTTAACTTTATCAACTGTTTCACGAACATCGTTGCTTCTTCCAATGTCGGTCAACCACAGATGAGATGTTAATAAAAGGAGTTTGATAGCTAATTGCTAAGGAAATTCTTTCAAGAAGCCTGCAAGATCTCTATCTTTATAAAAAAATCGAACTGAATTTTCTTCTTTATTATTCTTTAATGCACAAAAAAGAGAGACATTTACTATGAAAAGTACGTATGGCGGTATTATCGCTCTAGGCGATATCTTACAGACAACTTTTGGATCGATTTAAAAAAAGAAAAGGCTGAGAGGGCAGTTTAAAATTTATATAGGAGATAAGCTCCAATAAATATGTGATAAACAAATTATTTATAACTACAGAAACATACATTAAAATAAACACTAAGTATGAAGTCCCTTAACCCGCAATAGGCCAGCGTGATGATTCACATAAACTAAATATTTTTAATAGAACTATCGAATTATAGGAGCTGGGGGCAGTGGGCGTATGTACATAATATATAGGCTTATATAATTTAAATCCAAGTTAAAAGCAAATCATAGAAATAAACCAACGAAGAGAGCATTTGCTCGGAATCACGTCTTTCGTTATTTACTCATTAAAACTTTGAATTGAAGTTCCCAATCGGGAGAAGTGAAATTAAACTTTTCAATGACACGGGGAAATATGTTTACGTACATTTTATTACTTTTGGATTTTTATGCCAACTTAATTTGTTGCGACTTCTTAGAATTTGTTTCGTACGTCATACTCATTACTTTTTCATGGTTTATTTTTATTTTGTTATTTTTACCATTTTTTGGCGACGAGGAGGCTTTTAAAGAAACATTTTGGTTGGCAATAAAGGTAATTATTGTTTCATTTTCTTATTATTTTTTGGTTTTACTTTAAGTTTTTGTTTTAAATAAGATGTAAACATACGCCTAACGCCTCCTGTACTTGTGTAATTCTTATTTATCTATCCGTGGAAAATGTTGTTGATTGTATATTTGCCTATTCATTGTTAATATAACTTTATCCTGTGTACAACTCTGTAATATACAACTGTTTGATTTCCCTAATAAATAAAAAAAAAAAAAAATATTTTTCCTTTCCTGTGGAACTTTATATTGAACTTTCAAAACAATTTAATTCCGGATAACATTCAATAGCATAACAATAGCGCCAGTCTACATGTATAAGTCAACAAAAGCGATAAAAATTTAGTGGTTACCACAGTTATTCGGAAGCAAGTGAGCCGCATCACAAACGAGGCTGAAATAAAAATATCGATTTCATTCTCCTTTGTGTGTTTGGAGCCTAAAGTGGGCAAATAATAAAATAAGACGCGGTTTCCAAATCCAATAATATCACGGGCGCCACTTGACGGCTAGTGTAATTCGGAGCAGTAGTGCAAATCACTACTGCCCACTGAATTATATTTAGCGATTTTCATTGTCATACTCACTCTTGCAAAATACCTATTGTTGTAATTATAATAAAAATGCTTTGCAGATAAAGATATGAAATAAAAAGATATTGACACACGAATCTATATTTGAAATATTTTACTTCTGACTGAGGCTAGAAACAAAACTGATACATATCAGAAATAGAATACAAATATATTTTCTACGGCGTTATACACCAACGGAGGCTACATTAATAAAACACCTATATCTAGTTTTTCTTTATATAGTCTAGTGGCAAAATACATGAACTATAGGTCGTAAGTAGTTCCTGATATCCACGACATAAGACTCGTTCGCAGTGTGGGGACTATGTATGTAACTGTTGGATGTTATTTATTTATTAGTATTTATAATATAGGGGTTGGATTCCTTACCCTACTGAACAGAAATTTACTATGGCAGTACCCGCACTCCAAGCGGCACAAACGGGCCGTCTCGATTGTGACGGATGTCGCGCCCGGAATTTAATATTTATCGCCCAGAACCTCAAGCAATGTGAGAGTATTTTCAAATTATTTAGTTAAGGGAATATTTACCTAGTGAGCTAACTGCCTGCTTCAGAGTCGGGGTGTTTCTTGTGCGGCTTCAGTGTAATTTGTTGGTTAGAAGTTTGTACTGCTATTGAGACTTTTTGTGGAATTTGATTATGAAATGCAGTGGAATGAAAACGAGTAATGTTATATGTTATGTGATGAAAAAAGTTAGTAATGTGGATGTTATATAGATGCCGTATATTATTTACAAAAATACATCTATAACATTAACCTAATTACTAATTAGTCGTAATGTTACGTTTTTAATGTAATTTTCGAACATTATTGTAGATGACTTACTACAATAATGTTCGAAAATTAGCAAACAATTATTGAGTTGCAATTCATGATTTTTTTTCATATTTTAAAATAACAACAAAACTATAACATACTTTAAAATCACTAAAATCAACTTCAAAGACGCATCAAACAAACAAAGCCAAACACGAAAATAATTACAGTGTCTATTAAATTCTCGAAAGGACGGAATCACAGCGACTTCTGTAAGAAATTTAAGGTCCCTAGACGTGCCCCCGGGGGTCCCAGTGTTATTAAACAAGGGTCTGTTATAAGGGAAAATGCATTGACGCGGTGGGGGCCATACACCTCCAGGCTTGTAATATTGAGGGATTTTCGATCGTTCTTGCTTGATTAATGTTTAATATAGGACTTTATAAAGAGTTATATTTATACAATGAATATGTTGTGGTCTTGTAAATACAAGTACATTTTTTTTTATTTTTAAAGATTCGCGAATTAACTTTATCAAATTAATAGTATAGGACAAAACGTAGTTAATGTTTAATTCCACAATGGAGCAAGCGAATTTAGTAACACCTGATAGTCGTATACATTCAATTATTTATTTATTAGAATTTAGAGCCTTCCTTGGGGACTGTAAATCCATATAGTGCAAATTTACTGTGTAGGTGTCCTTAAACTAGAGCCTTTTGCTCTAGTGGACTTCGATCAATAATATCGAAAATAAAAAAAATGAAACAAAACCAAAATCGGACATAAACCAAGTCCATAGTAAACCAGAGTCAAGAATCCACTGATGTTAAAACATTTACAAATTTACAGTAAAAGGACTAAGAAACTAAATCAAAGTGACAATTAAAGTGGTGAAATGTATTGGTATAGCAAGCAAAGTTTGAAACCATAATCATCGGCTGTACAGTCACAGTATAAGGGGGTGACTACATTTAGGTGTTATTTTTATGGGTCCTTATAAATTTAGGCATATAGTTATAAATATGTTATAGTGTAAGGGATATGTCAAAAGCAAAAACGCCTATTAAAGGCTCAATCACGCATTCTAATATTCTATAATAATTATTCTAATTCATATTTTCACAATTTGAGTACAATTAAAATCTATTTTTTAAAAACGGAATCAATAGGGCATAATCGAAAACATAGATTCAAAACTGTTGATTTCATACAAAAGCCAAATTGACTTGAATAAATGTCTGTCCTGTCCTTTGTTACTTTCCTTACCGATGTTGTGAGCCCTTTCTCATGCAATAATAATTAGCATAATGGCACAAAATTAAAGGGCTGTACACACTGAGAGTTTTCTTTGACGCTTAAGCATTGGAAAGTCTCTAGTGGATTCCACGCACCCTCTTCTTAATGAATTATTCAAAGCACAGGGTAAGAAGTTTAAAGAGTCGGTTGTCTCTCTGTCTGTCAATAATGCGCCTTAATTTGTTTTATATTGCACTTCGTTGCCGGTTTTTAATCAGGATCACTCGGGGTTTTGGGGGAGACGACGACGGGTTTGACATTTTTACGGCTTTTAAATTAAATTATTGAGACTTAACATCTTTCGTCTCAGGATGGCGTGCGCAGTGCAATGCAAAGCAATGTTATGTAATCCAAGGCGTTGTTTGGTTTTGCCACTATTGATGAGCGGTCATATCGCTTACAATCAGGCCAATTGCATGCTTTTCTCGCTATTGATAGCATAAAAAAATATATAAGTAAAAGGTGTCTGTTAAAAGTTCCTTCAATGGTTTTTAAAATGTAATTTATATATAATACTAAGGAATCCTGACTAAATATAAGAGCACATGCAAATGAACGTGAGTTTTTTAAAAATAATTCACATACTATGACGTAAAACCAACTTGAACTTTGAAGTTTTAAGCATAATGACTACAATTAATACAAACTAGAGTAACTTTTCAGTCTCAACATCTCACAAACACAATTAATTCCAATGCAAGGATCGAAAATTTGAATTTCACAGCTGTTATTTTGATAGTCAATCACCACGCACTAAAACGGTAAAGGAAAACATCGTGACAATCGCTATGGTATGCAGGTTTCCGCATACCATAGCGATTCATAAGAATTTCTATGGTATGTAAGTCCGCCAACCCGCAGTAGGCCAGCGTGGTGGACTATATGGCCTAACCACTCTCAATCGTATTCTCGATTGTAGAGTAGGCCCGTGCCCTGCAGTGGGACGTATATGGGCTGATACAGATACAGATAGTTTAACCAACTGGATCGTATACTCGCGCAAATTTCACAATAGAAAAGAACACACGCAGTGGTCCACAGATATTTGTTTCGGGTCTGGGTGTCTGTGAGACCGAAAAGTCTCTTGTATTTTCTGACACCCACGACACAAGACTCAATCTTAGTGTGGCGTCAGAACTATGTATGTGACTATTGGGTGTATTTATTTATTTAATAAAAGTGTACTTACCAATCAGCATCACACAATTCAACCACAGAAAGTCATCACATCACAACACCAACACAAATTCCATTTACATCACAAATTAACAATAAACAAAACACTCACGATAACAACATAACAAAACTCGAGTGTAACAAAAAGCCGCACCCCACTGAACCGGGCGAATATTTTTTGGATTACGCAAGATTTTTCTTATAGTTATTCCATTCTCTTCACGTCATCGTTATCTGGGGGCGCATATTTACTGCCGAAGCTGTCACCTACAGGAATATATTTTGTCGCGTTTTAATAAAATTTACTTGAGGGTAGTGGGTGAGGCGACGGGCCGCGTGCAATTTATTGGCCGAGGGCACATAGCCCCGATATTTTTCTATGATTTTCAATGTAACAGTATTTTGCATGTTTTGCTTTTTGTAACTTACTTGATTTATAAAAATATGATTTGTTACTTACAACATAAATAGATTTATGTGTCCTCCGTTTAACCATCCAATGTATGTCTGTTATACATTGCTTTAAGTGACAAGACCGCCATTTGTATTTATTCCTTTAGTTTGTGTATATTATATTTTTTATATGTGCAATATTTTTTTAAATAAAACAATATAAAGAGTATGTCCAGACTGCGACCGGATGTAAAGTTAGGTGTTACTTTTGGGGACTTCAGACACGTAAGGTGCAAATCAATTTTTTGCAAAAGAAGCGACCATTTTTTTTTGTAATTTTTACCGATTGCTTTTGTAAATATGGTGCTTTTTCAAAACTATTATTGTACACCATTTTATTTTTTTACACCAGCGCTATACGTATGACAAGTAAGAATATTCAAAACATTTTTCATCAGCCTATACCCGTGGTTCCTAACCTTTTTAGGTCCGTTACCCCTATGATCTAACTAGGGTGACTGATTTTACCCCTCCTTCCAAGTATAAGTTAATATTAAAGTGGTAATATTAGATTTTGTTTCACTTAAACCATTTAAACCATTTATTTCTTCCACACACACAATACAACAAAATAAAAATACAAGTAAGTTAAGAATAAGATACCAGTTAACAGGCCCATTCTGGTATTTGTTGTAATATGCGTGGAGAATGGATACCAGCTCAGTATACGCTGTTTTACAACAGCACTGATTTTCAGCTGGCTCCAACTTAAGACTGGCTTAAGACAACAACAAGATAGTTGTTACCCCCGCAAAATACAACTTTTATCCCCGCGGGGGTAAAAACCCCTAGGTTAGGAACCACGGGCCTATTCTGTTGTCCACTGCTGGACATAGACCTCTTCCAAATAGCGCCATTTCACCCTTTCTTCATTTTGTCATCATATACGATTATATTTCTGAAATAAATCTACATGAAGCGCAATAAAACCATAATACAAGGTTACTGCCATAAATAAATACAACATTAATATAATACCTGATCTGAAGTATTAATAAGGGCGTGTCGACATCAAGAGGTGAGCACGTCGTAAAATGTACGTAAAAATTATATGATCTCATAAAAGTGAGTGATATTAATGTTTCGGTGGAAGAGGAATTTGTTCCGGATAACTGTTCTATAGCGAATGTGTACACAAATGTTTATGTCCAATTCGATCAAATAAATATAAGTAATAACGTGTTTTTATTTTTGCAGATTTTTATTTATGGCATTCTATTTAATCATATTTCGGCTCAGATCAAAGTTCCTCTGTCTTTTCTATGCTGGACAATGAGATGTATTAGTATGATAGTTATTGTTGCTCAATTGAATTAATAGCAGTGTGTATTTGCTGGATTGGTGTGAGCAGGATTTCGAATTCTAGATTCGATAATAAGCTTACCTAACTATGCCTATTGAAATAGAAAATGTTCTTTTATATAAATAATAATAAATTAATACACCCAACAGCTACATACTCATATTAAATTTGCTGTTGGGTGTATTTATGAGACTTAAGACTTATGCCAAAATAATTATTACCGTGTTTATGTTGTCTTGATCCCACACTAAGATCTAGTCTTGTGTCGTAGGTATCAGGAACTACGAGAGACTTTTCAGACGCACAAACACCTATACTCGAGACAAATATTTGTGGGCTCACAAAAAAAAATATATTTATTATGTTGGTACATTTTTCTTTATTAAGTTGATTTCATAAAACTACTGGGCAATCGGAAATTCCCAATCACAGACTCACTGACATGGTTTAATCTATGCTGTCATTGACAAAATATAAATAATCGGGACAGATGGCTTAACATGCTGTCGAATGAGGATTAAGACGTGTTTCGTATATATAGTATCATTAACGAAATAATTTAGGAACGGAAAATTGACGTAAAAAATAGTTGCCTGTATTGTTCCTTCCGCAGAAACATAAATAAAGCTGTAAACACTATAAGTTGGTTCAAAATGTTTATTACAAAAAAACACGCAATAGATTGATGACTTTGGCCATAATGCTATCAGCATTCATCTAAAAAAAGCGCAATGAAACGCAAAATGTGTGGGCATTAGCAAACAAAATTGAATGTGGATAAAGGACTATTAAAACACTTCGCAGCGGAGCATAATATTTTCAAAATTGAGAACAAATCTGAAACACAGCCGATCCTTAATGGAACGAAAAAACGGACCGCGTCAACTGGCCGCATTAATGGACTGTTTTGTATAAAATAAAAAATAAATAAAAAGATATCCCGCAACCCGCTCACGTACGGGCTTGGAGCGGGCAAAAACTTAATGAAACGATTGTTTGATCGCCATTAAAAGTTTTCCGAAATATTCCAGTGTTTACCGAGGCCCTGGTTGTGTAAACAGAAAATGCGAATTGTTCACCGCGCCGCGAAATTCAACTGTTTCTGAATAAGATACTGTTCCGATGATAAGCGTTAAGTTCCTCGCAAATGTTAAGTTCCCACTGGATTGCTTTTGTTTACACCGTTTGCGGGAATTGAATTGACTCTTGGAATATTTTGATGAATGTGTACTTTTAAATTACGCAGGAATATGTATTCCAAGTTGGGTTAATGACCGTAAGTTAGAGAAAAGATTCTTTGTATTTTGATTATTTTCGTTAGTGGAATTACTGTGCATGAAAATGATGACGATGATGTAGATTTCATGAGTGGAAACCCAAATTGTATAGCAAAAGAGAGGAAACTTAGGTTTGAACGGACATCTCATATCATTAATATTAAATTTTGTTTAGTGAGATAGTTTGCCACGAGACTTTTTACGTTACCGTTTACCTAGGCTGGTGAACGTTGCTCGATATTATGTGCTTTTGGTGGTAGGTACATAAGTGAGAGTCCGCCTGGGTAGGTACTACCACTGCAGTGTAAATGCACTGTTGCGTTTCGGATTCAAGGACATTGTAGCGAGAGTAACTTAACATATTGAGACTTAACATCTTATGTTTCAGGCTTGCGAGCGCAGTGGAATGCCAAGCATTGCTTTGTAATTCAAGGTGTTGTTTGGCTTCTCTTCATGAGCAATAATTAAAAAAAAATACACTGCTGATCATAATAATTCTAAATACCCAGACGACTGTTGATATAAGAAAAATATATGCTAATGAACATTGAACACAAGAACAAAGCCACACCCTAAATCTAGTGGCAGAATTAAATTCAAGTACCTGAAGGGGTCTTAAAGTAGGTTCTTCAAGACTCAAGTATTCGTGATGTGTATTTAAGTTTCCCAGTGTTCAGTGCTTCGTGCACAAACTTAATATTTAGTATGATAAGATTCCTCTGATGGAACATCGTTCCAGTTTCGTAGGCAATTTTGTGAAAGTTGCCATCATCAATTTGTTAGGAAACATGTATTTTGTATAAGTTACGTGGGCTGACTAGCAGCGAGCTCAACTTTGTAAGATCAAACTTAGTTTTTGCTCCAACGTATTTTGTACATTTTGTTAAGAGTAGGCAACATTTTTATTTAATGTGAAATAGTTGCTTTTTCGGAGTGGAGGAATATTCATCTTGTTGCTAGCTTGGTCTCGGCTCTAATTTTGTAAAAGAAAATATGAAAATGCTCATTCTGGGATGTGAATTTTAATGAAATAGATGGCGCTGTATCTTTAGAAATTATATGACTATAAACCCTGCGATTGAATTGTGAAAAATATTCCCAAGCGAATTTTCCCCAGAAAAATAATTGTATTGTATTGTATCAGCCCATATACGTCCCACTGCAGGGCACGGGCCTACTCTACAATCGAGAATACGATTGAGAGTGGTTAGGCCATATAGTCCATCACGCTGGCCTAGTGCGGGTTGGCGGACTTACATACCATAGAAATTCTTATGAATCGCTATGGTATGCAGGTTTCCTCACGATGAGAAAAATAATAATTTCACAATATACGTTTCAACGTTTTGGTGTTTAAATACTAATTAGTAGTTCATTTTTATATATGCACCTAAACGTTTGTTTTTTTTTTAGCGATTTTCATCCACATAATTCTTAAGAAATACTTGTCTCTTTTCTATCAATAATATTTCAAATAAACATGACTTTATACCACAACCACATAAATAAACTCATGTTTTTTTTCCAGAAGGGATAGGCAAGGGTGCAACCAGGCATCTACATTTCACCTTGTATTTTCCGTCTTACTATATTATAGGGTGTAAGCCAATTCCCATATCGGGTACAAATTCCTGATGCCATGCTGATACTGAGCAAAAAAATCCTATATCACTTTCCCCGGCTCTGGATTCGAACGCGAGGCCTCCGAGTCAAAATTAGATACCACTTAAACCAAATTCGTCACAGACCATTTTTTTACCTAATTCTTCGAACAATCTTTAAACCCGCGTGCAAAGTCACCATACCCAATAACAAATATGAATTTCGGCGAGTGAGGTAATGACGAAAAAATACTTTAGCGAGTGAATTATTCAGTGAATTCGGAAAGTAAATGCGTAGCTCTCTCGTGAAGCATGTCTGTCCGTCTGTCACTTACTATGACGGCGCAGCTAGGATAAAATTACAACCAACAGAGGGAAAACTGGAACAATATTGAATTGTAGTGGATACAGTGGGTCAAAGCATGAATAATAGAACGCCGGTTTGTTATCTTGATTTGTTTTATCTTATGAAGTTGTTTGATGTGATAATGAGGCACGTTTAAAGAAATTGGTTCAGACGGTGTATTGAGTTTCTACGAGTTGAACATTTTCATGAGGATGTTTGCTTTGTATTTTTATCTTTGTTTTGTTGTGAATTTATAGTTTATCAGGTATTCGAGTGAATAAGTATTTTTAATTTTTTCATTGAATAGCGCTTAGTATTCCACTACGCTCGCCATACTGAGACATAACATGTTATTATCATTTATTTATTATTTTATTGCAGTGAATGGCGAGACCATTGGCGTGATGGTAAGCGATATGAACGCTCATGTATAGTAGAAAAATCACGAGTGGTCAATGCCTGGACTTATGTCCATTGTCCATTACAAAAAATTTATATGTTTTGTAATGCTACTTCGTTACAAAGTTAAGAACCACTGCTATAGACAAAAATGACGTCATAAAATGCATAACTCCTTAACAATTTCTCACCAATATTATAAGAAACATAATATATCAGTAGTTAAGTATATTAAAGCATAAATAAGAAATGTCGGTGACGTTAGGAGTCATCGTGCCGACATCTGGGACACCCGCCCCTTCCGTAATGGCCGCCCGAACTTATCCGCTCTTAAACTATATTGTCCTGGAATTGGAATATAATGATCTCTGTAGATATATATAGATTTCGTAAGATAAAGAAGAGAAGTTATACGTGTGTGTTTGTGTGTGGTGAGTTTTATATGATTGCAGGGTAAGCATGTTAAGAATTATGTAAGGCTGAGTATTTTAAGACACACGCTCTTTTCTCTTCAGCCAAAGGAAGTCTACTGTTGATGTTGAAGGATTGGCGTGAATTTATGGGTTTACATATGTATATATGTAATATAAATACATGAGAATAAGTAGGATATAGTATACCGAAGTTTTGAATAGCGTTTCTATGGTATGTAAAGTCAACCCGCACTAGGCCAGTGTGGTGGATTAAATGGCCTAATCACTTTCAATCGTACTCTCGATTGTAGAGGAAGCCCGTGCCCTGCAGCGCGACGAATATAAGCTGATACAGATATAGAAGTTAAAACATGAACCTTGTCTGAAAAATATCATGATGAGTGAGCCATCCTAATAAAATAAAATAAATTTACAAGATTTTAATATTATTTTGCTATTCACCTTTTTTATTTATCAAGATTCCTAATCATTTGTGTTCATGTAAAGTAGACCAGGGCCATTATTTTATAATCTATCTTAAATAGAAATAGCTGAGCAGTATCTAAAAATCTGAAAATTGTTAAATAAGCACTTACAAAATACGTTCAAAGATAAAACACGCTATCTTTTACTTTTGCTTTGTTATACTCCAAAATAACCACATTATTAGAAATTTGAAATAGAAACAGAATTTTTAAGCAGGCAAGCTCATGGACAAAGCCTCGTTTCATATAACTCAGTAATAACACGTTGGACATCAATGAAGTAATTCCATATAATTTCCATTTAATTGAGGGCTCTTTCCGACGTTACGGTAATGATGGGTCGGTTGGTGCAATTATTCCAACTTTGATTAACTTTAGGTTATAATATTCTATTTCAAGAAATAGTTTTTTGATTAAAACATACGTTTTCTTAATTTATGAAGCTATACTGGATATTTCTTGTTGACCAATTTAAAAATTGCGGTTATCTCATATGGCCATTGTATTTTTCATTACAAAAATTAATACAAGTTTACACAATCCAAATTTAAGGATTTTTATACTACATTAAATTTAACGACCTTAAATACTTTGTGTCAAACCTACATTTAAATTTATTTCCATCTTTTATTATGGTTAAAAAAGGCAAGATTATTTATACAAAATTATTTAAATGCATAATAGCACTTCAACATTCATACAAAGTAATTCCCGCAATTTATCTCTGACAAAAAATATTGCGAACAAAAATTACCGGAAAAATAAATTGAAAAACTATTTAACTCATTATGAGTATGAATTTTTTTCCGGGTAAGTATGTCAAGTGTACCAACAGCATCAAAAGGCAAATCTCAATCGGGAGTTGAAATTCATAGTCTGATCTTCTTAGAGAAAAAACACCCAATTGGTATACTTTCGCTAAGTTTGTGAACTAAACAAAACTACGAATGCTCCAAACTGCATTTACTGAAGCGGGAAATTGAGCTGATGCCAATTCTATTTTTCAATTCCGAGTCAATGAAAGAACAGTTTAAAGCAGCTTTTTATTGGTTTAATACTTTTGAATAGTTGCTGCTATAAACATTTTAAATTTGGATGTTAAAACTTATAACACAAATATAATTACATAAAGATTGAGGCAAAATCCGGAATTTTCTGTTTGGTAGACTGTATTACGAGTAGCATTCTTTTTTTTTTAGTATTGGAAATCCGAAATTGGGTTTATTTGTTTTTTGAGGTTTTGTCACCTAAACTACTTAACCGATATCATAAAATTACGTATATACGCTGGCAAGGGTACAAGAAATGACTTAGGGTGCTCTTCAATCCGAAAAGAACTATTATTCCAGAGTGATGGAAAAATAAATATGAGACAACAATCATAGTCCTACATATAATCGTCCTTTCCCCCTTTTGTTACCTCTTTATTTTCGTTTTTTTTTCGCTAGTATATTATTAAGTCTTTACAAAAAAATAAAAAATATAAGTATAATTGATACCTACCAAAATGAATTAATTGTATCATATTGCCCGAATGGCAAAAATAAGAATTTGTTATACTTATTTAAAAAAAACTCTGTATCCGAGCATTCTCAAGCAAGCGGGCAAATAAATGAGTTAAATCAATTATAATAACTCTTCAACGTTTCACCACTACACAATTAAGCCAAGGATAATACAACCTTAACTAAATTGAGTGATTATTTGAAGGTGTTTAAGGCGTTGAGAGCGATTTGGACAACCGCGATGACCAAATTATCAGATAAATCTTGTTGATGATGGATGCAGGTCAGCCGCACACAACTGGTCGCTATGGAAATCATGAGAATATGGCTTATAGATATATTTTGCCTAATGATGTAACAATAATTACTCTTTAGGCAGAAAAAGATTCCAAATAGTTTACGAAGAGGCTATAATGTGTTAAAATAATTTTAAAACAAAAAAAATTATATCTACACTGTCAATCGTATTTTAGAAAAAAGATAACTTACAGGCCGCAACAAGCATGTTTGGATATATTGTACATAATTACAAATTGATCATAAATTTTCGAGCTGATTTAATAATTCGATTATACTTCTTTAGGTTTTAAAAATGCTCTACATATTATATAATATACTACATATTAATCATTGTCATTTAATTTTGAAAACGTCGCCTTTCCAAAATTAATTAGTAATTAATAAAAGAAAATAATTTAATTGAGTCGGTGAAACCGCCACGCTACCTATGCGGGGTGAAATAAATCATTGTCGGCCAACACAAATAACGTGCGGTAATGATAAAATTCAATACGAATCTCATTACTATATGTAAAACCTGTTTGATGAAATCGTATCACTGGTAAATTTAATTGGAAGTTGTTGGATACAAGCGAATTCTAAAAAAATATCATAGAAATCATTGGAAGCTTATGTACGTTCAGCAATAGCTTGGTATGGCCGAGTATGATGGTAATAAGTAATAGAACTTTATTATTTAAGGAAATATTTAAAGTGATCACTAGCACCCATGAACATTCCCTACGCTTGGATCATGGATATGTTATCAAATCGGACAGAGAACAGAAAGAAAAAACTTTGGTAAGAGGAAAGGGGTATCGGTTACCCGGCAATCTCACTCACCGAACCAAACAGTAAAATATAGCTGTCACTTTACGTCGATCTTCTGATGATGGTCGGATGGATGGATGATGGTCGATAAGGTAGTGTTACCGCCCCGCACGAGCCTACCCATTCATCCTGAATTATGACTGACAACAGCGTGGTTCCAGCACTCATAACTAATATGTAAGTAAGCCATTTGTTAATGTGCACGAAATGAGTTTGTAAAAGTGTTAACTCTTATTTGCCTTATATAACTAAAGTAAAGACGGAATTTTATTAAAAATTAGCCGTTTCTGTAACTTTAACTGAATTTCTTTCTGTAACTACATTGATTATAAAACAATGTACAAACAATTAGCTTACCTTCGAAAACAAAGGGTAGGCATACACATCTAGCTGTTTGAAGACTAAGCGTGACAAAATATTTGCTCAACATAATGGAGTTTCAGCTATCACTTCCTACCTCCTCGCTAAGAATACGAGGTGGCGTTAGCATAATCAATCATATGGCGGTCGACATCAGAGTGGCTGTTTTTGTCTCCCTGTCTCGGGCAGATGAGGTTTAAGCAAATCGCTAGACAAATGATCGACGAGACAAATTGTTTGAAGTGCCAAAATGTTGCGGCCGTCTAATTTATTTTTGGTAAAGTTTGTTAGCGTTTTGACGTGGATCGTCTTTTATTGGTTAGTTGTGAATTTTCCTTTGTGTTGGTAATTTAAATTTAAAGTGATATTTAATTATAGATTTGACGATTGCCTCTAGATTTCCGGAACATATTATGATCAAATTCAATAGCTCATATTAAGTCACCCTACATATAGGCTCAGATCTCAGGACAGCGAAAAATCAATAGCTTCTTATAGCTTTACCGATTTCCGTAACCATTTTAGAATTGTAAACTTTTTATCAAATTTTGAAGGAATAAATCAATCAATTTTAAAATTTGAATTTATTATATGTATGTAAGTTATATTGGTGTATTTTCATGTTTGTCTGACAATGATTTAAGCGATAAGGCCGCCATTTGTACTTTATTTCTTCTTTTGTTTTTCTTTGTTTGTACAATAAATTTTGATGTGACTTTAAGATACTATGACATATTAAGAGACACTATCGGTCATGTAACTGTACACTTGTATAAATGTTGTCCTAACTTACAGATCATCCATAAGCGTTTAATCCGGCAAAAGCAGAAACAAAAAGGAACTAACCACAACATATTAAACTACACTAATGTCCTAAGCTCACGCCCGACATGATTCAGACTACAGCGCAACGTTGAAACAGCACCATAACTTAATGGCATGCATGTTATAAAAATAAACTCACAGCAGTCCAGCTCATAAATGAATAATGCATACCGTTTGGCTTTTCATCGCATTCAAATAGTGCGGGTGTTTGTTATTTTTCGTTGGAACATTGCCGGAGACTGGACAAGTCGTATATTACGCACTGTATTATCTAAAAATATTTCTCTCTTTCTTTTCAGCTACAGGAAGTCCGCTGAATATAGCCTTTAGGATGTCAATAGCGACCTATTAGAATCGGAGAGCATCCAGCCACTTTATTTATTAATGTTTAATTATTTAATTTTTATTGTACCCAAACAAATAGAACATCACAATATAAAGAAATAACAGCAATTGAAAGTACAAAAGGTGGTCTTATCGCTAAAAAGCGATATCTACCAGACAACTTTTGGATGGAAATAAAAGAAGGAGAAAGAAAGTAGATATAAAAAATAAGCACAATCGGCGACATCATTGCACAAGGCAATCTCTTCCAGGCAAACTTCGGATGGAGATAAGAGAAAGGAGAGTGAAAGGACAGTTTTAGGTACATAGAGGAGACAATTACTTTCTACAAATATCTATCATAGTTTAATAGTGCGAGTCATTGACCTAAAAGGGAAATAAACGTTGCACTTGACATTAATACCGATTAAGTCCATTGAACCTAGCTAAATCTCTATAGCACGTAGTTAAATATGTAAAAATGTGTGGGACATCTGATGCGATACCGGCAGAAGAACGGGCTAAGAATGGAGAAGAGGTTGCAGGAAAGGAAACCCTGGCACCGGCCGGGATATCGTCTAGAGCGCGATACCCTTAAAGTGGGTCCAAAAAAAGTTATTATTTCGCTGAAAAATTGTTTTTTGTATAATACTTTGGACATCAAACAGTCTCTTTGGTAATTTCATCGGTTTAATGATACCGTACAAATTGGTTGTGTTTTGGGTGCTGAATTTGATTTTCATATTGGGCAATACTTGTGTTTATTTTCAGGTTTTACTCGTTACTACGAGTCTATTATTATATTTTTAATATTGACTTACTAGTCAATATTTATTGCAGAAATCTTTGGGGATACAAAACATAGGTAAACATATAAACAATGGATATAATAAATTAATTTATAAGCATTATTTAAACTAAATACTAACAAATACTGAATTAAGATTCAAAGTGCGTAACTTTTAGTGACAAGAGAATATTCTCAACATACACGATGGGGCACCAAAATGACCGAAAACCTAATGTTTTAGTGGGAGGAAAAAAGCTTGTAAAATCGTAAGCTTTTCAGTAAATGGCTGTCTAAAAAATACGAAATATGGATTCTTTTGTAGCTATACAGCTGCAAAACCTGAATAAGAAGACGAAAAATTATGTCAGAGATACCAAATTGAAAATTATACATATGAATGTGTCGTCACATTACTGCATGAATATGACGTGTCAGAAAATAATAAATAGCTCAATAAAAACAAACAAATTTTATATTATTTGTATCAGCTCTCCTGGTACGTTGTTATTGGCAACGTACATAATATTCCTGCGGTTCTGACATTAATTTATAGTTTGGATAATATAAAACTTTTCTAATCGTTTATATAAAAAAAAAATCTGTGGCTATTTGCATTCCATTCCAATAAAGTGTCTCATATCATTTAAAGACAAAAATAGCGGCGAATATTTTACTACAAAATTAATAAACCTGACAAACATAAACATTAAATTCCGTAATCACAAATTCCTTTCAGTAAATTCCTTCTTTATACCTTCTGGGTCACCGGACAGCTTAACACTATGTCGTGATGAAAGAGCTCCGTTTTAAAGGACCGCATAAAATATGCGACAAAGTAACCGACGGTTTGGAACCCGCTGTGATAAACTGAAAATCGTCCAAGCCGCTGGGCCGGAATGCCTGATAGTACTCAAAACTCCACGTAAAAATATGAAGCGTTTTGATTGGTGATAGACGTCTGACGTTTTGAATCTGGAGTTTGGAATGGAATGAATGAAATAAAGTACACTTTTCTGCCCTATCTTAATTTTCCTTCACTTATGTCCATCTCATGGTAGTCGGTAAGAGATTGCCTTGAGCGATACGACTGCCATTTGTACTCTTATGTTAAATATAAGTTTTAGTTTAAGTATTATTTGGTGTAAAAAAAAGAATAAAATAAATAAATAAATAAATAATAATGAAGTTCTTAGACATTGTTAACGCAATGTATGCTGAATTATTATTATTTGGTTGTAGCAAGCAATTTATGTTGAACTGTTTTTTTTTCACTGCCTCGGTGGCGTAGTTGTACTCCGGTACGGTTACAAAGCTGAGGTCTCGGGTTCGAATCCCGGGTTGGGCAAAGTGATATTGGATTTTTCTATTCATTATCAGCCCAGAGTCAGGAACTTGTGCCCGATATGGCGATAGGCTCGCCACCTATCACATCATGGGACGGAACATACAAGGCGAAATGTGGGTGCCCTGGCACCTCTGCCTACCCCTTCTGGGAAAAAGGCGTGAGTTTATGTATGTATGTATGTATGTGTTTTTTTTTTGCACTATCAAAATTATTTATGAGTGAAAATCATTTTTAACTGTTCCATATACCTATATCTTACTGGCAGTACAGTACAATACTTAAAAAGTATTTTATAAATGTAATTATAGCGGCAATAAACGTCTTTCTTACTTCCTTATATTACTTTTATGTAAATTCATTGTAGACTTAACACTGACTCTAAATAATGTGTTGCTGTACTGCGGCAAGATAGAGCGACGACTAGCGAAAAATATGGGAATGGAAGACTTTAAATTATTCGAACAACATTTAAAGTATTTTTTAATGAAAATTTAATAGAAACATTTGTGTTCATGTTTAGACCATAATTTATACTCTACAACAAAATTGATAACACCTCAAGATTTATCTCTTGTGTAATTTGCATAAGAGAAACTTGTTAAAATAAAATAAAAATATTCTACACATAAAGAAAAATATTGGCAAATGGCTCTATATCGTAAGACGGAAAATACAAGGCACAACGTATGTGTCCTGGTTGCACCTCTGCCTATCCCTTCTGGGATAAAGGCGTGAGTTTATGTATATATGTAAAAATATTCTAGACATATATGATATCCGCAAATTTGCACTAAGTATGGTAGATCCAAGAATGGATGGTTGTACTCAGCGGTGGGACGTGCGAGGCTATTATTATCATTCAACAAGTCGTTATGAACTGGGAGGCCTATATTCAGTACTTAGCTCTCAAGAAACTCTTTAGTTCTTCGTTTTGTCACCTGCTTTGCTACGAACGGAAGTGGACAAAAATATTTCCAACTCTTAATTTACCTTTTTAACTTATTTCGTTGCGATTAAAGAGAAGTCAGATATTTCCCGTTCTACTGTTGATCCTGCCTTACAGGGGTTTCAGAGTGGGTGAGAGGGCACGAAAGTCTCCAGAACTGAAGAAATATTGAGAGAGAAAGAGACAGAAGACATGTTTCCAATTACCCTGCTTCCTATATTGACCTCCTCTACTTTTAGATTACCTTGCACGTTAACATCTCATAACACGTGAATTACAAGCAATACAACAAAGGCGTTTATACCAATGTTATCTCGCAAGATCCCTTGTTTCCTTCCTAATTTAGAATCTTCGTTACGTCGAGTTGGCAAGTGCCCCTCAGAAACTTGGCAAATCTGACTGACCATTCAAACTAATGAACTGCTTGTGAGAGGCTATCTCCTGTGTCCTGTTTTGCTTTGAATCACGTAGCTGTTGTTTTTAGGGCCTAAGAAAACACTGTGGTTGATTAAATAGTACGAGTATTCTATCGGACAGTACTTGCCGAATATCTTTGCGTTCTTAATGTTTTTACTGTGACAGATTTTAAATGGAAAAGAAGGTGGGGAACTGAACACTTTTCTCTTAATTACGAAAAATAATAAATTGGTTCAAGATTGTTACTTGAGAATATAGCACAAAAAATAAATTTTAATATCACCATTTATGTAAATCTGATGAGATGGGTTCTTAAAAAATCTTACATTTATTAAACCCGTAATATGTGACAAAATATCAGGATATTATATTGTTAATTCATTACAATATTATTAATCTTTTTTGCTTTTCGTATTCTTGGTACTGCCGCCAGACTTTTTGACTTTTTGAGTGACAGTCACGTAGGTTTTCCATCGGAACACTTCTTCTTTAGTGGTGGTCAGCATACCTTGGACATCAACTCTGGTCCGCACTATCATATCAGACCACGTGAACGGTAAGCGAAATGGGAAATTCTCTAAATGGATTACCAAATTTTTGAAATGATATTCACCCTGTAATCAGAAAAATATCTTCTATATACTAGGATACCAAATTTAATATATTTAATAAAAGCCTTGATATTTTTGCAAATACCGTACAAATATTACTGCTGATAATACATTGACCTATTGCAACACGCAAATGTCTGCAATGGTGACCAGATCTTTGGTTCAGATTTTATGATGATTATTCTGTAGCATACTGCAGCATACAGCAGTATACTGTCGCATAATTGACTTGACATCTTCCTGCTGTGGTCATCTGTTCAATTTGTACCTGGACTTGCAACCTGGGTATCCGGTTCAACGGGTAACGCTTCGGTCAACGATACTCTACCAATTTTTTAACCAGCATAGTCACAAATTGACTAAGACCCACACAAATTAAAATGATAAATAAAACATTTTCTATCCGCAAAAACTAGTACTACGACATAAACTCTCGCCTCAACAAACACTGCAAACTTCATTGTACCGTACAACAAAGACAGTAACAAAAACAGCTAATGGAACACTTACAGATGGGAACGGACATGTCCAGTTACCAGGAAGCTGCTTAGCGTACATTTGTCCGAAGAATGGCTCATTGTATAGAAAATCGCAGAGCTTGTAATCTCCCAATATCGGTGTAGGCTGGTAATGGCCACCGCTCAGCTCTTCTAGTAATTCCATTTTTACCTGAAAGATAAATTGAATTTTCATTCATCGTTCTATTATATTAAATTATTACGTATATAAAATCAAACTACATTTCTGGAAAATACTATTTCACTGTTACGTAACTAGTGCGTTTATATTTGAGATCAATGATATTTAGCTAATAGTTCAGTTGTTTTGGTAATTATGCATATAAATTGCATCTTGAAACAGCGAATATACATTCTAATACATTCTTCTTTACAAGTGGTAGGTCTCTCATGAGTGAGATTTGGCCTCGGTAGGTACCACCGAAATGTCTATTTATCCTGCCAAACAGCAGTGTATATGCAGTGTTGTGTTCCAGTTGGAAAGACTTTGAACAATTATTAGAAATATTGGGACATAAAAATTGTATGTCTCAGGATGGTGAGCGCAGCGAAATGCCAAACATTGCGTTGTAATTCGTGTTGTTGCTTGGTTTTGTTCTTCTCCATGAGCGATCATGTTTTATTTATTACAAATTTTAAAACGTGCAATTCGAAGCAGCTTCATTAATCAATGAAAGATGATTCGTAATTCATAATAATTCTTCTTATACATTCTGGGCATCACATGCCATTTTAAATCCAATGCAGTGGCCTTGCTAATAAAAATGGTGCTATGTCTTACCGTAAGATTGTTACCAACACCCACGTAAGTCTCAATGTCCAGGTTTATGTAATAAGGACTATTGCGGCTGCGTCTCATAAATGAAATTGTCATAAATCGAATGTATTTCTTGTTGAAGTACTCCAATTGATGCTTCCATGGCACCACTTCTAGGGCCTGGCGATAAAATACTCATTAAACACAAAACTTATAAATACAAACGTATTTAAGTTATCGAATGTTGTGTCTCATCCAAACGACTGTTAAATTCATTTTGAGTGGAGTAGACAGAACATTGGATAGCTAAATTAGATTTGTAAACTTCTTTATGAGCGATATGAATCTACATCATCTAAATTGGTGATACCGTCAACAAGGGTCATGTCAAAAGTGCACTGAATCGACAAGATTGCGTGAAGAGGTTGATGAATGTGGATGAAGCAAAAATAATGTCAGGATCGAACAAAGTGGCGATCGGTAGTCTCTGCCTACCCTTATAGGACACAGGCGTCACAATAGTATATGTACATAAATATATACGATTACATATTTGATTTTTTCAGATTATTTATTATCTCGTATATATGCTTCATTGAAATCAAAATTTTCTTATTATAAGGTTTACTTTCGAAGTAAATGATAAACTTACCAAAATAATTTTGAACAGCATCAATAGAGTTATTATTTTACCCATTTCCTGTACTACGCAGTACGCACTGACGACTACAACCATTTTATTAAAACGAAATCTACGCATCCACAAATTATTATTAAAAGTCATTTTATGTACTTAATGACGTGTGGAATATTCTATGAATAGTGAATGTCAACAAATATTATTTAAATTGTTCCTCATTTAGGACAAAAGGGTCATGCACTAACTGTTAATATAATAGCATTTCGGAGGGCTGATATCAAATACGCCGATTGTAATATCATTAGCCAAACATTTTTTTTATTGCTTTGAATAGCGGGTCGATGATAAACTCCAGGAAATGGTTGAGATGGTATGGTCACGTCCTAAGGAAACCGCAGGAGTAAAAAAAATAAAATAAAAAATAAAAAAATGTTTATTGCCTTAAAATGAACAAATAATACAACAAGCAAACAATATTTTCGTAAGACAAAAGGAAATGACTCAGCATATGCTAACCGAAACTAGAGTTTAGATCAGCGCTGGTTTTCAGTCACCCCTATCTCCCTGTGGTCTTGTGCGGGAGTTAGTGTAGTTAATTAACGTACGTACGAGTACGTCGGTAATGTGTGCCTGAGCCTCAATATTCCCGGACCTCGACAGCAGGGTAGACCGAAGAAGCGCTGGCTTGATGTCGTCAAGGAAGATATGAGGGTCAATGGCCTTACTATTGAGGATGCCGAAGATCGGGTGAAATGGAGGAGAATTTGCCGGAAGGCGGACCCTGGTACCGGCTGGGATAACGCCAGGTAGAAGAAGAAGAAGAAGAATAGCGGGTCGATCATGCCATTCGCCTGATAGCCGAACAACACCATGAATAACAAAATATTGCCTGACATTCCACTGCGCTCGCTTTCCTCAGACATATTAAGATATTAAGTCTCAATATGTCCAGTAGCTCTCTGAATACAATCTCCTTCAAACCGAAACACAACAGTGCATTTAGACTGCTGTTTGGCGGGAGAAATAGACATTCCTATGCTTCCTACCCAAGCTTCATCTTCATCTCTCGTGAAACAGTGGTACCGTCTCTACCGAGTCTTTCAATGCATGCTTGAGTCATGGCTGACAACAGCGTGGCCTCACCACTTTGAGTATAGTAATAATTGTGATAAATAATTAATATAGATAGACGTTGACGTCGCTGACGCACCCTCTAACAATACAATATTTCCTGATTAAAAATCTTCATCAAGTACATTTTATCTATCACAGTATCGTGAAGCTAAGCTCGCGTCTCTTTAGGTCACTGGTTCAGTGGAACATGACGGGTGCGTATTTCTTTCACACATTTCTCCTTTTAAAATAATTGACGCGTGAACTCCGAGGGGAAATATAAAAATGGAATGAACGTGTAAATGTGTTTTAGTGTTGCCGCAATGCGTTACGCTTTTTTAATAGATCTGCTTTTTCAATAAAAATGTGATATTATGTAATGTGATGTTTTCATTATTTTAATAGGAAGATGTAAGTGGAACTGATGCAGTAGCCATAAGTCATAAATGGACGGTGAAGTACTAATACCTCCTATCTTATCGAATAACTAATATCATAAAATACACGAATACAATATAGCCTACAATATCACTTATACGTTTATACTTATTTTTTTTCTTCAGTTTATGTAATTTTATGACTTTGTCAGTTAAGTGCTATTGGACCTTCGCCATCGAAAGGGATCATAGAATAGTGGAAGGGACAAGTCAGAAAGGCAGACACTGCTAACGACAGAATGAATAGTTTTTGGATGAGGTTTTATAAGTCAAATAATAGCAAGCGTCAAGCTTAACTTTAAATAGATCCAAACCTACACAGAACTTAGAAGAATAACTATTAAATAACTAAGTACTGCATGGCACTAGATTGCGCTTGTTACCCCGAGACATTAGATGTGAAGTCTCCTAATACCCATTAATCACTATCTACAGTGTTCTTCAAACCGGAACACAAGAGCGCTTACACACTGCCACTCAGCGGCAGAATTAGTAAAGCGGAGGTACCTTCCCATATAATCTCTTGCATAAGAAGATCCTGTAGCCTCTGCTATAAATAAGACGAAGTAAACATTTTGAATATAAAACGGATTCTTATAATTTAAAAGGTAATAATGTGTAAGTCTATGCAACATAATCATTTGCAATTTCAATTTCTGAATCAATAATTGTGATCACATTATTTATCAAAAGTAAAGCTGTATAGACCTAATTTGTCAATTTGAATCATAGCCATAAGCATATTACTATGCATTGCAACTTGCTCGGTATCTACACGAAATTATCAGTCTTGAAGATCTGTATCAGTTCTCTCACAATAATTTAAAGCAAACAAACACCAGCGACAGAAATGTTTTACATTCTGCCATGCAATCGCAATTTTGAAATCTCAACAAAAGAACGAAATTGCTTGGCGCCTTCATTGATCGTGGAAAATTTCATTCCGATATCATTGTAAAATAGAGCCAATTTCAAATGATAACATCAGAATATATGTAACACGCTCGTTTCCACTTCAATTTGAATGTTTGGCGAGCGTCCAGGGCAGCCGTGTTCAATAGCCTGCTAAATGGTCCACAGTGACATTGCGTCGGAATGTTTTAGTGGTAAGGACGAATTATAACCCAAGTTATGACTAATCATGAGGAAGAAGATCTTATTACATTGCCTAGGATCGGAACAGATTGTTCGTTTGAGGTGGTTAAAGAAGAAGGGCTGGTTTTTCGAAGACGTAAAACCACGTTGTTGTCAGTGACGATTCAACATGAATTGGCAGGTTTCCGGGGCGGTGCCACTGTCTCAGATGAAATCAACGTGAAGTGACAGCTTTGTTCGATAAGTGGGATTACTGTATCAGCCCATATACGTCCCACTGCAGGGCACGGGCCTACTCTACAATCGAGAATACGATTGAGAATGGTTAGGCCATATAGTCCACCACGCTGGCCTAGTGCGGGTTGGCGGACTTACATACCATAGAAATTCTTATAAATCGCTATGGTATGCAGGTTTCCTCACGATGTTTTCCTTCACCGTTTTTAGTGCGTGGTGATTGATTATCAATACACACATGACTCCGAAAAGTCAGAGGTGTGCCCTGGGATTCGAACCCGCGACCACCGTGAACATGTAGGCAGCCGCGTCTAGTCCGTTTACCAACAGGCCACCACGCACTTGAGTGGGATTACTAGATGCCCAATATTCCTTTTCTCTTTCTATTCTTTTTCCTTCCTGCCCCCATCTTTGTTTGATGAGCCACCAACATATCTATGATCCAAGCTTTGTGAATGTTCATGGGCGATATTAATCACATACCATCAAGTAACCCGTTTGCCCGTTTGACGTTTCTATTGAATAAAAAATATATGATTGTTATAGCCGTCTTCTGTCATGGGAAATTTACAATAATAAGCTTATGTCTCAACAACAGATCTTTCACTACCTGATCGAGCATGCTGGGAACTTGTGTTCTCTCATTATATACTAGATATTATATCGACGATAGAAATGTGTTTAGAATAACTGCATTAAAGTAACTTATGATCGCAGAAAGCTTCCGATAAAAATGTGGGCACTGACCATTTTCCAGTGTTACGGAATGTACCATTCGCAGCAAGCATATTATGATATTTTATTATTATAATTATATATTTTATATATTAAGTGCGTGGTGGCTTGTTGGTAAACGGACTAGACGCGGCTGCCTTCATGTTCACGGTGGTCGCGGGTTCGAATCCCAGGGCACACCTCTGACTTTTCGGAGTCATGTGTGTATTGATAATCAATCACCACGCACTAAAACGGTGAAGGAAAACATCGTGAGGAAACCTGCATACCATAGCGATTTATAAGAATTTCTATGGTATGTAAGTCCGCCAACCCGCACTAGGCCAGCGTGGTGGACTATATGGCCTAACCACTCTCAATCGTATTCTCGATTGTAGAGTAGGCTCGTGCCCTGCAGTGGGACGTATATGGGCTGATACAAAATATTATGATATGTCATCTACACTGCAATAATACAACGTTCGTACTTATTTTCACCTATTGACTACACAAATACTCAGTTTATAACATCTTAGATTACGCTCCTTAACACCTCTCGATACCCACCTTAAGAAATATGATTTTGCTAAACAATTTCAATGTATTCTGATATCAAATCAAAACTGACTCAATTTCTTGTCCATAAAGTTTAAACAGTCACAATCCACATAAAAGTCATCAAGCTTTAACGAACGTCATTTTGTTTTTCGTCGGAATTGTCCGTGTGTCCAACACTATTGACAATAGACAGTTTGCCAGTTGAGATCGGTTTCGGGTGCAAATTGCTTTTGTGTCACTTCTATCGAATATTTGAATTGGTTTTAACCTCAGGATGAAATAACTTTTCATATGCCCGTGATATTTGGATGTCCTATCTATATTTATAAAGCTGTACCTCCCGCTGTCGATCCCGGGCCTTGCATTTTATTTGTGTTGATGTCAGAGTTACTATACGGTGGTTTTTAGTTAGTTCAGTTCTGTCCACGAAGGGTATCGACAAAGGAGCCATGATTCGAGAGGCCACGGGTTCGACCGCGCACCAAAACACATATTAATTGTGTGATTTACGGGTATTTATTTCGGGTCTGGGTTGAGACTGGTTCATGACACCGGAAAATCTCTCGTAGATACCCACGTCACAAGACTCGATCTTAGTGCTGGCTCAGGTATGTGTATGTGACTATTAGGTTTATGTGTGTACGTAATAAAGATTACTTAAAACACCTTACCTTCTATGGCTTGAATATAAATAAATGAACAAGTCACTTGATGGACAGCAGTAAAACAGACACAAAAAACAAAGATCGTAGCTTTGTTGACGATCTTTGAAAGAATATGAATAAAGGAGATTATGTCACAAGAAGATAGTAGGTCTTCTATTATTATTATTTCGCTTGTCTTCGGCGCACTCTCAATCAAAAGGCCTCATTCACACTCTAAAGTTCACAGTAACTATTTACAAGGCACAGCGTGCAGCTGAAGAATTTCTATTCATAAGTTTCTCGTATGGAAAAATATTGTACCTGTAGAATCTGATTTACATTCAGCGCTCCACGTGCGACTTTGTGTTGCACGAGATTGTGGGGAATGCATAGTGGAACACGGAAATGAGGATGTGTCAAGGCATACTGCGACGCTGAATGTGACGTTTTAAAATCTTTTTGTTTTGTTTTAGTTTGAGTCTATTTGTGGCCGCTTTTGGCGTAAAGAATGCAATTGTTTGGCGTTTGTTGTGAAATATGTTGGATTTTTTTCGTAAGTTAGATTTTAATGTTTGTTGTTAATGGTTGAGTTTTAATATTTTGAGTAAAGTAGTTTGCTTACAGTATAGTTTTTAACCGACTTCGAAAAAAACAGGGAAAAGGTTCTCTTTTGTCGGAAACTATTTTTATTATTATTTAACAATCAGGTACATAGGAATCTATTTTTTATTATGTAAATAAGTTTTTAAAGCAGCAGACCGGCCTCTGTGGTGTACCTTGGTAGACGCCTATGTCCAGCAATGGACTGCAACACCATGATGATGATAATACATACTTGTGGATCATACAAAAAATTATCACGATATGGGAATAGGGAACTTGCACCAGACTTTAAACTAAGTCAAAATATTTTTTTTGTTATCTTTATTAATATAGAATTATACCTTAAAGATATTTTTTTAATTTATCAACTCTAAATCGGTAAAATAAATACTTAAAAAATGTCATTACAAATTTGCCGCGCATTTTTTCCGAAACGCGATCTATTGCTTGAAAAGGAAAGTGACGACAATGGTTGCGTTCTTATGAAGTTTTAGCTTGTTGTTTTACGTTTGTTTATGAGTTATTGTGTGTTTTCTTTATACTATTAAATAAAATGGATTATTTTGTCACGAAATACGGTTCTCTGTAGCAATTCATGAAAGAAACTTAATCCAAATACTACGTTGTTCATAACGCAACCTCTGACGTCACAGCGAGTTCGCGCCAACATGGCGTTTGAATGCTTCGAAACTGATAGCAGTTTTGATTATTTTTTTGTACTCTTTTGATTGATATTTTCAAAGACTTATATTTTTTTCCGATAATGTAATAACATACAGAATTGATTAAAAATATAAAAAGTGACATGCATATTCCCTATTGAAACAGCGGCATCTAATATCATAATCGGCGTTTAACACGCCACGAAGGCTTTCAAATTACATAATGCATGAAATATTTATTTCTTATCATGACTAAACAAAATCAAATATTCCAACATTAATTTATGGAAAAAATATGAAATTTGACTGGCTACAGCTAACTTAAATGAATGAAATGGTAAGTAAAGCTCAGCGAAATCACATTAAGTTAATTAATGTAAATTATTATTCAGTGATCCATTGTACGCTGGCACAATAGCTAGTCATTGAAAAGATATAAATTATACTGCGCCGTTGTTCATGAATGTAAAATCAGGAAATTATGAGAATCGTATACCAAATTTATTAATATATAGGATTCATTAAAAATATGTCCCTATATTTACCATTCACTCACATAATATGTATCTATTCTATATTATCGTCTATTGATGTAGACGATTTAAAAAAAAACAATTATTCCTTTTCATCTCTAGGTACGTATGTTTTTGTAGTACTAAAACTTCTAATATTTCGTGTATAATATAAAATTCAATTTGTAATTCTGTCAATAAAATAAAACCGTTAAAAACAATTATACTTTCCAAGCTGAAATAGCTTTTATCAAATCCAACTATAAATAAATATAATAAAGCCTTCTTAAACAAACATTTTACTCTATTATTTAAATTTAAAAAGTTACGTTGGCAAAAGTCACAAAAACACACAGCCTATTCGAATTTATCTATTTGAATTTAGAACAGAAGTGCTGAACAAACTATGTAAATTGAAAATTTATACAGCTACGTGGAAATAAATGCGCTTTGTCGGGCAGATTTGGATTTTCTACAATAATGCACTAATACGGTTTAAATATGCATGACGAGTGCCTGCCATGCTGGGCCCTGATATGTAATGTGACGCAAATGTGAGTTCAGTATGCAATTAACCTAATTCCCGTTGTCTCCTGCATTCTACTTTTCATATTGAATTTCTGATATGCACTTGTGTGGGAGGGTGGCGTTAAGTGATTGTTAGAGATGTTACTAGGGTGAGATGCTGAAGTTTATGCCTCGTTGATTTCAACTGCATTGTTTATGAATGTAATATTTAATGTGTGGTGTATCAGTTTTTCAATTATGAGCTTTGGACTTCAGTTCCCATATTGTGCTTTACGCCATAAAATGCCATGGTAATGGTCACATTTCAAGCTCAACTGATGCACAGTCGAGTTTGAAGTGTGACCATGTTTCGTTGCCAAAATTGAGATTTAGAGAGCTATTACCATTTGACATTCGTAGTAGTTGCTAAGCGGTCTTAACAGTTCCTTGGCACTTCAGACCAGATTAACATTTTTTGTATCGAACAACGGAATAATATCAATCAGCCAAGCTTTTAATTAGATCAATTAACAAACAAATTACCAATCAGTGCTTATACTGAAAAAACGAACTTACACAATCAAAAAATTACAACTAAAAAACCATTAACCTCAAAACACGCTTAGCTATAATAAAACTAATTAAAACCCGCAAAAAGGCGCGCTGAAAAAAAAATCAATTCTCGCTTCGCACACTTCCGTGCGATCGGATGAATAACATTTCAAGAACTGACATCGTTAGTACAGCTCTTGAACCCGACAAACTTTAACCCGATGTTTTCACAATTGTATGAATGGAAGCTGAATCTGGGGCACGCAGTATCATCGCGACTCGTGCGTGGAGGGCTCTCAGACATTTTGTTCCTTGTAACGATCCTCTATTAAGGAAGGGGCGTCGAGTGATGCTTCAAGGCGAAAATGTTTTGCTGTTTTGAATAAATCTCGGGACTTTTAGTTCACTCTTCACTATTGTTGCGGTGACAATCTTTCCTTGGATTTTCTTGGCTTTAATTAAAATGTAGGATTTTTATCATAAATCTTTTCATATGCTGCCCTCGTTTCAGATTTATATGGAACAACCTGTGGCTAGATATGTGGAGAAATGTCGATGATAAAATTTTATGGCAAGCGATTGAAGAACCTTTGTCCCGCAGTGGACTGCTATGAGCTGATCATGGTGACCATAATAATGATGCATGATACAGTTGAATGGGCAGGCTCGTTTCTTAGCAGTCGCGTTTCGTTCGGTGAGTGAGATTGTCAGATGCTCAATACCACTTTCCTCTCACCATCCTCTATCCTTCAGGCTCTCTTTCAGATTTGATAGGCCTGCAAGATATATATAATTAAAGGTTAGTGGAGGTTGATGGGCGTCCATACGATCAGCTGATCTGCTTGGTCGTTTCGTCTCAAAAAAAAACTTTAATAATTAAAATATTTCAATCATTTGACATGGAATTTATTATCTTTATATTTATTGGTATTTACGTACGATAAAACGGTTGTTCAGAGCGATGGCGTAAAATTGTTTGGCCCTTTTCAAACGCGAGCAGCGAGCGTGAATATTGACAACTCGGGGCTAAAGGCAGCCACATAGGGTTCATACAAAACTGCGATGCGGCACGATGCGAATTCGCAACGCAATAAACTGCGATGCGATTTCATGCGGCAAAGCGCCTCCTTTGAACGATTCGGGTGACGTTCATTGCTTATTAAAGCCAGGAAAGACAAACAAAGAAGCTGAAATGCACGATGCGAATATCTTATAATGCGTCGTAACAGTTCGTGGATTTTTACGATGCGACGACGCATCGCATCGCATTTCTGTGTACGAGGTCATATTGTTGAAATACGACGCGACCCGTTACGATGCAACTCGTGTACCAGAACCAAATTTTGAACACGCCATGCTACGTTGCGTAGCGTGTTCTTAAACATATTCGTGATACACGCGTCGCGTCGCATCGGTTCGCATCGTTTTTGAACAGTATGTGGCAACCTTTACTCGTGCATAGCCAAGTGTATGGATTTTCAATGTTTATACTGCTTTCTCTCGGAGTATTGTTGAATATATTTACAGTACGTAACATTGTAGACTCCGATTTTTAGATTTTTTATTGTATTGGTTCGGGAAACGAACATATGGTTCACCCCAATGTAAGTAACTATTGCTGTCCGTGAGCTTGACGACGCGTAGACCATAAATTTTGATACTAATGCGGAATCCTTATTTATTGCATGAAAATTATAACGGTATTTAATTTCAATTGTTTTTCTTTCAAATAAGCCATACAATACAATGTATCGTAATTTAGGTAAAAAATACATTTAAACAGGTATTATTGTTCTTTTTTTCAATGAAAGGCTAGACGACAATTCCGTTCACCCAATGGTAAGCGATACGACCGCTCATGAACAGTCGTAAAATCAAACAAGACCACAGCAAAGCAATGCTTGGGTTTCAACTGCGTTCGCCATCCTAAGACATAAAATGTAAAGTTTCAATATGTTCAGTTGTTACTCTGATTACAATGTCCTTCAATCCGAAACATAACAGTGCATTTACGCTGCTGTATGGCGGGAGAAATAGATATTGCGGTGGTACCTACCCAGGCAGCCTCTCACATATGAGAGACCACCAGTAAAGTATTGTACCTCTGTATTTGTAATTTTCATTTCCTGACTATCTATAAAAAGGTAAAGTATACAAACAGAGGCTAGCGAAAGGCTCGAGAAACAGGCTCTTAAACCAAGCCGGGGCGTTTTAATTTCCGCCGTGCTATAGCCACGTACAAACAAAATACAACAGTTATGTAGATGTTGAAGTAAACGAGAGTATTTCAGTTTCCGCGCCGACGAGTTTCACCTTTACCGTACGTACTTTAGTACTTAATGGAGTTTATTTTGTTGTAGCACGGCTGATTAGAGATGCTTGTTTGTGAGAATCGATTGTAATGTTTGTGGAATCGATTTTTAATTGATTTCATTTTTTATATTGTCTGCACAGCAATGTCTGCTCTACATTTGAGTCAGATGCAGTATCAAGAAATGGTTTTCGTTTATCTCTGGATATAATTATGCCTGCACGAAAAGGTATCTACTTATTATGAGCAAATATGTGTCCTAGAAACTCGATTCTTTTGCATAATGCGGCTGTAGCAGGCTTAATATAATTGTTGTGTAATATGGTCAACATCAGACCAATTAGAGATATACTATAACGGTTAAAAATGTCTTATAAAAAAACTAACCTATCATTAGATTTTATATTCATTTGAGTAAATCAAAGTCTTAATGCGATCAAATTTAGTATATGAATGGGATTCATAGAGATAAAACAATTCTGATGTTATTAAGATTGCGTAGCCATCTGTTGGTAATGCACTTTATATGGTTTTAAAATCGATTTAATCAATCAATTGAAAACCGATAACGTTGAGATCAAAAACCGATTTCCCCGAAACAAAAGTTCGATTCTTCAATGAATCGATCATCATAATTATGCTTTATTGTTTCAAAATTATAAAATCATTGTATTGTTAGAATTTATTTGAGAAGTATTTTTATTACGTTTGTGTGCCGAAGAAAAATTTTACCAACAGAAAGTTTAATTCTTGTTTAATAATTCTGGTAATTGTGACCCGTGGGAAACTCAACTTCGTCGGTTCAGCCCCTATTTATTTTAAGGTAAATATGGAATTATTTTAACAAAATTGTAACAACGTTACAATTTCGTCTCTAGTTGGCATTTAGTCCTTTTGCTTATGAGAATTTACTGAAGTTTAAGCAACATTATGTAATATATTTTTATTTGGGACTCATTTTTTTTCAATGATAATTATATCGTTCATTTTTCACAAGATGATGGTTATTCATTGTTTTCCGGTCCTAGATTTTTTGAAATTAAAGAATAATGATCCATCGTCAGAGCTTTCACTTTATCACAGCCTCCGTAGCGCAGTTGGTTAGACGCCGCCTGTGAAACGAGAGGCCGCGGGTTCGATCCCCGCACCGAGAGAAATGTTTGTGCGGCCCACAAATATTTCTTCCGGGTCTGGGTGTTTGTGAGACCGAAAAGTCTCTCGTAGTTCCTGATACCCACGACACAAGACTCGATCTTATTGTGGGGTCAGGACTATGTATGTGACTGTTGGGTGTATTTATTATTATTATTATCTCTATTTTCCAGTAAAAGTACATTTTTGCCAAATAAAAATAGCCTATATTTCTCCGCAACCCCAAAATTAACTCTGTGTAATTTTTTTTAACATTACTAATGCGTAAAATAAAACCAAACAAGCTTCAATTTAATATTAGTGCACGCAATATCATAACAACTTAAACAACTCACATCCGTCCAACAAGAAAAATGTACACAAGTATTTAATAAGGGAACATCATCTCGAACACTTGAACACATAATAACGTCCAACGTATTAGCATACAAAATTATATAGACCCAACGCTCCATCTGAGACTATGAAAAATATGAGCAGGGATAGAACGCAATTAGTTTCGCGTCACACCGGTTTTGTGTTTAATTATTACTCACATTTATTTACACATTAAGTTAATGGCAAAAACAAGTCCCTCATTCGAGATAAATTGTAAGCTGGACCGGGTGTGAACCAGTATGTGACGGACAGTATTGCAAGTTCTTTCGTGGGAATGTATTGTAATTTGGTAGTGTTTTTAAAATAATGTTCGTAGCTTGTGTTAAGGTCTCTGGCTTATACAAAAAGATGTTTCTGTTAAAAAAATTAAAGTTGGCGCTCGATTTTATTACTTTCGAATTTGATAGAGATGTGCAAAGCAACAGTTTAGTCAATATCACTACAACAATGGTACTGCAAAATATAAATTATAGCTGACATATATCAAACCCAAAAACCAGTAAAAAGACGCAGATCATCTATAAGCAGTTTAACGAAATATTGTCTAGATGTTAAAACATTAATTTCTCATGAATCACAAATAATTAAGTCTCATTTGGATCAATAAACTGTGACTATAACTTCAACTTCAACTCTTCACAATGTCAACTCTATGCATTTTTTATGGCAATAATGGTGTGATGATAGATACGACCGCATGCTAATACATAATGTTAATTCTCAATATGTTAGCAGTTTTTTTGGCTACAATGTCCTTCAAACCGGATATAACCGTGCAATAATATTACTATTTGGCGGGAGAAATGGATTTTCATTGGTACCTATCCAGGTGGTCTCTCGCATATGAGAGACCTACCACCACTTGGCATCAAAATGTGTGACGTTTATATGCTTAAAGTAATGGTCAAATTTACACCATATTATAACTGTGTCTGAGAGAGAAAAATCATATGATTATATAAGAAAGAATACTTGATTTTAAAGATGTCATACTGTTGACTCTATGCACTTTGACAAGGGACTATGGGCCCTGGTCATTTGTTACATATATCGCTTCTTTTGTCCATATATTCTCGGAAACAAAGAATTTTAGCCTATTTTGCTCTGAACTTATACATATACTTATATCATAAGTATGTCATAGTATGTGCGACCTTTATTTAAGTATACTCTCAAGTTATTTCTACAATCACTATTCAACACGATATCTTAAAGTTTAATGCAAACATTTCAGTTTATGCTTACAAATATATTTTTTAATTTTTGTGTTAACTTCAAGGTATTCTAATATTTATTTTCTTCGTTTAATATAGTATGATTCCATAAGGTTTAATTTCAATAGTAATGTGAGTGAACCTCATCATACACATCATTATATTCAATTTCTAATAGCCTGTAATAACTTAATATGAACCCTGCAATTAAAATGTACAACATGGTTTATTCTATTGCTAGAATATGAATATTTATATAATTATTATCCAAATATATATATATATATGTATGTAAACTACACAATATATTATAAATGTACATAATTGGTTTTTCATTTTAATTAAGTACATTAAAAACCTATTCATTTTAATTACTCGAAAAACGTATTTGATTAGGCTGAACGCGGCACGAACAGTCGAAAAATATTCCAATCGGTAGCATTTTCATCTCCGTTTTTCTATGAAATTGTGTGAAAAATAACGCTTTCGCGGAAATAATTTTTCGTTACTTGCCCTGTTGTTCAAATCTAGATTGTTACGGATATGTTGAGGTACGTACTCTGGTAATTTAATAAAATTTTATTCAACATTCTCCGATTAACTGGAAATAACTGTAGGGTGGTTTTTACACATTTAAAAATGTTACTCTCATGTCTATTTGCTGTGAGAATAAAAAAACTTGTAGCTTTTGACTCTCACATCACAAAGGATGTTTAACTTATAGAGTTATAACTGTATTATCTAGTGTGATAATTGAAATTGTTTATATTATTGTGATTCAATAAGATATCGAAATGCAATTACATAGGTCTATGAGCGGCAGCAAACCTTTAAAATCAAGCGGGCCACTATGTTTTCTCCTAACAGCAAATAAAAACTAATTTATAAATACTAATTTTTCAATGCGCAATATTGGCTACATATATTTTTCTTACCCACGGTAACGTCATTATTATTTTAGCAAAGGCTGAGGGCGCGTGTAATAGTTAAACCTAGCAAAAATCCTGTAAAATTGGGATCAGCCTCTGTGGCGCAGGTTAGACGCCGCCTGTGAAAGAGAGGCCGTGGGGCGACCCCACACCGAGAGAAATGTTTGTGCGGCCCAAAATGTATTTTTTCAGGTCTGCGTGTTTCTAAGACCGAAAAGTCTCTCGTAGTTCCTGATACTCATGACACAAGACTCGATCTTAGTGTGGGGTCAGGACTATGCATGTGACTGTTGGGTGTTATTTATATATCTATTCGAAATACCTCGCTACCTCCCTGTTTCCAATCCGGTGTCGAGTGATATAATTAATTGGTCGGGCACACTCCTCGGGTATGACCCCTCGTTTGTCCATTTCGTATTTTTTGATAAATGAAATCGTTATAAAGATTTTACAACCCACATACTGATGGGAATTCGCGGGAATTGCACTCGATCTTTATTTATTGTTCGCTGTATCTCTCCTTCATTAGTAGTTGGTATTACTAGATATACACCGAGTCTATTAAAACTGCGACTGAAAAAGAAGACAGGTGGTAGTTTTAATGACTGTATGTACTGTATTCACCATCTAAAAGCGATGATAATTAATTTTATTTTAAATATCTTCTTGAGCGATACGACTGCCATATGTACTCTTATTTTAAATATTAGTATAGTTTAAGATTAATTTAGTGTATAAAAAGAATAAATAAATACATATTATCTTTCCTTTTTAGCGAAACTTTTAGTTGCGTTTTGTCTGGTCATAAAAACTACCGGATTTGGTTTAGGTCGCAGTGTGGATGCTCCCTGTAAAATATACATATATAAATAAAGTATTCAATAACCAACGTCCACTGTTCAATACGGGACAATATATTATCTACAATCGGGAGATCGATTGAAAAGGCTCAAGCCGTCATCCATGCTGGATTTTGGAAGTTGCCGGACTTTACATGTCATGAAATTTATATAGAATATATTTATTTATTTTTTCTTGCCATCTGTATCGTACGCTTATATCCTGTGGCGTACAAACTAATAAACTTGTAGATAGGTGAAGTTCCAATATGTTGATTAATGTTATGAGTGTGCAAGCCACACTCTTCATTATTACACTGACAGATTTCAGATTGAGTCTCTCAGACACTGGACATCAATGACTGTATTTCTTTCCTATATCTCTCTGTATCAGCCCATATACGTCCCACTGCAGGGCACGGGCCTCCTCTACAATCTACAGTACCTACGATTGAGAGTGATTAGGCCATATAGTCCACCACGCTGGCCTAGTGCGGGTTGGCGGACTTACATATCATAGTTTTTTTTTTTAATCGCTATGGTATGCAGGATTCCTCACGATGTTTTCCTTCACCGTTTTAGTGCGTGGTGATTGACAATCAATACACACATGACTCCGAAAAGTCAGAGGTGTGCCCTGGATTCGAACCCGCGACCACCGTGAACATGTTGGCAGTCGCGTCTAGTCCGTTTACCAACAGACCACCACGCACTTTTTTTATTAAAGTAACAATATACCTGAACATAACACTCCATTCTCACCATATTTCTATTCATTGTTACATAAGATTAGTAACTTAATGGGAAATGTCCTCAAATACTAAAGTTTTCAATGAAATTATGGATCCAAATGTATGTAAACTTGCTTCTGAGGGCCGTTGTAACTGCTGCGGAATTTAATCAACCGTCGAACGTACGGACTAGGAATTAATCGGTTTGCTCTCAAACTTAGCCACATGTTATTTACAAACGGATTAAGGTTGATTCTGTCAAACTTTACCTAAATGCCTGAAACGCAATAGTTTTAACTAATAAGTTGAGACAGGTAAGATTTTATCAAACCATAATTGTGTTATTAAAAATTACAATATTTTCTTGATATTAGCGTATTTTTGGTCTTTACGACCAAGGCAAAGTTTTCATCAACTAATTTTGCTCATTACCACTGGTCAATGTTTACTTATGGTAATACTAAACTCTCATAATAATTTTGTCATAATGTTGTTTAGTTTTTCTTGGTCTACGTGTTGTACCACTTACCATCAGACGAATTGCATGTACGAGACGCCATACATTCCAAAGAAACAATACTACTTGTAGACATTTCCACTGAATGAAGGGATCGCTAATTAGTCATTTTTATAAAAAATAATAATTATTCACAAAGATCCTGAAATTCGAATTGCGTAATAGCGAAGTAAGTTTTAAATCGATTATAAACTTGGAAACCCTATAACAGTTTGTAATTAAACCTTTGAAAATACGGGCTCAATTACTTACAAAACTGAGAATTTTGTTATCTCCTGGTGTCTTGTTGCTGGTATCATTGATTACTTCGAAGAAATTGGAGAATCTGATTCAAGTTTCTTAATTTCTAAATTATTTTATTTTTAATTTTAACCCTTGGTAAACGTTTAAAGACGTTGAGAAAGTCACATTATATGTAGATTTTATTGTTAGAATGTTTTAGAGAAAATTAATGTTGAGTATTACTAATATTTTTCTCTTATAATGAACATGTTCAAAATTTGGGGGTTAATTGTTTTATTATTTATTTAATTACCAATACATTATACAAAGGTATTACAAATATTAAAATACGCAATCGATTGGGTTTTACCTTACACCGCATGGTAATGGATTCTTTTTAAATAAAAATGACAAAATATAGATAATTAAAAACAGATTTTTTTTGACACGTTCCTATTTAATGCTATAAATGTGATAGAATGCCTCCGCGAGTAAAAACTTAATTGAACATATTCGAAATCACGATAAATCTTTCAGCGTAATTGAACAATATCATTGAACGAGTGACTTGGTTCATGAGTGCCGCTCTCCCTGTTGGCTCATTAACAGCTCATTATAAATGCAGCCACATGTGGTCGCGCAGTAACATTATTATCGCCAACAACATTTCCATCGGAAGATATAATGGGGAAACATATTTTAATTTATTACACTATTTGACGAGTATATTAATGATCTATGACTGCTTCGTTTATTGCGAGTTTGGTATAAGTTTTAACATCTTTTAACTTCCAGACATTTCTATCAATTTTCTGATTTCGTGGTCACAGGGTGGACTGAGGTGTGAGACATCCGCTACCTTCACGACGTAATGGTTAAAATTAAAATGCCAATTAAAAAAGTTACTTGTTTATCTAATGTCTAAAAAAAACATTAGTTTAAAATAATATTCTAGCTTACCAAGTTCCCTAGCAATTTTTTCAAAAATCTTAACCTAACCAGGACCCAAGCAGCAAATCCACGTAACCAAAATTAGTTCCAATTCAAAAGAAAAGCAGTGAAATTGGAATTTATCGAGGCGAACGGTATCGGGGTGTAGCGTTGCGTGCGGACCGTGACAGCCGGAAACACAACATTTCCGACACGTTTCTGTCAAAACTATATCTGCGAGACTGCGTCATGCTGGGAATAAAACGGCGTTCCTTTTATGAATATCTTGAAAGTATTTTGTGGTGTGAACAGACTTTGTTTGTTTATCTCGTAGACAGATAATACTGTTTATCTATATCTGTAAGGTGACGCAGAAAATTTTTCAGATAGAAGTCTGCGTCTATCTGCAGTTCGCTTTCAACAGCTTGATGTGGAGATCCTTGGGGAGGCTTATGTTCAGCAGTGGACTTCTTGTGGCTGAAATGATGATGATGAAGTCTGAGTTACTATCGTATGAAGTGGATAATACTGTAACTTTGTCTGGATATATGCTCTTTTTTTAAAAAAAAAGCAATTGGAATGTAAGTTGTTAAGTTGCTAAGCTTCTAAGTGCTTTTTATTGCCTAGAATAATGAGATTTACAAGTCGCTCCCTTGATGCTAAGCATAATGGCTGCTAACAATCCGGTGCAATTTAATTCAGAGCTATATGCATATTTATTCTTCTATTGAGATTCGTCGGTTGTGGGAATAATGATTTTTTTTTCTTACGCTGAATGACCACTTCATTACGCTGAATGAATTGGTAAGCATGCCATTCGACTGCTGCCGAAAATCATGAAATACGAAGCAATGCTTATCAATCCACTGTTCTTGACATCCTGAGACATAAGATGTTTAGTCATTATGTCCAATAGTTACTCTGGCTGCAATTTCCTTCAAATCAGCACAAAACAGTGCATTGCTGCTTGGTGGGGGAAATAGATTCACATAATTTTGTTGCTAATTCGCATGATCCCTTTGGCCAGGCCTCTTTTGAAGAAAATATAATATTATACAAGGTGTGCAAAATATAACGGTGTTAATATACCTAAGAACGCAGCATTTTGTTTCAATTGTGTATTAATATTTCTTGAGATTTTCTGTTGAAATAAAAAACACACAACACTCACATACATAGTCCTGACCCCACACTAAGATCGAGTCTTGCTTCGTAGGTATAAAGAACTACGAGACACTTTTCAGTCCCACAAACACCCAGACCTGAAATAAATATTTGTGGGCCGCACAAACATTTCTCTAGGTGTAGGAATCTAACCAGCGGCCTCTCTTTCACAGGCAGCGTTAAACCGACTGCGCCACGGAGGCTGTCAATATTATTTCTATAATGTAGACGTGCCACTTTATTAAGAATTTTATACTATTTGTTTACTCTAGCGTCCGTGTTAAAGTTTAATAAAGTTTCCATACTATCTAATTTGCATTACAAAGTTTGAGACTTAAAACCTATTTAACAGAGCGAAATTAAAACGCTTTAGGTATAAAGTGCTTTAGTTCTCCGGTAACAATGGATCGTGACCTAATAACGTTGAAGTCTGACAGACCACTGGTCTAATTTCGGCTAGGACCCAAAACTAGGCTAAAGTAATTACAGCTTCAGGTGCAAAATTATGTCAATTGAAGACAGAGCTTTGAGCTACAGTAACCTCTGTGTACTTTACACCTGCTGGGAACTTTGCTGAGGGATGAAATTCAAATAGCTTTGGAGATAAAATAGTATAATTTCTGCTAAATTTATAAATTAGTATCTTTTAGTTGAATTCAACACGTTGGTCTAAGATTGGTAGATTTTACTCATCTTCGAAATTATTACAAAGAATTTTCAGGTATGGAGATTAGGGTGGTTTCATCCGCTAAAACAAAACATAACAGCAATAAATAAAAGAACTAGAAACTCATTAAAATAATACTCTTTGTAACAACTCGTACTTACATTAAAACATGGAAATTAATTCACACCTAAACCCAATTGGGGTTGTCTCACAGATAACAACTTCGGAGGGTTATATTAAATTCCAGCCAAAAGAAACTTTCAAAAGATAAGGGACGTAATTTCATTTATGCCGTTTAAAACTTTACCTTCTATGGGACTGATTAAATTTTTAAAACATTTTTCGTAATCAATTACCGTGGGAGGAAGTTGAGCGTACAACGTTTGTTATGTAGCAGTATTTTGGTTTTAGGTGCTAAGCAAAGAAGAAGTGAACTCTGCAACCTCAACCCTTGTGAGGCTGGTGATATAGACATGTTCAATATGGATTTAAGAGAAAAGAAAAGTTAAACCTTTTGATGATAGCAGTGTAAATAAGCGCAGCTATTTAAGCATCCATGACATCATTGGTTTAGAAGTTTAGGTTGGCAGTGGACTTGTTCCTCTTAGCGTGAATATATTTATGTACTTTAAAGACATGTTTTTGTCTGGATGTAGTAAACTAAAAAGTCGCTCCTAATTTCTGGTACCAATGGCACAAAACTTGTGTATAGGGTCAAGATTACGTATATTTAACAATAGATGAGTGAGTAGAAGAATTAGAAGCTAAAGGATGGGATGCACTAAATTGTAGTTTAATTTCCATGCAGATCAGTCGCTAAATTGTTTGCGATATCGACGCGGTTTAATCGATCGATGAGATCGACTAACTTTGATTACTATCTGAGTTCCTTCGTAGCATGAATACAGACTTTAACTAGAGTCAAAAACTGTATGGGTAGGTTAAAAATTCGGTTATTTTAGCCAGTTACTAGTTACACCTGAACTCAAGCCGACCAGCTTTCATTATGCGAGATCAGACAGTCGAGCGTAATAAATTAATAGTTTCAAAAAGGTTACAAAATGTAGTTTGAAAAACTATTCGAATACAGCAACCTAAAAACTGTCTATAACGGTGAAGGAAAACACCACAAGAAAAACTGCATGCCATAGCGATTTGTAAGAATTTCTATGGTATGTAAAGTCCGCCAGCCCACACTAGGCCAGCGTGATTGACTATATGGCCTCGCTCTCAATCGTACTCTTGATTGTAGAGGAGGCCCGTGATTTGCAATGTGACGTATACGATCAGATACAACACGGCTAAATAAAAAAATTAAAAAATCTATTGTAATGTAAATCTCAAGGTGAAGCCCATGTCCACTTAATCATACCTCAAAAAAAAAGTTACTATCGTAATATCAAAGCATAAGTCATAAAGCAGTTCACACACTGACCGTAGGTTTCAATCATCCTAATGCGGAGGAAGCTCGGGGCGTACGGCGCACGGGCCCCGTCGTCCATTTAGGGGTCCGTTGAAAAGCCGGAAGAGCGCTAATCCATCACAAAGAGTTACGACATCCTAGCGGTTATGTACGCTGCGGAACACCACGCGACGGCGCGTTCCGTTTGTGACTGCTGTTCTGGAGATTACTCCAGAACCATAAACATTAGTTTATGGTAGTAGAACAGGTAGTGTATATATTTGAGTTGTTTTTCGTAAAAATTAATATTATTATGAGTAATTATATATTAATAATATAAAACTTATTTTATTGATTAAAAATGGAATGTGAAAACAAATATTATAAATATTTTTTTCATGTGTAAAAATAATATAAGATTGTGCCAGCTCAGAAATATACTTGAAATGATTACATTTTAAATAATTCTTTGAAAAATATATAAGTATTTATTTCTTTTGTGGGATTCATTGACCTTAATAACTACAAAACTCTCAATACAATAATAATAAAAAACGAACCACTTTAAAATAATTAAATAATTTGTGCCCGATATGGCTCGCGGGACGGAACCTATAATGTGTAACGTAGGTGTCCTGGTAGCTATGCTACCTGCCTCTTCTTCAAAAAAGGCGAAAGTTTATGCACACGCATAAAAATCGCACAACAATAAATAAAAGGATAAAAGTGGAACCCACCAAGTTACGTTTACGTTGTTTACTCCTAGAAAAGAAACAAGTTGCGATTAGATGAGGGCGGGGTGGGACGAAAGTTTACTGTCTCGGTTAGAACTGCGGTAAACAATTGCACAATCCAATTACAATAACAAATGGAGTTAGCAACGCATGGAAACTATCAGTATGTGCTCTTTCTGATGTTTTACTTGTGGTATTTGATGGCTTCTGCTAATCACCTAGGACCTTATTAATAAACTCGGATGTTCAAAGGATTAACTTTAATCCAAGGCTTTAAAATTGTATCGATTATTTTGTTCGTTCTTTTTATGTTAAAATCAGTGGGTTGCCATATTGTTTTGCCAGCATTGCTTTGTTAGGCCAAAGTATATCGGCGTTGATTAATAAAGTCATTAATACCTACCTATTCAAAATAACCGAGTCAATTCTAAAGTCTTGGACTAAAGTTATTCTATCGCTCATCCGAGTTTCTTGTGAAGCCTCTAGGGTTAAGTGTGTAGTTTGAATTTTTGTTCTTTGATTTTCTTTGCCGTGTCATCTGATTTTAAATAATAAAGGCAGACAAGGGTCATCATAATTTACTGACTTAGGGAATATCAGGGTTATAACCAATTTGCTATACATAGCGAGATAATTATTTGCAGGATTTATAAGATTTAAATTCAATTTAAACTTTTTATTTTAATTCTATTACTTAGGTACTTAGTTGTGCGCCCGAATGGGATTTCCTATTGATAAAATCTTAGAAGTCTACTTAAAATTGATTTCTATGAACAACTTGTATGAAAAAGAAAACATCTATGTAGAGTCATTCATGATTGGACTGTCCGTTGCATAAAAGTCATTTTAGAACTGAAATAGATCCCGTAATTAATAGCTGAATCAAGCACCATCATATCATAAGTGTTAACTGAATAGCATACTCGATGCCTACACAGCATTTTCAATGGTGTGTAAATAATCAGAGCACAAAATTAGTACATAATTAGTAAGGGATCAAAGGACACTAGAATTAATTAGTAAAAAGTATATTAATTTGTAAAAAAAAGTATATTAATTTGTGAAGTGCGTGGTGGCCTGTTGGTAAAACGGACTAGACGCGACTGCCAATATGTTCACGGTGGTCGCGGGTTCGAATCCCAGGGCATACCTCTGACTTTTCGGAGTCATGTGTGTATTGATAGTCAATCACCACGCACTAAAACGGTGAAGGAAAACATCGTGAGGAAACCTGCATACCATAGCGATTTATAAATTTTCTGTGGTATGTAAGTCCGCCAACCCGCACTAGGCCAGCGTGGTGGACTATATGGCCTAACCACTCTCAATCACACTCTCGATTGTAGAGTAGGCCCTTGCCCTGCAGTGGGACGTATATGGGCTGATACAGAATACAGAATATTAATTTGTACTCTGACATTTGCATACCAATATCGCCACAGATCCAACAACCAATATTTATGGATAGAAAGTCTTCAACTATTAAAAATGTACTTTGATCGCAATTCATTTCACGACGCGAACACGCGAACAGATAACTTTGCCGCCTTTGTTTTTTCTTTCTATAAAATTAAGCGCTTTGTAAGAATTTGTTACGAAATTTTGTATTCGCCTTGAGTTTTTCGTGAAGTTTTTTGTTTACTTCGTTTTTTCCTTGTAACTTTTTATTGTCTTTGTATTCGCTAGAGGGCGTCGCGAGTTTCATTAAAATCTGTTCTTACTTTACTCTCGGCAGTTGTTTTAGAAAGTTCTAGATGTTTTTGTTTTCGCGTCTTTCCTTCACGCAACGAAATGCCACCCCTTCTTCATCTTATAGTCTTTAAGATAAACTCTTTGTAGTAAATCTTTAAATAATTTAAAAATGTTTGTGCCTCTTCCTTAATACAATTCGTTTACTAATATAATCCTTTAGAGAATTTAAAATATAATAATATCTTAACGGTCCAAAACCCGTTCGGCTAAGGAATACTACAGACATAAGAGATTATATCACAAGATGAACATATTAGAATTCCTTCTCCCTACCTGTTTGTCTCTCAATTTCAATAACCATAGCGACTTGTACTGTTCACACACAAATAAATAAAAATCCTTGACACCAAATAAAATTATATTTATTCCAAGCTCTATAAAAACTTCATAAGATTGTTTCGGTTACCAAGGCTCTTTCTTTGATTTACACAAAGATTTATCGTATAAATATAAAAACAATATGTCCTCGTAAAATATAACCTAGAAAGTGTCTGGACTAAGTGAGGACCAAGGATTATTGAATCCAGTATCGTTGTTATAAAATGTGTTTATTGTTGTCGTATATTTTATTCTCGGGGGGATTAACGAGATGTCTTTTTACCGAGTTGCTTGAGGCTATTTGTGTTGGAGGACAAAAGTTTAACTTGAGAGACGTTTGTAACTAAAAGTATTGGTCCGGCTGTTGGATAAATCGATTATAAATCTGTGCTTGAGTTTGGTGGTTAAGTTGGGAAATATTTGGTATCCCTTTATCCCATTTGTACGTAAAATTTCGGTCGGTGCAATATGACTTTTCTAACTTTTCGGGAGTGCAGCTTTTTACTACTAAGCTGGACTAGTGCTGTTGGTAGATACACTTTTGAAATTCTCATGTTGAACTTGCAGGTTTGTCGAAAATTTTCGAAAAGTCGTAGAGCTACGCTATTGTCAGTCATGACTCTGCATTAATGGGAAAGCTCGTTCTTTTGGTGTGGTTCTTAATCAAATATTTTTTTATTAATTCATTGCTTGCTTAAATTAGTTATTTTTATGATTAAATTCAAAACAAAATGAATGCCTGAAGTCTTAAGACGATATTTTTTATTAAATGTTTAAATTAAAATTTTAAAACAAAATATAATATGTCGTACCTTTATTTGCCATTTGCACGATATAGTACCAAAATAATATGGTTATATGATTATAAAAACTTGCTATAAAACATGCCGAAAGAAATACATAAATTCCCTCAAAGGCGAAATTGGTTGTAGCAGTAATTTCTATTTCAAGACCCAAGCCATAAACATGACCGAAATAACCAACACTACTTTTAACAAAATTCACTCCAATCCACTACTGTGTTGGGCGAACAAAACGGAAATTTAATTTAAAATTCCCTTTGAAAATTTAAAAGTACGAGCCGGCCGAATTTTCCAACGCGCATGAAAAGTCGCACAATTTTAAGTTTTCACCAGTGTTCATTAAAAGGCAAAACAACAAGTTAGCACTGGTTTGCGCTCAACATAAAGCCGTTGTTTCACGTACATTTGGGATATATAAACGTGAAATGTCAGCGATCGTACATGAAAATAAAAGTTTGCTTAGCACAGTTTAATGTTTTATGAACTTGAGACGATGACGACGAATAAGACTTGAAAAGTTTTTGTTTGTACAATAGAATATTATGAAACTAAATTCAAGAGACTTTTAGCAAAGAAGACTTAAAATGTAGTTGGTACTGAAAGAAAATAATGGCTCTTCAGGAAGATTCTTGGTAGACGCAAGATGGAAATAAAACTTACTTAGTAACTTTGAATATTTTTAAACTGGGGTGACAATAGTACAACCAAACAATACTATATATGCTCACTATATACACATACGCAGTCTTTTGTCAGGAGTCAGGACTTATTGTTTTTTAACTTGACTAATTTGTTCCATTAATACAACAATTCACTTATTTTTAAACTCATAGAGTTAACTCTACGAGTAGTGTAAAGGCTACTTTATATAATCTACACACATATAACTTGTTCTCTCTTCTAGGAGTTGAAATTTTGTTAGATTTTTAATTATAATTTTACCTTTTTTAATTTTGTTTTCAGCTTTTAATTCAAACTTCATTTTAAATATTGTTTAAATATGTCATGTTTTTCTTATTATAAAGATTAAAATTTTATGTCTGATAATTTTGTCATCATCATCATCACCTTCGTCAGCATATACTATTGTCCACTGCTGGACAAAGGCCTCCTCCAAATTGCGCCCTTTCACCCTCTACCATTTCTCACCTTAATGTAGCCTATTAATAAACATAACCAAAATTACATATTATGTACAACAAATTCAACACATCAAATAATAGACGTTTTAAGCAATTGTTTCAGTCGAGCTAAACGATCAACTTGAACTTCCATTCCAGTTCAAAATGTCATTAAGTACACGTACGATAGTGCCAAGTATACCTGTTAACAATGTACCAAAGTGTCAAAACTATCGCGCGAAATTGTTTCGCTACATTCTCCCGACGGAGCGTTGTTTCATAACGTCCCATAAACTTGAACGTAAAAGTTAAGGTTGATGCCATTGTGGATGGCGTCGCGTGTGACTTGTGTTTCTCGGTGCTCTTAGAATTTTAATTCAGTGAGCTTTGAGGGAACATAAAGTGAAGGAAAACATCGCGAGGAAGCCTGGATACCAAGGGGATTTGTAAAATTTCTATGGTGTGTAAAGTCCGCCAACCTGCAGTAGGCCAACGTGGTGGACTATATGGTCTAACCATTCTTTATCGAACTCTCGATTGTAGAGTAGGCCCGTACCCAGCAGTGGAACGTATATGGGCTGATACAGATGTAAACTATATAATTCCCAGGCTAGTCCGCTCCTCCCGGCACACACACGCGGCGTCGCGTCACGTGCGCAGGGAAGTGTCGCCGGCAGGGCATGCAATTAGGCGACGTTTTGTGCAAATAATTATGCCGACGGAATTTGGTCCCAACTCACAGTTTGCACCTCTTAATTCAACAAACAGGCCGGGATATCGCCTTCGTAACTAACGGGGATTAAGTCGTCTGAGAATTCGAGTCTTGGACATGGGTATAAATTCAGGGAACTACGCTTTGTTTAATGATACTGTGTATGTAAAGCCTTAAAATTAATGTATCGGAATGTAGATTTCGTCTGAATATATTTCTTTTTTATATTTGGTGTATCTTTTGCTAATATTAAATCGAAAATCAATTCAAAATTAAATTACCTACCTGGAGTATCACGTCTACGCCAATAGCGTTCACGCAATTTTTTGTCTACGATTATTTTTATAGCAATCAGCAAACGACACGAAATGTAATTTATTTTGCTCAATTTATTTTTCAAATTTATTCATTTTTTTATCCGAGATACGATGAACTTTTAAAAGTTAAAATTATCTTCATAAATATTTAACCGTTTTTAAAACAGATCTCTTCTTAACATGATGACTAAGAGAGCTTGTAAAGATTTTTTTTATAAGTAAATTTTTAAAACAGTACCAAATTGAAAACATAACAAAAAAAATTAACTCCTTTTCAAAACCATAACATCACAGCTAATAATAATGACTACTGGACAAAAGCCATCAGGAACTGTGTGATGTCATAACAGCCCTTTTATGTTGAAGATATTGAGGCGGGCCGCCCAGTAACATTTCCCTTTGTGAATGATCGATGCCAAAGATTACTTTGTGGTGTTTAAAGCGGCCCTTCTTTCACTTAAACAGGTTAGCCTCGGGCTAAAGTGTCGCATTACACGAACGTCATTGTGGCACGCGAAAGCTTGTTGTAAAACACCTTGGCATTTACGCATTTCACTTTATGAAGGCGGACAAAAGAAATGTGGAAATATAGTTGCGCCTTTGAGTTGTGACCTTTGCGGCTGAAGACGTCATACCTACAGCTGTTTCGAGTCTGCATTGAGAGAATTTTGTTAGGGAAATAGGTAATTATTTTTTTGTTTGGAAAGTGTTGCTTGTTAAATAAGGAAATATATTTAGATTGAAAAAATCTTATATAATTTTTGAAAACCACAAGATTATGCTTTTCTATAGTTGCGTCAAGGATCATCTCTATTTAGTTTTCAGTTATAAATAAGAAAACAATTCGCCATAGTATGCTCGACATAGAAGATGACCAATAATTTCACTCCACTCCAGATATATATACACTACTCACTACACTCGGATTAGCTGCCCTATTCTGTTTTTCCTTCTCACCATGACCCAATCAATTCCGTCCCGTCTCCTGACTTTCCGTCCGTTTCAATCCGGTGACTTCCCACCCCGTCTCAGTAAACTTGTCTATCTTCAATATTCAAGCTAGTTCGCCCCGAATGTGGCATCTCCATGGGGCACCCTGTAAATGTATTATATATATAAACCTTTCTCTAAAATCCCTCCTCTTTTTGCTGAAAACTGCATGAAAATCTGTTGTGTAAACAACGGAAGCGACATCATTTTATACAATGTAATGACGAAAATTAGTATCACATTTCGGTGAATCCAGCTGAACCTATTTACAATATTAGTTTAACATTAACATTACACAAAACAATAATAATTGACACAGAATGGTTCAATGTTATTTGCCATTACTGGACAAATTAAATTAATTTACAGATTATAATTTGACTGTGTTTACGAAATGCGATACTAATTACGCAATATTACAATCTATGTTTGTAGTCAATTCTATTTAATTAAAGATAGATTACATTACATTAAAGATAGATGCAAACCTATTTGTCGTCGTAAGAAAGGACCCTAAGAGATGTTTCATGGTCCAACACTGTTATATCGGACTTCCCCGAAATTTATTAAGCTAGAGATGGGACACTTTTCTATAGTTGACTATAGTTGCGGCTTGGCCTCTAATGTGTATAGTGGTCGCCATTTGACCGCCATTTTGTAAAAGCCCAGATGCTTCCCACCGCAGGGCATGGACCATCTCTACAATCAAGATTATGATTCAGAGGGTGTAAGTCCAACCTAACTTACTACTAATGGCTATGATATGCAGGTTTCCTCACAATGTTTTCTTCAACGTAATAGTGATGGTGATTGACTATCAATATTTACTTACATATTTGACTCCAAATAGTCAGAGATGCTCCGTGGGATTTGAACTTGTGAACACTGTTAAAATGTTGTTAGACACATCTAATCCGTTCCTAACAGGCCACCACGCACTTAAAAAATGTTTGATATACTATATATTTATTAATAGAGAATATTTATTAATATTTATTAATAAACATTTAAATTGATCATTAAAGTGGTTTTTTTTTTCTTTCCTTCTAATAACTACTTTCGATTTTTTTTCTCCTGCTTAATCCTACCCATCCAAAAATTATCTGGAAGATATTTAGAGATAAGGCCACCGTTTTTACTGTTGTCTAGATTTAATTCCCTTGTTTATAATTTTATTTTTATGTGTTATTTACAATAAATAAATAAAGCTTTACTATAGACAAACCGGTCAAAGCTTCGGACAAGAAAGCAAGAAAGCTACTGCGGAAGAGGGAGAATAAAATAAAGAGGGATACAGAATAAAAGGAATAATTTCGTCTAGTAATGTACGATGCGAAGTCGCCGGTAATGAATGGAGTGATTGATGATGAGAGCCACTACAGAATTGATGTATAGGAGATAAGTTTAATTTGTCAAGGGTGATTGCATATTTACATGATGAGAGGAGTGCTATTAAAGCCAACTTTTAGTCACACACAGCGCCAACTGTTTCGGAATTTTTCATCAACATTTTAATAATAAAAATATTCGAAAAACAAAATATCAACAGTGATATATTTTTGCTCACTCGATTAATATACAATTTCGAAAAGATTGCGCCGAAAATATTATAATTGTGTTTTTGTCGAGTTATTTTATGTTCACATTACGCTGTTTACAAAAATATACAGGTATGTTTAAAATAATAATAACTATGTTTATCTTTCCAGGCATATTATTTCAGCTTGTAAAATTATACATTTTGTACCGTATGTATATTTTCACAGTAACTTCCTTCTGTATTTTAATTTAGGAAAAGTTCCACTCACTTAAAATTCCAACTAATAAAAAAAAAACATTTCATATTGTTGTCATGTTTCAATTATATTTTAAATCGTGGGTAGCATTAAAGTACACAAATAGACACTAATATTACATGTGATCGATAATTTCGATGCAATGACGTAAGCATTGTTGGCTCGGAGGTCTGACAGCCCGAGTAAAGTATGATGCCACGACACGTAGGTTCGCCACCTCCACCTCACATTTGTCATTTTTGCATTTTTTAAATCTTTGTGAATTTATGTACGCCTCGGAGGGGAAGGTCAGGAGAGGCAATTAGAATGTGACACGAGCGTGACGTGTGACGAACTAAAGTATTGTTTGTAAAAATTATTTATTCAAATAATCAGTTGAAATTGTAATACTGTTTCTGTGTGATTAAGTTTTGGTTGTGGACAAAGGGGTGAGTGTTTTATTAAATTTTAGCTAGATTAAAGTTAAGTAGTAAAAGTTTTAATGACGTTGCATTTAATTGTCGTAGCCTAAAGACATGCCCTTTTTGGTGAACGGGGTTCACTTGGCATAATTATTAAGCATCCCTGAGATCGAGTTAGCCGTGGTTTGGTTTTGGCAGAGTTCCGTTCCCCAAAGGCAGTGAACAAAAATTCTCCTGGCGCTCAACTTTAGTTTTTAGTTAGATTTAGTGTATATATAAGGATTAGTGTAGTTTTTATGTTATCATTAAACGGATTGTTTGTAAGAAGTCTATTTTAATTATGAACCCGTAACAAATAGCGCCCAACGTTAAAATTAAACGGGTTTAGAGCATTGATTGCAGTAGATTTAAGTTTTGAATACCCACCTATTTATACAAATTATTACATATTGTATAATTAAGATAGGAAACGCGATGTTTTTTTAAGCAAATTGTCATATCAAGTTAAATAATAAAGTACATCATTTATGTGTTAAGATTATTGCAGTGAATTAAATGTTGAGTCACAGTTCTTTGTATAAATTGTATTGATAACAGTAGTGATCATTTTGTGTCGTGTCTTTTTTTATTATTGAGTAATTTTAAAGTCTTTTATATTTTCTATTTTAGTTAACGTTCTTTTTATAACATGTTTTAGTTAAGTAGATTGTAGTATTATTTTTAAATAGCTTTATGTGTGTATTTGAGTTGGGTTTTGATCATAATTTGGTATTATTTTAATAGGTACATAATATTTCATACCTAGTGGAGATTGTGTTTTTTTTTTTCTTTCTCAAAATTCTTTGCATAATGGATCCTCAGTATTTATTAAAAGATGAAGTGGAATTTGAACTTGCATGTCGTGGCTATTCACAGTCAGGGGCGTTGGTGTCTGCATTAAAGAGAATTCTAAAAAAAATGATTCAAGCTGAAAGTTTGGAACAAGTATCATATCAAATAAAAGCACCACAATCATGCATAGACACTCCAGGGGTCCAGTTAGAGGTTTGTGCGGATAAAATCAATACTATTTTATGTTATATATCTGAATTAAATGAAAAACCCGACAAACAACTTTACAAACGTTTAGTATCGCGATTAATTCATATTGTTAACAGATTAAAACTTATTAAACCACACGACGATTTGGAAGGAGAACGCAAAAAACTTCTTTTGGACAAAACTGCATTATTATTAACCGATTTGGAACAAAAGGATGAGTTGGAGGATAATGATGATATAACTCCGGAAATGAAACAGGCATTACATAACTCGATAGGAGATGATTGTGAGAAAATTCTTAACGACATAGATGATAAAGCTACTTATTTAGATGTCCCAGTCCCTTCGACCTCAAAATCTGAAAATAATATTATTTCAAAAGGCATGTTCTCAAAACAACATTTAGAAGACAAAAGAGTTAGCTTTGCAAATAATGATTTCGACATTTCGGTTTTGAATAATGTTGAACCTGCACAATCTAGGTTGCTTAATTCGACCTTATTTGAACCAGATCAATTAAGACGAAATCTTAAACTCGTTCCAATTAGTCAATGGGGCATTCAGTTTTCAGGTGATAATACCATTAGTGTCAACGCATTTATTGAACGTGTCAATGAACTAAAGGATGCTAGGAATGCCACTGATGAGGATCTATGGCGCCATTCTATTGACTTCTTCAAAGACGATGCATTGATTTGGTTTCGTGCTAATAGAGAATATGTAAATACTTGGAACGAACTCGTCATTCTGCTAAAGCGCACATTTCAATCGCCATATTATCAGGAAGAATTGTTATTAGAAGCCAAATCCAGAACTCAAGGTAAAAATGAATCAGTAATAATTTTTATCTCAGTCTTACAAAATATGTTTAATAGACTTCCTAATAAAATCTCCGAGACGGAAAAAATAATGATCATCATGAAAAATTTGCAACCTTACTATCAAAGAGGAGTATGTAGGGACACATTTACGTCAATTGCGGATTTAATAAATGTTCTAAGAATAGTAGAAAGGACTAAAATTAATTGTGACAACTTCCAAGAGCCTAAAATTCCAATGAATTCTATTGAGCCTGACTTAGCGTATAAGGCTACTCCATGGGTTGCAAATAGTAAAGACATTTTTGAAATAAGAAATAAAACCACAGGTGTAAGTACTAATATAAAAATCAGGTGTTGGAATTGCCGTGAATTAGGACATATATTCAGGTCATGTACAGTTCCAAAACAAAGATTATTTTGTTACAAATGTGGTCGCTTTGGCATTACCTCTAAAGATTGCACTTGTAAGGGAAACGCTCTTGGGGAAAGCGCAAAACCTGTCAATTGAACTTTCCCCTTGATAGGTATAGCAAAGAATGGCAGGACTGGTTAGTATTTGTGCGTCATTTCATGTCTCGAAACGTCATATCACCATTAACATTTAAAAAAAAATTCGATAATAGGCCATATATATATATCACGATATTGAATCATACTTGTAGTGGTTTATTAGATTCTGGGGCCACTCGTACGGTAATAAACTCAAACTTTGCTGGTACCTTGAAACGACTAGGTGTCAAGACGCAGAAACTTAAACGAATGGATATTACTACAGCTGATGGAACCAGTCATAGTATCAAGGAGTTATTTGATGTTCCAGTACAATTTAATACTCAGTTTCATATTATCCCGATGTTACTAATGCCAGAATTATCACAACCGCTAATTTTGGGTAAGGACTTTTTTGACAAATTTGGTATTTCCTTTAAATTCAAAGAGGACGACACTTCGCTATTAAATCCAATTGTAAACACCATACACGATCAATCAGTAGCAATAATGACAGAAAATGATTTAAATGAAAATGAAAAGATACGCTTAGCCAACATCATTACGGAAATAAGAAATAGTATTGGGATAGGGTTAGGTAGAACTAAAATAATCAAACACAATATAGACACGGGTGATAGTAGACCAGTATATCAAAAACAATACAATTTCTCACCATATGTCAGGCGGGACATAGAACAAGAATTAGATGAGATGTTAAAAAATGATGTTGTGGAACCATCTTATAGTCCCTGGTGTTCACCCATAGTAATGGTAAAAAAAAAATGATGGGAGAAATAGGCTTTGTTTAGATAGTAGACAACTCAATAAAATCACAAAGCGAGACACTTATCCTTTGCCACGAGTTTCTGCAATTATAGACAACCTGCGCAATGCAAAATTCCTCAGCACCATTGATCTTAAATCCGCATTTTGGCAAATTGAACTGGATGAATCAAGCAAAGAGAAAACAGCATTTGCTGTGCCCGGTAGAGGTCTATTTCAATTCAAAGTCATGCCATTTGGCTTAGTAAATGCTTCACAGTCGCAGCAAAGGTTAATGGATATTTTATTTCATTCTTTAGAAGGAAAGGTGTGGGCCTACTTAGATGACATTGTCATATGTTCAGAAACTTTTGAGGAACACATAAAAATTTTAAATGAAGTTAAGAATATTTTGAAAAATGCTGGGCTGACAATCAATGTAGACAAGAGTAAATTTGCACGACCAAGTTTACGATTTTTAGGATTTATTGTGGACAAGGATGGGTTACGTACTGATCCTGATAAGGTTTCAGCAATAATGAATTTTCCGAGACCCAAAAACATAACTGAACTGAAAAGGTTTATTGGAATTGCTAGTTGGTATAGAAGGTTTGTCAAAGATTTTGCCACAATAGCTGCTCCACTACATAATTTAACCAAGGGTAAGAGAAACAAAAAGTTTATCTGGACTAATGAAGCTGATAAAGCATTTGTACACCTCAAGACTTTACTTACCTCTACACCAGTTATGTCATGTCCAAACTTTACGAAACCTTTTGTAATACAATGTGATGCATCAAATAAAGGAATTGGATCGGTATTGTGCCAAGAGTTTGATGGAATTGAGCAACCCATCGCATATTTAAGCAGAAAGTTAAATGAGAGGGAACAACTTTATTCAACTTCAGAAAGAGAGCTATTAAGTATAGTGTATGCTGTGGAAAAATTTAGGCCATATATTGATGGTACACACTTTACAATAATAACTGATCATAGTGCTCTTAAAATGCTTCATAAAATGAAGGATCCACACGGTAGATTGGCCAGATGGGCAATGAAATTGCAACAATTTAGCTTCGATATAGTTCATAGGCCAGGTAAATGTAACGTCGTACCAGATGCTTTATCTCGTTCTATAAACGCTCTTGAACATAAGAAATATATGATACAAATTTTAGATAAACATAAAGACAAGTGGTACATGGATAAGGTAGATAAACTATGTAAAATGGGTAAATATTATCCTGATTGGCATGTTGAAGACGGCTTACTTTACAAGAAGATACGCCTTAAACAGTTCCCGGACAAAAGTAATGATTGGAAATTATATGTACCGAATTCACTTAGAATAGATATTATGAAACTTTGCCATAACGATAGTACCGCTGGTCACTTAGGAATTCGAAAAACGCTACTTAGGATTAAACAGCATTATTATTGGCCAGGAATGTTAAAAAACGTACAAGAATATGTAGGGAATTGCGAGACATGTGCAAAGATAAAAGTGTCGCAAAAGTTGCCATTGGGTTTGATGGGAAAACAAAGAATAGTAACAAGACCCTGGCAGGTTATATCTATGGATCTAATGGGACCATTTCCCAAAAGTAAAAATTGCAATACAATGCTTCTGGTAATCACATGTATGTTTAGTAAATTTGTACTTTTGTTTCCTTTAAGAACGGGCAAGGCCGATAAAATTTGTGAAATCCTAGAACACCAAATTTTACTCTATGGAATACCTCAGGCAATAATTTGTGATAATGGTAAACAATTTGAATCCCATTTATTTAAAAATCTCACAAAAAAGTATAATTGCCAAATATGGTTTACTCCAAATTATCACCCACAATGTAATCCCACAGAGCGCGTTAATAGAGTAATAGGTACCATGATATCTTCCTACATTCACTTCAAAAAACATAATGAATGGGACACACATATCCACGAATTCGCACATGCAATACGAACATCTGTACATGAAACTACGGGGTATACGCCGGCTTTTCTATTTTTTGGAAGGGAAACATCGATATTAGGAAACGCTAGCAGGGGCATTATAGCCAATAGTATTAATAATAATGAAGCTATCGCTATTGATACTAAGAAATATTTGGCAGATCTTCAATCCAGGTCTACTATTTATGAGACAGTGGAAACAAGGTTAAGATTATGCCATGACAAAAGTCTTAAAGCCTATAACGAGAAACGAAGACCAGCTAACTTCCAAATTGGTGATGTGGTATGGAAGAGAACAAAATTTCTTTCAAATGCAGGAAATAAGTTTATGGCTAAATTAGCACCCAAATTTGAAAAAGCAATCGTAATTAAAAAGTTGTCGGATAATGTTTTTCATTTAAATAATGCCTTTGGTAAATATATAGGAGTTTGGCACGCAAAAGATTTAAAGCCCGTTAAGTCTGATAAGCCTAATAATATAGGACAGTAAAAATAAAATAAAAAAAATACGTTGTATTTTTTTTCTTTGTGTGGTTGAGGGAATGTCATGTTTCAATTATATTTTAAATCGTGGGTAGCATTAAAGTACACAAATAGACACTAATATTACATGTGATCGATAATTTCGATGCAATGACGTAAGCATTGTTGGCTCGGAGGTCTGACAGCCCGAGTAAAGTATGATGCCACGACACGTAGGTTCGAATCCACCTCACATTTGTCATTTTTGCATTTTTTAAATCTTTGTGAATTTATGTACGCCTCGGAGGGGAAGGTCAGGAGAGGCAATTAGAATGTGACACGAGCGTGACGTGTGACGAACTAAAGTATTGTTTGTAAAAATTATTTATTCAAATAATCAGTTGAAATTGTAATACTGTTCCTGTGTGATTAAGTTTTGGTTGTGGACAAAGGGGTGAGTGTTTTATTAAATTTTAGCTAGATTAAAGTTAAGTAGTAAAAGTTTTAATGACGTTGCATTTAATTGTCGTAGCCTAAAGACATGCCCTTTTTGGTGAACGGGGTTCACTTGGCATAATTATTAAGCATCCCTGAGATCGAGTTAGCCGTGGTTTGGTTTTGGCAGAGTTCCGTTCCCCAAAGGCAGTGAACAAAAATTCTCCTGGCGCTCAACTTTAGTTTTTAGTTAGATTTAGTGTATATATAAGGATTAGTGTAGTTTTTATGTTATCATTAAACGGATTGTTTGTAAGAAGTCTATTTTAATTATGAACCCGTAACATTGTATTCAAACTTGCCTGGACACGTACACATATTTTTGTTATTTTCACGAATGGCGAGACGAGCTTGCCTTTCACCTGATGGTAAGCGCTCATGAACAGTGCCAAAACCAAACATCACAAAGCAATGCTTGGCATTCCACCTGAGACATAAAATGTTAGGTCTCAATATGTCCAGTAGTTACTCTGGCTACAATGTCCAATCTGCATAACTTAAGTTCATAAGCAGATACTTTTAAAATCTTGTCTCAGAATAGCTCAACATTTACAAACGAAATTATCACATTTACAAAACGCAGAAAGGTAAACAAAATATTAACTAAAAACCACCAAATGGGAAGTTTGAAAGTTTGAATAATAAAACACTACGATATGGTGCACTAATTATAGATAGAGACATTTTTCCATCGCCTTTATTGGCAGTATAAAGCATTTTGCAGTCTAGACTGCTTCCAGACGAAATATGGACATATTATTCAGACAAACGATATTAAAAGTTACGCTCATACTTTATGTTACACTGATATGTATCAGTTCCTTTATGTGACTTGCTAATTTATATTTGAAGAATTATACTTTTGACTTCTAGTATCAGGTGAATCTGTGCTTTTATGTGTCTGGGGGGATGAAGAATGTTGAAAAAAAAGAAAAAAAAAGACAATTTTGTCTTTTGCAGCGAACAATGAAAATAATGAATGGACCATCGATTGATCGACTTGTGGACATTATACGGAATTAATATCTTATTAATTTACAAATTATCTGTAATAAATTAAGCATTTCAAAATATATATTTTCAAAAAAAAAAAAAGTTTTTTTTTGTTATTACATATTATGGCCAAAAAGGCATTCCAAACGGCTTATGGTATGCAAGTACGCAATATATTATATTGCATTCCAAACGGCTTATGGTATGCAACTACGCAAATTAAAAATTATGAAATAAATAATTACGCAAACATCTAAGATATAGTAAAACCTAAGTAAAATTCGCATTACAATCCAAAACAAGTCACCCAGCAAAACGTTCTAACTTTACAGAGCAATAAATCGGTATAATATCGTTTCTAAATCATGGATCTTGATCAAGCACATCGCCTGCAGTAAGGCATCGCGGGGCGTGGTAGATAACAAATGTTTGCTTTGTATTGCCCGCGCCTCTAATGTATATATTTACTTATTTATTTTACCGTACCTTAGTGAATGTGGAGTAATGAACCGTGAAACTCTAGATTCAATTTGCAGATGAAGTTATTTTCTTGTGTGAAATTTCTTTTTAGTTTTGGCTTTAGGTAAATATTTTTCCTGAAATGATAATATAATTTATTTATACAATTTAAATCTACTTTGTGGATGGGATACCATTAGTCCCTTGAATGGAGACTGTCGTATTAAATAATAGGAATTTCATCCTAAGCTCAATGCGGCCTTTGTTTGCGTATATACTATAAGTAAACTAGCATTATTATAACGTCAAGATTTTTCAGAAACATAATTTTTTAATTAAGGTTGTATTGGACTATTTATTAAGTATTTACTGACAGAAAATGTCAATTTCCTGGTTTGATTATAAAGGCAGACGTACTTGTATAAGTCATATATATAATTATAAAGAATATCTTTTGAAAAATATCCTAATATGAATAGTAGATTTATTCCTATTCGATATAATATCGTTTCAATATCGTAACAGTCTCGACCGAGTGGCGGTCGCGGTCAGATAGCGTCGGATGTTGACTCTGTTCGAACTCGCTTCGCTAATGCATCACGGCCTTATCGGCCCGCTGCAGTGCGATGTTCATTGCTTACTTTACAAATTTGGAAAGTACACAAGAACTGTTGGCGTCTTTGAAAAAGTTCAGTGGTTGGTTTCATGCGTTGTTTTGGCTGAAAACAAAATGGGGACAGTCTTTCTAGAAAGTAACCGAACATGGAATATACTTATTAGATTTCTCATCTAATACGGGGGACTATAATAACGTAAACCAAAACGAATCCAAAACAATGATTTTAATTTTTTGACTGTTTGTCTATGCGGTCGTGTGCGATAAACTCGGAAACAGCTTCACGGATTTCGAAAAAAAATGGTGTGGAGGTAGCTGACACTCTGGATTAACTTAGGCTACTGTTTATCCATAAAATGTTGTTTCCGTAGGGAGAGGAAGGAGTACCGATATATTGGTTACTTTTTTAAACTCAAAGGTATATTATGGGACTGGATTATATGCCTTAAGTGAAAATAACACGGGACGGGGCGGAATATAACAGGACGGGAAGGAAATAAATAAATAATGTCATTCGTGGTTTTAGGTTTTTCTCTTTTCGGGAGGCGGAATGGGGGTGAAATAAGGTTTAAATTAGTATCTATCGTTTTTTAAGTACCTATATAAAACATATTGTCTAGTACAATTAATAACGCAGAGGAAATTACGGGCAAAAGCTAGTTTTGAAATATTATTATTCTGCTTTTGAGTACTTAGTAAGTCCCTTAAAAATTTGTGAGGATCTCTCAAATATGCATATTCAATTGCGATATATTTCATCATTATAAATTGACCCATTATTATTAACCAAGAATCACATGCAGTGAGTTGTGTATTAGAACTTCCGACCATTGGTGTATGTACCACTGATTTTCATCAATATCATAACTGAATCTTGTGTATATCTATGTTTGGCATAGTATAAATTCTCTTTAGGATAATAATACATACATACATAAACTCACGCCTTGTTCCCAGAAGGGGTAGGCAGAGGTGCCAGGGGCACCCACATTTCGCCTTGTATGTTCCGTCCCACAATGTGATAGGTGGCGAGCCTATCGCCATATCGGGCACAAATTCCTGACTCTGGGCTGATACTGAATAGAAAAATCCATTATCACTTTGCCCAACCCGGGATTCGAACCCGAGACCTCAGCTTTGTAACCGTACCGTAGTACAACTACGCCACCGAGGCAGTCGGATAATAATAATAAATTATAATAATTTGTAAAGTGGGTTGTGGCCTGTGGGTAAACGGACTAGACGCGACTGCCAACATATTCACGGTGGTCACGGGTTCGAATCCCAGGGAATACCTCTGACTTTTTGGATTCATGTGTGTATTGATAGTCAATCATCACGCACTAAAACCGTGAAGGAAAACATCGTGAGAAAACCTGCAAACCATAGCGATTTATAAGAATTTCTATAGTATGTAAGTCCGCCAACCCGTACTAGGCCACCGCCTTACCACTCTCAATTGTACTCTCGATTGTAGAGGAGACCCGTGCCCTGCAGTAGGACATCTATGGGCTGATACAGATACAGATACAGAATCCGTAAATATGAACTAGCAATCTTCACTAAAGTAAATAGCTAAAAAAACAAGACTACGAAAAGTAACCTTTTATTTTTAACTTAAAATCTGGAGCTTCTTAAAATACTAACAACAAAAACGTTCAGAAAATCAACCAAAAAGTAAACTTGTACTGTTGCTGTTAAAATTATGAAAGGGTCTAAATTTGTCCCGACTACGCTCGGATTAAACGAGACAAAAGGAGATCTTGAAAAGACAGGTCAACAATGGCGGTACAAAAACGATAACAATAACGCGAATACAAAAAAAAAAATAAGTTTCTTAGCTTTAATAATGTTTTATTTATTTTACATAAATAGGCTAACCTTGAGGTAGCAACATGACATGGTAAAAGTTTAACCCCTGCAGGGTTAAATATAAGTCGCTCAAAACCAAATCACTGTGAATATTTTACTTTCTTAAACAGACGAGCTGGCGGCTCATTTATAAGACGCTGTTATCATCTCTCACGAATGAACTTCAGTAAAACAAAGGTATCTATAACGGTACAGGAAAACATCGTGAGGAAACCTGAATTACAGAGCAATTTGTTAGAACGTCTATGGTACGTCAAGACTGCCAACCCGTACTGAGCTGCGTGGTGGACTATATTGCCTAACCACTCTCAATCGTACTTTCGATTGAGAGGAGGAGAAGGAGGCCCGTGCCCTGCAGTGGGAAGTATGTGGGCTAATACCGAAGACAACCAAAGGTAAAGGCGGCTTCGCACTGATTTTTTAATATGCCTTCTCAGGCAGTATTGAATTGATAAAATCGCTGAGTAAAAATAGAAACTTTTGAACATTTTATATTTAAGATCCTTAAAGATATATAAATCACTATTTCATGTGCACATAACTTTAAGTGACGAATTACGATATTGACTAATCTAGAGCGAATAGTAACAGCTATTTAAAAGGGCTGTATTAATCAAAACATATACTTAAATAGATGAAATTAAAATGAAATAAACTTAGAAATAATTATAAAGCCTCCTTAATGTACACGTCAATTCCAATTGGTTCTTTGTTAGCTCTCCTAAATTATATAAGATTTCTAAATTCTAGTAATCATTAAGTGTAGTATTTGTAATATAATTTAATGTGCCGCCAAACACATTAAGCAAAAGTCATTCGAGAAAAACGTCTGTTGGGCGCGATGTACTTCGTCTAGACGATGTTCTTTCGCCCTAATATCACTTAAAGGTTGTAGCTGAAATTACTATGTTCCCACTGGTACAGTTTCGAATGTGCTTAGTTTTATAAATAATGTATTTATTAGTTTTAGGTTATACGTTACACCAATATATTTTGGCCACCTGTGTTTATTCAGATTAGCAGTAAGTAGTTTGGTATAACAGGTTTCTTTGTAAAATTTGAAAATATTCTTATCTTACTTTTTTATATAGCGGTTCGTTTCTTTTAAATTGCTGATATCTCAGAAATAGAAGAATGGTTTCAGTAATTATAAGTGATTATTTCCCACTAGGAACCTTTAGATGGCATTTGGGTTACTGGATTCTTAATTTTCTTCTTATGGTTCAGTACAGAATTACAAGGCGTAAAGTGAGAAATAAAGAAGGATAGTTATCTAATTGTGTGATGTCACCGTATGAAAAATCTCGTTTCACTTCAGTTCCCTGCAAGTCAGTGGTACCATGTTCCATTTCTACATTTGACCAAAGTAACAAAACTATGCCTTTTTATTGCAAAGATCCTGCGAACTAGTAAATTGGTCGTCCAATGGTAAGTGATGAACGAAATCTGACAGCAAAGCTTTCGCTTGACGATTTCTTATGAATCAGTGGTACCGCTCTGGACGAGCACACCTAATGCCCATTGATGAAAATTATTTCTTCTTCTTTTGCATGATCTTAATTTATATGCAATAAAGCGTTTAACTAAATTATGGTGCTATTGTTACTCTAACCACTACCGGCCTGCATATAACTTCCGTATCTGGGAGATAGTGGTGAGCTGTCGACTCCAATAGTGGTTTAGTAATAACATGCTTTGAACCTATAACTGAATATGAATTGCACATACTGGTCCCTAATATCTAAGCTAAGATGTGGTTTGTAGTGGTTAAGACAGTGGTTGGCAGCAGTTGTAGAAACAAGTGAAAGCAGGGTAGATCTTAAGTGTTAGGAATTAAATGTTGAAGATATATCCACACAACTATTTATTTACATAATTATTTCGCCAATTTACTTCATATATTACACAGTACTATAATCACCAGATTGGTCCAACATCGGTATGCCTAGCGTGCATGGAAATCTCAGTTTCTTATTACTCATGTTTAAATGATTATAATCTGTAAACCGTTTTGTCCAGCGGTGGATTTTTAGACCACGGAAATTATGACTTTGAAAATTAAACGAACGTTTCGTAAATGTTTGTTAGATTGGACCAACCAGAAAAACCACAATCTAAATTAAAAGATACACGTCATTTATAACACTACTGGGGATAAAAGCAGCAAGAAGTGTAAAGCGTCTCAACAAATTCTGCATTTTCAATTATAACTATGAAGGAATGCGAAACCTCACATTGTGAGACAGCAAGGAGGAAATTAAAACGGTGTACAAAACTCTTAGAGGAAATTTTAATTAAAATAAAAACTTTGGATATTACCCGTGCTGAATGTGAGCAACTAATTAAAAACATGCAACAGCACCCAAACCTCCCCTAACATCAAAGGTGCCTTGAGAGCATATTTTGATAGAATTTCCGACGCATGATGAAGTTTGATATGTTTTTTATATTATCAATAAATGGCCAGACGAGCGTACCATTCGCCTCACAGTAAGCTATATGACCGCTCATGGACAGTAGCAAAACCAAACAACACTCTGAATTACAAAGCATTGCTTGGCATTCGCTCGCTGTCCTGAGATAAGATGTTAAGTCCCACTATATCCAGTAGATACTCAAAAATGTAGTCGCTTAGGGCCACTTTAGCGACACGCTTATGCGAATTTGTTGTCTTCTCCTTGAATCTCGGAGTCCCTTGTTTGTGCTATAAGTGATCAAGATGGAGTTTTAAGCTGGTAAAAATAACTTCTTGGAGTAAATCTTTATAAACAGGGATCAAAGCGGACTTTCCCAATATAAAAAAAAAGTTTTGGTAAAAGAACCACGAAGAAAGTAAAATATGTAGTCGTCAGCCAACATACGTCTCACTGTAGGGCACGGGCGTCTTCTATAAACGTGAAAACAATTGAGAGAGATTACGCCATATAGTCCACCACTCTGACCTAGTGCAGGTTGGTGGAATTTACATGCAGGTTTCTTCACGATGATTTCCTTCACCGGTATAGTGCGTGATTATTAACTATTAATACACACATGTCTTCGAAGTCAGAAGGGTGATCAGGGATTTGAACCCCCGACCACCGTAAACATGTTGGCAGCTGTCTGACTACAGGCCACTACGCATTTATATTGTAATTAATTATTGTATTATTACCAGGCAATGTCAAATACAGGTTATTTAATTCAACAATAATATATCATTTAATAGTTTGCTTTATTCAGCTTATATGAAACATGGAAGCTTATTGTGTGGCTAATTATTAATTAATAATGTTGTAACAAACCGTTTCGGTTGTATAGATGTTATTGTTTCATATCAGAGCTTTCTAAACCGCTGTTAATATGTAAGCTCTAAAATAATTATGAAATAACTAGTTGGTTAACAATTTTAGATAACCCGTGGAATAATTTTGTCTATTTTAATTTATCGGCGTTTTTAATGCCTGATTTAATAACAATAGGTTTAATGCTGACGTAGTTTGCCTGTGCCCTATTTACGATATACTAAACACTGATTTGCAGATTTATAAATTTGAATAGAGTAGCTCAAACGAAGCGCAATCATTGTTTGATAGATAAAATACTATATGTTATATTATTAATTATGAGCTAATGAGAAATCTTTCTTTCGTTATTTTTAATATAACTCATATTTTGAATATTAATTTTATAAGAACAAAACAAAGCACAATACAATTTAAATTTAGTCAGAGATATGAATTGTTCAAATAGACAACTGACTTAGTACAAATACAGCCTTAATATAATTTGTACACAAAGTTTTCAAGTTCAAAACACAACTCAAGTGGATTTCCGAACTGATATTGTAAAGGGCACTCCACACAGCAGGTTACGGTTCAGACAGAGTAATCGTGTGGATATGGACGACAGTGCGCGCTCCAAACGACATCTCGCGCGACATCGTTCCTATCCATTTCATTTCACTCGTCTGAAGCAGCCTGTTTGTTTGGCGAGGTACACACGGCTGTGGAGATTGGTGAATAAAAAGTTGGATAGTTTCATTATAGTTTTTTTTTAAATCCTTTATCTTAGTAGATGTGAAGAGTGTTTCGCCATTTAGTCGTGTACAACCGATCATTTACTGATTTCACAAATATTCTTATCTCTTAGTTACAATTTGAGATTATTTTTGGTCAAACATATTCCATGACATAAAAGACAATATGTTTTCCAACCAAAATCACAATTTCTCTAAGAAATTATCTCAAGCTTAATTATATTTTTTATTGCTATGAATGGCAAGATGTGCATGACGTTCGTCTGATGATTAGCAATACGACTGCTCATGTTGCAAAACCAAACAATTGAATTGAATTACAAAGCAATGTTTACGATTCCACTACGCTCGCCATCCTGAGACATAAGATGTTAAGTCTCAATAAGTCCAGTAGTTACTCTGGCTACTATGTCCTTCAACCGAAACACAACAGTGCATTTACGCTAATGTTTGGCGGGAAAAACAGACACTGCAGTGGTACCTACATAAATTTTAAACTTTCGTAGCAATTTAAATAATCAGTATTTCAATACTAAAAAACTTGAAAATTACTACAATATTTTACAAGGCAGCCATTCTCATTTCATTTGCTTGTCAAACTGCAGCACCTGTGTTTAATGTGTAAGGTTTAATTACGCGCCCCACTCGGCCGGCCGCTGATAAACGACTCTCCAACGCTCTTCTCCATGACATGTTCAGGGTTTTGAGCCTCGATAACAAAGCCTTATACATTATTGGATTTAGGATCATAAAATTCATTTAATTAACTTCCCATGTGGTTTAGGAGTCGATGGGTCTGTTTGGTTTAGCTGAATTATTGTTTATTGGTTGATTAAGTTAAGCGAAAATAGACATAACAAAATTTCAATCATTAGAACCATATGTTTATTTTTTGTCTAAAATATTTAAACTGTTTTGCTTAACTATTATTCAACTTGTCCTACGACGCATTTTTTTCTTATCATACAACAAATTTTCTAAGGTGAGAATCGAAATGACGAATTTTTTGGAACTGAATAATCTTATAAATTGTATTATCAATCAATAAATTAATTTAAAGTGTATTATGGCCTGATAACAAGGACGCCAATAAGTCGTTTAATAAACAAATAAATAAGAAACATAAACATACTCAACATGAAAATAATATTCTAATATTAATTTAATATTATTAGCTTAGTAAATTTTTGTATGTTTAAGTTGATAACATTTTGTTCGACGCTTCAAAGCCGTGGGTCGTAAATAATTTCTACAACAAGATAATTACAATTTAGTCAATGTTTCTGAAAATATCTCTATACTAAATATTTCTGCTCTTAACATTTCTATGACTACGTGGCAATATACTGAATATATTATATATATCTTATAAACTTTATTCTCTTTGGAGTAGCCCTAAAAATTTGTTCATACATTTTTATATAGTAAAATTCGTATACGAACACTGATGGACTCGTGATTCAGTTTAGAGAGATTGCCACAGCCCATTTAATTCAAAATATTTTTAATAAAATTAATATTTATTCAAAAATCATTATGGGTGTCAATTTAATATCAATTCCAATTTTAATTAGTGGGCATCAATAATTTATTTTACCTTTTCTCTTAAATTCATAACTTGTTTTAAAAGATAAAAGAACCAATAACACAACTTTTTATCCAACGAATATAAAAAAGGTAACAAAAACTACGAATTTCAAAATTCAAAATCCTTTGTGTTAAAATTCGAACATAATGATAAAAGAGAAAGCTCATCTAAGATTGGTTCTACGCACCGACGTCCGACGCTATTAGGGGGTGCAGTCAGTGGAACAATTTAATTGATTTATTTATCCCTATATTCAATTAGGCCGACGCCAAAAATTGCGTGCGAAAATCCGATGAAATCTCGCGTCTATTTATTTTGATTTACGGTATTAGGAATATGAATAATTACTCGCATTACGAGCGTTTATTAATTTCCTTTCTTGCAGGCTATTGATAGCTATATCTAAGGTATATATCTATGAATTGGTTATTTACTTTCTATCGCATATAATATGTTTTATAATCCACTACTGGACATCAATCTCGCTTGTAGTATTAAACAAGCCAAGGCCTTAGTTAATTCCGCAACAATGGCCGCTCTAAGCTAATGAAATTCAGACTCATGGAATCTATTTATCCACCCACTTTGACTTTGACTAAAACTGTTTTATGTATAAAGTGATTTATTTTCCGTAGAATCCCATAGCGTAGGCGATAGGTGTTAAGTAAGCAAATGGTGTGACTGGACCAAAACAATGATGAAAGATGGGATGATACATTTTTAGATATGTAGGATCTGCAAGATAATCAAAGTGCAGTAAGCAACGCGAATTATGATAACCTCCAAATGAATTTTCACACATTAATATACCTATCCCAGGAAATCAGATTAAAATCCTGGTAAAACTACAAACACCGTTTCCCACCTCACACAGAGGGCCGACGCACACAAAATGAACTAAGTTCGAATGAAACCCACAGAGTAACCTTCAAAGTTCCAACTAATACAGTTCGAGACCTATGAACTGTTCAAAGGAAACCGCTTGGATGCCCAAACAATAATGTATATTTACGTTACGTCGATATTGCAAATTGGTACCTTCGTATGAATAATTACTTTATGGCTTACTTAGTGTAAAGTGTAGGTTCTCGCGCTGTAGACGATGTTTCAGTCTTCAGTCTATCATTAGGCTATGTTCTATTACATCTATAATGCTAACCTTCCTAATATTCGAGTGTGAAGATGTTCATAGGAGGTCTAGGCAAACACAGTCCTGATACTAAAGTAGAATACCTAGATTATGCCACGAGGATTACTACGAAACGAAACTACGAGGGACTCTGGTCTTACAACACCCGTGCACAAAATAGAAGTAATAAATAAATGAAATAAAACTATGATTTACTTATATTTTATCGCTGATTTATTTTATTTTTTGCGTTAAACCAAACCGGCGGACAATCCGCCCTGTGACCACGAACGCTGTAAAGAAATCAAATGGTCAGGAGGTTAAAAAAAAATATGTAAATATTAAACCTACTCCGCTATAAAATCCGTAAATAATATTTTTATTTCAATGTGAAAATTCGCGTAAATTTAGGATCCTATAGATGGCAAGCAATAGAGAAGGATTGAATCAAAAGAAGAAATCTTTGTTTTTCGTACATTTTATAACCATCCCTTTCTGCTATCAATTCTTCCTCATCGTAATTTTAGAGAGGTCATATCATTCGGCAAGCGAATTAATGGACTCTGTCATTAGCTTAAAGGGCTCGTTCAGTTAATGCGACTTTATGAATTCCCTTTTAACTTTATACGGCCACTAAAGCGAGATGATCTATATCTTTGATGAGATTTGCCCCAATTTGAATGTTACGTCCTGATTTTTGTTTCAAATGGCCCGCTTATTTCAGTCTTTGATGGCATTGTTCCTTATTTTTCTCTTTGTCTTATTTATTTGGCTAATTTAACAGCCTCAACCATATCGATTAATAAATAAATACATGCAACAGTGACATACATACATAGTTCTGATCCCACATTATATATGATCAATTAAGTCTTGTATCATGAGTATCAGAAATTATGACAGACTTTTCGATATCACAATACCCGACACTGTTATATCTGGACCACACGAACATTTGTGTCGCTGCAGGAACCGAATCTGCGGCCTCACATTTCACAATCAGCAGCTAACCAACTACACCACGGAGGCTGTCTGTTGATTTTCTTTTATTAAAAAAACGATAGATGTGCCATTTATTCAGTATATGTGAATAATGTCTATATTTCCACTGAAAAAAGTCGACATTGGTTAACTCACATTTATTTAGTCTTTCGAATCTAAGAAATTTTGAGGAGGGTTATGAAATTAATTAAAAGTCAGACTTGCATTAGAATAGCATATAAATATATATCCCACTATGACATTTTTTTTTTATAAATATTTTAAAAATCCGACGAATCGAGAGCCTCTTTTTTTGAGGTCGGAAAATGGGATAAGAAACACCTAAATATCCTATCATATTCACACCCCTATCTTATTTACTCAGAAGTCATTTCATTATTACAAAAACAAAGGTATGAAATGAAAACAGCAAACGTTCAGGTGTTTAGCTACACAAGGAGCGACAAGTAATTTAGCATAATTATCTTTTTGAGTAAGTGAGCATTTGAAGGAAACTCGTTTGTTAAAGTCCGCCATGAAATGTCACGTACCTCATTAAAGGGGTTAGAATTTTAAGCCATGTCTCTCTTCCGTCTTAATGTGTACGTAAAAAGAACAATGCTGGCTCTCTGTATTGTTTAACTTGTTCTGTTTTGAACAAACAACGTTTTGTTGCAAGAGTGAAAATGACTTTCATATTTGTTTTTAGCGTTTTATTGTTAAGTAGCTTTTTAGTTCCGTCGTATAAGCTGTAATTATATTTTAGGTCACGTTTTAAGCGTACTAGAAATTTAATTTGACTCCCTCTTTGGCGCAGAAACGTGATGCCGCGGATTCGATCACCGCACCAAGACAAATATTTGGGTGTTCCACAGGTATTTGTTTCCGGTTTCGATGTTTGTGAGACAGAATAAAAAGTGTCTCGTAGTTCCTGATACCCACGATACAGGACTCGATTTTAGTGTGGGGCCAGTACTATATAAACATATGTGACTGTAGGTGCATTTACTTAAAAAAGGTGTTTGGGTAGGTATATTCTTTATCTTATCTACGCACCCTTAGCCTCCAATATTTTACACATCAACCGCATACTCCAATACCAACCGTAATAAAAAACCGCAAAACCAACACCCTTTGTAATAAAAACCTAACAAACTAATCGGTACGGTTACAAATAGTCACAAACAGTACATAACACACTATGTAGCATGCACTGTAATTAGGTTAGCGGCGCCGGAACAATTTCGTGTTAGAAAAACTTGTTTTATTAGAAAGTTCAAACTTTGAACGCGCTACAGGCGCCTGTAATGTTGGTAGTTTGACACACTACGTCAGTTTACGGAGTTTGATCATAATGCAAGTTTTATTTATTTTATTCATTGACATAAAATTATGGACGGGGCGGAAAACTCGTAAAGTGTTCTGACGTAAGTGGAGCGCGCGCTCCAATTAGTATTGAAATTAGTCGTCACTCGCAACGATTTTGAAAATTCTTGCTTGTATCTAGCCTTAGCTTTTAAAATTAATGGGTTTGTTATTTTGATTTTATGCATATTTTGGGGAGAGATTTGGTGCGTTAGATTGCCGGATGCCCAATACCTTTTCCCTCGTCCCATTCTTGTTTATGAGGTGACCTGTTTGCTTGTTTTCCGGACGTATTGTATATATATATATATATATATATATATATACATATATATATATATATATATATATATATACACAGTCAGGTCATAAGTATTGTCACACAGTAAAAACTTTTCTTTTAGAATGCTGGCCATAAAAAAGTTTATTGAATTCGAATTTCGAATTGTTCATGTATGTATACTTTTTAGAATTTTACTCATTTTTAAATATGGAGTGGACGCTTAAAGAAGACCGTGTTGCAGTTATTGCGTTGCATCGTTGCGGATACGCGCCAATTCAAATTTTTGACATACTGAAAAATTTTAATATAACCAAAAGATTCGTTTATCGTACCATCAAACGATACAATGAAGACTCTAGTGTAGATGACAGGTCAAGAAGTGGTCGCCCTCAGTCAGTTAGGACTCCAGCAGTGATAAAAGCTGTGAAGGCGCGAATTCAAAGAAATCCCAAACGTAAGCAGAAACTGTTGGCCCTTCAGATAGGGTTAAGCAGAACCACGGTGAACTGGGTGTTAAATGAAGACTTAGGGCTTCGGGCATATCGAAGAAAAACAGGACATCGTTTGAATGCTCATCTAATGGACCTGAGATTGAAGAGATGCCGCGCTTTGTTGAAGCGGTACGTGGGAAAAAAATATCGGGAAATTCTTTTTTCAGATGAAATTTTTTTACCGTAGAAGAGAGCTACAACAAACAAAATGATACGCACACAGTAGTGAAGAAGCGAGCAACCGTATTCCGCGTGTCCAACGAGGTCATTTTCCATCCTCGCTCATTGTATGGTTGGGAGTTTCTTATTGGGGCTTAACAGAGGTACATTTTTGTGAGAAAGGTGTAAAAACGAATGCAGTTGTGTATCAAAATACAGTCATGACGAACCTTGTGGAACCTGTTTCTCATACCATGTTCAATAACAGGCACTGGGTATTCCAACAAGATTCGGCGCTAGCTCATAGAGCGAAGAGCACACAAGACTGGCTGGCGGCGCGTGAAATCGACTTCATCCGGCACGAAGACTGGCCCTCCTCCAGTCCAGATTTGAATCCGTTAGATTACAAGATATGGCAACACTTGGAGGAAAAGGCGTGCTCAAAGCCTCATCCAAATTTGGAGTCACTCAAGACATCCTTGATTAAGGCAGCCGCCGATATTGACATGGACCTCGTTCGTGCTGCGATAGACAACTGCCCGCGCAGATTGAAGGCCTGTATTCAAAATCACCGAGGTCATTTTGAATAAACTTTAGTGTCATATGAATCTATGTTTTGTTAAGTTCATTTTGGTATATAAATGGTTACATAATGAATAAACTTGTTTCAATTATTTTATATTAAATATGTGTCAGAATTTATGACCTGACTAGGTATATATATATAAATTATTTTTGCTCAAGATGTGATAAGGAACCAGCCTCGATACTCTCGCATATTGGCCACAAATTTCAATCGAAAGCATAATATAATACGAGTTTCCAGAAAGCGAGAACTCACACGAAGCGGGGTGACTATGGGATTTATTTCTCATGGTTAACAACCCACAACTACCATTGCTAGTTAATACAGATATTTTATATTTAATTTTAATAATTTATTCTTCTTTTAATCCCTAAAGTGTAGCAAATTTTACAGACTTAATTCAAAATCATAAAAAGATAATAGAGTTTCGTTTTATGTAATTTTAAAAAACCTTTAAACTTACTTAATTATTTTTTACGACTTTCAGTTCATTAAACACTGTAAAAGCATTAGTACTGCAGATTGTATAACAAAACTCTTTTTAATAAATTTATCTGAGTCTGCACTATTAGGTACATTTAAGCTACTTGTAAATTAAATAAAAAAATTACTGAAAATCCGTTAAAATTAATCCACCAATATAAAACCATAATTAAATTATGGATCATTTAAGTGGTACAGGGGAATATCTAAGTATTCGTGTATTAGTACCTATATAATTTATTCCTTCCGCAATTACTTTTTAGATTTTCTTTATTGTATACCGCCACCTTCTTCTGATACTCTGACGGGTCCTTCCGCCGTAGTGTGAAGAGGCATCTTAGCAGGCCGGCATAATTGTGTCTTTTGACATGGGACTACCGTCCGATGCCAGTAGACACTCTACCTGGGCGGCATTTGCGGGGCGCATCATCAGGCGCAATGCGGCCACTATGCTGGGCCAGAATTAAAAAAAGAATACTATCCATACTAAAAAATACCAAAAATAGTAACAACATAAATAAAGTTATAGCTAGAATATAGCTATCATAAGTTATAACACACATTTTACAATCAATATTACCCAATATTACCCTAAAATCTGGCAAAGTTTTAAGTGCTGACAGCAACAACATCATCATCATCATCATCATCTCAGCCACAGGAAGTCCACTGCTGAACATAGACCTCCCCCAAGGATCTCCACATAGACCTGTTGGAAGCTGCCGGCATCCAGCGACTTCCTGCAACTTTAGCCAGGTCGTCCGTCCACCTTGTAAGCGGGCGTCGGACATTTCGCTTGCCCGTACGTAGCCTCCACTCTAGAACCTTTCGGCCCCAGCGGACATCGGTTCTACGAGCGATGTGTGTGTGAGCTATGAGCAACAACATACATTCTGACAATTTGAAACGTCGGACTGCATGCTGCTTGTTACGAACGCGATTGTCAGCATTGTAGTTTGAGATTTTCTATTTATTTATTTATTATATTAAGGATATTTCTTTAACATAATATTATGTAAAATGGATGGAAATATTTGTGGGCCGCACAAGCACTTCTCTCGGTGTGGGGATCCAATCCGAGTCTTCTAGTTTCACAGGCGGCGTCTAACCGCCTGCACAACGGAGGCCGTCGATAAAATGAAATATCTCCTCAAGTATCATGATCATAACAATATCACAAATCGTAATGGAACTTATTACACGGCCGTTACACCTAAACTGCCATTAGGTCATCCACAGCTTTCATGTTTCTCCAAGCAATTTCCTTAATAAGAGAAGTTCCGACGATGTTGGAACAAAAGGTGGTCGGGTGTAACGCGAGCTTGGTGAAATAGGCTCGTTAACTTTTCAATTTTCCGACGTAGGCCGCAGTACAGACTCGCGATGGTCGACGCCCAACATACGCTAGGGTTGGCACTTATCCATTAGTTTTGAACAATTACTAATCAATAGTGTCCCTATTGATCTCATTGTAGGAGAACTACAGTAAGCGACATAGCTCTGCGGATTAGTAAGTTGAAATGGCAATGGGCGGGGCACATAGCGCGGAGAACTGATAGCTAATAGGGCCAAAAAATTCTCAAATGGAGGTCCCGTGGCAGAAAATGCAGTGTAGTACATACCCACACGGTAGTCAGACGACCTGGTAAAGGTCACGGAACGTCGCATGATGCAGGCTGCCACCTACAGGTCACTGTAGAAATCATTGTAAGAAAACCTGCATACCATAGCGATTTGTAAAATTTCTATATTGTGTAAAGTCCGCCAACCCGCAATAGGCCCGCGTGGTGGACTATATGGCCTAACCACTCTCAATCGAATTCTCGATTGTAGCGTGGGCCGGGCCCTGCAGTAGAACGTGTATGGGCTGATACAGCATCTTATATCGAATCGTAGTGAAATTTAGAAAACATGAATACGGGATCTATTTAAATTTTCAGTACCTACACATTGTAAAAATGCATTTAACTTTTAATATAGAGCGGTTTCTGCTGAAGGAAGTTTCTGTTGGATAACTTTTAATTCCGACAGAAGAGTGGAAGTGAACTTATTTATTTTGAACCAACTTTATTTATCATATCTAAAGCTTGTTTTAATAGAAAGTACGGAATTATTTTTCCATTGCCTGTTTTATTCATGATTTATTTAACAAATGAGTTCGCAATTTTCAAAATATTGACCTTTTTGATTGATGTGCGGTTTTAGTGATGTGTGCAATACATTGTAAACATTATGTAAAGTTATTGTATATAATTAAAACATAAATAATGTACAGCTGATGAAGTTTTTGCATACTTTCTACCTTACAAAACGATTCATGAGACTTTATAAAAGAGAATACCTATTTTATTTTTAATAAAGGCTATTTTAATTTCATTTCACAACTTCATAAGTATCCATATAGGAATGTATTTCTTTATTATTCTTCCTAATAGTATTCTAGATATCTGAGAATAGGAATAAACAAAATATACTTACTACAGAATTGCAAGAATAGTTTAGTAAAAAAAAAACGGAAAAAATTATATAATAATTAATATAATAAGTATCATGTAACATTATTAAGTTCATATTATTTATGAACAAAAAATTAATAATTCTACCATTACAAATCATTCTGTGACACAATTACTCTATAATTGAAAGTTTTGTACTTTAATTCAATTTGAAATACCCTTACACCACCTAAATAAATAATAATACTTAAATTAAAAATTCATTTTATGTGCAATTAATTTCAGATCGCGACAACCCTAACCAGCGTCCTATTATTTACTGGTAGTCGCCCGCGCGTATTAACGACTACTAGACACGTAGGTACAATTTACCTGTTTTATTTACCGTCAGATTTCAGCAGAAAAATTCTGTATATTCCGTACACTCCGCAAGACATGCGGTCCAAGTGACCTTTATTACTTGTAACAGACGTCTTCGCAAATTGACCTTGTCGGGCTTATGAAAATTACACCTGACCTCGAATATTCTTGAAAAGCGGGCTGGCGAAGAAATTAGCACATGAATACATTTTGAGGGAAAGTAGGAATGAATTTTAGAATTTCCTTTATGCAGAACAGGCTGGTTTATATTCACATAATATTAACATTGTTTTATTTTAAATTATGTAGCTCTGTATTTAATAATATAAATATGAAAATAATCCTGTTATTCATTTAATTTCACCATCATTATCAGCCCAGTAAGGGGCAGCACATACAGCATGGCAAATAATGCCGTGACATCATTTTAAAACAATGGAATTTATGCCGTATTAACATATTATAAAGAATACTTTCTTTGTATGTTTTATATTTTTATATGTTATTCTTGTTTAACTACATTAAGCCTAATGCTAAAAACTGAAATAAATCTAAGATTTCTGCAGTGACCTGTTACAAGCTTTCAAACAGCGAACTCTATCGTTCTTTTTTCCTCTCTCGAACTCTATTCATCCTTATTTACCTCATAATACCCCGATATGGCGATAGACTCGCCTTCTATCACATGGGAATACACAAGGCGAAACTTGGGTGTCCTGGTAGCATAGCCTACCCGTTCTGGAAAGAACGCGTGTGTTTATCTTTGTATGTTATCTCATACAAAAATCACAACAACTAAACGTTGTTAAGATAATACCTCAATCCCGGTGGCACGTAAAAGCTTTAAAATCACCTTATGCATGTAAACACGGTCGGTAGTGCGCATGAAAATGCATCGTGCCCGTGGTCCAGTCATTACACGCGTTATTTGATAAAGCTGCGGATAATGAAATTTCCGAGGGTAAAATTGCCGAGCTCCCTGAAAATATGCGACGCGAGCCGCAGGGCCAAATACTGCGCTACTTTTACATACACGGGGAATAGTAGGAATATTTGACGGGTAATTGTCGGAATTTAGTTACTGGAAGACTGAACGTTGCCGGCTGGATGAAAATTTTAATCTTGTAGATAAGAAAATTACGGTTATTGGAATAATATATGCACTTAAACATATACAGCATGGTAGATAAATATATAAATACACCTAATTGTCAAATACATAGTTCTGACTATACACTAAGATCAAGTATTGTATCGTGGGTATCAGAAACTACGAGAGACTTTTCGGTCTCACAAACACAGAAACCCGAACCATCAACCACATACTAGTGTATAGCACCCGCGGTCTCACGTTTCACAGCTGGCGTCTAACCAACTGCGCCACGGAGCCTGTCCAACATCAATATAGATGAAGCTTTATTCGAAACCAACTACATAAATGGTATATTAGCAGTTTCTACACTCTCACTAGTACATTACATTGAAAGGTACAACCACTTGATATGCCTTGCTTGAGAAGTTTTTGCAAAAATTCTGCGTTATTTTGCCATTTAGTTTTTACACAATATTGAATTTAATTTTACACTAAATGTAACAGTTTACAGTATTTTTACTCAGTAATCAATGTCTTTAATAAGGTTATAATGGAACTACCCTGGTAATGACGTATTTTTTATTCCCTTGAATGCCGATGCGAGCATACCGTTCGCCTGATTCTTCTGTTCGCATTTTTTATCCTAAAATATTATAAGGATTTTGTTACATCTTTATTACGACGGATAGTGGAGAACTTTAATCTTACAACCTCAGGGTTGACGACAGAATGTTAGTGTAACTTCGCGCGAAGACATTTCGTAGTTTGGCGTTTTATTATTTTCAGAATTGAGTTTACGTTCTGCAGAGCACTGCAATGATTAATAAAATTCAGTTTATAACTTTGTTAGTACTGAGTTTTATGTAACAGCTTTTGAGACGGTATTAAGAATATATTTATAGGAACATAATTATATAGTAATAAATAGTATAAAATTAGGAAAGCAGTAAGAGTAGCAGAGTAAGTATAGTAAGAATAGAAAGAAAAAATAAACTGCTAGAAACTAAAGTAATTGTTGGAATAGTATAATACTTACTTTCTGGCATTTTATTTATATTTGAAATCATAAATTCTCAAAATACCACAATAATGACTCGTGAATATAAAATAAAAGCATTTTTGGCATGTCTAGATAAAAATCTGGTGCATTGTCTATACACAAGTACTCAACTATGCGGTCAATACGTATAAAATAAAATCCACGTATGATTTTCAACTGATTCATCGATAAGTTGAAATTAATACTAACGAACTAAAAGAACCAATCATCAAAAAACCATTTAAACAATTTCAGAAACGTGGCAAAATTATATTTCAGGAAACTGGGCGGATACGTAATTTTATCAATTAATTCAGTTTTCCTTCGATTCTGGCTCCGGCGTAATTTTTTACTCCAGACATTAGCGACAATCCCATTTAAGCTTAATGAACAACTTCATTAATTCCGACCCCCTGCCATGTCACAGCCGTTTGATGCGCCATAGATGTGCAACCAGTAATTCAACTTTGAGTAAAATAAGTAATATTCCTATTGAACTTTATTTTGTAACCCTTTGTAGAGCACTGAAGGGATGCATAGGATTTTAGGCAATCGATCAATTTAATTTGTATTAAATAGATTTTATTTATTATCTTCTAAGAGTAAGAGGTACTCAGATAAATTACAATATAAAAGCCCAAAGAAAATCAAATCATCATCATCAGCCTATTCGCGTCCACTGCTGGACAAAATTATAAAATAATTACGATATATTTAAATTATTTTTTTTTTTGTGTGTAGGTCTTGTTATACCGATAGGCCCCTCGGACTTTCTGACAGCGACTACACAAGACAAATAAATATGTACATTAAATTGAAGTTTCACGGATTGAATGAATAACGATGTGTGTTAAGATTTTATTTATTGCTATGAATGGCGAGACGAGCATGCCATTCGCGCGATGGTAAGCGATACGACTCATAAGCGGTGGCAAAACCGAACAACACCATGAATTACAAAGCAATTAATTCAATTATATTTAGAATATTATGATAGCCGATACAACACAGTAAAACATAATTCGCATAAAACAACTTTATACTTAACTTTCTATTATACGAGTTCCTTATTCCATTGTATTGCAACACTTATTTTATTTTACTATGTCATTCCATTGGGGTGCCCCTAAACAAACTTCTGTAGGCGATTAGCGGAAGAGCCCCAAACGAGATCAAATTTCTCCATATTTTTCATCGGCGTTTGTTCTTTTATTATTCCTTTATTTGAGTAGGCATAAATTTCTGCAATTTATTGTGAATTGTTCTGTTCAACGAGCGTTAATATATTTGATGTTTATTGTTATTAATGGGTTTATTAAAAAGCAAGGGAAATAGGACGAGGCGATTATTCTTAATTTTATTTTCTTGCATTCTTATTAGTATATATTTTTAGTATATATTCTGTGTTATGTAAAATCTGTAGGAAAAAACATGTGTTCTAGAAGGATTCTGGGTCTGGATTTACACTGAGATAAAAATGTCTCGTATTTTTAAACCCACACAGGATTTGCGGTCTTGTTGAAGGGTCAAGTCTAGATATTATTACGTATGTAGGAATGTATCTATGTAGGTAAAGAATACTACGATAATAATCTACGTTTATTATCAAAACATTTTTAGGGCATTTTACCGACACGATAAACCTACGTTTATTTATTTTATTTTATTTCGGATCGCCAACGTAACATACTACTGAATTTTACAATGAATTCAATAAATATAAATTAAATTGCTGTTACAATTATAATTCATACGAGTACAAATAAGTAAAATATCTTACCTTTAAATTTTGTTGACACCACTTCAAGAAATTTTTAAACACTGGACCCATTAAAATCGTCCTATAAAAGCGTGTATGTAGAAAACTTTGTTCTCACCGTCTAGACCTGAAACAAATATTTGCGGATCAC